>BTHU01000023.1:4357280-4969780 GCA_036184795.1 Tokudaia tokunoshimensis | reverse complement strand
TTTGATTTTGAGACAGAGGTTCACTGAGTTTCACAGACCTGCCTCAGAATTACTCTGTAGCCTAGGGAGGCTTTGAAATGGCAATCTTTTTGTCCCAGTCTCCCAAGTAATGGGATCACAGGCCTGTACCACTGGGGCTCACTCATATATTTTTTAGTCGTTTATTTTTTAAAAATCCTTAATATATATAGCCCAGGGTAGCCTTGAACTACCTATCTGCTTGCCTCAGCTTCTGGTGCTGGGATTAGTACCATGACTGCCTACCTCATATCAGGATCATTTTCTATATTACTAATTTCTTCTAATTTGTTTATTGTACTTCTCCTTTGAAATCCACTATATTTTAAAATTATATTCAAGGGTATTTGGTCCATTTACTTTCTAGATTGCTAATAAGTTGGCAGGCCCATTTTTATTTATTTATTTTTGTCCTGTGAGGATGTTGGATCCTCTGCAACTGCAGTTGTAGATGGTTGTGAGCTGCCATGTGGGTGCTGAGAGAACAGCCGATACTCTTAATCATTGAGCTATCTCTCCAAATTCTGCAGGCCCATTTTTAAGGCTGAATATGCCCTCAGGTTCTGTTTAGAAAGAGAGGTAAAGTGGTCTTTCTTTCTTTCTGCTTATATGAATCATTTATTTTTTAAACTATCATAATTAATAAGTTATATTGGTAAATATTTCTGGTTAAGATACTTATTTCTCTTAACTGTTTCATACTTGAAGCTGAAAAATCTTAAACCTATAGGACAGTTAAAACAACATTCTGTTCAGCACCAATATACCCTCTACCTCAAAGAACTTCAATCTTTATTTCCAAAGAATAAACATATTCTCCTCAGTCGTAACTATAGTAGCATTCTCACAGGTAGGAAATTTAAAAAATAATCAATAACATCTGCTAATTTACAACTCACATTTCAACTTCTTCAATCCTGCTTCAGCTTCCTGAGTGCCGGAATTATAGATATATGCCACTATAGCAAGCCTAACAATCGTTTTGTTGTTGTTGTTGTTGTTAATTACATTCGCTGACTTATTTTTTGTGCATTGTGGGGCATAACTTTGTCAATGTGCACACATGAAGGTCAGAGTACAGCTTGGAACAGTTAATTCTCTCCTCCTACCATTTACGTCCTGAGGGTTGACCTCAGGTTTTGCACTAAATCCTTTTATTCACTGAGCTATCTTACTGACAATATCACAATTCATTTTAATACTCAAATTGTTTTAATTTTATTAAGTGACACTACTTACAGCAGATGTACCTTCTGATTGATAAGTAGTATCTGGTCTGATAGACAGTCGGCAAAGCTATAAATTAGTGATGCAACCATAATTTCTGGTTTCTTTTAGCGTGATGACTGCTCTACTCTGGCTTCTGATATGAGGAGCCCTGAAAAACCATGGCTCTGGGATGATTATTATAAAACCTACTTGCTTCTTTGAGGTATGAGGCTGCACACCTAGGCTAGGTTCCACGCCTGTCTGGTGTGAATTCTGATCTCTTAGACCAAAAGCATCACTTGGAAGACTATCAAGAATAGCTGCAATACAACTGATTGGACTCTTCTGTGATTTGCTCTCAGAATTCTTGTGAAAAGAAACCACAAAATGCTTGATGGCAAGTGGCAGTTCTGCGCTGTATCTCTTTCAGCTGATATACAACCAATACAGGTAGATTTAGGAATCAGAGGGTTTCATTAAATCCATGAAGATGTCTTAATGAGAACTGAGCTATTTTTTAAAAAAAAATTACTGAGAGTAATATACAATTCATCATCTCTATTCTTTGTACCCCACCCTCACCCATTTGTCTGATGTGACCTTCTTACAGTTATCAAAATGTTAATAATCTTTACATGAAGATACACATTTACATGTATAAAGGTATGCTGTTTATATTCATAGCTTGATTTTTATCATTGGGTAATATCCTGAAAATTACTCCAATTAGTCCGAGTCCTTCATTTATTATTATTATCATCATTATTATTAATTGGTATTTTGGTTTTTTGAGACAGGGTTTCTCTGTGTGGCCCTGGTCATCCTGGAACATTCTCTCTCTCTCTCTCTCTCTCTCTCTCTCTCTGTAGACCAGGCACTCAGAGCCTCTTCCTTCTAAGTCTGGGTTTGAAGCCCACTGCTGGTGGGCTAGAGTACTTCATTTTTAAAATTTGTTGTTTTGGGGCTAATGAGATAGATTTGTGTGCAAAGGTACTTGCTGCCAAACTTGATGACCTCAGTTAGATCCCTGGGACCCAAGGGGTGGGAACTGACTCCAGGAAGTTTCTTTTGATTTCCACACTCAAAATAAACAAGAGTAATAAAATTTTAATTCAGTGCTTCACTATGTTAGTTAGTTCACAGAACTAACTCTCCATGAATGTTTATAAATAGTTCCAGAATCTTTGCATGCTAAGGCTTACATATAGTTCCAGCTAATAGAGAGCCTAAGGTAAGGTAAGGAGGATCCCTTGAACTATTTGAGGCCAATTCTATCACCACAGTGACACTATGACCCTGCATCTTTAAAAGAAAAATAAAAAATGAGAAAGGTGTCTCAGGTAGTGAAAGGGATGGAAAAGATCGAGATACATTAATATGTAAGTATGGAACTTTTCAGCAAATAAAAATGTTTTAAAAACATAATAAATAACTCAATGTTTGTGGAAAGATACTATTAGAATAAATTCGCCTCTCCCTCCCTAACTCTTCACTCTGTGGCCATCTCTCTACTCTCTAGGACCTAGACTCACACTAGAGTAGACCAGGTTCTAACTCGCTATCTTTCTGTTTTCGCCTCCAAAATGCTTGGATTACAAGTGTGTGCCCCTATACTTTACACTGCTCCGCATTTTTTCTTTTTTTTATTTTCACCTTAGGCATCCCTTAGCTTTCGTGTCTAAATCTCGGTAACAGTTTATGGTGGCTGAATTTTGTTTTTGGTTTTTTTTTTCTCGCATAGTTCCTTAGATTGTGGTTAGATATGTTCACCTGAAAAACGCACCAAAAAACGCCAGTAGCCTTTCAGTTGGAGTGGCGGTTTGCCCTCCACCCCGCCCCCAGGTCCAACACTGGTGCAGGGCTGCGCGGACAGCCCCGCCTCATGACGTCACCAGCGGGCTAAACCAAACTGGCCTAGGTAGAGTCCCTCCATTTCTCCCTTCGGGTTTGTCTCCCTAAAAGTATAGGCTTTCTCAAGCGCGCCCCAGCTCACATCTCTTTTTAGATACAAAAGTATTGTGAAAGCGGCATCCGCCGCGCCGCTGCCGCCGCAGCCGCGCCACACCAGCGCCGCCGCAGCGCCGCACAAGCGCAGACGCTGACTCCGCCCACAGACACGCCCCCTGCTCTTCGCGGGTTTTCTCGCCCGCCCTCAGCGGGCGGCTTCCAAACGAGGCCTGCCGGAGGGAAAGGCGGAGCCGCGCCGCGCTGACGACTCGTCTTCCCGCCTCCATGTGGGCCGGGCGCGTTTGGGCTTAGGCTTCTGAGTGCTGACTGGTAATAAACGTCTGGACCCTGAGAGCGGAGCGTCCTTGGGGGGTGGGGGGGGTTTCGGTAGCCGTTCGCGGCGTCCGGCCACTGTGAGAGAGTTATGTCAGAAAATAAGGCCTTCCCCTCAGGCAGGGGCGTCGCCCATGGCCGCGGCCGCGGGCAAGAGGTAGAGTTGGCCCCCGGAACCCCGGGTGCCACTTCCCAAGCCCACGTGGAGACCTCCCGCGTGGGCGGTATCACTAGCAGCTCGTTCGAGTCCCCTGACTCTCAGTTGCAGACCGCCTCCCAGCCCTTTGCCTCCACTCAGACGGAGTCCAGTCAGGAGCTGGGGGTTCCCTCGAGCTCTAGCAACCTCCCTCAGAGCCTCAGTGAGAATTTTGACCCGATGAATGACCAGGGCCCCCGCGTTCGCAGCCAGAGCGTTCAGGTCCCCACAGTTGCCTCGGACTCCACCATCCCTAGCTCTTTCTCTCAGCACGTGTCAGTAGGATCCATCCCAATGGCAGACTCAGCCCAATCTGGGCAGAGATTCTCATTGGCTTCTGGGCAAGTGTCCTCGTTGAGTTCTATACTTAGTACTTCTGTCCAGTCAGTACTGGGGTCGGTCCCTGCCTCACTGATCAGCACTCCCCGTGAGTTGGCAGTGGAGCCCACTCTTTCCCTCCCATCTGTACTGTCTAGCCCCTCCTGGGGACAGACACTAGACCATCCAATGCACAGCAGCACATCCCTGCTTTCCTTACAACTGCCAGATACACCAGACAACACCCCGCTAGAATCGGCAGAGGACTCCCCCAGGCGTTCTCTGTCAGTCTCTTCTTGGTTATCGACATCAACACTTTCTGCTCCCTATGTCGGTTCCCAGCCGCCTCCGTCCCTGGATAGCTCAGCACAGATGTCAGTCTCTCCTCCACTGTATGAATTCCAGGGTTTGATGCAAGAGCCCCCTCCTTTCCGTGTCTCTCAAGTGCCTCTGCTAGGGCCATCCCTGCCTTGCGTGTGGGGCTCTCCCTGGGTATCTCAGCAAGGATCGGCTCCGCCCCTGAGCGCTCCCCTAGCAGTTGCTCTCGAGCACGCTCCGCCTTCAGGGCCGGACCTCCCCCCGTTACGGGTAGATACATCAGCTCCGCCCTCAGACTCCAGTCAATGGGTGGGACAAAGTGTTCCACCCTGGGCGGTCGCCCCTTTTAAACCCAAGTCTCGGGAGAATTTTACCCAAACCATGACGGATCTGGAGAAGCCCATTATCACAGGCCACATGTTCGACGTAGTCGTGATTGGAGGCGGCATCTCAGGTCAGTTTGGATCTTTAATAGTAGCATAAGGGGCCTGGCTGACCAGGGGTAGGGAACTTGCAATGCCCTTGTTGTGTTTGAGAGGGTCTTTCTCATGTGTGTGAGAGTGTTAACTTATGGCAGGGCCCCAGATCCTGCCAGATGGGAGCAGGGACTTGTCCCTTTGCTGGTGATATGCACCCACCGGTGGAGGGAGGCAAAATAATTTGACTCCTAACTACTAAATACTAATGATTAATTAGCTTTTCTTTTGCAATTACATTTAGCACATTACATGAGTTTCCCCTGTCCTCTACAGTGTCATGGGTGGGCAACACATTTGCTATTTTACAAAACCAAGTGTCTGTGGGCTTAAGAGTTTCAGTAACTGTCCTGAGGTCTGAACACCTTCCTGGGAAGCCACAGACCTGTTTTCTCCCATTTAAGACCTTCACGTCCAATTCTATAGGTGGTTGCTTGGCCTCCCTGACTTCACACCCTTTCCTCTGAACAGCACATCAGCCAATGTAGATATGTACTACTGAAGTAGTAGTAGTATTAGTTCAGTTCTGTTTTTCTCTAAAGCACCATTCCTTAGAAAAATGAGTAGGTGAAAATACGGAGAGAGCATCTTTTAGGAAAAGGCAATTAAAAAAAAAAGCTGAAAGTTTCAACCTGCGGAGAGAATTGCCCAAAGGGAATCTCTTCATAAAGCCAGAGCTGAGGGCAGGCAGGTCAGGGAGTGCCTTGTTGTATGCTCTTGCTGAGAGTTGCACTGTCTAAATCTTGTCCTGTGGTCCGGGTTTATATGGCTCATCAAGTAAGGGGTACATGAACTTTTTTTCTCTATTTTCCTGGAGACCTCATACATATTTATATATTAAATTGCCACCTATATTGTCATTGGAAAAATTTAGGGATTATGCTCTGTCTCTAGGTAGAAGTCCAAGCCCTCTCTCTCAAGTGTTAATAATTTCGGAGATATGCATGCAAGATATAATTTAGAGGGAGAAAGACAGTAGGAAGGAGTAAATAGGGTGCCCCCACAGTATTCATTTTAGTGTGTATTCCCTTTGAGTAGACCATAAATATGCTTGTATATTAATTTTAGACATAGGTAGCTTTGGACTCATCCTGTTCAGGATAAACAGTCTAATCACCAGATTGGTATGGACTGTTGCTTTGGCCATCCTAGCCAGTGTCAGCAACTATTGGCCTGTGTTCTGCTGTATCAGAAGGAAGCAGATCCTGGTAGAGAGTAAGAAAAGGGAAAATTTGTCCTTCGTTCCTTCCTTCCATAAACACTTGTTGAGTGCCAACAGTTTAGTGGATTGGTGTTTTCAAAAATCTGGTTCCTTGAGGCAATTACCCTAGAAGCAATGTGGTTGTTGATCATTGAAATAGAAATATGATGATAATTTATAGTATACATTGATTAGCATTATACCACAATTTTCTGTTTTGCTGGCATTTTATTTTTGTCCTTTTCTTCGTTTGTCCCCAGTGTTCCTTAAAGAAAGCTTTGTCTTTTAAATTGTTTTTGATGTTGGTTGTAAGTCTAGCCTTTAATAGCTGAACTATTTCTTAAGTCTGCCTTTTTAAAATTTTTATGAGACAGTGTCTCATGAATCTCAAGCTGGCATCCAACTTAACATGTAGCTAAGGATGAACTTTGATTTCTGATTTTCTAGCATCCACCTGCCAAGTGCTCAGATTGCAGATGTGGGATACTATGCCTGCTTTATGTAGTACTGGGGATCAGTGCCAGGGCTCCTTTATGCATGGTAGGCAAACACTCTATCAAGTGAGCTATAACCCCAGCCATGTCTTTTGTTTTTCTTTTGTCTAATTGCTTGGTCTTTCTTCCTTTTCATATTTGACTGTTCATATTTAGCCATCAACAGAGTGTATTTAGCATGTAGCTGATGAACCTTAAAACTCAAGGTCCCTTCTGATTTTCATTCCAAATAACCAGCTCTATACTGAGTCATGTAAAAATTTTGCTTTATTCTTTTTCTTTGTGGTGGTGGTGGATTGATACAGGGTCTCATCTAGCATAGGCTGGACTTGAACTTTCTGTGTACCTAGAATCACTTTGGTCTTCTAATCCACCAGCCCCACCAGGTGCTGAGGTTATACTTGTGTGCTACCATACCTGACTTATTGATTTCTTATTTCTTAAAGAGAGCATCCAAATTATATGAAGTTCCACAAAAAAATCTGTATCTGTTCTTAGGAATTATTAGTACATTTCAGGGGAGGAGGGCATAAAGAACATTTTTTTTTTTGCTCAGTAATTCACATGCTTATTTAGTCTAGACACCAACTCTCAGTTTGTCAGCAATAGTGGAACTTGCCTGTAGTGTCATTTCTACCAGTTAGATCTCAGAGATTTTAGCAGCCAAACTGACTAGAAACATTACTTTTTATCTGTGTTGTCATCTGAAATGAATTATTACTAACATAGATGTGGATGCCTGTCTGACTCAGGTATTAGATACAGGCTTTATGTTTCATAAATAGGCAAGAACATTCTGGTGAACTCCGCAACACATCTCTTTGTGTATGCTAGTCATATTCCATGGTATGAATCCCATGATATAGTCCCTCAGTTTCTTTGTTTGTTTTGATGAAGGTCTGATGTTACTCAGGCTGGCTTCAACGTTTTGCATTTATCATGTAGTTGAGGCTGCCATGAACTCCTGACCCTCCTGCTTCCATCTCCCAAGTGCTAGAATTAAAGGTATTGCTATCTTTCCAAGCTCCTGAATCAAGTTTATATATTCACTGAAGCAGAGTTAGAGGATTTTTTTTAAAAAATGATATTATTATTAACATGGATTTTAAGCACAAGAGTTAAGGGTCAATGGCAATCTGTAAGGAAGTTAAGATACACTCCAAAGCAAGTGTAGATTTTTCAAAGAAGCATAGCTTTGTGTCAGTTTTAAATGCTTTGGAATATTCTTGTCATGCTACCTATTTAACTATAATTTATGGTCAATAATTAGCATTTGCAATGTTATGCTTATAACATACCTCCTAGAAGACTACATATTCTAAATGACATTCAGAATTTATTCACATTAGGAAGCTTTATCTTTATACAAAGAATAATAATATTTCTATTTTGTCATTTAAAACATAAAACATTTCTAACAAACATGACATGCTATTTTCTGTCCACCTGACTATTTTTTTTAATCTTATGTAAGTAGTTGTGAAGGGAAATGGTCCTTGGTATAATCCATAATCAGTAACCCATCCCTTTTGAAATACTTTCCTGGTTTTCTGTGACACTATTGAATTCTGAACTTTTATCATACATTGATCATACCTTTTCCATTTTCTTTTGAAATCACCTCAAGGCTCTGTTGTAAGTCATTCCTGGGCTCTTATACTCTTCTTCCTCATTATATTCCTCCAGTGTTCCCTTATCTATAGAAAGCTTTTAAATCTTTCACTTGAATCCTTTTCTTTCTCCAAACTCATATCCCATAGTTTAACTACTCATGGATATTTTGCACTGAAATATTGCAGATTCAACTTCTGCAGTTCTTTGATTCTTTTCTAGGATACCATCTTTTCCATCATTTTGATATATCCTTTTATCTATTTTATTTTATTTATTTATTTCTGAGTCAGGGTCTTACATAGTCTAGGCTTAATTTGAAGTCACCATGTAGCCAAGGATGATCTTAACCTTTTAATTCACTTGTCTCTACTTCCTGAGTAGGAGACTCATAGGTGTGCCACCACACCCAGGATTTTCCTTTTTCTATTTTTCATGCATTACTAGTAATGGAATACAGGCTTCACACATACTACGTGAGCACTACCAAATGAGCTACATCTCCAGTTGTTATGTACTTTTATACAGTGAGGTAAATATTAATGTTATGAGTATTAACATACTCATGCACGTGGATCTTGTGCTTTTGAATTGTGAAGGGTTAAAACCTACATAATGAAAATGGCTTAGTCATAATGCTGAATGGTTCTTGGTGAATAAAATGGTTTGTTTTCAATTAAGTACCAAGTATCAGAAAGAACTCTCACTATATAAGTATTTTTATATACAAATATTATATATTTTATATAAAAATATTATATATTCTAGCTGCCTAGAACCTGGTACTATATTAAACTAGCAGGTATTGAGTTTGTTCATGATCTAAGATAGAAAAGACATTTTGCAAGAAGACTGACTAATATTGAGTTCTACATACTGCAGTTTCCCCCTTTCTGAAATACATCACCTTTAAGAATCATTTCTATGAGGACCATCTTAAAATTTTTACCCAGAACTGGGCAGTACATACTATGTTGCTTTGAAGTGATTTTAAAAAGCTTACATTTTTAAATGAGGGTACTAGTTTTTGATAGCTTAGTTATTGGATACTGAGGTTCAATGAGGATGAGAATTTTGTGTCTTTTAGGATACTTGTATTTAGTTTGATTTTTTTCATTAAAAACATACCAGTATACTTTCATTCTAGTGTATAAACTGTTTTTTGTTGTTTTTGAACAATGATATAAGAGTTACATTTATTGGAATTCTGAGTAAAAAATCTTTCTTTTTCAAGTGGTCAAATGAACTTTTGGATAGGTCTGATATTGAATGATCAGTAACATTTAATCAATGCTAGTTGATTTCAATTTGTATATAACTCTCAGCTAATGTGATAAATGTTTTTATAAGACTATAAGCATAATATAATTACATGGACCACAGAGACCAAGTATGGAGAAAAGGAATGTCATAATACATTATTGATGATTATTGTACCCCATAATCTTTGTAGTTGTAATGGAGAGATCTATTAACTTGAAAAATCTTACAGTAATTGGATTTAGCTATAGCCAGAAAGCAAGAGGATTTATCATAGATTTCTTTTATATAGTGGATCTTGTAAAACCGTAAAAGCCTATGATTTAGAACTGTATACACTTTACAAGTATTTGCCTAGTGAATACACATGTATGTTTGAGATGCATAGATTTCATAATAAGTTTGTTTTTAACACTGGATGATTAGAACTTTACAAAAATATATTGTATTTTCTAAATGTTGCTAGCATTTGAGACACATTGATTGTTTAAGCCATTTTACCTCTTTATGTATTGTGACAAATGTATAATTTTAAGCAGTAATTTGTGTTTTCCTTTAGGTAATACAGTCCTTATTATTATCTAGCATTGCGAATTAGGGAAATTTAAAGTCTTTTAATTGTGATTTTGTTATTTAGTAATAGAATTAAATGGGAGTGTAGCTCAGCAATAGAGTACACACATATCTGCTATAGGCAAAGCTGTGGATTCAATCCCGAGTACTGCAAAAAAGGAGGCAGCAAAGGATGTAGCTTAGTTGACAGAGAGATTGACAATATGCCTGAAGCCTGGGTTTGGTCTCTAGCACTGCATAAACCAGACATGGTATCATACACCTGTAATTTCCCTCAGAAGGTAAAAGCAGGAGGATCAGATATTCAGGGTCATATACTTCCACCTGATATGATTGAGGCCATCCTGGGATACATGAGATCCTAGAAATGAGAGCTCAAGAAAAAAAGAGGTTGGATTACATTACATGTGATATGTCTTCTATACATATTTCAGTATTTTTTCTTTTTGGTAATTAATCAGCTTCATAAAGGTTTTTATATTTGGTTTTACTTTTGCCTCATCCCTTAGCACTATTTTCTTCCATGTTTTATTTTGGAATTTGTTTGCATTATTTTTTTTTTTGGATATTTTCTTTATTTACATTTCAAATGTTACCCCTTTCCTTGTTTCCCCTCCAAAAACACCCTATCCTATCCCTTCCTCCCCCTGCTCACCAACCCACCCACTCCTGCTTCCCTGTCCTGGTATTCCCCTATACTGGGGCATCAAGCCTTCCCAGGACCAAGGGCCTCTTCTCCCTTTGATGTCCAATAAGTTCATTCTCTGCTACATATGTAGCTGGAGCCATGGGTCCCTCCATGTGTACACTTTGGTTGGTGGTTTAGTCCCTGGGAGCTCTGGGGTACTGGTTGGTTCATATTGTTGTTCCTCCTATGGGGCTTCAAGCTCCTTCAGCTCCTAGGGTCCTTTCTCTAGCTCCTCCATTGGGGACCTTGTGCTTAGTCCAATGGTTGGCTGAGAGCATCCACCTCTGTATTTGTCAGGTACTGGCAGAGCCTCTCAGGAGACAGCTATATCAGGCTCCTGTTAGCAAGTGCTTGTTGGTGTCCACAACAGTGTCTGGGTTTGGTGACTGTATATGAGATGGATCCCCAGGTGGAGCAGTCTCTGGATGGTCTTTCCTTAACTGTCTGCTCCATACTTTGTGTCTCCTCCCATGGGTATTTTGTTCCCCCTTCTAAGAAGGACCAAAGTATCCATACTTTGTTCTTCTTCTTGAGCTTCAGTTGGTCTGTGAATTGTATCTTGGGTATTCCAAGCATCTGGGCTAATATCCACTTATCAGTGAGTGCATACCATGTGTGTTCTTTTGTGATTGGGTTACCTCACTCAGGATGATTATTTTATAGTTCCATCCATTTGCCTAAGAATTTCATGAATTCATTGTTTTTAATGGCTGTGTAGTACTCCATTGTGTAAATATACCACATTTTCTATATCCATTCCTCCGTTGAGGGACATCTGAGTTGTTTCAAGCTTCTAGCTATTATAAATAAGGCTGCTATGAACATAGTGGAGCATGTGTCTTTATTGCATGTTGGAGCATCTTCTGGGTATATACGTAGGCAGCCTTCTTTATGTTAATTGTATTTTTTTTTATATTGCCACCCTATAGGAGCTTAAATCAGTTCCCAGGTCTCTCCACAGATATGCATTCACATTTCCCCATGGCTTCTCTTAGTTGTTTAAAAGCACTTCTCCAGTAGGTAAGCCGAAGTAAACAAAACTCCACTTATTAACAATATTTGAACAATGTGATTAACTTTGAGAGTTTATTACATATCAACAATATCTGAGGGTCTTAATAACTGCTCAAAAGATTTCAAAAGGAATCTCAGAAAGGTGGATGAATTATCAAATGTTACAGAAATTTCACTGGCATGACTAGACCTTTGGTCCTTAAAAATATTTCCAGGACAATCCTATTCTATTCCCTATCTCACTAGTTTGCTTTGAAGGCTTATCAATGGATCTGTAGTAACCTTTGTAACCTACTTTGAGGCTTGGTGCACTAAAACCTAGTGCTGTTATCTGATAGTTATTTACACGTGTAACTATATTACAGTGCTGTTGCTTCATGGACAATTCCATTGAAAAAATGTGGGATATCCTATTAGGTTTGACAACTTTCATGTGACAAACATATCTGCTTTTAAATGTTTATTATTGTGGATATGGTGTGTGTGGTGTGTGTGTGTGTGTGTGTGTGTTTGTGTGTGTGTGTGTGTGTGATTGTGGCTATGCTTGTACCACAGCACACATGTGCTGTTTTCCTCTTCTACCTTTATGTGGGTTCTTGGATTGAGCACAGATCACCAGGCCTGTACAGCAAGTGCCTTTACCGACTGAGCCATCTAGCCAGCCCATACATACTTTTATTTATTTCTTTTTGTAAATTTTTATTTTGTTTTATTTTATTTTATATGTATGGATGTTTTTTGTTTTTTTGGTTTTTTGGTTTTTTTTTTTTTTTTGCCTCACACACCATATATGTGCCTGGTGCCTGAGAACCAGCATGAAATTCCCTTGAAACTGGAGTTATGGATGGTTTTGAATCACCATATGGGTTAACTGATCACAGTTCTTCTGTAAGAGGGACACATTCTTATAACTTCTGAGCCATCTCTTCAGCCCACTCACCCCTGTATACTTTTAAAATGGTGAATTTAGGATACTGTATGTATATTATACAATTTGGACCAAACATATCCTTGAAAATCTTGGTACGGTTGCTTATGTTTTTAATTCTAGCTCTTATAAAGCTGAGACAAGATAATTATCTCAAGTTGGAAGTCAGCCTGGACTAAATAGTGAGTTTCAGATCATCTTGAACTATAGAGTGAGACCCTGTTTCAGAAACGAAAAGATGCTAGGGAAATGCTTCAATGGGTAAAATGTTTTCTCTACTAGCATAAGGATCTGAGATTAGAGCCTGGAAACCACAGAAAAAAATCAGGTATGGTGGTGTACATCTATGAATCCAGTACTAACAATGGAGTGAGCTGATTTGGACTGGGACTGTGGAAAGAGACAGATCTTGGGGACTTACTGGCCAGATAGTCTAGCCAAAAGACAGGTTCCCGATACAGTGACAGAAAATTCAAAATATAAGTTGGTGAAGCAATAGAAGATTTAAGTCAACCGTCTGGCTTCCACAGGTGATCACATGACTGAATGTACCATAGGCCCTAATCTCACACCCAAGGTGAAGGGGAGGGTGAGAAGTAGGAGAGAGAAGATGGAGGGAAAAGAAAACCCCACAGAAATATCATTTTGAAAATCTGGTGAAAGCTATTTGACTTTTTCACTTTAAAAAAGGTCATATTTTCATACATAAAGTTTATTTCCTTTTGTACTGGGTTAACAATATACGTTCTTGAAACCTTTTCTATGTTATCGGGCCTGCAGTATAATTTGGACTGATTATGAGGTCTGACAGAAGTGGTAAAACATACAAATTGTTCAATATCCAATTGGGTGTTGAGATGTATATTTGTAATCTCAACACTTAGGTAGAGGCAGAAGGATCAGGAGTTGAAGGTCATCTTTGGCTACATACCAAGTTCAAAACCAGCTTGAGCTATATGAGAATTTGTTTCTAACAATTTGTTTTAAACAGAAAGGTTATTTATAATGTAAGAAAGTTAGTAATAAATAGACTGTGATGTAATTGTTAAAATATTCAGATTGAAAACTAGTGAATGTAAGTTCTCTTGATCTGTTAATTTATTTTTCCTCCTCTTTTTTTTGAGACAGTGTTCCATGTGCTTAAACTGGCTTCAAAGTCATGTAGCTGAGGATGATTTTGAACTTCTGATTTTCCTGTATCCACATCTTAAGTATGGGGCTTTCCAAACCAGCTTTTGTGTGTGTGTGTGTGTGTGTGTGTGTGTGCTGAGGATCAAACCCTTGGCTTTACACATCTTATATAAGCAGTCTACCAACTGAGCTATATTTCCAGCAAATAAGATTACTTTTAGTCATTTTGCAAGATTAGTATTTAAAGTCATATATTTTTAAGTGAAGCTGTTGATACTAAATGTGCATTTATTTTTATTGTGTATTATAGTTTATAAAGAACATTGTCCTTTCAAGGTACTAGATAAAATTCTAACCCACACTAAAGAGACATGCTTGATCAGAAGGTGTTTGTTCTCTAGTTTATCTATTAGCTCATTTGTCTGTACAGTAAATTGTGTAATACATAGGATCCTCTGTGAGGCAGGTGTTACAGCTATGAATCTGAAGTGCTGCTGGTACTGGCTGAGTACCCCTAAAAAAAAAATCTGAAACTTTTTGAGGGCTGACATGGTGCCACACATGGAAAATTCTGCATCTGATATCATGTGACAGGTTACAGTCAGAAAGCTTGTGAGAAGTATTGTATAAAGCTACTTTAAGCCTATGCATACATATAAGGTGTATAAAGAAACAAACTGAACTCAGTGTTTAGATTTGCATCTCTCCACCAATTATCTAATTATATATGCAAATAAAGAAAATCTAAACATAATCTGAAATCTAAAAGACGTGGGGTCCTAAACACTACAAGATGAGGGATATTCAGCATATGCTTAAGGTTACTTCACAGGGACAGGGACACAGGGAGGGAACAGCTAATTCTCCCTGCAGGAAATTATAAGGGAATTACTTTATGGAGGAAGTAATGTTTAACAAACGTGTTGTGGACTTTAGATAAATTTTAAACTCTAATGAAAATGACCTTTAAATTGGTCATTTCTAAATTAAATGAATTAACTGTTAGCTATGGCTTATGCGAAAACCGTTTTTATTCTGTTAATAATTATTCATTCATTCATCCATTTATTCATCCATTCGTTCATTCAACATTTGTTAATGGCAGTAAAATATCTGAGGTTCTCTGTTTTCTGGCTTGGAGAATGTTGCCTGGAAACTTCAATGTAAGCTGATGTTTGGTTATACTTTTATTGTCCTTGGAATGTTCAGTTCAAGAATCCAAGTGTTCAGTTATGCAAGAATTATGCTGGTCAGGGACAAAAATAGTAAGGAAGGAATTAACTATATATATTCTGGGGACAATGATCAATATTAAAAATTGGAAATGTCACTTCTAAGAATAAAGAGAATAATTTTGTGAGGTGTTAGAGGATAATCCATAACTATATCAAAGCTTTGCTCCCATACTTAGCTCATGTTATGAACATTATGATGTTATTTAACTAGGGCCCTGCCTATGGGACTTTATTACTATAACTATTTGAACAATCTTAAAGTGATTAAACCAGTTTTTCCAAACTATTTTGACATACAGCTTTTTCAAAAAGAATAGCAGAGTATGGAGAAATGCTGAATTGAATGAATATTATTATTATTATTATTATTATTATTATTATTATTATTATTATTCTGCTCAGGGCCTTTAATATAAACCGTGTTCTCTGGAAATTTATGATCAAGAGAGAAGTATAAGTATCCCAACTTTTAAGAACATCAATACTTTTCTTTGGGGTGTGTTATCTGAGGATTGGTGTTTAATAAAATCTTTGGGGGAATTTTGGCTTAAAATTTAGCCTTTCCTAGTGTGCAGAATTTGAGAATGTCTGTGTGGAACACTTGTATATTTGAAATTTCAATAAAAGAATTGGAAAAATAATGAATTAAGAAGTAATTACATCTCCCAACTGAGGTGAGATTTGTTTATCTAAAGGTAAGATAAATGCTGGGCAATAATCAAATAAATTGAGACTGTCTAGACAGCCAGTCTTTTAAATTATGGACAAATTGAAGCTAATTGTTAGCTTAATTCTATTTATTACTTGAGACTGCACTATGTTTTCAGCTTATTGAAATTGAAAGGATTGTAAGATTTGGCCTTTTAAAAAACACAGAATGATTTATCTGACAGTGAGCACAAAATCCAGACAGGGATATTTGTATGTCTCAGTAACAAGCATGTGTGCATACTGATATTCTTTGATTTCTTCTGTCAGTAACTATGATGCTAGTTTAAAAATAGAAAATGGAGTAATAATACTTAGAATATTCTAAACATATATTGATCTGATACCCTATCCTTGTTAAGCTTTCTTGATTACTTGAGATAAAGGTTATGTAAGGGCTTGAGAAAGCTCAGTGGTCCTTTGTCGGCCTAGCTAACATGTATAAGACCCTGGGTTCCACCCTAACCACCAATAAAATCCACCCTATTGCAAAGGGTGGTGGTGAATGTTTTTAATCTCAGTAGAGGCAGAAGCTGTCAAACCTCTCTGAGGCTACATAAGGAGGTCTTACCTGAATATGTTCCCTATAGACCCACTCTTTATTTATTTTTTAATTAAGTAATTTTTGGAGGGCAGGGTCTTATGTAGCCTGGTCTGGCCTCAAACTGATACAGTTGAGGATAGATGGCCTTGAAGTCCTGATCCTCTTGCCTTTACTGCCAAGTACTGGTATTATGTAGGTGTACTTCACCGTGCTAAGTTAGATAGATTCTATCTCTAGCAAAACCAAACCAAACAAAATACACAAAAATCCTCATTGAATCTGAGGGCTAACACTTGTTGGTTTTCTTAAATAACTTCCTGTTTAAATTTCAAGATCATTCAGATTCATATTTAGGGCCAAAGGGGATGTTTACTTAATCTCTTCATTCGTCTTTATTTACATGTCAAACCTCATGTTTCTCAATGATACCAACCTGATGTACTCTGTGTCCTATATCACATTACACACCTGACAGGCCCAGGATAACAGATCTAGTGATAGCATCAAGAATATGCTAATTAGAAAACCACTATTTTGAAGTTCTTCCTGTCTTTGCAACAAACATATACTATTAGAAATTATTAGATTTTATAATCATTCCAAATAGCACTTCTCTTTAGGTACGTTTATATGTATCTTGATATTTTACTAATATCATCTCTACTGTTACTCTATATTCTCTTTCTAACATTCTAATTAACCTTTCTTCTTTATATTATATTTACCTCTATATATAGCTTACTTCTTTTGTAACAGGTGGTACAAAGATAAGTATTCAGATAGCATTTGAAATATAATAAATACAGGTTTAAAAGCAAGTATATACACACTGTATTTCCTTACTCTGAGAACTGAAAGTTTGTGCAAGCAGGGGCATTCATGAGCACATGAAGCACCACATTTTGGTTTCTAATTTTGTTCCCCAATAAAAGAGATGAAGGCTCACTACAAAAATGCTGATCACGAGGCTAGGACAGGCAGGGAAGATACTGTGAACCTGGGTTATCCTATAGCACAAGAAATAAGGAAGCTCTGCACATGTACAAACACAAACTGACAGAAGAATGCCAAAGGGCACACAAAAACCAATTAAAAGAGCTCCCAGTGAATAATTTCAGCAGTAAATAATATAGTATTGGATTATATACTGAAATATAGAAGAAATATTTGTGAGTCCATACTAATGTTTAAATAAATAAATGAGGAAAAGAACCAAATGTGTACTACTGAAGAATTCTCAACAATTCATATAGATCCAGTGCCCTCAAAATGGTAGACTATAACTTTGTATTGTATAATGTAGAATATGTATAGCATTCCTTCCATAGGGTACAGTATAAAAAGGAGAGTGCGTATAAAACTTTATAGTGGAGAAACCTTGGAAATCCTTGCTGAACAAGGTGATTAAATTAAGGTTACCATAAATGATCATACATATTGATAGCATGTATAAAATGGTAATCTACATTGTCTTAACTTTTCTACTGCTACAATGTTGGATTTGAAATGTATCTTTAATAAAAGCTTCTATTTACAGATGAGACCCTGTTCTTGGCTTTGAGCTAATAAATGAAGTTAAGCACAGCTCCTAGTATCTTAGTATCTAGAATATTAGAATCTACTGAGGGAAACAAGATCTAGGAACCTCAGTCCTATCCATGGTTACATAGTCAGAATTTCTGGATAAGGGCTGAGAAGATTCTCTAAGTGTAATATGACTATTCCAGAAATGAAGAAACATGTTAGGAAAGATTACTTTTTTTCTAATAGCTAATCTTTAATACAAGATGAATAAGCTAGTCATTTGAGAATCCTTTATGATAGCTAATAATATTGGTAATTTTTTTAGAATAATAGCAAAATCAATAGATTCTGGGTAGATCTGTTCAAATCTGGGATGTTTGGCATTTAGATGTTAATATTTTGTCTCTTTTATTTTGCCTTTAGGATTGGCTGCTGCCAAACTATTGTCCGAATACAAAATTAATGTCTTGGTTCTGGAAGCCCGGGATAGAGTTGGAGGAAGAACATATACTGTGAGGGTAAGTGATTTTAATATTTTATGGTATCTCATTTAAACTATAAATGGGGCACTTGAGGTCATAGCCCTAGAGGAGCTCTCGAGATCACATAGTTAAATCCAACAATTCTAAACTATTTTATTAAGTAAGTGGCCTTTTCTTTCTTCATTTTTTTTTTTGGAGACAGTATCTTAGACTAGACTTAAAGCCACTATACAGTCCTGGCTGACCTCAAATTTATCCTTCTACCTCAATCGTCCAAGTGCTGGGATTATAGACATATACTACTATGCCCAACATGTTCTTTTTAACAAGTGCTAACTGCAAAATGATGGACTCTGACTTCAGTCACTCACATTCTAGAAACACACCAAATGTGAACAAATGACTTCATTACAATGTTGTAATGTCTATATTATAGTGTCAAATTGAGTATGTAGTATCTGAAGTAGTGAAATAGTTTGACTGGACTAAAAGTGATTTTGTATCCCTAATACACATACACACATACACACACACACACACACACACACACACACTCACACACATATCCCTTTTTCCCTTGGCCTCTTTGCTCAGGTTGTGTCTGGCTAGATATAAGGAAGAAGCACAGTTCTTATTACATCACTACCTTTTATATATGGGCCTACATTAGGATTCTGGAAAATTGCAGGCTAACTACTGTTTTCTATTACTGTGTTTACAAATAACTGAATCTATGGAGGCTGATAAAAGTACATATGGGGGAAGATATAAGGAAATAAGGCCCAACATGGAAGTTTGTAGGACATGTAATGAGATAGGAAAAGCCATAGAAGGTAAGGAGAGCCAGACTAAAACACTGCTATGCTAGCCTGTTGCTGGAGGGAAGAGGAAGGAATGCTTGACAGTCAGATGATATAAGATGAAGGCAGAAAATAGTTCTCTACTTTGGCAGTAAGAAAGTCATTAATGAGCCCCTTTGGTAGAATATACAAATAGAGTGGTAAAAGCTGAGTACTGGTAGTATAAAAACAAAGCATATTGTTCTGAAAAAAAATGACTAGAAGGAGAGAGAATATCTGCATAGATAGATGTTTCAGTTGGGCTATTACATAATGGCCTAAGCCATAATAGTAACAGTAGTTTAGGTAGTGAAAATATTAATTTCATAGACGTTTAGTAGTAGATACTCCAAGATAGTACAGGAGTTCAGTTTTGCCATCAAGGCTTCAGATTTTTCCTACCCTTTGATCTACTATTCTTTGCATGTTGGCTTGTTGCCCTCTGGTAACAAGATGAGTATTATGGCTCTAAGCAAGTCTTCACTCAAGGAATAAGAATTGCTGGGTCTTTATGACTCACAGCAGTAAGCACTGCATTTGAGGTGCTGAGGCAAGAAGGTAATGAGCTTAAGACAAGCTTGTGGTGCATGGTGGTATCTTGCTTCAAAAATAAACAAAAGGAAATAGAATAAAAATAATAGCACTATCCTTTGCTGACGAACAGAACTTCTCCTTTACTGTAAACATATATAGACATATGTCTCATTAGGCAGAGTTGGGTCACATGGCATCTAAACTATAAGGGGAGCCTGGAAAAGCAAGTGTTTAACATTTCCTGGAGGCAGGGCAGAAACAGGCATAAAAAAGGGAATTGGAGTGGCTATTGCAGTAGCTGTGCGATGACATCCGAACTAGGATACTGTCTTAGTTCTTCCAGTCATCCCATACCATACATTCTTACTCTCATCTACTTCACTAGCCCCATGAGGCCTGTTTATATTTTGCTCAGTTTGAAAAATGTTCCCTATAACCTTTCTACTCCAAATGTGGTCAATAGACCTACAGCCTTGGAATTACCTGGAAACTTGAGAGAAGTATAAATTCTCATGGCTGCTTAATCTACATTTTCCTTTTAATAAGCTTCCCAGGGGTGGTTGCAAATCTGCTACTCTGGTATAGGCATGCTTCCTTCCTTAAATTTAAATTCACATTACATTTATTTGGAATATTTCTGAGTATTCCCTTAGATATAATAATCTACTATGGATTTTGGGTAAGAGTACTTTTCGCTCTTGCAGAGCATCTGGGATTGATTCCAAGTACACAACCATTTCTAAGACCAGTTCTAGGGTCTGAAGTTCTCTTATGACTTCTGTGGGTACCAGGTACACATATGGTACATATACATACATGTGAGCAAAACATTTATATACATTTAAAATGTACAAAAAGAGTGAAGAGACTGAAGTTTCCTCACTGTACTTACTTGACTCTAAAGTGGATAAGTCTTATTAGCATTTCATATGTAAGTCTTATGCTGAATAATAAAATATATTCATATGTCTTCCAAAAAGCTCATGTACACATTTATTTTATTTTTTGTTCAAATTTGGGACAGAGTCTTACTGTGTAACACTGGATGTATTGGAACTCTTATGTAGACCAAGCTGGCCATGAACTCTCACAAACCTACCTGCCTCTGCCTGCTGGATGCTGCTATTAAAGGCATGAGCCACCATATCTGGCTTGTTATTTTAATTTCTTTTTTGCTGTGTAACTCAGGATGGCCTTCAAATTGAGATCCTACTGTCCCAGCCTTAGGAATAATGGAATAATAGGTATGTGTCTCCACAACCTGCCTATTCTGAAATTGAAATTGAAGATATTGTATGGTGATGCAAAGGACAAGTTAAATATTCTACCTGTATTCACTTTTTAGATGTGACTCTTCTGTCATTTTCTGAAAAATATCTTTAATTTAGAGATAGTTATTACCTTTTCCTTTATTCTGACTTTTCTTGTCATTTAAACCTTTTGCTTATTAAATAGTAACATCAGTCATGCTGCAGATTTTCAGTTAAGAGCAAGTCATATAAAGGAAATGAAATTCTAACATGCTTATACAAGTCTATGTTATTGGCTTTAGCTACTTGGCCATATTGCTCCATTTATATATGTCAGCAGCAGCAGATATAAATTATTAGTGTCTATTCAACATGGTACTATATTACCTCTTTGGTATTCCTTTCTCATAAGAAAGGAATCTTAGAAATACTTAGAAATGAGCACTTAGCATTTATATTTCCAATACCTAAAGAAAGAAAAAGAAGGCTTTAAAAATTGGTCAGGATGGTATTTAGTAGAAATTTAAATCAAATAATTTTGAGAATTGATTCAAATAACATTATCAATTAGGATAATTTTAGAAGAAGTTATACGAACTATTTTAGATATTAAAAAAATAAAATTTCAAATTTGATATTCTCACCTGACCTCCTCTTATATATTTTATACAATTTTAGAACAGTATTTCATAATTAAACCATCTATAATTCTGCAGAATCAAATTAATAAAATTGGAATGCCTGCAATGCCACCACAAGGTCAATGTATTGTTTCCTAATAGAAAAGTAAGGGATGCCTCACTTTTTAAAAATTCTCTCATGTATTACATTCCAACCATGGTTTCTGCTCCTTCCTCCTCTCCTGAACCCTCCTCCTATTTCCCACCATTAACTCCTCCTCCTTTCTCTTCAGAAGAGGGCAGGCCTCCCAAAACACATACAGGCTCCCACCATTAGGAGTCCCACAAGAAGATCAGGGTACACAACCATAACATATATGCAGAGGGCCTAGGTCTGACAGATGTCTCACTCTTTCCTGCTTCATTTATGATTATTTGCTTTAAAGAGAGTGTCAGTATTCTAAAGAAGTATTTGTACATTACAAGCCTTCTTTCTGTCTGTGCTAAAGTAAGGGAAATCTATTGGTGTTTTATTCTTTAAAACATGTTAGAGACTAAAGAAGCTTCAGGAGACAGTATTGGCAGTGAAAGAAAGCATAAAGATTATGATAACCAGATTAAAGAAGTCACAAATAGCACTTCACTACTACTGCTAAAGTAGAATGGAAACCATGAGTAACTCTCCTATTGAAATAAGTAAAATGCTAACTAAAATACACCATATTGATCTGAAAGGAAAGTTAGAAATTAGTAGATATCGATGTTAAACAGACATCTCAGAATCAGTCATCCAAATTGATGTGTGTGTGTGTGTGTGTGTGTGTGTGTGAGAGAGAGAGAGAGAGAGAGAGAGAGAGAGAGAGAGAGAGAGAGAGAGACCAGAACATAGTGGACAGGAAATGAATCACTTAGCTATAACCTCATGCCTAGAGGACCATAAAAGCAGTTACTTTAGAGAGCTGCTAATATATTTCTCAGTGGTAGAACAATTTCTTATCATGCTAAATGCCAAATGCCATGCTAAGATTCCCTTGCCAACAACTGCAAAAACAAGACCCCCACACAACAGCTTAGCAAATACTTGGGATCTTGGTCAGCACTTGAAGACCAGCATTCACTCTATCAGTTTCACAGAAACTGTCTTGCATTTGTCTTCAAAATATTTTGGAATCCATTGCTTCCTAATATTGTTACTGCTACATCACGGTGGGAGCCACTAGGCCACCATGTGTGGCCTGTTACCTCTAGGCCAGGTTAGTATTCCCTGTTTTTATTCTTGTTCCTTATTATTAATCAACTTTTAGTATCACAGCAGTGAAGGTGTGTCATTGATATTGAAGTCATGTCTTAGCACTACTCAAAGCTTTCCAAAGCCACACCTTCTCACTTAAGCACAAAAACAATGTCTTTTCAGTGTCCTGGGGGACTTTTACCTCATAGACTCTCTGATTGATGTTCTTCCTTGTTCATTTTCTTCTAGACAAGGTAAATATGTTTATGAGAAGAGCTTTTCAACCCTTTGCTTCAGGTTATGCTGCATCTTAGAACTAAGGGTGAAGTGCAAGAAGAAAAGTTCATATGTGCATTTCCTCCTAGCTTCAAATCTCAGATACTGAAAAGAAACAGTTATCTGGTATTATTAGTGTCTCATAAATCTTTTCTGAGAAAAATAACTCCTACCATTCCACTTATTTGTGCATGATTTTAAGTACAGTGATTGCTACACAATAAAATATAATCAGACAAGTAAGGGTAAATAAGCATTATGCACCATAAAAACTGATGCAAACAATAGAATAGAAGGAAACCTTAGGGAACTTATTGCAAATATATAAAGGAATTGTAGATTACCAACATTCAATTTATTGAATAAATGAAATATGTTAATAAAAACTATTGGTTTTAAAAGGGAAAAAGAAAATACTTTAGTGCATGAGAGAATTAACATATTTGTAAATAATTACTTATATGGGTATTTTATACTTTTAAATATTATTTTGCCATGATGCATTTTCCCTGGAAAAATTTTAAAATATCAGCAGGAGCCAATGAATATGGGGTGATTTAAGATTTCAACTAGTGGAAATCAGGGAGTTAGGATTAATAAATCCCTGGGTGACTCCTATAGTAATAATGGAAGAGAAAATTGCACACAAGTTAAGTGATTTGCAAAGGATCTAGATCAGCAGGATGTATTTTAGAGTTCTTTCTCTATTGTTGAATCAACCTCATCAGTAGCCCTACAAATGGACATGCCTATTGAATTTTCAGTGTTCCCCAGTTTTGAGTGGAAGAGAAAAATGTTTTGAATTTCAGGTGTACATTATAAAGGACATATGAGACACTATTAAGTTAGCAAATTAAGCATGATTTTTCATGATGAGAAGGTTTCTAGATTACAAGGTTTAGGTAATCTACTTTTTCTTTTTCTTCAGAATGAACATGTTAAATGGGTAGATGTTGGTGGAGCCTATGTGGGACCAACCCAGAACAGGATCTTACGCTTGTCTAAGGAGCTAGGCATAGAGACCTATAAAGTGAATGTCAATGAGCGTCTAGTTCAATATGTCAAGGTAAGTCTGACTTTTAATTTATAGGACCAATGCATGAAGATTTTATTTGAGAAAGCTTTTATTTATTTGTGATTCTTCTCCTTTTTAAAGTTTATTTTTTAAAATTCTTTCATTGTGAATATTCACTTTACATGGTACAATGTATGTTATATAAGTGTATTATTATCATACAAGCATATATTGAATGTTTAGCATATTTTTTCTCATAGTCTTACACCTTGTTTTCTTCCCCCTCCCATTAGCCCCCTTTATTGGTTTAGAAAGTTTTGTTTCTACTTTCGTAGTCTCATGAAATCTAGGAACTACAAATAAGATAAAATATAATATTCTTTCTTAGATTGTCTTAATTTGGTTAATATAATTGTCTTCAGTTGTTTCCAATTTCCTGCATATTTTTGTTCTATATAGCTGAAAAACTCTTGTTAATGTATATCATATTTTCCTGTATGACACCTAAGTTGGTTCCATAATGTAGTTGTTATGAATAATGCTACAGTTATTATTAATATATAAGTATCTCTGTGATGCTTTGATAAGGAGTCTTTTGGGCAAATACCCAGGAATGGTAGATGTGGGCCACATGGTAGGTCTAATTTTAGTTTTTTAAGAGACCTCCACATTGATTTCCATAGAAGCTAGACTAGTTTACATTCTTACTGAAGTGGTATATATGAGTTTCTTTTTGTCCATATTTTTCCCAGGATTTTCTCTTATTTGTTTTTTAATGATGGCCATTCTTATTATAGCAAGATGAAATCTCAATGTAGTTTTTATTTCTCATCTTTTGAGAATGTACCTGTTAATGTTATTAGTCAGTTTATTGATCAAGTCCTTTTATTTCTTATTGTTTAGAGTTTTTGTATTTTTAAAAATAAACTCCAAATATTAATTCTGTATCAGATAGAGAGCTTATTTCCCACTGAAAATATTGTTTTCATGTTCAGTATATTCTGATCATGGTCTCTTCTCCCTTATTTCCTCCCAGATCCCTTCTCCTGATCCATCCAACTCCACACTTTCTTCTCATTTTCTTTAGAAAATAAACAGATAGATTTAAAAAAAAAAAAAAACCAGGATTTTAATAAGAATAGAAAAAAGCATAAGGAACACACACAAAAAAACATGAAAATACAAAAAACTAGAAACTGTAATGTACAAGCAAAAGATCATTAAGGTAAATGCCCAAACAAACCAACATGAGACAAAAAAAAAATCTACAAAAATACCATTACTGGTCATGGGGGCCTGTTCTTAAGTGTGGTTTATAGAGCCAGTTAGATTCCAGTGGAGCAAAGTAAATTTTTTGAAAGCATGTGCTGATTAGAAATAGCTTCTTAGAGATGGGTGCTTGTATAAACTTCCCCAATCTCAGCAGTCAGGCCTTATCTGGCTTGGATCTGTGCAGGTCCAACAGAACCATTTTCATTTCGAGAGGTTTTCCTTTGTCAATTGGTAGCATTATTTCCTGAATAACAGGAATTCTATTTAGAAAAATCCCTAAATATACCTAAACCTTGAAGTGATTCTCTACTTTTTGATATAGCAGTTTTCAAAGTCTCAGGTTTTGTATCCTATCCTAGTTACTTTTATATTGCTCTGACAAAACAATGACCAAAGTAAGTTATGAAAGAAAGCATTTAATTGGGGTTATTATTTGAGAGAGTTAGTCTTTGATAGTGGAAAAAAATATAGCAGCAGGAACAGCTGAGAGATTACATCAAAACTGAAAGCAGGAAAGAGGTGGGAGGGAAGGAGAGAGAGAGAGAGAGAGAGAGAGAGAGAGAACGAACACGAACGAACACGGGGAATGGTACAAGTCTTGGAATATCCAAACTCATCCCCAGTGGCATATGTCTTCCAACAAAGCCACTACTCCAAATCCTTCCCAGTTCTACCAACTAGGCATCTAGTATTCAAACATATGAACTTAATGAGGTCATTCTCCAAGGTAAATTCTGAGACTCCAGGTAATCTTTTAATTGTTACCACCTGTAGAATCAAAAAGGAAATTACACACTTCTAAAGTACAGTGCCACAGAATATATTTTACCATTTCAAAAGGGATGAATCAGGCCATAGCAAAGAAATACTGGACCAAAGAAATATTGAAACCTAGCAGGTGTAGCTCCATGTATGATGTCGAATAGCTCTTTGTATGATGTCAAATACCTTTCTAGCCTTGCTGCCGCAAAGATACAGTTCTCTCTTGGGGTGTTTCCACTCCCTGTGTGCAATTCTCCTTAGCAGTTATGTCATGACTCTGCCACCTCTAACATTTTGGAGTTCTAATACAATCCAGGTTTCACATTCACAGCTTTATGAAGTAGCTTGTTAGATCCTCCCTGCTAGGACACTCCCGCCCTGCCCTACTCCTTGCTTTATCAGCTCTTCTTAGCCCTGGAGGAAGATTCCATGACCCATTTACTTGTGTATCCTTCATGATTCTAAAGCCAGAGCTTTAGAAGGACAACATTGCCAAGTTTGACTACTACCTTGAGTTGAACCCGGCATCTTCGAATCACATTTGTAGCAGCTTTGATTTGTTGTTGATTTTAAGGAACAGAAATTTCCTTAGACCTTTTCATAAGTTGGAAGCTTAGCTGGATGGGCTTTTCTTCTGAGGACATCCCTTCCTTTATCCTAATGCAGATCAGGCCTTGCCTTGACCTTATCACCTCTTTCAGCAAAAGCCTTGGCTCCAGAGTTAAGTTTCCTGGTGCTCTTTTCTCTTTAAACTGTATTTGTTTGCTCCCCTTGTTCTTTTTTCCTGTAGACCTGAATAAGAATGATTACTCATAAACAAGCAGCAGAGTCAATATTATGCTGCATTGGAATCTCCTCTGTCAAAGGAATTAGTATATGAAATTTCAATTTAGCCTTAAGCAAATTCTTAGCACAAAAGTAGAAAGTTGTTACATTCTTTGCCAAAATACCACAAGAATGATTTCTAGCCTGGTTACTCATATTGTTCTCCTCTGAAATCTCTTAAGCTAGTCTTCCATGGTTCACATAGCTTTAAGAACTATCATAAGCCACAATCCTACTAGGATACCATATTAGACGCTATTTACAGTGTAAATATGGTTCCCATAGGCTCATATATTTGAATACTAGGTCCAAAGTTGGTGAAATTATTTGAGAAGGATTAGAAGGTATGACCTTGTTGAAGAAATCATCCCCTTCCTAATGCATTTGCATGCCACAGGGGATGAAGTAGCTTAGACAGACAGATAAACAAAGGCAGGCAGGCAGCTATACACACACACACACACACACACACACACACACACACACACACACACACACACACACCCTATGCAATCTTCCATAGTCCCAAGCAACTCCTGAGTCATGTAAGAGCCAGTTGTAAAGGCCCCAAAGAACACAATTTGAGGCCACATTAACTTACTTGGTGTTTCTCCTGAATTCTCACCAAACTTGTCTTTGAATGCCTTGTTCATTTGCTTTGTGTTTGGCTTTTCCTTTTGGAAAATATGCCTTGGTGGTGCATTTCCTAGTGTTTGAAGAAGAGGCTGTTTAAATTCAGTTCCTTAGATCCACCTAAGGAACAATAGCTTTTGCCACTGTTATTGTTTCTCAAGGAAGCAAAACCTGTAGTGACTGGAATCTAGAAAAATGCTTGAGAAATCAACTTTCCAATCTGTTATTGTAGGCCACTTCCTGAAACTATGAGGGAAGGGCTCATTTACATATACAAAATGATAGGATTTCCACACCAGTTACCACACCTCTTTGCAAAAAACACATCTCCCACTAACTGCACATAGTCATGCTGGGTCTGGGAGCTAAAGCATTAGGAGTTTTCCTAAGACATTTGGGATCTGTGCACAGTGATATTCAACCAGAAAGTCAGGAAACTTAGGAAACCTGATAAATGTGTAGTTTGAGATGCCTAGGGGTACATGACAATGGCACATTTGAGAAAATAAACAAGTAGCCCTTGGATTAAGAAAAGATCAAAGATAAACAAGAGCCTGTGGATTAAGAGAAGATCAAAAAATGTTAAGAGGTTTTACAAAATGGTGACAATTGAAGGTATATCTCAGGAGCAGAGAGAGTATTCCCATAGTATGTATGAGATTCAATCACCAACATCATTAAAAATTATACAAAAATATTTTAAAATCTTGGCTTCATTAGACCACAGTTAAAACAGTTTCCTATATTTTCATTTCTGCAAAGCTTGATATTTTCCTAGTAACAGCAAGAATAATAGCAGCTACCATTTATGGAAATTTTTTACATTTTCATATTTAATTTGAAGAAGGAAACCAAATCTTTTGTGCTCAACTATTTAAACAACTTTGCACTTCAACTGGCAACTGTAGGAATTAACCTGAAAGCAAGTTTAGCAGACTTAGCCACAGTATTTATTTCTTTCAATGAGTCAGGTGCTGAATAACCTTTATTGTTCCTAGAGGCTAACAATGAAGGACTAAGTCCTTTTATGTATGAACACATTATATCCCTATATCTGCCCCACTAGGTTGTCCTGATTTCCCCCTTCTACAGAAGAAAAAAAAGCTAAGATTCAGTGAGGTAGAGTGATTTCACAATGCTATAAGAGTAATAACAGTCTATTAATCCCTGAAAGCATATTCTTTATTACTTCATTATATATTCTAGAAAATAAAACTGAGGCAGTGATTAGAAAAACAACTGGCCTTTGATATTTGTAAGATATCTCACCATAGCTCATAAATTAGCAGATACAGTTGGTGTTAGTGAAAGACCATGATTTTTTTTTCACTTCTTGACAGTCAGTTCCACATTCTTTTTGTACAGTTTAAACATTGAAAATTTGCAGTTATGTTCTCAGCTAAGTACTTTCTAGTCTCCTAGCTATACCCACTGTAAGATTTTAACAGAGGCATATGGTGAGTAATTCAATGTCCTCTCTCTCTCTCTCTCTTTCTCTCTCTCTCTCTTCCTGTCTCTGTCTCTGTCTCTGTCTCTGTCTCTGTCTTTCTCTGGACCTTACTGATTCAGCCATATTGAGTGGCCAGTAAGACCCAGGGATCGCCTATCTGTGCCCTCCCAGTGCTGAGATTTAGATGGTAAGGGAATCATTGATACTAAATGCTTATTGGAGGGATTAATTACTCACATTTGTAAATAAGATGATCCATTATTGCATTTATTTAATGAATGAGTTCCATTTAATTATGGAAGCCTTTTGTTAAATTTTGCAGTGTATAGTGAAGGATGTGGCAAGGGAACACACAGGTAGAGTCAACACAAGCATTTTTGGGACCAACTTTGATATAGAATTGACATATTTATGCATTCTCACTTTCTCCCTACTTTTCACATCTAAATAAAACTAGATTCAGAAATATGCACCAAACATTTACTTTTAGAGAGTGGTGTGATAAAGCTTTATTTGAAACTTCAGAAGCTCTCCTGATAGTAACAGCCTGGAAAACATTTTTTCCTAGTGCTGGATTTTGTATTCTGCTTATGGCTATTTACTCCAGGTTTCTGAACTCAAAAGCTTTTCAGAATGTGTGTGTCCTAGAATACTAAGTACATGTTTTGCTAAGAGATGAGATTTGTTTCAGCCAAAATGTCTTGTAGAAGACGAAAGATCTGCTTTTGTATTACTTTGTCTCAATGCTTACTAATATGACCTTGCTTTTTACCCTTGGTTTACAAGTGTTTCTTTTGAATAAGAGGCATTTAATTTTTAAGTTTATTTAGCATCTTTTGTATAGGAATTTATAAAACATATTTCTTTTGTTTGAAGAGGAAGGTGGATTTTCACTTTCAACCCCTTTCAGACAGAAACCCAAAAAACCTAAAGGCATCTTGTTTATCTCTTTTACTTATCTAAATGCATCCTTTCTGAGTCTGTGATACTATTATTCCTTTCCAGATGGAGTGTGCATATTATAGAAGCTTTAACTCATTTGGATTTCACATTTATAGATTTTTTGAAACAGGCTAAAATATTTAAATATTAGTTTGATCTATCAAATATACAATCTACATATGTATGCAGGCAGCTTGTAAATAGTCCTGAGTAACACACACACACACACACACACACACACACACATTTTCAAAATACTTGATTTGTTGCTGGTGGATTCGCAGAAATTGAAATGACAGAATTATGTTTAAAGCTTTACACAGGGCTAAGAGTAGGGGTAGCTCAAGGGTAGATCTTTTGCCTAGCATATGTGACACTCTGGGTTTTCTCACAGCATTGAAAATAAAGGCGACAAGAGGACTGACTGTGAAAGTTGCCCTCTGACCTCCATATGTGTTCTGTGGCTGCCCCTCTCCTTACATGAATAAAATTGTATATTTTTTAAAAAAAGAAAAGCCACTATTTCTCATAGAGGCTCCTTTCTATGTTCTATATATTTAGAATACCATTCAAAATTGGTTTCTACAATATAAATACTCTACTCAGTCAAAGTGACAGCCCATAATATATCAAAGTGAGGTCAGGAGATTTTTCTATCATTCTTTACCATTTTAGGTATACAATTCAGTAACTGTTGTACAACCATCACCAATAACTTTGTATAGAATCCCCCTTTTTCATGGTACTGGCAATGAAACACAGGGTCTTCTGCTATCACTGACCTACTTATTTTGTCACACTGAACCCCTTTGATCCTTGCATTCCTCTTCACTTCCTGCTTTCTTTCTCTTTCTATTCCTTCTACTATGGTTTGTCTGTCGTCTGTCTGCTGTCTGTCTATCTGCCTACCTGCCTGCCTATCTATCTATCTATCTATCTATCTATCTATCTATCTAATTTACTTTAAGACAAATTCTCACTATCTTGCCTCAACCTCCAATATATTGGGATTAGAGAGAATCACTGGAATTCCTGGCTTTTTCATTCATTTTTAATCAGTAATAATTCACTATAGAAATTATCTCTAACCATTCACTGAAAATTATTACAATTGCTCTGTCTTCTTGGAGTGGTTAAATATTAATGATTTCTCCTACATTCTGTTTGTGGATCTGCAATCACCTTGTCAGTTGTAGCATTGGTATTTGGATTAGTAGAATAACTTTCTGAATGGAATAGTATGTTAAATAAGCAGCTTTCTCCAGAGAAATTGAAAATCTAATTTCTAGAGATCCTGACTGCTGAGGTTGGAATTCTGTTTCCCATCTGAGATTCAGTTCTCTTAGAGAAAACTGACTCTCCTTCCCTCAACAGCTTGTCAAGTGTGAATAGTTCCTTACCTGTCCAACTTTCTGTGTAGCCTCTGATAAATCAACAATGCTCCAGTAGAAGATTACACATCCAAGAATATTTGAGCAGAACAAACTAGTTTTAATGGGTCTGGTTTTATTTTTTAAATCAAAATGTTGGATAGGAAATGAAGGGAGGTGGATGTGAGAAGAGTTGGTCAAATATGATCAAAACATGTTTGAACTTGTCAAAGAACTCATAAAAATGTTGTTAGAAAAGAAAGATAAAAAAAGAAAGGAAGGAAGAAAAAAACTGCTTTCCTTTTTCTTGCTTTCTGCTTCCTTCCTGTTTCCTTCTCTGTAACAAACACCTACCCTCATCCTACAAGACATACACAAATAGCAATCAAAAGGCTCAATATTGGATCTTAATTTTCAAGCTTTTGCAGAGTTGCATTGTAACTACTGAAACCTTAAAAAGTCTTATGAATCTCATTCTTATTCCATTTTGGGCACTTCCTGAGGAAGTAAAGTTCTGCTGTCCCATGAATAAATACGTTAGTCTAACCAGAAAGTAATTACCCAGTACTCTAACAAGATTGGTGTTACAATGTAATTCTCTGTCTCAGGTATCGACTCAAAACCTTTTCACCTCTAGGTCAAATGTAAAAAAAAAAAAAACTTTGGAAAGTTTAGTGGGTTTCAACATTCTAGTGACTAATTCTACTGAGCTGAGAATTAACCTTAAAAATACTCCAATGTCTTATGAATCTCATTCTTATTCCATTCTGGGCACTTCCTGAGGAAGTAATGTTCAGCTGTCCCATGAATGAATATGTTAGTCTAACCAGAAAGTAATTACCTAGTACTCTGACAAGATTGGTGTTACAATGTAATTCTCTGTCTCAGGTATCGACTCAAAACCTTTTCACCTCTAGGTCAAATATAAAAAAAAAATAAATAACTTTGGAAAGTTTAGTGGGTTTCAGCATTCTAGTGACTAATTCTACTGAGCTGAGACAAAAGTTATAAGAGTGATGAAAGTTAGTGATGTTAGTCTTATGGAAATAACAGAAAAAGACAGTTGTGAAAACCTCATTAATAACTATCCTTGCTAAATAGAATTTGAAATAAAAAGACACAAATAGTGATAATAATGCCAATACATAGTGTGTGAGTAGTCCAGCTCTATTTCTATATAGAACTGCATTTAACTTTTTGCTTTGCATTTGAGTTTCAGGAAATCAGAAGAAAATCCTCAATGGAACCATACACATATTCTCAAGTATTAACTACCACTCAGTATAATGCATGCTTTGCCCTGAAATCTATGAAAATAAGTATTTTCCATTCAAGAAGATTGTTCTCATCTTAACACTTTCAAACTTCCATTTCATTTCATTCCCATACCTTTCCTGTAATCTGTCAGATTCACAGGCCACACATGTGACTCACAAGTTGAGATTTAATTTTTCTTGTTTGCCAAATGACTCTGTGGCCTAGTTTCCATAGCTATATCCAGGAAGTAAATGTCTCAAAAGTAATCATACTTCAGAGACAATAGGAGAGAATCAATTTTACAACACTTTCTGGATAGTATGATAACAGTAGATAATGGAGCACAGAAATGAGAGTAGTTGCTAATTGATTATTTAGGTACTTACTGATGGAATATCCTGAACACCTGTGGCAGTTTAAAAACATACTTCTCTGATGTCCAAATACTAGGAAGATTGTACTGATATTCCAAGCATAATCTTCATACTTCACACCATCATTGTCTCCATCATCGTGATCCTAGAATAACCAGTGAAGTTTGGTAGTCAGACACATTTTGGAAGTATTCTGTATTCTAAACTCAGAGAGTCAAGATTCCCGTTAGCAAATTAGAAATCTGAGTCAGGTAGTAAAAAAGTTTCCTTCATTATAAGCCAAGAATTCCCAGATTTATGACCCTAGAGCCCATTTTCATATAGCATTTGGAAAGAGTGTGAGAAATGCTAATGTATGAAAAGATTTTAGAGAATTACATGCCCAAAGGGACTGTGTCTTTTTCTTTTTACTTTATTATTAGTAAGTTCTAGTCAATATGATGATAACATTGGGAAAAGTTTGTATGTGGAACTGATAGTAAAAATCAGTGCTGAGTAAACATTTCATAGAAGGTTTTTTTTGTGGGGGGGAGAGGTGGATCAGGCAGAAAGAGGAACTCATTTGTGTTGAAAATAACCAGACATTTTCTGGGAAAACTAGATGTAATACAAACTAAGCTGTAAAAAGCTGTCACGTCATTTATCCCTTTGTACCTTTATTTAACAAACATTTATTGGAATTCTGCTAGTTACAAGACAGTATACATATACCATTATAAACATTTGAAGCATTGTCTTCTTTGGTGCATTGAGAATAATCTTGAAAGTTAGCCACATATAAAAGTCAGTTTAATATAGTGGTGAGTCTGACCAAGGTCAGGGTCAATGTTCTTGTCATTCATCAGAGGATTCACAAGTGGTTTATAACCTAGGTACCTAGGTGGGATTTTTGAGACCACATATTTCCAGATCATTATTTGCTCAGAACTATAACTTCCAGGTCTAGGAGTGAGCCTGCTAAATTCTTAAAGGAGGATCCAGAGCAGTGACTTTGCAGGCCTGATTTGCTCTTAGTAACATGGAGAGTGATGGGATGGGGGGTGGGATGAGGCAATCTGAACTAGAACATAGAGACATGAACTACATTCTGTCTGTTAGGCACTAGTAGGGTTTAAACACAATGTATATACACATATACATATCTCTCTATAAGTACGGTAAAATTAATATAGTATAAACAATTGATTATCTTCAAAGACATATATAACTTATAAAATCATCCAAAGCTACCCAAATTTTATTACCTTATGGTGCATCTTACTTATGATGATACAGTGTTATCTGTGGACAATGAAAGCAAGAGAATCATAAGTAACCCAGAACATCTTATGACATTCACAGTTTATAATATCTTTGTTCAGCATGGTTTCTCATTTCAATATTTTAGATCAGATATTCTTTATTGTAGAGGGCTGCCCTTTTCATTATAGGATGTATAACATCATCCTGTGCCCAGTTGTAGCAATCAAGACTATCTGCCAACATTAACACATATATCTAAGGAACAAAATCTCCCTGGGTTGAGGACTCTTATGTACTCTTAACAGTATTGATCATTCTAGATTAATGAAGGCTACTTTTTCTAAAGCTCTAGATAGCCAAATAAAATGTTCTTCAAATGGCTTACCTATGTATCCTCTAATGTCTCAAGTACTTAAACATATGGAACTCAATTATAAGCTTTTGTGGGACTTGGTATAAGGTAGATAGAATCTCCCTCAAATGCTTAAAAGATCCAAGTGATTATAATATGACACTTTATTGGTCCTGGTAAATAGAACCTGAAGACTGTGTTATGGAAAGACCCTGGTGCATATTAAACTGCTCAAATAGTGGTTTAGGAGACAAATCTTTAAGATAAGGCTTAAAAAACAATAATCCCACAAATGAAGGATGATAGAAGCTCAACACCTAAATGAAGGTTGGTAGAATAGCAACAGCCAAGAAGAGGATTCTGAGAGAAATGAAATGTCTTGTTAGTTTTCATTTTAATGCTATTTAAGATAACTATGTCTTCTTAAAAGCCAATTTCTTTATATCTGTTCTTCATCCTTTCCAGCCTACCCTGCTCTTTAGTCATGGAAAGAACAGTTCTCTTTGGATTTTAGAAGTAGCATAACCACACCATTTGCTCATTAATTCCACAAAACTGTACTTCTGAGGGCAGGGAGATAGTTATGTGTTAGAGAACTTGTTTAGAATGTGCAAGACTGGTGTGAGGTGGAATCTCAGAGTCATTTTTGATTTGTATTTCCCTGACTAAGGGGTTTGCAGCCCCATGGAGGGAACAACAGTGTCAACTGGCCAGAACCCCTGGAGTTCCCAGGGACTGGACTACCAGCCAAAGAGTGCACATGGAGGGACCCATGGCTCTAGCTAATAAAGTGGCAGAGGATGGCCTTGTTGGACATCAGTGGGAGGAGCGACCCTTGGGCCTGAGGGGGTTCAATCCCCCAGTATAGGGGAATGCCAGGGCTAGAAGGAGGGAGTGGGTGGGTTGGTTGGCAAGTACTCTCATAGAGGCAGGGAGAGGGGGGATGGGATAGAGGGTTTTCAGAGGGGAGACCTGGAAAGGGGATAATATTTGAAATGTAAATAAGGAAAATATCCAATAAAAGAAAAAAATGCGTAAGACTCTGCATTGAATCTATAGTATGCATAGATAGATAGATAGATAGATAGATAGATAGATAGAAGTATTTTGAATGAAACTTAGAATAATAAATATCAAATTGTTCTATAGACATGCATTCTTTAGTATAAGTTCCCTTTGTCATTTCACTACTGAACCAGCAGAGCTAGTGATTTGGAACTGTCATAGCAGACAGAGATGATAACCTCTACTTAAATAATTTGAGCATAAGTCTCTAAAGATTTAATTTTGTTTCTTTTTTTCCTTTGAAACAGTCTTATTGTATAGCCCAGGTTCTTTTTGAATTTACAATCTTTTATGAAGATCATTTGAGCCAAGAGTTTGATGTCACCCTGGGTAATATAGAGAGAGCGTCTCTCAAAACCTTTTTCAGATTCACCAGAGTGAATCTGGATGTGGTAGCTAGCACACACCTATAATCCTAACAGGGTAGAGACAGGAGAATCATGACTTCACTCTCTAAAACAGCTATTGTCAAAAGACAAAATAAGTATTTCATAAGGACCCGCATACATTGCAGGGAAAAAACTGAAAAATAATGCAGCCACTTTTGGAAAATAGTTTAGCAATTCTTCAAAATGCAGTGGGGGAGAATAGAAAATGACTATTAATGAGTCAGAGTTTCTTCATAGGGTGGAGAAAATGTTCTAAATTTGGATATAATCATGGTTAAACACTGACTATACCAAAGTTCATTGTATTGTAACTTTAAAAGGATAGATTATGAGGTATGTGAACGATAGGCCAATATGACTATTAAACAGCTGTACATCATCCCAATATTTTCATCTTTTTCCTAACTACCTTTCTCTCCTAAATTAATGGCATTTAAAGTGAAAGAGGAAAATACTTTTAAAATGCTGTCCTGCCAGTGATCTTTAGTTACCCAAGAGACTACAGGTGGAAAAAAATCCAAACTTGTATTATTTCTATCTTAATTCCTGGGGAAGGATTGCCTAAACATTTATTTAAGCATCTTCAGTCTTGTTGTAAGAGCATCATTTATACCTTAGTGTGATTTTTCTACAGTCTGAACTACTCATTTTAGGTATCCACTGTGTTAACTGGTTGCTGTACAAATCTTGAGATGGGATGATAATATGATACACACTAGTTCATGAGCAAACATGCAGAAGTTGTATGAGATATAGACCACAGTTTCATACTCCTGAACAGAGAGAACAGAGACAAAAATGCAAACTATAGCACTATATAAATATAACAGCAAAACCAGATGGTAGATAAGTTGCCTAGGGAAATAGGAAATATTTGGTTGAAAAAAATGAAAAGGTTGAGAATGGGACCTTCAAATGCTCAGTGGATAAAAGAATGAGGAGAGAAAGTTGGGCAAGTAGGTGGATATTTGGGGAAACCAACACAGTTCACTGGAGTGCATCAGATGCAGCCAATTGCTAATGGAATGGACAAATTCATACCTTCAGATCTGGCTATAAGAAGCTCACTGGGTATCTTAGGGGAAAAGGGCTCTGAATTTGGTGAGAGGGATAGAAGTCACATTTTAGGAAATAAAACTTTGTAAAGAAATAAGCCTCATTTGAACTTGATAGGGATGTAGGTGTGAATGTATGTATGGCTTAGTGGTAGAGTGTGAGCCAAATAAGTTGAGTTCTTGGTCATGAAAAAAAAATCAAGAAGGAAAAATGGGAAGAGAATAACAATTTCAAAAGAGATGTTTCCATGTAAAATGTGAAAGCATTTCTCAGTAAAATGGAAGTTATTTATTTTTGAGGAGAACTTAGCTACTTGCATTCAGAAGCAGTAAGAAAATTACTTTGTTAACTCTTAAAACAGCATGTTGTTATCTAAATTAATGATTTTATTTTAGACAATTTTCTTATTTTCTTCTGCATTATGAACTGTAGGGAAATTTTCTCTAATAGGTGTTGTTATAAAACAGTGATGCAAGCAAATTCCAAGGAATTCATATGGATTGGAATAGTATGTTCCCAAGCCAATCCAAAAGCTATTTGTTTTCTAGATGATTAAAGAAAATTTTTTTGGCAGCCTCCCTAATTACTTAAAATACTATGATTGTCCTCACTTCCTTTTGGTTAACTAAAGTATGAAGGTATAAATAAGAAAACTTTTTCGTTGTACCAGTCAGTAAGTGCTACTTGCTTAGTATAAATTTAGCTCATCTTGAAGTTTATAGGAGCCATAAACTATCATGTCCTGTTAATTACATCCTATTATTATGAACATTGATAGATTAAAGATGTGATTTTTCAACTGGACTTAAATATTTGGGAGTATGATTCCAGGAACATTGTGTTCTACTCAACATATGTAATTTCTACTATGTCAGTCCCTCAGAGATTAAGGCTATTTTGGAAAGATACTATGGCTTTAGAATATAAGTAGAAAATAAACAGTTGTTACTCTAGATTTTTTTATTTCCTTTTAGTTTTAAAAGGCAATAGTTATTTGGAAGTACTATTTCAGAGCTCCTCAGGTCGTGAAGGTGTTTTCTTGATGAGACTTTGTTTTACATTGAGAAACTATCAAGTCTACTCTCAGGCTTGTTTCCCTCATCCAAGAGCCAATCTCAGGCCCTCTTACTGTGTATTATTTTAGAGATTTACACATGTCAAAGTAGTCTCCAATTTTGTAATCTAGAAGTAGCCATTGATAAATAGGCCCCTTGAGGTACGTGTGTGAAAAAGAGCAAAGTTGTTGCCTTATTGTTGCCAGTTCCTTGTAGCATGCATATGTTGTTGTAGCAGATTTATATTTTCTGTAAAATGGAAATAGAAAAGCCAGAAACTGATAGAGATAAAACTAACTAATTGTTTACTGACTTGGTGCCTTTGTCATCATGTTAAAAGTTTACATTGTTTTAGACTGTCTATAGCTTCCATTATTAAGGAGACTCCACTCACCCTGTTCTTTGACCTTTTCTGGGTCTTTGTGTCTTTGTGAAGGCTTGAATTGAGGGGTTCTTAAGAGTTTATATAACCATATTCAAATAGGTATTGTTTTGTAAGGAGATTTTCATTAGCAATATGACACATAATACTTTATTTAATGATTAATAAGAATATTTTTAAAGTACTTTTCGTTGCCAGGTGTGGTGTTCCACACTTTTAATCCCATCACCTGGGAAACCAAGATAAGTGAATAGCTAGCTGTTAGTTCAAGGCCAGCCTGGTCAACATTTCAAGTTCCAGGCCAGCCAAGGCTACATAGAGAGACCCTATCTCGGGAAAACATTTCTTTTCAAAGCAGAGATCAGTTTTTGGATATGACTATTCTTTGAGTACAAATTCACTTTATAGAGAAAATATAGATTCTTTTGAGTTTTCAAATTAGAGAAGAACAAGCTGTTCCAAGAGCTTCACAGCCCCTCTCCATTCCAGAACTATTTTTTTTTGTCTTGTGTAAAATGTTTCTGTCCATTTCTTTTAGAAAATGTGTTTGCCTTTCCCAAAGATGACCATGTTTCTTTGACAATCATACCCCTAGTACATTTTGCTTTGTATTTTTAGTCTTAGAAACAGGACAGATACATGGAGGAGATTTGTAAGTTTCATATATGAGAAATATATTTTATTGTGGAACTTTAAAATGCATCTATAACGAACCTATCTCCACATTCCATCAACTGTATAGGAGTAAGGAAATACATTTTCTGAAGAAAGGCTTCCAGAGAGAAAATTATACTCATACTATTTCCCAGCTATTGTCACTAGGCTTTAGTTTCCTTATTTATAAAATGGAAATACTAGTTCTTGACTCCACAGAGCTGATGGGAACATTACATGAGATAACATATATGAAGAGTTTCAGCCTCTGCCAGGCATGGAGAAAACTTAATGAATCTTTGATGATGGTTATGACAGTGATAAAGGATTTGGAGTCTCAAAAAGTTGGATTGTAGCATTTCATCATAGCATTTTGTGATAAGAAATCAGATCACATAATCAGCCAAGGTTATTTGAATTTGCTAGTAGAAAGGAAATTCACTTCTTTGTCATCTAATGGATGCCAGGTATTCTTACTCAGTTGTCAGGGTGGGGAGACTATGCACATACTGTCACGCCTTATGCCTCTGCATTGATAGGATTTTTTTTCTTGAGCCTTTTTGAAAGTCTGACACAACTTTTAGTATTGAACAGTGCATGAAGTTGACTTTCTATAGATATTTATTAATCAAAAAGTCAAATTGTCATGAGAAATTGTACTAGCAGAGAAGATTTGGGCTTTATAACTATTGAGAATTTATTTATTTTTAACCATAATTGTCCCTTGGTATCTGTAGAGGATTGGTTTCAGAACTACCTGTGAAAACCAAGATCTTGGAATACTTAAGTGCTTAAATAAAGCAAAGTGTTATTTTCGTATACCTTATTCATATTCTCCTGTGCTTTAAATAATATGTAGATTGCTAATAATATCTGGCATATGTAAATACTGTCTAAATAATTGCTATAATTTTTGTTGAGGGAATAATAACAATAAAGAAATCTACATGCTAAGTATAGCTTTTTTTAAAAAAAATATTTTCTATCTGCAGTTGGTTGGATCTGCAGATTAAGAACCTGAGGAACCACTAAAGGAATTAAATTTGTAGATAGTGCCTTATAATCGACCTAATCTTTATCGCTTTTCTTTGAGTTCACCCTCTACTTACCCTTGTTTTGCTTAGCATAGTATGTGTTACACAATAAAGTGAAATAAATGGTTTCTAAATATCAGGTTGTCTTGACATTAGAAGCTTTAGTACTAAGCCGGAAAAAAAAAACAAAAAAAACCAATTTGAGCTAATGAAGAGAGTTCATGAGGCTGGAACTTCACACTTCAGAATCTACACAAAGCAGAACTCTAACGAGTTCAGGAACAGATTCGTTGTCTTTACAACAGGAAGCATCTGTTTGGCATGCTGCCTTGGGGAAGAGAATCCACATTCCATTCTCTTCTGTACTTGGTTTATCATGAACTACAGGGTCAAATCTTCCAAGAGTATATGAGCCAAGGTCAGATCACAAACTCATTGCTGGGCTAGATAGGGAGTTGGGTGGAGGAATTTAAGCCTTCCTACCTATTTTAATGACATCTGAGACCATATTCCTTACATAATAATAACTACAAAGAGGAGGGGTGTCAATTTCTCAAATGGAAATCAGGGTACATCTAGAAAAGAAAAATGGATGTTGAACATTTAAACTGGTAAATGCCTATTGTTCCATACTGCTAAAAGTCTGATTCTTTACATTAAACATAGTAGTCTTCTTGTCAGTGTTCATTTAGCCTGTGAAAACCTTTAAAGCTTGACCCGAGACCTGCCTTGTATGTGTCTAAAGATGATCTTCCATTTAATCATTCACATATGATCACCTTTCCAGGGAGATTTAATAAGAATGTTATAGCTTCAGCATTTATACTAAAATAAGTTTTATCTTTATATACTTATTTGTTCAAGTAAGTAAAAATGAGTCAAAATCTATAATTTCCCATAAACTAAGAACAGGTAACACAACATTGGGGGAATTTTAGTGTTTTTATTAAAATTAGACTTGTCTGGGTGAAATATATTTAATTTCCTTCAAAGGAAATGTTTTTGGTATGGTAGAAGATCCATTTGCTTTGAAAATGGTTTAGGTTGGAGTTGGAGGATGGCTCAGCAGGTATAGTGTTTTCTGTGTAAGCATGATGATCTAAGAACAGAACCCCAGTGCTCTTGTAAAAATCCAGCCACAGTTAGCATGTGTCTATGATTTCAGGCTACAAGTGCAAAAGCAGACAGATCCTAGAGCCGGTCTGGTCAAACTAGTGATCTCCAAATTCAGTTAACCTGTCTCAAGAAAATAAGGTCCAGAGCATCACAGAAGATAGCTAAAGTTGACCTGACCTCCATCTGTGTCCACACAGGCAATTCTGCCTGCACATACTTGTGGATGCACATTCCATAATTTGTGTATTCTTCCTCCCTCCCTTCCTCTCTCCCTCCCTCCCTTTCTCTCTCCTTTCCTCCCTCCCTCCATCCTTCCCTCCCTCCCTCCCTCTCTCCCCCTCCCTACTGTCTCTGTCTCTGTGTCTCTGACTCTCTTGCTCTCACTCTCACACACACATACATACAAAGAAAATGGTGTATATTAATTGGTTTAACTTTTTTTACTTACTTTTTGTAGTCCTAGAGGTGGAACACAGACCTGGTATCTGCTAAATAAACATTCTACCATTGATTAACACCTCAGCCCTCTTCTCCCTTCTTATTTTTTTAATTAATTAATTAATTAATTACTTTACAGCCCAGATTGAAGTTTCTCCTCCCTCCTCTCCTCCTAGTCCCTCACTCTCCCCTCCCCTCCCCCACAACCTGCAGTCCTCCCTTTCCTCCTCAGAAAAGAAAAGGGGAGGCCTCCCATGGATATCAATTGCCCTGGCATATCAAGTTTCAGTGGGACTAGGTACAACTTCTCCTATTGTGGTTAGACAAGGCAGCCCAGTTAGGGGAAAGAATGCAAAGGCAGGCAACAGAGTCTGAGACCACTCCTCCTCCTGCTCCTGCTCCTGCTCCTGCTCCTGCTCCTGCTTTCAGGAGTCCCACCTGAAGACGGAGGAGCACAACAGTTACAAATGTACAGGGGGTCCTAGGTGTGCCCCTTGTATGCTTTCTGGTGGCACTTCATTCTCTGTGGGCCCCTATGGTCCCAGGTTCGTTGATTCTGTAGGTTTTTTTCTTACTTTTAAGACAGAATCTCACTAAGTTGCTCAGGCTGACTTTGCACTTGGAATCTTCCTGCCTCAATTTCCTGAATCTATGGGATTACAGACCTGCATCACAACCTGGTTCTCGTACTTTTAGAATGCCATGTAACTTAAATATTATCCATTTCAAATAGATTCCCTTTACTTTGTTCCAGGGGAAAACTTACCCATTCCGTGGTGCATTTCCACCTGTGTGGAACCCCTTGGCATATTTGGATTACAACAACCTGTGGAGGACAATGGATAAAATGGGAAAAGAGGTAAAATGTGGGTTTGGTTTGCACATAGCATATTGCTGAAGAATGAAACTGATTAATATCCTTTCAAGGTACAGGGGACATTGCTGATTTGTACTAATGTGGGACATTGCTGATTTGTACTAATGTATGCCCTTTCAAATATATGCAGCAACTCTGCAACAACTACAATTTCCACTTGACAGATAGAGACAATGAATACCAAGTGTTTATAAAATGTACTCAAAACCATGCAGCAAGGGAACCAGAATTCAAAACCACTCTTGCTTATACTACTGCATGTGTGCCTTCTCTATACCTCTGAGTCATATATGTGACTGAGTCATATATATGACACATTTCTGCCAAATATCTACTTACACTTATGAATCTATAGTGCCACTTTAAATAGTAAAGGAAGGAAGGACTTTCTGCTTCAGAGTTTATTTATTCTTAGGCTCTATAGCATTACTCTCTCAAATCTCAGTTGAGGGCCAAAAATGAATGTGATCTTCCAATTATGATATCGATATTGATAATGATCGTCACCATCCCAATTACAAATAAATTTATGTATATTGTAATTATGATCACTGTTACTACTGTTGCTGACAATAAATAGCATTAAGGCGTGAACTCTAGATTCATCTCACCTCTCTATGGACTTCCAAGCCAATAACAGAGACCAAGAAACAAGTTTTTAAAGGTTCACTTAAAAGCTTCTCTGAAAAGAAAGGTAGAGCAATGGTTACTGTTCTCATCACTCATGAGTGTTTCATTGCAGATCCCTGTTGAGGCACCGTGGCAAGCAAGACATGCTGTGGAATGGGACAAGATGACCATGAAAGAACTCATTGATAAAATCTGTTGGACAAAGTATATCTGACTGCTTGCAATCTTATTTTTAAAAATTTCCCCTCTGATCCTTTGTAGCCTGTCTTGAGTAGTAGTGCTGTTTTTAGTGACTTATAAGGAAAGTTAAGAAATACAATAATCTTAATAGTTATAGCAGATTTGATCAAAAAATCAATAAAAACTTCAGAAAGTATGTGCATAGAGTAGACCACATTTGGACAAAAGGGTCAGATCTTCAATAAAAACTAGAAACTATATTTTTATTTTACATTGAGGTTACCTGCAAAAGCAGTTTGTAAACATTTTTTAAAAATCAGTCCCAGAGGCTAGAGAGATTGTTCAGAGGTTAAGAGTACTTATTAAGAAGCCACAAGTTCAGATCCCAGTCCCCATGTTGGAGAGCTTATAAATGCCTATAATTCCAGTACCAGGGGCTCAGACCATCTGTTTGGTCTGCAAGGACTCCCAACAAATGTGGCATGTGTGTATGCCCCCTCCCCATATTAAAAAATGAAATAAAACAGGTTTTTTTTTTTTTTTTGGTTTTTCGAGACAGGGTTTCTCTGTATAGCTCTGGCTGTCCTGGAACTCACTTTGTAGACCAGGCTGGCCTCGAACTCAGAAATCCGCCTGCCTCTGCCTCCCAAGTGCTGGGATTAAAGGCGTGCGCCACCACCGCCCGGCGAAATAAAACAGGTTTAAAAAATAATTTCCATTTCCATATAGATGTAGATATGAAACTAATCTGGATGAATGAAAATATAATTCATATAGTGATTTTAATTAGGATTTACTATTAGCATGGTAATTTACAGTTTACTACTACAGTAATGACTTAATGATATGGATACTTTCTAAGAATGATAGTATTAGTCAATTTCATGGATAAATATTCCAGAGTGTATATGAACTAAGGTGACTGTATATGAACTAAGATGACTGTATATGAACTAAGACTATAGCTGTATAGTCTTGTGGTAGTACTATCATATATGTATCGGTCATAGATCAAAATACTATATGGGACATGCTTATATTTATTTTTTCCTGTATTTGAATCAGCACATATAATATTTACAACTTTTTAACATATATTTATTCTAGGCATACTATATAAAGACACTGTTAGACACTGGCTAAGGAATAGTGGTGAATTTGATAATATTTAGCTTCTTCCCTCATGTAGTCTGTATTCTTCTAGCAGGCAAGATAAACACTGAAACCATAATTACATAGTGCTAACAGAGTACCTAACAGGGAATCTTAGTTGGTCTAAAAATAGAAAAGTCATTCCCTGGTACAGCATATGTTAAGCTGGGTAGCTAGACTATCCACATTTGCAAATTTCAGATTCAATTGAGAGATACTACCTCAATAAATGAAGTAGAGAGAAATCCATGAAAACACTTGTGTTTAACCTCTGCCCCTTGCACAGAGATGAGTTTATACACATTTCAAAACATACATATGCACGTACACCACACACTTACATGCCAAAACAACAACAAACAGAATGTACAATAGCACTGAAGGGTAAGAAATGGAGTTAAAGAGTGGTAGGAGAACATGTTCTAGGTGGCCAAAGGGGTGAGATGGTATCTTCTAGCTATAGGCCAAGGTTGGGGTAAGCTTGTTGTTAGATAATGTAGTAATAGTAATATTTTCCAGTAATAAGCTATAGCAGCATTTGAGAGTCAGGAAAAGATAGATAGCATTAGATGCTAACTTCCAGGATAATTCAGAGGGCCAAGGGTAGGGAGACAAAAAAGTAGGGACATGGCATTTCCTATAAATGACCCAAGAAACATGATACCTTATAAGAATGACCAAAAAAGCATGAGGAAAGAGGATGTATGTATGTATTGTTCTGGAACAGTATCTTTCAAGCATGGCATATTGTTAGAAAATGAGAGTAAAATGTAGATGTAGTTGGGATGTTAGGAAATACTAGAAGAGGATGGGGAAGATAATGTTAAGGAATTATGCTTCTATGAATAACCAAGATGGAAGGGGAGAGGTTCAGACCTATGAGTGATGTAAGGGAATAGTATCTTCTAGGCAGAGAACATAAGGAGTAACTTTTGGAAATGGATTGAGAAGGGAAGAGAATTAGCACACTTGAACAAGTGAGTGGTCAGTTTGGCGGGGGCATAGAGCAAGTAGTGTGTGTGGGTGTGGAGGGGGGTAGTTGAAGTCATGCGTTAAGCAGCCTGTGGTGCATCTATAATATTGTCTGCACTGAATGTTTGAGATGATACTCCATTTTAGGCCATTGAAGAATTTTTAAATTTTGTTTTATGTTATTGTTTTTAAACTTTTTTGTTTTCAGTTTTGTTTTGGTTGTTCTTGATTCTGTGAAACAATGTTTCATTGTGTAGACCAGCATGGCCTCTAACTTGCTATCTTCTTTCTTTCTCCTATTACATGCTGAAATTCCAGGCCCTATTACCATGCTCAGCTTACCACTAAAGTGTTGTTAAAGTACTCATTGTATTTAGCATGGCAGAGGGTATTAGAAGTGATGTAGGGTGATAATACAGGGAGGTCACCACTTTCTCTGTCCAAGAAATTGTGCAGTAGCATGGACCAGAGTTGAGTCAGAAGAGATGGGACTGTGAGGAAAGTCTTTAAATAGATGAGAAGTATGCCTAATGTTCAAGGATATTGAATCTTTAGATAGACCATATTTGGAGCTAAACCGTATTTCTTAATAGCAGTAGAGAACTTTTTCTTTTTTTCTCAAAAGTTAACAAACGCTTTCCTATGGATGCTGAGACCATGAGGTTTTGGTTGTTTTGTTTTTTCCCAAAATAGTAGAAACACTTTCTACTTGTACCATATTACACTTTGTAAAGGTGCATTCCTCTGACTTCTGTATGTATTTTTAATTATGTTGTTATTGATATGTATGTGGCTGGTGTATACATTTCACAGCATGTATGTGTCATGTGTGGAGGTCAGAGGATAGCTTTCAGGATTTGGTTATCTGCTTCTTCCTATATGCATTGACATGTGATTTTCACTCTTATTCCGTGAACAGAACTGCTCGGGAATTTGCTTATCTTTTTGTGAACATTAATGTGACTTCTGAGCCTCATGAAGTGTCTGCCCTATGGTTCTTGTGGTATGTGAGGCAGTGTGGGGGCACCTCTCGCATATTCTCAGTCACCAATGGCGGCCAGGTATACATTGTCTGTTCTTAAACTAACTTGCCTAGTTAAACTAACTTGATAATTCCTTCATTGTTTCTAATCACTTATGGTAGTATAAAATGATCTAAAAATATGTCTGGAAATTTTCTTATTTTTTCTTTATTCCTGTAAAGTTCATTGCTAAAGAATATTGCATTTTGAATTAATTATATCTTAAGAATTAAGTTCCTTCCCTTAAAATGTAGGAAATTGAAACTATTTATATCGAAGCAGCTAAACTACTAAAAATAAGTTAATTTCCAAGAAAATGATAGTGCTTATAAATTTAGTATACTTAAAATTATCTCCATTCTTTACCACCTGTTTCTCACAGGTATTCTTTCATGTTAACTAATATAGAATGGAAATTACTCCTCTAATTCACACAAATAATTTGTGTCCACTCTTTTAATAGTAAGTTGTATAGTTTGGATTTTATAATTTAGTTGTTACAATTTTTTTGCTTCTATACACTTCTATTACCAATGAGTAAAGACATTTAATTCGTTGACTAAATATTTAGTAAATGAACAGCAAAGCCAGAATATTAAATTCCCAGTTTCTTAGATTCTGACATTCATTGCAAAGATTTGTCTTATCTAGGAATATTATATCTGAGTGAGATGAGATTAATTAATTAATTGCAGTTTAACTCTAGTTTATGCTGTGTTGTTACTTGAGTCCCAGAATTTTGAGTACATTTTATGAATTTAGACTTTGTCCTCAAAGTAAATTATTGTTCTTTGAAGATCATCAGAAGTCCCCAAATTGTTCTTGTAAAATATAGTTATTGCTCATTGGACCCCTAGTTTTTGCAAATAATTTTGCATTTTAAAAATGTGTACTTATGAAAAGAGACTCAGTATTACTTCTTTAAACTCATATTTTACCTTCTGAAGTATCCTATTAATGGGTTGTTTGTATCCTTCATTTTGGAAGGGGACAAAATACTTATAAATAAGCCCTATATGACCTTTAGGAAAGTAGAGTTCAGATTTTGCACTCAAGCTATTATCACAATATCTTTCAAAAGACATTAACATTTACCCTTTTATAATTTAATTTTAAATACACAAAAGAGTAGATAGTGAACAAATAGAATTAGTCCATATTTTTTAACTATACTAGATTTCAAGGCACCTATTTGGAAACACAGTAAGATTCTGTATTAAATGATCCCACTTTCTTCAGAAAGGATACATCATAAATTTGTGTCTGAACCACTCTGTGATCATTTTCATAAAGAACTTTGGTGGTTTCACTAAACACCAATTTTAAAATTGGTGTCTACTCATAAATGGGGTATCGCAATTGTCAGCTGTGGCCTGTCCCTCCTTTACTGATATGCATTTCTAATCACTCAAAGAATCGTCTGTAACAGGCTAAAAATATTTCCTAGATTGTAACCAAATATGCTAAGTACTTATTCTCTTGGATTATTCTTAATATCTATGCTGAGAAATAGCATATTACAGAGGGCTGAAAACTTCTGATCCATAGTGATGCTCAAGAGAAATACTTGACAGTGTTTTAAGGAATAAACAAACAGATGCTTAGCTATCCATATTCTACCTTGACAATGAAACTTACAGTTAGTTTTGAGATGAAGATATTCAAAGGCTGAAATTCAGGTTCATAGGACCTGATTTGGCTATTTCTGATAGTGTGTTACTAACCCTAATAGCACCTGAACCTGTTCTCTTAGACTCACATTATATATAATATAATATTTTCTATGTCCTTATCTGCTCAGACAAGTAACTCTATAGGGAGTTAGAAACCACAGCCCCTAGGATCAACATAGTTACTTCACCTTCCCAAATCTCCTTACATACATCATACTCATGGAAATTTGAAGTTCCCAGACTTGCTATTTGCATGTAGTCAGGGCACCATTGGCATAGAGAGCATTTTCTTCTGTTCTCTGATTTTATATGCTAGTAATGGCTTTCCTTGCTAGAACCTGTGCTGAGAATAATTGAGGTACCTTGGTTCTGTCCTAATGATTCTTCCCTCAATTGGATATGCTAAGGATAGAGGTCTGGCATTGACATTCTTGGAGATTACTAATTGGTGGCAAATGTTCCACCACTCTCCTTTTATAACTTTTCTTTTATGCCTACCTTCTCCAATAGGAACGGAAATTTTTAGGTGGATCTGGCCAAGTAAGTGAACAGATAATGGCCCTCCTTGGGGATAAAGTGAAGCTGAGCTCTCCTGTTACTTATATTGACCAGACAGATGACAACATCATTATAGAAACACTGAATCATGAACACTATGAGGTAATCTATTAAAGGCAAAGGAGTTTATGGTAAATAGGTTTTATGCCATTTGTAACTTGTAATTGTTTGTAATCTACTGTAGTTGAATTAAATGTAGCATATATCTACTTCAAGTCTTCCAGATTGACAGACTTCGTTTACTTACTGTCCTAGTTTGTTTCTCTATTGCTGTGATAAACACCATGACCAAAAGCGACTTTGGAAAGTAAACTCACTGAGGGAAGTCATTGCAAGAATTCAAACAGGAGCAGAGGCAGGAATCATACAGGAGTTCTGCCAATTGGCTTGCTCCCAGTTTGCTTTCTTTTATTACTCAGGACCACCTTCACAAAGGTGATATCATCTTCAATGGGCTGGATACTCCCATATCAATCATTAATTATGAAAATGCTACACAGACATGCCCACAGGCCAGTCTGACAGAGGCAATCCCTCAGTTGCGGCCTCCCTTTCCAAGCTAACTCTAGCTGTGTCATGTTGACAAAACTAACCAGCCCACCTACCTTGTTCTCTTTTGTTGCTTCACAGTGGATTGATTTCAGTATTTTTATTCTTTTTTTTTTAAAAAAAAACTTTATTTAATGTATGAGTGCTCTACATATTCATCCACCTGCCTGAAGAGAGCATCATATCCCCCTATAGATGGCTGTGAGCCACCATGTGGTCGCTGGGAATTGAGCTCAGGACCTCTGGTAGAGTAGCCAGTGCTCTTAACCACTGAGCCATCTCACCAGCCCGGTATTTTTATTCTTAAATGATGCTTTATACCTTCTGCAAAGCTATAACTCATGTTTCAGGTAATATTTTGCTTATTGTATTTCAGTGCAAGTACGTAATTAGTGCCATCCCACCAATTTTGACTGCCAAGATCCACTTTAAACCAGAGCTTCCACCTGAGAGAAACCAGTTAATTCAGCGACTTCCAATGGGGGCTGTCATCAAGTGCATGGTGTATTACAAGGAAGCCTTCTGGAAGAAAAAGAGTAGGTTGCTCTTATTTGTGTTTAAACTATTAAGTACAAAACCACATTTTAAGGATATTGAATAGAAAATGTTGAATACAAAAAGATAAATGTGTTCAAATTTGAAGAGAAATTATTAATCTGTCTCTAAATTTCATAAAATGGACTCAAGAGTGATTGAGAGTGGGAGGAAAAGATGCAAGCAAGCAGTGGGAATATCAACTATAGGTTTACTGTCATTCATCTTGCTACTTATTCTTCATAAGCAGAATGAGACCAAGGGGCCCAGAGACTAGGGCTCTGAAGTAAGCTGTTTCTGAACTTTACCAGCTTATTGTCATTGGTCTCTTAGCATAAAATGATGATAAAGTTTTGTGATAAATGCTTATCAGGGTGTTGTGAATATTAAATGAAACAGGGTTTAGAATATAGGAGCTTTCCAGATATGCCACCTGCTCATATTCAATAGAGTCCTTTTTACAACTTCCAGGGTTAATGGAAGTGAATCCTTTCAGCATGTGCCATCTCGTTTTCCATGTGTTCCTGCATGCAGTACCTCATCTTACCATTTTTCCATGCATAAGTCATAGCCCTTTATAAAAAAAATTATAGACATGGGCCATTTTCCACATAAGGAATAATAAAATAGTTTATATACATCCTAGATATATACGTTCTCTAATGTTGGTTTCAGCCTCTTAATTAATTTTCTCCCACTTAAGACTATTGTGGCTGCATGATCATTGAAGATGAGGAGGCTCCAATTTCAATCACTCTGGATGACAGTAAACCAGATGGGTCACTGCCTGCCATCATGGGGTAAGTTGGAGCTGCAGTTTCCAATTTGTGTTGGTATAGGTGCTAGTAAGGGACATTGCTTTATAATTAGGCACAAGCAATGATAACTATAAACTATATCATGTTTCCATGTATTAAAATATCCATAGCAATGATTTTGTGTGTGACACAAGAATGCTGGAAAACTGCAAAACTTGACACTTTTTTTTAACTTGTGTTTCTTTCTTCTATAAAATTTGCATGCTGAGGATAGAGTGGATCAAGCAGCTAGACAGACAGATAAATGGACAGACAGACAGACAGACAGATGGATGGACAGTATGATAGTATTGCCTAGAGTCAGAATGTCCACAGTCCCTCTGGAAAGAGAAGCACTTCACCCTGTAAAACCTTCTAAATACAGTATCTCTGGACTTGATCTGCTTTCCAAATACTTGTTGCAAACCAAGTAATAGTGTCAGTATAAGATGAGACGGGGCATAAGTGGCCTATGGTTATTGCTCACCAGCAATGCTTCTTTTGTCTTTATAAGTACATAGATAGTACCAAGAGCCTTCTGGGAACTACTACTCCAGAGAAGGAAATGGGCCCTCACAAGGAAATGCTAAGGAGGGACACACCTTCCTAGTTGCTTACTTTTATCCTTATAAAAAATCCTATACACACAAAAAGCCCTTTATTGTATTGCACCATTACAAAAGAATGTTAATAGCAGTTAAGTAACATGTTATAATAGCAGTAATAACATGTTAATAGTAATAGTAATAACATGTTAATAGCAGTCAAGTGACATTTTAGGGACCGATGGTTTCTCCTTTTGCTTTCTGGAAAATGCAGGCTTCCTTCCTGAAGACAGGTGAGCTCAATAAAACATCACATCATGCCATTTTTAGAAAGTTACAGAGAAAAGGGGCAAAGTTCTAAGGAACTTTGGAAGCTGGCTCTGCCTGAGTTGCTGAGAAAATGTTTTATAACCACTTCTCTGGCTATAATGTAAGCAATAGAACTAAATTCCTGAGGCAGGCAGAGGCTTAAAATATAATGGCCTTAGCAGCAGAATGTCCTCTTCGTTTTTAGTCTCACTGAGTAAGACAAGATCCAGGTACTTTAGCCAAATTGACAAATTGCTGTGGACCAACAAAAACAGATGAGAATACAAGTTTCAGAATGTCATGACAGTCAGTTGTTCAGTTATACATGCACATCAATATTCTTGCCTTGTGTACCACTGGAGTTGCTTTGGCTTTATAACAGAGACATATGTGGCACCCTTCCAGGTATTACTGGAATTATTTGGGGAATTTCTAGAAAGAAATAATATGTATTATTTTATTTTGTTGCTAAATATATATATCTGGTGGAAAATGTTTCAGTACATATCTACTTTGTGGAATGATCAAGCCAAGTTTGTTAGCATATCTTTTACCTCATATGGTAATTTCTTTGTGAAAAGAGCATTGAAAATCTTCAGATACTTTAAAACATACAGTAGATTAATATTGACTAAGGCTACCTTACTGTGCAGTAGATTACCAGAACTTATTCCTCCAGTTTAACTGGTATTTTATATTTATGGGAGACCAGACTATGTATCTCTTCCAAATGTGATGTGGGAGAGCTCTGTGCCTGCCTTCTGTTTACCTAATAGCAGGGCAGGGATTTAAAAAGGCAAAAGGTCTTTTTGTCCTCCCCTGTATCTCACTTATGTTAAGAGGTGGGTCTCTTTTATTGGAAATAGCACTTTATTAGCTTAGAGCCAGAGCCAGAGCCAGAGGAAGCTTTGAGATGACCTCCAAAAGTACCTGCCTGTACATTTGCCTTCTCATGGTTTCTCACCTTCATAAGGCTAAAACTGCTTTTCTTTGTTTCTATGATATGTTGGGTTTTTTTTTTTTTTTTTTTGATAAGCAAATAAGCCAGACTTACCACCTCTGTGTTTCTTTTTTCCCAAAGGCCAAACATTGTAAAGGACAATAAACTTGCTCATTTTTCTTTTGTAAATCTCATTTATTAGTAGTAGTACAACTATTTGAGGATTGAAGGGTTGAGAAGAATTAATTTTTGTTTTATCACTGTTGTTGACCAGCTACTCTTGTTATATTAGGGCAGTAGCCTCCATTCTCTCCCTTTTTGTGTGTACAACACTGGTATTAAACCTAGGGCCTGGAATATGATAAGGCAAATATCTACTGTGTTTTCCTGTGAATAATTTTAACATAGACTCTCACTAAATTACTCAGTAACAAAATTGGTGTTATATTTTACTGCTTTAGATTCCTGAGTAGCTGCAATTATAGGATTGTACTACCAGGTCCAACTAGATATCTTTCCCTCCTCATGCCTTCTCTTCTTCCCTGCCTGCCTCCCTCCCTCCCTTCTTTTCTTTTGTTTTTTCTTTTCTTTTCTCTTTCTTTCTTTCTTTCTTTCTTTCTTTCTTTCTTTCTTTCTTTCTTTCTTTCTTTCGGCAGGTTCTCATGTAGCTAGACTGGAGTTCAACGTGCTATATAGCTTTTAACTCCTCATCCTGTTGGTGATGGAAGCATCACTTAAATGCTAAGATTGCAGGTATATACCACTACATCAGACTTTATGCTTTGTTCTTGATAATGACATTCTCTGCATTTGACTCTAAGAGCCTTCAAAATCAGAGGTGATAATTAACCAGCACTGTGTTTATAATAACCGTCACCTTTTAAGAAACTATACATTAGAACTATTAAATACTTCTAACACAACTCCAGCATGTTTGATTTCCTCAGTAAATGGCTAAATAAAATTGAACAATATTTGTCTACAGTTTAAGTGATTATTGTATTCCTAACTTGAGTTTTGACAGAAATTTGAGGTCAAAGCCCTACAAAATCTGCTAATGATTTAATTTTTTATAAGCTCTGGGTAATTTTTTAAAAATATTATGGAAGTATGAACTTACAGATCATTGTATAAACCTAAAATTTAACCAAAACAATGAATTTTGAGTCATCATTGAAAGTGCTAACTCAAGAAAAATTATGATTTTATCCCATAAGGTTGAATAGTTCAAATTTCAGGTTTTAATTCATTAAATTTTAAATATTAAGACACAAATAATGGATTTTATCATGGAGCTTTATCCATACTTCATTTTTGCAAATTCTCTTCTTCCATTGTTCACCCCCATGCCCCAACGCCCCCTCCAGCTGTCCTCCAGCACCCCTCCTGCTGGTCCCTTAAATAATATGCAACTGCCTGTGAAACTTCACCCTGTGTTAACATACTTTGCATCTTTGCTTCTCAGAACATTCTCTAATAGCAGTCCTAAAGAAGTTTATGGTGATAATTGAGGAACTCTTTAATTCAGGGCTGAGTAGAAAAAGAAATACCCCCTTTCAGCCTCTATCTATTTGATCTCTCTAGAACAAAATAAATATAATTTTTAATCATTTTAATGAGGAAGTAGATTCATCACATTTTAGTTCATTTGGATTAGGAGTGGGTACTGGAGAATAAATTTAGAGCTTTCTGCATAATACGAATCAAGTGCCTTACTATTGAGTTATGTACCTTGAATTTTTGTTAGATTTCTGTTTCTATTAATAGTAAGTAAGGATTTCATTTAACAATTCAATTCTATAAAGTGTAAGTACAGTTAGTATTATTGACACAATAAACAATCTATTTGACTAAAGTGAGCTGATAGGTTATAGTTGAGTTTTACTGAGTTACTTTATTGAAGGACCGTATTTAACTAGTTCCCAAGAAAGCTGAGTTAGAGATAGAGACACAAGTACAAGAGGTTTATTGGGGTAAAATTTGGGGATTACTGCTTTTGTGGGAGGGACCAGTTGAAGAATTGTATGTCAGTACTCAGCCGGTCCATGGAAGTCTGAAAGCTGGAATGGACCTTCACAGTCAAACTGAGACAAGGGAATGGGCACCTCAATCACTGAGTGTCAATTGCCTCTTAGGAGAGGCAGGGTATTAACAGAGGGATATATCTGCAGCTGAGTATAATTGCCTGGAGAAGGTTTTATCTGTGAGATAGGGTACCAATTACTGGTTCTAAAGTGCATTTGGTAGAGAGTGAGGGAAGTACCATGGTATCTATGATAGGCATATACTAATAGTTGTCCAGCTTTTATTGAGTGTCATTGCCGGGATAGTCATCTAATACAGTCGTAATATGAACAACATTTAATTTTCTATAATATCAAATATGGTGTTAATTTTTAGAAGCAAAGTATTGATCAAGAGGTTTGTTATCTGTTACTTAGGAGCTCACAGGAAACAGAGAGAGCCAAAGATAGGATGACATTTGCCCTAGGAAAAGGGGAGGACTGGGAGAGTTCACTAATGCTGAATAGGTGGTAATGTATATTTATTTAGCATGACTATAACTGACCATTCAAATGTGGCTTCCTTCTCCAGCTTCATACTTGCTCGAAAAGCTGATCGACTTGCTAAACTACATAAAGACATAAGGTAAACAATTTATACCTGAAAATCACTAATGGTTACCTAAACATTCTGTTTGTTGCACCAATAATAGTAGAATCGCATCAAGAAAAGCACAATATTTTACAAATATTCTTATTCTTAAAAACCAATTTTTAAAAATATTTTGTGCTATTCTTCTTGGTCAAGTCAATGTCTATGTACCATAACACATGAATGGAGAATGGAGAACAATTTTGTGTCATCAGTTTTCTTCTACCTTGAAAGGGGTTTCAGGAATTGAATTCAAGTCATCAGAAAGAACTGTATAGCAAGTACCTTACCACTGAACCTAACCTTAACATGGGAATTTTGGAGGGACACATACATTCAAATCATAGGCGCTGACACGTGACAAAGTCAAGAGTAATAGATAACACATCCTTCTTTTCATTTTTCATTATACCACACTAAGCCTGACATTTTCTTTTGGATTTTCTGCATTTCCTTTTTATTAATAATAAAATAAATAGCAGACTGGAGGTGGACATTTGATTATGATTCCACACACTGGTTGAACTCTAAAATTCTTGTAAGACAAAACCTTTACTGAAAATATCAGTGAAAAGACCAGTGCTTTTCAAAACTGACTGTGCCTAACTCTCCCAAAAAGATATTTGGAATGTCTGTTTTCTTGAGGCTTATAGAATATGATTTAATAGGTCTGAAATAGAGACTGAAAATTTATACTTTTGACTACCTGCTCAGGTGATTATGATGAATAGACAGATTTATATGTTGTATCTATAAAAGAGATACAACTACAAAATGATTTGCATGGCATCCCTTTTGGCTATAATATTAAATATATTCTTTTAATTTTTCAACCAAAGTAAATGCATTGCTCTGAGTGGAGAATGTGTCTCAGTGGTAAAGCACATGTTTTGCATGTGTGAAGTGCAGTGTTCAATCCCTGTCACTCATACAAAAATGTTTTTAATTTTTTTAATATAACATCATTGCCTTCTTTTGTTTTGTTTTGGTTTGTTTTGGTTTGGTTTTTGGTTTTTTGAGACAGGGTTTCTCTATGTAGCCCTGGCTGTCCTGGAACTCACTCTGTAGGACCAGGCTGGCCTCAAACTCAGAAATCCGCCTGCCTCTGCCTCCCAAGTGCTGGGATTAAAGGCATGCACCACCACTGCCCTGCTGCCTTCTATATATCTTCTAAAATTTTTAATTTTAATGAGGTAAAGGGAATGGAAAGATAGTTTTCTGGCTTACTTGTGAAATTTTGTCTTTGACCCTTGACACATTTAGTAATATGAAATGCAATAAATCACATATTATGTTTTTATTATTTATGATTAAAAGTGAAACTACAATGAAGGTTAAATTTTAAATTTAGTTCTTTAGTAAAGATTTTATTATATGTCCAGAAAATAAGTTAAATACATTGTTTTAGAATACTGATTGGCATTTATCTTAGAGTATTTATTGCTATGACGAGTCACCATGACCTAAAAGCAACTGGGGAGAAAAGGGTTTTTTTAGCGTACATACACTCCACAACACTGTTCATCATCAAAGGAAGCTAGGACAGGAACTCAAGTAGGGCAGGACCTTGGAGGCAGGAGCTGATGCAGAGGCCATGGAGGGGTGCTGCTTACTGGCTTGCTCCCCATGGCTTGCTCATTGCTTGCTCAGCTTACTTTCTTAGTGATTCCTGGACCACCAGCCCAAGTGTGGCAAAGATTTATTTATTTTATTTATACAAGTACTGGGAATTGAACACAGGACCTCTGGAAGAGAAGTCAGTGCTCTTAGCCACTGAGCCATCTCTCCAGCCCAGCAATATTCTTAATTGACTACAAATGACTGAATTACTGCTTAGAATCTTTTGTAATGCAATAACCTGCCTTCTTTTTGTGGCACAGAAAAGAAAATGCCATACTGGACTGAGCATAAAATTTGACTCCACATGTTGAGCATCTACTATAGAGAAAATGCTCAGAAGAGTAAAAGTTTACCTTCCCATTACTTAACTAAATGGTAGTGAAGGAATCTGCAGCTCGCTGTGCTTTGGCTTCATCTTTTCAATGGAGAGTTTAAATTAGACAGAGAAAACAAGTAAGCAGTAGTCTTGAGACTTCTTCCTGTATGTTAGAGCTTTTAATCAAGCATTTTCTGTCTTTGAATCAACATATTCACTTTATATTATGTGACATCATTCATGAGTGACAGTTGTCTCCTTTGAAGCCTTGCATAGAATAGGTAACATTTATAATCTCACCTCTTCTTGACTTAACTTTTTGTACTTGCTGGGCAGGATGGCACATGCCTTTAATCCCAGCACTTGGGAGGCAGAGGCAGGAGGATTTCTGTGTTTGAGGCCAGCCTGGTCTACAGAGTAAGTTCCAGGACAGCCAGGGCTACACAGAGAAACCCTGTCTCAAAATAAACAAAAAAAAAAAAACCTTTTTGTACTTATGTGATAGTTCTAAGAGTTATAGCAATATTGTATGCATGACAATAGCAAGAGTGACAAGCTTACATTTTCTTCTACACTATTTAGAGAAAATAAACTTATGTTTTTAAAATATTTTCTGGTGAAATTGGTGATATAAACTTCTATATTTTTATTTTTTTATTACTACCAAGCTGGATTATTGCACCTACTTGTACACTTGCACATGTGTACTTTTCACCATTTGTCTCATATGGTCCTAATTCTTGTTTTATGGATTTGAATTACATATTTTACCTTATTTTCATAAAAATTGTTTTGATTGATCATTAGCCCTTAACAAATATTTCAGAGCCATTTTCACATATTTAATCTCCATAGAAACCGAAAAGAGTAAATGTAAATAGTACATATTCAATAATTGAGCTAGGCCCATTAATTTAGAATATGGGTAATTTAAATTTTTCACCAGGAATAGTTGTGAGTTTAACTTGTATCTTCTTTCTAAAAAAGATTAGCCAGGCATGGGAAAATATATGTAATCCCAGTACTCAGTAGGCTGAGGCAAGGAAGTCATAAGATTGAAACCACTCTCATCTCCATAGCAGTTCCAGGCTATACATAGTAAAACCTTGTCTATTTTAAAAAGAAAATTCTGTTGATGTCTCATCAAATTACCATGTTGAGGTATATGATGTTAATCAGCATATAGAAATCCACTAAATCATAAAAGGTGAGTCCAGAGATTGACTATTGTTTTATAGTTATAGAAGGCCATTACATTTCCTTTTTTTTTAAAGAAGTCACTATCAAGTACCCTAGAACAGAATGCCTTTATTATATGCCCATCAATTATGACTCCTTTAACATGTTTTTGTTTTTCTTCTCTGTAGGAAGAGGAAAATCTGTGAGCTGTATGCCAAAGTTCTGGGATCTCAAGAAGCTTTATATGTAAGAACTCTCAGTCTCTAACAAGCTTTGTTATGTTGTCTTAAATTGGTAAATTAAAGCAAGTTCTGGTTTCATGGAAGTCAAGTAGAGAATAGAAAGAGGTGTGTTTATTTAGAGGATTACTTTAAGCAATCTAAAGGCATTAAAAACTAGTGTTCAGTACATGAAATTTGTGATATGGCATTACTTTGGGCTTTTTTTTTTATAATTTTTTTAAAGATTTATTTATTTATTATATGTAAGTAAACTGTAGCTGTCTTCAGACACTCCAGAAGAGGGCATCAGATCTCATTGCGGATGGTTGTGAGCCACCATGTTGTTGCTGGGATTTGAACTCAGGACCTTCAGAAGAGCAGTCAGTGCTCTTAACCACTGAGCCATCTCTCCAGCCCTACTTTGGGCTTTTTAAGTGCTCACTAGATAATAGGCATTCAACTGTGGTGAGAGACTTGGAACCACAATCATTATGTCATAGATCACTGAGATTGGTCTGCAGAACAGAGATTCTGTGCTTTTGACATTATCAAGTGATTGCTATAAAACAAAACCCCAGGTATGTCATCATGCATTGCTGAAAGCATCATGATATATATTTGACACACCAGATTTAATCTTTGCCCAGGTCAAAGGCATACTAGTTCATTTTCCCACAAGGAGACTCAATTCATGTCTCATTTGGTACTCGCAGGGTTTTTACACTGCTTCTGTTTTTTTTGTTTTTTTTTTGTTTTTTTTTTTGTTTTGTTTTGTTTTGTTTTTCGAGACAGGGTTTCTCTGTGTAGCCCTGGCTGTCCTGGAACTCACTTTGTAGACCAGGCTGGCCTTGAACTCAGAAATCCTCCTGCCCCTGCCTCCCAAGTGCTGGGATTAAAGGCATGCGCCACCACCGCCCGGCTTTACACTGCTTCTGAAAGCAGTGAGAACAAATGTTTCTGAAGAGCCCACCAATAGCTGAGGACATTTTCTGTGGATTATTGTTTGAACTGTGCAAATAATAAATGTTTAAATGTGGTAGGGAAGTCTTGGAAAACTCTCATCTTCACCAGGGACCACTTTCATCTTAATTGTTTCCTTTAAGGAATATTTTTATTATGTACTTTTCCAGTTTAAGGAAGGTATTCTGAAAATATGCTTTGTGCTTCTCTTCTTCTTGTTCCCCCCAACCCTACCCTTGTGTAATACCTGTGTAAATTTGAAAACAGTCCATTGTCTTACACAATCCAGAGTCTTGGAGAAAACCTTTCTAAAAACTAGTTGTTAGTAGGGTTTCTCAAAGACTTGGCTCTAATCTTTAGAATCTGTACGAATGAGAGTATGCATTAGGATATTTCTTGACTCGCTTAAGAAAGAAGTTGAAAGAAAATCAGTCTTTAGTGTACAATGTACTCTTTTTTTATGCAATATTGGGGATCAAACTTGGGGGTCCTGGGCATGCTAGGAAAGTGCTCTATTACACAACTTCATCTCCAGACTGGTTTCTTCCCTCTCACTCCCCTCCTACTCCTTTCTCTCTTCCCTTCCTTTCTTCATTTCTTATTTATTTTCGTTGTACTGGGGCTCAGACTTAGGGTCTGGCATACCACTGAGTTCTATCCCCCCTTTATGTTTTAAATATAAACTTTTTTGTTAATAAAATATATATGAGCTTTCACTGTTAGCAGGTAACAGTTCCAATTTTATTTTCTTTTGGAATTTTCTTCCCATTGAACTACAGCCAGTCCATTATGAAGAGAAGAACTGGTGTGAGGAGCAGTACTCCGGTGGCTGCTACACAGCCTACTTCCCTCCTGGTATCATGAGCCAGTATGGAAGGTACTACCTAACCACTGCACCAACTCATCCAGAGCTGGCACACATTCAGACAATCTACATTTAATAAGAACTGTAGAAATAGGCAGTGTTATTCATTTTAATCCCCAGAAAAACAGTCAGATTAAGATTGCAATTGTCAGCAGCACTTCTGAGATGAGGACAACTACATTGTCTATCGGGAAGTCTTTTGAGCTTTCCTCAACATTAGTCTCACAGGGCTACCCTATACTCTGGTACTAGTATACACAGAAGGACATTGGCTGCATGTGTCCAATACATATGTTTTGTCAACAGAAGAGCATCAGATATTTCTCTTCAGAGGTAAGAATTCTCAGTGTCTACAGCTGAGGTACTAGGAGATGAGATCCACATGGCCTGGGAGTCTACCTCTACTTAGAAACACTTTGTTTTACATACATTATTTTTTGCCTTGCAGGCATAGAATATAGGATTTCACTTGCTCAGTTTCAAGAGATAAAACACAGGAAGAAGCCTGAAATGATAGCATTCTACCAAGCATTCACAGTTCCTTCATAATTCTTTCCATCTTGATATAGTTACTACTGTGAGGTGGTGGAGAAGTTACTTTTTCAGCAAATAGCATATTATCTGGTCACATCACACGTTCATCAAGTTTCTAGAGGACCAAATCTAGAATGTTAGCATCAGGTTACATCTGTCCATAGAGAAAGAAGCAGCACTTGTTTACCTGTACTTTCAAGACATTGTTGTTTACCTTTTACTTCCTTAACAGAATCAAACAGCTATTGTTAGAATAACAAGACTGATCAACGGATCTAGTTCTGGAGTCTCAGTATAGGTCTACATAATATAAATAGAATCAATGGGAAATGAGGCACAAGATTCTTGAATTGTAAAAAGGAATGCCAGTGGGTTGAGATGAAGACTTTTGTCTGGAATGTACAGTTTAGGGGAGCCACAGGAGTGGTAAAGATAATACCAAGAAGGTTAGGGTGGAGAGTTACCCATTAAATCTATCCCTTCTTTGGTCCTGTATATCAGAATTTTCTTATACAAAGAACCTATTTGCTCACTCTTAGCTAGTCCCCATAAATGTTCAGATAAACTTATAGATTATATTATTTTACAACTACTTACTCATAGACTTCCTGGGTTCTCTCTTCCGCCAGAAGTGACAGTGTCTGTATCTTCCCCCTTGCTGTTATAATCTCTTTTGATGTCCTAAAAAATGTTTCATGACCTGAATCTGTAGATATATTATCTTGAATAGAAGGCAATATAATGAATAAAATGGACTACAAATAGAGAATATAACTGTGAGATGTTACTAAGGAGTTGAATTCATGTTCTCACAGGCTGACTAGCTGACTGAAAATAGGTCAGCATCCTCTTTAGTGATGAATAAACTTAGTCTGCTTCCCCCAGGTTCAGATCCTTGTGCTTGGGTCCAGGAAACAAAGAACTGCATTTTACTTTGGGATGAGACACACTGACATTTCCTCCTTGATTAGTTTCCCTTCCTTTTGTGGAGTAAATGAAAGTAGGAAGTGATTGGATAGATTCCTCTCAGCAACTTCCCATGTAACTGTGTGACCTCTTTTTTTCCTTGAAGGGTGATTCGCCAACCAGTAGGTAGGATTTACTTTGCAGGCACAGAGACAGCAACACAGTGGAGTGGCTACATGGAAGGAGCAGTTGAAGCTGGAGAACGAGCAGCTAGAGAGGTAAGGAGGGAAACTAAAGTGTAATCCTTTTTCAGTTGTAATTTCATCATGGGCAGCAGTTTTGGGAATTGAACTGAAGGTGTCATGCATGAGAGGCATGGGTTATTCCATTGAGCTATAGCTCCAGCCCTGTGGAAACATTTTTGTCATTTGATCTTTCTGGTTCTTTATTTTATCTTTATATGGATATTCAGAAAGAAACTAGATATTTGGGCTATATCATTGACACAATTGTGCACATTTGTGGACTACACATATTTTGATGCCTGTGTATATTCTACAATGATCAAATCAAGATAATTAGCATCTCTTTCACATCAGACATCTATCATTTCTTTGAAACATTCAAATCCTTTCTTCTAGCTCTTTGGAATTACATAGTAAATTGTGATTATCTTTAGTGACCCTATATTGCTATAGAATGTTAGAATTTATTCTTCCCAATGAATTACATTTTGGTATTTATTATCCAGCTTCAATAGCCTTATTCCCTGGTACCTTTCTTAGCTTCTGGTACCCTCTGTTGTTTTTTCTACTCCTATAGGAATCACTTATTTGCCTTCTGCATATAATGGATAGCATTATTATTTGTCTTTCTAGGCATGGCAGATTTCATTTATGGTTGTGTGGTCCTCTAAATTCATCCACGTTGTCACATTGACAGGATTTCATTCTTATTTAAAGCCGAAGAGTGTTCCATTCTATGTGAATAACAAATTTTCTTGCATCTATCCATGGGTTCATCAATGTTTTATATGATTTTGTATCTGTCAAAAGTATATAATGTCACAGTATAATGCTGTAGTCACTTTTCTTTCAGGTCTTGAATGCTCTAGGAAAAGTTGCCAAGAAGGATATATGGGTTCAAGAGCCTGAGTCCAAGGTAAGTTTGGTTACTCCATCTCTATAGATCAACTACAGAAAACTTGCACTGCCTTCATTCAGCCTTTTACTATAGATGCAACTGTCTTGAGATAGAAATACATACTACTACAGATAGGCTTTGTTTCTTCTAGCTATAGCAAGAATTTCTATTAATGATCTATGTTCATCTCTTTAGGATGTTCCAGCCCTTGAAATTACCCACACCTTCTTAGAGAGGAATCTGCCTTCCGTGCCCGGTCTGCTCAAGATCACTGGTTTTTCCACTTCTGTGGCTCTTCTCTGCTTTGTATTGTACAAGTTTAAACAGTCCCAATCGTGAAGTTTTCACCCTCAGGCCTCCTGTGTGATCATCCTTAACACGATCAGCATGTAAAGGAAAGAGTGGATGAATTACAGCCTGTATTTTGGGCCATTTAAGTGCACTTGATTTAACCCTCATCAGTTTAATTTCAGTCTTTGTAAAGTGGTAACAGTTCAAAGAATTACCTAGCTAATTTCCATAAGAACAAGTTTCATCCTGTTGTTAGACTAATTTGTGTTGGTTGATAGAATAAAATGTTGAGTGCTTAATTTCAAATAGTAAAGTGCTTATGAGGAATAATTTCTGGGTTCTGTTTTTTCTTTTGCTTTTAATGCAAAATAGCTAATGGTTTCAGAAATAAAACACTTGACTTACTGTGACTTTTGTGTAATGTCCAAGGTATACAGAGGAAAATAGTGGCTGAAATGTTCCCTAGGTATCCTCACTGACTAGTTCCATGTGACACACACTACAATAGGCACTTTCTTTTCTGGACTGTATCTAGACATGCATTGATCCTTGTCAGTAACATTCTGTGCTGATTTAAGGAAAGTAGCATTATTTTAATGTGGTCCATGGCTGTGTGATCATAGAATTAGATCGCTAAGCCTACCTGTGTCTTCAAGATGGTTAAATATTTGTCTTGGTTGATAGTATACCATTTTCTCTCAAGTGCCAAAGGATATATGAAATTTTCTCTATTGTTATTTGTTGATAAAGTCAAATACAGAAATGAAATGAGGGCTCTATGTGATAACATGACTTGTTTTAATTATTAGGTTTTATAAGAGACATTAAATTGAACGATTTTATATATCCATACTGGATTCTCTATCTTAGGAAAGTTTTAGGTCCAGAATGGTACCTGTCTTTTCTCTTTTCAATCTGAAAAACTGTCAATTAAAAAAATTTCCAAAGGTTTCAACCACAAAGCACTTCTTTTAAAAAAAAAAATGTAAGCATATTTTTATTTAAGAAGAATAATGCCAGCATATGCTGGTGAACCCAAGTTTATTATACTAGTTTTATCCCAAATGTAAATTTAAGCCTCTAGATGCTGATGTGCAGGCTTAAGGTCTTTAGAGTTTTGCCCATTCTAAGAGCAAAGATCTAGATTTCCTACCCTGTTCTATCTTGTAATTTAAAAGAGTTTTAACTAACTTAAAAGATTCAGTGATGTCTTAGATATTCTCCAGTCCATAAGGAGTTGCCTCAGTTCATATCAAACTGTATTAAGAACTCTCGGCACTAATCTGCTCCAGTTGTGTGTATTCACTTAGTCCTGACTCATCTTGAAATGATTTAAATGCCTGAATTGGCAAGAGGTTGAAAAGTATTCTGATTGTTAACATTGAACTGTCAAATATTGAAAACCTCCTGAGTTTGCAGTTTATCCCCTTCTGCTTCTTAGAAAACCAATTAATCTATCCTAATGATATCAACCCTATTAAGCTACAGTTTGGATACTAAAATGATTTCCAGTACAGATGTGTAGACCTGTAATGGGAGTTGAGAAACACTATATATGAGGCTGTCTACCACAAAGTTAACATTGCTCTTTTCTTTGAAACAGAGAAACAAAAGTCATTTCAAGAGACTGATAATTGCCTTCATAGATCTGAAGGCCAGTTGGCCTTTCTCCATAGTTAGGATGAGAATTAGTTTTTAAAAAGTACACCTTTTTGTCATAGCTGTTAAATATGGTCTCATATTACACTGAAGAAAATTAAACTTTACTGAAGGACTGTGTACTATGTTTTGTTTGATGGTTGTGAACTTGGTACCTAATCTTCCAAGTCTGAATAAAGTTGGCCCTAGAGCTACATATGGGCATATGCATATGTATTTGATTTGCCACTGAAGTAAGATATTGTCTGTGTGGTACTGAGTTTTGTTGTTGTTCTTAATAAAATGTGATGCCACCCTTCATTCAGATAGGCTTCTCTGATTTGGTTAATAGTTTATCAAAAGGTTCAAATGGCTTCTCATAGCCAGAAGTCTACAGAGGATGAACTTTTAAAAAGCACTTGACAGTGAGACTCCAAATTCTTAACACTGGGTTTGATCTTCATGAAAAGGTTGACTGGGATTAGATCAAATGCCTTAATACTATAGTAGGCCTGACTGGCCCACAGGTGTGGATTCTGACAAGTTTTCTCGCCTAACTTCCTTATGATGCCTTGAGCAGATAATTTGGTTTCTCTGCCTCAATTTACCCATCTGTGGAAAGACAATCCTGTGCTTGATATCTTCTAGGGGTTTTTCTCATTACAACATTATGCAATTAATGCATTCTGTTTCTAGCACTATTTCTCATCACTTTTTGGATTTCCTAGGAATAGACCGAGATGCTGGGTCAAAGCAGAAAGTTTGCTAGAGACAGCATCCTAAAGAGGATGAAGAAGGCAGGTTTTTGCAGAGGACGGTCAGTGTGCAATGCAGTTGCAACTGAAAACTCAGCATATTTGAATGGGAAGGTGGAAAGATTGTTAAGACTCTCCCCACCCCCATCAAGGCAAGATCGAGGTTTTAGTCCTTCTATCAGATACTCTCTGGTAAGGGAGTGTGATTACAGACAAGACAGGTTCAGGAACAATTTGTAATAAGAATCTACAACTGTGATTCTCAAGTCCTAATGAGAAATTGGGATCAGCCTGTCTTCCAGGCAGCTGGGGATCCTGGATGCAGGAAGGTATTTTAATTCTTCATGACAATCTAGTTCTGCAGAACACAGAAAACGGCTTTGTCAAGTATAAACCATTGTTGGCTTGAACTTTGAATAGAGTGGCACTATCTCTATGCATATGTCCATATTAAAGAGAAGACTTTATTTCTGCATTACTTTTTATAAAGGAAAAAACAAGTTTGAAAGGAACCCTGAAAATGACTTAAAGCAAAACCCTACCTACACATTACTAACAAAAATCAAAGGGAAAAAATATATGCTTACAACTGACCTCAGTGGTAGAGGAAATGCCTAGCCTCGCAGAGATTTGAAGTGCCATGGTGGGGGATACCCAGAGGAGCTCTCACCAGCTCAGAGGAGAAGGGGGGCATGGGGAAAGGATTGTGGGAGGGGTAACCGGGAGGGGGCAGTGAGCAGGATGTAAAGTGAATAAGTAAAAAGTAAAATTAAATTTAAAAAAAATTTTAAAAGCCAAATAGTTGTCTTTAATAGTCAGCTAAAAGTGAATAGCAAGCATGAGACCTTATAGAGAAGTAAAAACTAGATGGCTTAGGAGTTGTGTGTCGCTCTGAAAGGTACAAATTCCTTTTGATAACTGCAGGGCAATTAAAAGTGCTGCTAAAGGTTTGCTTGACATGACTAAATTGTCCTCAGGTTCCTGTTTTTTTTTTTTTTAATCCATTTTATACCACCTGAATGCCAAATTGTTTTGGGATGCCTCTTATCCTTTGAGGAAGGAATCACAATACCAGCAACCATTGAGTAAAATTACCAGGAGTGGGTAAAAGAAAAACAACAACAAACCAGAAAATACAGCAAAAGCCCTCTTTAGTGACAGCCCTAGTAACACTTCCTATTCATATGTCCTGCCCATACATGCATACCCACATGGCCATGTCATGGCTGGCAAGAGCAGTGACCAAGAGACCATGTGGGGACAGGGTAAAGAGAATTCTCACCATTCTATAGAAACCCTTCTGGAAATCTTTGATCTGTGCTGACTGATACAATTCTAGTAAACAGGACAACAATGTGAAATAGATTAAATCTAAAACTAATGCTGTTTACAGTACATGGAAGAATCCATAAACAGTCCCTAGACTCCTTGAAGGGAAAATGAAACAAAGGAAGACACTATGTAACAGCCAGTTTTTTCCCCCTCTCTTATGGGGCCTTTGTTCCCTTTGGCAAGGCCATTTTTTTCTAGTCTAAAGGTAAGGCAGAACTCAAATGATAACTCAGTGTGTGTGTGTGTGTGTGTGTGTCTGTGTCTGTGTCTGTGTGTCTGTGTGTGTGTCTGTGTTTGAATCATAGTGATTGATTAAACTGAAGTCAAGTTTCTGAAGGTAGCTTTGGAGGCCTCATGCAAAAACTTTGTATAAAGGATACTTCTAGACCTCTCTTAAGTCATGTGTAAGCATTTTGTCCAGTGACTTAAACTGTTTTATGCCTATGTGGGGACTAGCCTTTCTATTAATGAGCCTCAGATATTTGCCACGAACCACTGAAATTCATGAATGGAGTGGGGAAGAATGGAGTGGTATGGCATGGGTGTATACTGGGGGAAGGGAGTGCTGATTGAGGATGAAAGGAGAATGGGAGAGATGCTTAAAGATCCACGAAACAGCACTCTGTTGAGAACCCTAACAAGTCTATAGCAACAATTTGGAATCATTTGTTATTAAAATACTCCTAGACAGCCACTCACAACACTTACTTTGCAGGGTTCACAGTAATGGTGAAATAATTCAGGCAAGGCTTTTGCATAGACACTCAGCATCAACCTTTTAGAAAGAAGCAGACAATGACCTTGGGTTTCTTAAAATCACTCAACATAATACTCAGCCTGTGGTAGTTAGCCACTATGGACTTACATAGTGAACCAGGCAAGCATGGCCTGCCTCATGGAGCACACATGTAATTAGAGATGCCAAGTAATCCATTAACTGGGGCTCTGTTCAGTACCCCACAAAGGCACAGGGTACTACTAATGGAGGGTAAAGGAAATTATTAGGATGTCGTCTCAAAGCTCAAGCATCACCATATACAACAAGTCAGTGAACTGTCTGCAAAGGATGAAGGACATAAAAAAGAGGTAATACAGCTCATCACAAGAAGCATCATCAAGAAGTATCAAATGTTGCATTACATTTGTCCTATTGGCCACAGTTCAATACTCCAGACTTTTACCCACATCTCTATGCTCAGCCCCTTTCTGCCTTTGGAGCTATTTGAGAATTTCACATAAAAGATTTTGATCAATGTGATCCCCTCTCCCTCTAAATCCTCCCAGATATACTCTTCTTTGTGTCATATTTCTTCTTTCTCTTTCTTTTCTTTTCTTTCTCTTTCTTCCTTCATTCCTTCCTTCCTTTCCTTTCTTTCCTCCCCCTTCTCTTCTTCTTGTCATTGTCCTCTTCATCCCCTCCCCTCCCTCCTCCCCTCTTCTCTTCCTCCTCCTTTTCATATACATACATACATATATATATATCTTCATTTACATTTCAAGTGGTAAAACCTTTCCCAGTTTCCCCCTCTCCAAAACCTCCCAACCTCTCCTCCCACCCCCTGCCTCCAAGTATATGCCCCTTCACCCAACCCACTCCCACCCCCCCTCAATTTCCCCTTGTTGGGGCATCTATTTAGCTTTCAACTGACCAAGGACCACTCCTCCCACTGATGCCCGACAAGGCATTCCTCTGCCATATTTTTGACTGGAACCATGTGTACCCCTTGGTTGCTGGTTTAGTCCCTGGGAGTCCTGGGTGTCTGGGTGGTCAACATCGTTGTTCTTCCCGTGGGGCTGTAAACCCATTCAGCTCCTCCTGACTGCCCTCCAATTCCTCCATTGGGGACCCCACTCCCAGACCAATGGTTGGCTACTAGCATCTGCTTCTATATGTATAAGACTCTGGCAGGACCCCTCCAAAGGCAACCATGGCATGCTCCTTTTGATATGCTCTTCTTGTCATCCATAGTAGTGTTGGGGTTTGGTGACTGTTTATAGGGTGAATCCCCAGGTAGAGCAGTCTCTGTGTGGCCTTTACTTCAGTCCCTGCTCCACACTTGGCCTCCATTATTGCTCCTGTAAGTGTATTGTTCCCTTTCTCAGAGGAACCCAAGCTCCCCCACTTCAGTTCTCCACCTTCTTGAGCTTCCTGTGATCTGTGAATTGTAACTTGTTTATTTTGAGCTTTTGGGCTAACATCCACTTATCAGTGAGCGCAAACCATGTGCGTTCTTTGTGATTGGGTTACCTCGCTCAGGATGACACTTTCTAGTTCCATCCATTTGCCTAAGAATATCATGAATTCATTGTTTTTAATAGCTGAATAATAATCCATTGTGTATACATACCACAGTTTCTTTATCCATTCCTCCGTTGAGGGACATCTGGGTTCTTTCCAGCTTCTGGCTATTATGAATAAGGCTGCTATGAACGTAGTGGACCATGTGTCCTTATTACATGTAGGAGCATCTTCTGGATATATACTACCTGGGTCCTCAGGTAATACTATGTCTAATAATCTGAGGAATCACCAAACTGATTTCCAGAGTGGGTTAACCAGCTTGCAATCCCACCAACAATGGAGAAGTGTTTCTCTTTCCCCACATCCTTTCTAGAATCTGCTGTCCCCTGAGTTTTTCATCTTAGCCATTCTGACTGGTGTGAGGTGGAATCTCAGTGTTGTTTTGATTTGCATTTCCCTGATAATTAAGGATGCTGAACATTTTTGGCTCCCTATCTCCCAGGCCCTGTGCTAAAAAGGTGGTGTGAATTTCTTTTAAGAGAGTGCCTTCTACTGGCCAAATCCTGTTCATTTCTGATGGAAATTCTGAAGCATTCAGGACCATTGTGCTTGGAAAAAACAAAACAAACAAACAAACAAAAACCAAGAGGTGTTACCTGTACCTATCAGTTCCTTCTTCTTCTTCTTCTTCTTCTTCTTCTTCTTCTTCTTCTTCTTCTTCTTCTTCTTCTTCTTCTTCTTCCTCTTCCTCTTCCTCTTCCTCTTCCTCTTCCTCTTCCTCTTCCTCTTCCTCTTCCTCTTCCTCTTCCTCTTCTTCTTCTTCTTCTTCTTCTTCTTCTTCTTCTTCTTCTTCTTCTTCTAGTAGTGGCATGTTTCTATCTGGTAGCCATAGCTCTTTCTATTCCCTATTCTTTGAGGTAGATTTTTTTTTTTTTGTTAGAACTGCTTGTTCTTCTGACTCTGTTGTGCTTGTCTGAATAATAGGCAAGAAGGAAAATTCATGGGCAATAAGAGAAGTAGGATAGAAAGGACAAGGGAGAAAAATATCTTTAAAAGCTTCCTTAGCTTAGAGCTATGGAAAATTAAGGAGGAAAGGAAGTTGGTGAAAGTTTTGTGGTAGAGACTGAGATCTACACGACTTTTGTAGTTTGGAAACCAGGATTATGTTTATTTTAGACACTATTATTCTGGGACCATTTATATATATTTAAGATTTATGTATATGAGAGCAAATCAGCTGTTCTCACAAGCAGCCTGACTAGCTTTGCTATGATAGCCACTTTATGGGCGTCATCAAGAGTTCTATTGTCACTGTAACAAACGACCACAAACTTGGTAGCTTAACATAATACAAGTTTATTATCTCATGGTTCTGCATTTCACAAATCCACAATGAGTCTTACAGAGTTAAATTGAGATGCTGACAGTAATAGTTCCTTCTGGAGGGGAGAATCTGCTTCTTGCCCAGGCTTATAGTTCCATTATTCCAAGGCAGGGCTCTCTTTTCATTTTGCTCCTCCTAGATCTTAGAAAAATCCTTGTGATTATGCTGGTCCTATCAGGATAGTCTCTTTATTTTAAGATCCTTAATCACATCTGCAAATTTTCTTTTTGATATAAGAGGAGAGATTCATTGGCACAAGGATGAGGATCTGAGAATCTTCAGTAGAACCATTATTCAACTTACCATGTGGGCCTTAGTAGTGAAAACAAAAAGCTAAATGTCAGCATTGATCTCGCCTTGAATTCTTGATATTTCATGCATACTAGCATGGAGGAACACATAAAACTTTGGATGATTTTAAACTTTATGGAATCTGTCCTGCTCGAATCAATGCCTAGCTCTACTGTCTTCCACACCTCTGATTTTTAACAATTTTCCAGTTTTCTCTTTTACATAAAAATGGCTGAGATCTTGCACCCCAAGGAACAGCATATTCTACCTTCCTAAGTACAGAACTGCCCTCTAATTTTGGATCTTTAGTAAACTAGAGGCAATACACACCAATGACAGTAACTGAATTCTTTTCAGACTGCACATGACTGCAGAGCCCCAAACAAGGGCATGTACATGTACACTGTCCAAAAATGTTAGAAAAGGGCTACACAATCAAACTGAAGTTTATCAGACACACAGCAGCTGGGCAGGGGGTGGGGTGGGGCGGGGCTTTACAGTGACAAAGGTTAATGTATGTGTGTTTTCTCTCTCTCTCTCTTCCAAGTCCTGCTCCTTTTGCTCCTACTCCACATTCTTTTGAATTTTTTCTTTTCTTTTTCTTTTTTGAGGTGGAGTCAAGAAGGAGAATACAGTCTGGTGTAGCTCAGTCAAGCCTTCAAAATACTACGAGGCTAACTACCAGTGACCTTGAATTTTCCATTCTCCTGTCTCCACTTCCTAGGTTCTAGGATCATAGATGTGCACTGCTATGCCTGGTGTCTTAAGATGGAGAACTAGGGAAGGACCTAAGAAGTTTTCAACTGGGACTAAGCTATTGTTTTAAGTTCGCTTTAGCAAGGCAAAAAACTGGTTTGAATTTGAAGAGTTTATGACGTAGCCGTAGGCAGAGTGAAGTTGAAGTCTTGAAACGAGCCCCAGTGAGCAAGCCATTAGCCATTATAAAGAAACCACTGCTTAAATTTAGTTAATTCTTTTACTTTTTTCATTAATTGTTGTTTCATGGATATATGTATATGCACATACATTTCTAAATATAACCTGCTTAGTCTATAGAATGTTAATTGCATGTATGTTTTCAGGGCTTGACTATTTGGTATTGGATAACCAATTGGTGTGTTCCAACCTAATGAAGACTGCTTCTCCCACTCCCAGCATTCCTTAGTTGCCTGTAGTGCATTGTGTATGCTTTAGCATGTCTATTGATGTCATCCTTATTCAGCTCTTGTTTGGGCAGTCATGTTGGTAAGACTTTATGGGTGTAGCTTCTGATGTTACTAGGAGACACAATCTCACAACAAATTCTCTGATCTTGCTCTCACCATCTTTCTGCCCCCTCTTGTGTACTGATCCTTGAGTCTTAGATGCAGAGTATTTTGTAGATGTATCTATTTGGAATGGGCTCCACAACTCTGAATTTTGATTGGTTGTCATTCTTTTGCAGTGGTTTCTGTCTCTTACAAAGAGAGTTTTCCTTGGTGAGGAATAAACATTATCCTTATCTCGAAGTATAAGGACAAGTGTTTACAGATGATTGTTAGTGACTATGCCTATTTAGTAAATTAGTGATTGTAGATTCTCCTGTTACTAGTACCAGGCATGAATTCCATCTTATTGAGTGGGTCTTAAGTCCGATTAGAGAGTTGTTGGCTACCATTAAATTAAGTGTGTCACTATTGCACCCTTAGAATTATCCTGCCATGATGGTCCTTGATATGGTTCCTAAACATCATAGCTTAGTAGGACTCTTGGTTACTTCCCTCCTTTGGAAGCTTGCATGACACATTCTGGTACCATGAAAACTAGTCCTCATGGACAAGGCTTTCAGGTGAGTTCTAGCTCAGGGGACACTGGGCCCTGTGTCTGAAGTTCATGGTGTCTTCAGAAGTAGGGACTTTATCTTCCACCTCTGGGGAAAAACCAAGAGCAATAGCAATAGACTGTAATATTTTGGGAGCCTCTTGGACAACCCAGACTAGCAACTCAAAAGAGGGCTTCTCAGAACTGGTGTTGGGGTCTGATGGCCTTTGGCTCTTGGAGGAAGCATTTTTATCTCAAATGGGAGATAAACTCTATTTATACCCTAACTTCCGTGTTTTATAGTTATTTTCAGTAGGTAGTTAATAGTATAGGACTTTCTTAGACATCTTTCCTGTTATTTTAGACTCCTCTCTCCTTCTGTATTTCTCTCTCTCTTCTTCCTAATTAGAGCCTGTTTTCCCCATCAGATCACTTGTAGCTTTCCATTCTTCTATTCATTGCTCCCCCATACTCTAGCTCTGGCAATGGTTCTGTTTTACTTTCCTGGTTTCTGAGTTACTCCAGAAAATATGCTCACACCAGAAGATTTGCTGCTAGGAACCTCCAGTGAAAGAGAACATATGACATTTGGTTTTCTGAGTTTGGGTTATATCATTCAATATGATCTTTTCTAGTTCTCTCTCTCTCTCTCTCTCTCTCTCTCTCTCTCTCTCTCTCTCTCTCTCTCTCTTTCTCTCTTTCTCTCTCTCTCCCTCCCTTTGAAGTATTTTTAAAAATTATCTTTAATCTTCTTTTACATTCCAGTCGTTTTCCCTCTCCCAGTCTGCCCTCTGACAATTCCTCATCCCATTCCTCTTCCGAGTCTCTGAGAAGATACTCACACACTCCACCCCACTCCACCCCAACCTACCCCACCAGGCCTCCCCACTCCCTGGGACCTTAAGTCTCTCGAGGTTTTGGTGCTTCTTCTCTCACTGAGGCCAGAGCAGGCAGTCCTCTGCTGTATATGTCGGGAGCCTTGGACCAAGTAGAGTGTGCTGCCTGTTTGGCTCAGTGTCTGAGAGATCCCAGGGGTTCCAGGTTAGTTGAGACTGTTGGTCTTCCTATGGGGTCGCGCCCTCCTCTTCAGCTTCTTCCAACCTTTCCCTAATTCAACCACAGGGGTCCTCAACTTAAGTCCATTGGTTTGGTGTAAGTATCTGCATCTGTCTAGGTTAGCTGCTTGTTGGGCCTCTCGGAGGGCAACCATGCTAGGCTCCTGTCTGTAATCAAACAATAGCATCAGTAATAGTGTCAGGCCTTGGAGCCTCCCCTTGAGATGGATCCCAATTTGGACCAGTAATGACCTCCTTTCCCTCAGGCTCTTCTCCACTTCCATCCCTGCAGTTCTTTCAGACAGAAATAATTCTGTGTCAGAGTTTTTGGCCATGGGTAATCATTTGATGCCCTGTCTTTCTACTGGAGGTGGGCTCTACAAGTTCCTTCTCCCCACTGTAGGGAATTTCATCTAAGTGAAATGAGTCCTGAGAGTCTTTAACCTCCCAGACATCTGGTACATTCTGGAAGGTACCCCCACTTCCTACCTCCCGAGACTTCCCATTTCCCTTCTTTCTGCTGGCACTCAGGGCTTCAGTTTTGTTTCCCCCACCCAATACCTGATAATGTTCCCCTATTGCTTAAGTTAATCATCTCTAATTCTATCAATGCTGTCACAAATCACAGAGATTCATCACCTTTTATGGCTGAATAAGTAGCCCATGGTGTGATATGTAATACATACTCTTTATTCATCAGTCAATAGACATATAGTTTCTTTCATTTCTTGGTTATTGTGAACAGTGATGTAATAAATATAGGAGTATGCATTTAGCTTTGACATAATTTCATTTCCTTCAGATATATATCTCTCACCATATATAAAACTCAATATGGATTAAATACAAATATGAGATCTACATATGAGAATAATATACAGGGGCATTGAGATGAACAAGAATTGTTTTGATAGGAGCTCAAAAGCACTCAAACAAATGGGTTATAACACATTAAAGGTTACACAGCAACAAGATAAAACCAACAGAATGAAGAATGAAAGAAACTTTTAGCACACTCTATCTGACAAAGGGTTAGCATCCAAAATACATAAGGAACTGCATGAATTTGTTGCATAGACACACATGCAGGGAAAACACCAGTACACATTAAAATAATTTTTAGAAGGAGAGCATGCTGTTTTGATTCATACATGTAACACCAAACTCAAGTTACTTGTTATTCTTAGATGCACATTTGAATTTACTAGTTCCAAACAAGTTCTTTCATTTGTTTGTTTTTAAAATAATTTATCTTATGTGTATGAATGTGGGAGTGTATTTATGAGGACCTGGTCCCCATGAAGGCCAGAAGATGTCAAATCTCCTGTAACTGGAGTTACAGATGGTAGTAAGCACTATGTGGGTTCTAGGAACTGAACCAGGGTCCCCTGCAAGAGCGAAAAGTGCTCTGAAATACTGAGCTAGCTCTCCAGGCACAACCTTCCCCATCCCTAAGTGTTTTCTTTAGAATCAGATTAGTGGTTAAGATGACCTCCTTTGAAGGAGAATATAAATGTTAAGATCTCACATTTCCAGGGACACCTAGAACTGTTTTTTTTATTTGTTTGTTTGTTTGTTGGTGGTGGTGGTGGGTTTTTTTTTTTTTGAAGAAGAAGAAGAAGAGGAGGAGGAGGGGGAGGAGGTAGAGGAGGAGAAAGGAGATTTACTCAATGTGATCACACTGGGAAGAAGAACAATAAGAGAGTCCAGTGAGCTCCAGGTCTGTCATTGAGATATCGATGAGGTTTTGGCTTAAATGGAGGTCAAGAGATGAGTACAAATAACTAAACAATCTTGGTAAAGGTGTGGCCCCACCCATTACTGACCTATCATTGTCTAGGCTTCAGTCTCTCCAGCAAGGTGGTATGATAAGTTGTCAAAACTGTGACAAAAATGTTTCCAACTGGCTGGCACCAGGCCTCAGCCATTTCCTACCCTCAGCATGAAATTTCTGTGGAAATTTTAATTCTTTTTTTAAATTGGATATTTTATTTATTTACATTTCAAATGGTATCCCCTTTCCTGGTTTCTCCTCTGCAAACCCACATCTCATCCCCCCTTACCCTGCTTCTATGAGGGTGCTCCCAAAGCCACCCACCCACTCCTGCCTCACCACCCTAACATTCCTCTACACTGAAGCATCAAGCCTTCACAGGACCAAGAGCCTGCCTCCCATTATTGCCAGGTAAGTCCCCTTCAGCTCCTTCAATTCTTCCCCTAACTCCTCCATTGGGTTTCCTGTGCTCAGTCAGATGGTTGGCTACGAGCATCCTCATCTGTATTGGTCAGGATCTGGCAGATCCTCTCAGGAGACAGCTGTATCGGGCCCCTGTCAACAAGAACTTCTTGGCATCAACAATAGTGTCGGGTTTTAGTGTCTGCATGTGGGATGGATCCCCAGGTGGGGCTGTCTCTGGATGACCTTTCCTTTAGTATCTGTTCCACACTTTGTCACTGTACTTCCTTCAGATAGGAGCAATTCTGGGTTAAAATATTGGAGATTGGTGGGAGGTCACAGCCCTCAACCAGGGGGCCATACCTAACCTCTGGATATAGTCTAGACAGGTTCTCCCTCCTCTTTGTGGGGTATTTTTAGCTAGTGTTATCCCCCTGGGGGTCCTGGGAGGCTCTTGCTTTTCCTGGGACTTTCTGGTTGTTACCCCCAGTTCCCCATCCCCCATTGTTACACACCTCTGTTCATGTTCCTGACCCTCTGTACATCTCCTCCATCTCCTTCAATACCTCATTCTGGCCTTCTTTCCCTCCTCCCCCTCCTCTCTTCCTCCCAAGTCCTTCCCACCCTCTATTTCCTTTGATTATATTGTTCCCCCTTCTAAGTAGGACTGAAGCATCTACTCTTTGGTTTTCCTTCCTCTTGATCTTCATGTGGGTCCGTAAGTTGTATCATGGGTATTCCACATTCTTTGCCTAATATCCACTTATCAGTGAGTGCATACCATGTGTGTTCTTTTGTTTTTGTTTTTTTTATTTACATTCCAAATCATTTCCCCTTTCCTGTTTCCTCCCTCCCTGAAAGTCCCATAAGCCCCCTTCCCTCCCTCTTTTCTCCATTCAACCCCCTCTCGTTTCTCTGTCCTGGCGTTCCCCTACATCCAGTCATTCCAGGACCAGGGGTCTCTCCTTCCATCTTCTTGGAAATCTATTGATATGCGAATTGTGTCTAGGGTATTCCGAGATTCTGGGTTAATATCCCCTTATCAGTGACTGCATACCATGTGTGTTCTTTTGTGATTGGGTTACCTCACTAAGGATGATATTTTCAAGTTCTGACCATTTGCCTAGGAATTTCGTGAATTCATTGTTTTTAATTGCAGAGTAGTATTCCATTGTGTAGATATACCACATCTTCTGAATCCATTCCTCCGTTGAGGGACATCTGGGTTCTTTCCAGCTTCTGGCTATTATAAATAAGGCTGCTATGAACATAGTGGAGCATGTGTCCTTATTGCATGCAGGTAAAACTTCTGGGTATATGCCCAGGAGTGGTATAGCCGGATCCTCTGGGAGTGTCATGCCCAGTTTTCTGAGGAACCGCCAGACTGCTTTCCAGAGTGGTTGTACCAGCTTGCAATTCCACCAGCAGTGGAGGAGTGTTCCTCTTTCTTCACATCCTCGCCAACAACTGCTGTCTCCTGTGTTTTTGATCTTAGCCATTCTGACTGGTGTGAGATGGAATCTCAGTGTTGTTTTGATTTGCATTTCCCTAATGACTAAGGATGATGAACATCTCTTTAGGTGCTTCTCAGCCATAGATATTCTTCAGGTGAGAACTCTTTGTTTAGCTCTGTACCCCATTTTTTAATAGGGTTACTTGCCTCTCTGGAGTTTAACTTCTTGAGTTCTTTGTATATATTGGATATTAGCCCTCTGTTGGATGTAGGGTTGGTAAAGATCATTTCCCAGTTAGTTGGTTGCCACTTTGTCTTTTTGACAGTGTCTTTTGCCTTGCAAAAACTTTGTAATTTAATGAGGTCCCATTTGTCTATTCTTGATCTTAGAGCATAAGCTATTGGAGTTCTGTTCAGGAAATTCTCCCCTGTGCCCATATGTTCAAGGTTCTTCCCTAGTTTCCCTTCTATTAGTTTCAGTGTGTCTGGTTTTATGTGGAGGTCCTTGATCCACTTGGAATTGAGCTTAGTGCAAGGAGATAAGAATGGGTCAATTTGCATTCTTCTGCATGTTGACCTCCAGTTGAACCAGCACCATTTGTTGAAAAGGCTATCTTTTTTCCACTGGATGGTTTTAGCTCCTTTGTCAAAGATCAAGTGACCATAGGAGTGTGGATTCATTTCTGGGTCTTCAATTCTGTTCCATTGGTCTACATGCCTGTCACTGTACCAATACCATGCGGTTTTTAACACTATTGCTCTGTAGTACAGCTTGAGGTCCGGGATACTGATTCCCCCAGAGGTTCTTTTACTCTTGAGAATAGTTTTAGCTATTCTGGGTTTTCTGTTATTCCAGATGAATTTTTGAATTGCTCTTTCTAACTCTATGAAGAATTGAGTTGGGATTTTGATGGGGATTGCATTGAATCTGTATATTACTTTTGGTAAGATGGTCATTTTTACTATATTAATCCTGCCAATCCATGAGCATGGCAGATTTTTCCATCTTCTGAGGTCTTCTTCAATTTCTTTCTTCAGAGACTTGAAGGTTTTGTCATACAGATCTTTCACTTGTTTGGTTAGAGTCACGCCAAGATACTTTATATGGTTTGTGGCTATCATGAATGGTATCATTTCTCTTACTTCTTTCTCAGCCTGCTTATCCTTTGAGTATAGGAAGGCTACTGACTTGCTCGAGTTGATTTTATATCCAGCCACTTTGCTGAAGTTGTTTATCAGTTGTAGGAGTTCTCTGGTGGAGTTCTTTGGGTCGCTTAAGTATACTATCATATCGTCTGCAAATAGTGATAGTTTGACTTCTTCCTTTCCAATTTGTATCCCTTTGACCTCTTTTTGTTGTCTAATTGCTCTAGCTAGAACTTCAAGTACTATATTGAAAAGATATGGAGAGAGAGGGCAGCCTTGTCTAGTCCCTGATTTCAGTGGGATTGCTTCAAGTTTCTCTCCATTTAGATTGATGCTGGCTACCGGTTTGCTGTAAATTGCTTTTACTATGTTTAGATATGGGCCTTGAATTCCTGATATTTCCAAGACCTTTAGCATGAAAGGATGCTGAATTTTGTCAAATGCTTTCTCAGTGTCTAATGAGATGACCATGTGGTTTTTTTTCTTTGAGATTATTTATATAGTGAATTACATTGATGGATGTCCTTATATTGAACCATCCCTGCATCCCTGGGATGAAGCCTACTTGATCGTTGTGAATGATAAGAAGATAGAACTAATCCCATGCCTCCTATCAGATCACTATGGAATAAGGGTGGTCTTCAATGGCAACAAAAACAAAAGAAAACCCACGTACACATGGAGGCTGAACAATGCTCTACTCAATGATAACTTGGTCAAGGTGGAAATAAAGAAAGAAATCAAAGACTTTTTGAAAGTTAATGAAAATGAAGGCACAACATACCCTAATTTATGGAGTGCTAAGAGGAAAATTCATAGCCCTGAGTGCCGCCAAAAAGAAACGGGAGACAGCATACACTAACAGCTTAATGGCCCACCTGAAAGCCCTGGAACAAAAAGAAGCAAATACACCAAAGAGGAGTAGAAGGCAGGAAATCATCAAACTCAGGGCTGAAATCAATCAAGTAGAAACAAATAAAACCATACAAAGAATCAACAAAACGAGGAGTTGGTTCTTTGAGAAAATCAACAAGATAGATAAGCCCTTAGCCAGACTAACCAGAGGGCACAGAGACAGTATCCAAATTAATAAAATCAGAAACGAAAAGGGAGAGATAACAACAGAAACTGAGGAAATTCAAAAAGTCATCAGCTCCTACTACAAAAACCTGTATTCAACACAACTAGAAAATCTTGAGGAAATGGACAATTTCCTTGACAGATATCAAATACCAAAATTAAATCAGGATCAAATAGACCATCTAAACCGTCCTATAACCCCTGCTACTCCTGATTCATCATCATCTGCAGTTTTTAAATTAGGTTTAATAGTTTCTGTATGGAATACCAGCTTTCTGAAAGTCAAGGCAAGAGGATGCTGTTTTGGAGGAAGTGAAAATCAAAACCACAATAAAGCACCATTTCATTCTAGTTAGAATAGCCATCATCACAAAGGAGAACATATTGGTTTCAGTTGAACTGATAGGCCCTATCATAATAGGTTGTATGTGTGTATGTGTGTGGCTATTCAAAGATTTTCAGCCCTTTAGACATGTGGTCTCTAGTGTCTGCAGTCCTGAGTTGCTCACTTCCAGACATGATACAACCTTATCCATCTAGTCAGTTTGCTATACAATGCATTCGTTTCTTTTTCTTTTTTTTCTTTGTTCTATTTTTATTGGATATTTTCTTTATTTACATTTCAAATGTTATCCCCTTTCCCAGTCCCCCTCCCCTGCCCTGTAAACCCCTTATCCCATCCCCCTCCATGTGTTTCTTTGAGGGTGTTCCTCCACCCACACACCCACTCCCACCTCCGCATACTTAAATTCTCTACACTGAGGCATCCATCCACTCTTCACAGGACCAAGGGCTTCTCCTCCCATTGATGCCTGACAAGGCCATAATGTGCTACATATGTGGCTGGAGCCATGTGTACTCCTTGATTGGTGGCTCAGTCCCTGGAAGCTCTGAGGGTCTGGTTGGCTGATATTGTTGTTCTTCCTATGGGGTTGCAAACCCCTTCAGCTCCTTCAGTCCTTTCTCTAACTCCTCTACTGGGGACCCTGTGCTCAGATCAATGGTTGGTTGCGAGCATCCACCTCTGTACTTGTCAGAATCTGGCAGAGACTCTCAGGAGACAGCCATATCAGAATCCTTTCAGCAAGCACTTCTTGGTATCCACCATAATGTCTGAGTTTGGTGACTGTATACAGGATGGATCCCCAGGTGAGGCAATCTCTGGACGGCATTTCCTTCAGTCTTTGCTCTACACCTTGTCTCCATATTTGCTCCCTTGAGTATTTTGTTCCCCTTTCTAAGATGGAGAGAAGTACCCACTCTTTGGTCTTCCTTCTTCTTGAACTTCATGTGGTCTGTGAATTATATCTTGGGAATTCTGAACTTTGGGGCTAATATCCACTTATCATTGCTTGCATACCATTTGTATTCTTCCTTTATTTTTCTATAGGTTAGGAAGTTGGCCAAGTTCAGCCTGAAGCTGGGGTTTTAGTACAAACAAAAATATAAGCAAACAGGAGTCAAGAATCAGAATTAATATTCAGGATTTACTATGAAACATTACTCACATGCAAAAAAAATAAAAGCTAGTATCATTTTCCAGGATTGCAATTTCTTACAGTGCCCTATATCATAATGGCAATGACATAGTTTCAAATCCAACTACAAACTCAAGATTTTTGCTCTTTAGTAATTTTATTTCTATTGTAACATGCCTTCTAAGGAAGGAATTTAAATGAGCCAATTAGTAACTGGAGGTCAGTCTGAAGAAATAATTGACAAGTCCAGACCTCAGATCTCAGCAGGCTCCTAGGACTTAAATTGGAATCCAAGAGAGAAGCATTTATTCATTATTTATTTCATTCAATCATTCATGACATGCCCAGTCTCTAGAGGAAGCTGAGAATCTGGCTGAAATACAAAATTAACAAATTAAAATTAATAAATATAGTGGAGAAAAATAAAACCCAATGCTTCCCTAGCTTACTCCAATGGGATAGCGTGGATACTGGGCAAACCCAGAAATTATGGTGGCCTCTGGCTTCTCAGAATTAGACTGACCTCCTATACTCCTTGCATTCCCACCCCTATCCTCATATATAAATCCATGGCCAAAATTTGTGCTTAGAGTAAGAAAAACTGAGCTTGAGACAACATAACCATTATTTAGCATATGGATTCTTTCCAGCACATGGCACATAGCACCACCCTCTATAGATCAGTGTCCAAGGAAATTGTGATTCCGCACAGCCAGTTCCCCTGCTACAGAAAGAGGGGACCCATGGCTGGCACAGGACTTTCTCTTAGCTAGGAAGCAACGTGATGGGGTGCCCTGAGTGAACAAAAGCCTCTAGTCAGGAATTGTTATAATGGGAGGTGGGTTTGCCAGATTAGGACACAACTGTTAAGGCAAAGGGATACAGGGACTTTCCAGGGATCGATAGAGGAATAACAAGAGGAAATTAACAGTGAGGTACAATTTCAGGTTCCAGCAGGAAATCCTACTCCAGGAAGTATAGGCTAGTGGATTGTTGAGGCTACTAGGCATGAAGTCTGATCCCTAAGGCAGATGTGCTTTTAGAGGGAAAATGGCCACCAAGCACTTACTTTAACTCCTTTGTTCTGTCTACAGCTCCTTTCGCTACTAATCTCCTTCCCCACTGGCTGGATATTACTTTGTATATGTCTGTGGAGGACTCCATCCACAAATCTCAGCAAATTAGTTTGTACTCTGCCCATCCATCAGAGTCCCATCCCAAGCAGAACATCTATTGTAATTTGCACTACAGCCACAGTAGAGCAGGCAAGGAGTCCCACTGGATGTAGATAAATCCTATGAATTTTTTTTTTAAAAGGAGAGTTCTAGAGCTGAGTTCTAAATACAAAATGAAACCATTGTCTAGGTTAACAACAAGGGTAAACACCCAAGGTAGAAGGAGTAGCAGGACCTGCCTATACATGTCCCAGAAGAAGTGTCTAGGCCATAATGAATGGTTGAAAGGATAACAGAGTTCATGGAAGCCTTAATTCCATCCCAATATTTATTCTCATAGCTGTTACAAAATACCCAACAGAAATAATTTAAGAATGTAAACATTTTTTTTTTGGCTCAGGATTTTAGTGGATTTCAGGGCATCATGGTGGAGAAGGCGTGGCTGAGTCCCTGGTGATGGGAACGTGTGGTGGAGGCTCCACATGTAAGACTGGACCAGGAATCAGAGAAAGTGTCAGAACTAGAGAATGAGCTATGACTACCAAGGCTTACCATTAGCAGTTTACATGTATCAACTAAGCTCCAACTCCTACTTGCTTTGCAATGTCCCAAAATAGTTCTACCAAGTAAGGAGCAAGCATTTGAAAAATGAGTCTTTGGGTGGACATTTCATAGTCGAATCATAACACTGACTCCCCTATATCTGGTCTGATTTTCTTTCTCATTCACCTTTCAAGCAGGGTACCCACCATAAGTTTTAGGTTAAACTTTTGAAAACTGTTTTGTTAGCATGCTCCATGGTGAACCCTAGGAGCACTGGACACAATGAAACAGCCTTGCTTCTCTGAGCAGAACGCTGAGAATGGGAGAGGTCACTGCTCCAAGATAAAGGACAAGTGGAGACCTGAGAAAAAGCCACTGTTGAGAAAATAGGTAGAAAGGAGAGACCAGCAGTCTCCTAACAAATCATTGTTATCTACCAATTGTACTACAGTCACCATGCATTGCTGTCACCCAGGATCCCATCTTCAGAGTACTACTTCTATGTAGGCTGAAAATGTACCTCCATCAATGGTACTTCAAGATGAACCTGAGTGAGACACCACCCAAGTGAGACACCGAGATGCAGATTAATGCAAAAGCGAGAGGTTTATTTTCAAACAAGTCAAGAGTCAACCCTCAATCAGCATCTCTAGGCAAGTGATGAGAAGGTGACCCTGAATAGCTATTACAAGCAGTTTTTATGCTTTTTAGGGTCACAGGTTACATCAGCAAAGTTACAGTTCGAACTTATTGGCTAAGCATATTGACCTTTAAATCTATTGACTAGCAAACATGACATGCATTTGAACTCTACCTGGGACTTTCCAGAGGGTCAGGTCACTAAATTCTCAGAATATTTTACTCAAGTATGTTCTTTTCGTGGAGAATGGAATTTGGCCTACCCTTGACTCCAGTCAGGAGGGATAAGCTGTAAGGAGGGTGTGGGACTGGAAAAAGCCCTATTTTAACAGAGTTCACTCACACTGAAGTGAGAGATTCAGGCATATATATTTGGAGAGACTCCAATCTAAGAAACTTTCTGATGTCATGCTTCAGACAAAGTGACAAAACAGAACAGGAAGTTCCGACTGGGCCTTGCTCAAGGAGTTCTTGCTGGAGGTCAAGTACCCAACCCAGACTGTAATTGTCTTTCTGTGTACCAACCTTGTTGCCCAGCTTTTCCGAACCCAGTTGCTGCTCATCTATTTCTTTTGGTTTTCTTTCGATAATTTTATATTCACACGTGTGACTGAATGTTGTTCTGCTCCTCTGAGAAGTAGAAGGCAATGAACAAAGCAGTGCAGCAAATATCCATCATAGTAAAGAGTGTCCTGTCCATACACTTTATGTGCCCCTTTCTCACCTTACTATTAGTTCCCCAGGAGACAATTTTTCTAAACATTTTTGATCTGAGGTTGTTTTAACTTATGGAATATAGAACCTGTGGATATAGAGGGCAAACTGTAGAAGCTGAACATTGTATTATTTTAAAGTGTGTGTGTGTGTGTGTGCGCGCGTGCGTGTGTGTGTGTGTGTGTGTGTGTGTGTGTGTGTGTGTGTGTGTCTGCGCGTGCCCATGAATACAAGAAGATACCAAATCCTCTGAAATTTCAGGTGCTTGGGAAGCACCTGATGTCGGTGCCTGAAACCGAACTCTAGACATCTACAAGAGCAGTGTACTCTCTTAAACTGCTGAGATATCATTATAACCCTATTTTTTATTTACTAGTTTTGAGACAGGATCTCACTATGTAGCACAGGCTTGCCCTGAACTCCTGATCTTTTTGCCTCAGCCTCTCCAGTACTGAGATAAGTGCCTTTATTTCCAGCAGTCCTTTCATCTGAAACACATGCTCCTCTTCTCCCCATAGCCCACACAGGACTCCAAAACTTGAGGCTAGATTTCCAGCAACCCTGGGACCTTCCTGGTATTTGAATTGACTTTGACAGCGTGTTAGGGGGAAGAAAATATGCAATGAGATAGCCTAGAGCTAAGATAGGGAAAGGTGTCCAACTCAAGGCCAATGACTGAATGTCACTCACTCGGCATTTTGCCTTGTGGGAAAATGGAGTTTCAGTGAGAATGAACTGAATCAGAAAGAGATGGCAAGGAATTAGAGAACTGTCACTCTACTTGAGTGGTATGTGGCTTGTCAGAGACTCATCAGATGAGCTCTGGGGATATGGTGAAAGCAATCATACCATAAGGCAACAGTTCTTCTGGGAGTGGTGCACGCTGAATCTCATTACTACAGAAGCTAAGGTAAGATAATGAGTTCAAGGTAATTCTGGCCTATATAATGAGACATTGCTTTGTGGGGGTTTTTGTTTGTTTGGGTTTTTTTTTTTTTTTTGTTATTTTTTAATTGAGTACAGGAACCTAGTTTCTGATGTCCCTAGGATAACTGTACTTAAGATGACTCACCAGGAGAATTTGCAACTCAAATAAGACTTCCTTGTTTCTGGGAGTAGGAAACAAAGACCCATGGAGCACATACTTCAGTAAACTATCTACCATTTCCCTGAAGTGCAAAAGTGTCTTTATTATTTGATTAGGTAATAAGATTTACTTCTTTATTTAAATGAGGAGTGGGAAAAATACAAGGATCTTAGTAGATATCTAGGATTAGGATGCTAATAGAGAAAATCCAAAACTATGTGCAGTGACAAATGATTTGGGTAACTGGGAGCAATCAGGCTTGAAATATGAAAAAGGCCCATAGAACAGCTATTAGTCAGGACAATATATCTCAGGTAGGCTCATGACTTGCACTGGAAAAATACTGACAGGGAGGAATAGGGCAGAACATCTATTTTTTTAATTAGGTATTTTATTTATTTGCATTGCAAATGTTATTTCCTTTCTCAGTTTCCCTTCCAGAAACCCCCTATCCCACCCTTCCTCCCCCTGCTTCTATGAGAGTGCTCACCTACCCACCCACTCCTGCCTTTCTGCCCTGGCATTCTCCTATACTGGGGCATCAAGCCTTCCCAGGACAAAGGGCTTCTCCTCCCATTGATGTCCAACAAGGTCATCCTCGATTACATATGTGGCTAGAGCCATGGGTCCCTCCATGTGTACTCTTTGGTTGGTGATTTAGCCTCTGGGAGCTCTGGGGGGTCTGGTTGGTTGATTTTGTTGTTCTTCCTATTGGGTTGCAAACCCCTTTAGCTCCTTCAGTCCTTTCTCTAACTCCTCCATTGGAGACCCCATGCTCAGTCCAATGGTTGGCTGTGAGCATCTACATCTATATTTGTCAGGCACTGGCAGAGCCTCTCAGGAGACAGGTATATCAGGCTCCTGTCAGCAAGCACTTCTTGGCATCCACAATACCCGCGATAGTATCTGGGTTTGGTGACTGTATATGGGATGAATCCCCAGGTGGGGCAGTCTCTGGATAGCCTTCCCTTCAGTTTAGGGTAGAGCATCTTTAACGCAATAGAGTGAAATCTCAAGAAGTCCTGGAGCGCTGGCCTTTGGTGTTGAGAAGTCTCTGTAGGTCAAATAAAACAGAAGCTATGTCACTGTCACCTCTTCAGATTTAATGATTAGGCTTCAGTTCCTGTGCCAAGCCAGCTCTCTTGTTTCCCACTGTCACTCAGTATGATGACAGACAGTGTTTGACACAGACCAACTCACGGTCCTTTGGCCAGTGTTGCATTGTTTTCTTGAGTAGACTATTTGTTTTCACTCCAGACAGAGATGTCAACGACAGACCAAAGAAACAATGCCATCTCAAGTCCAACCTTGGGGAGCCAATGAGTTTATTGGGACCACAAGAGTATGGATGATTTAGGCAGCTGCATTACCAAAGTGTCCCTCCCCTGCATGGATGACTCATGAAAGCTGTAACACTGAAATTCCCTGCCCAAGTTGCAGGCAGCTGCACTACTGGAGTCCCTCACTCCCAGAAATTGCTTACTGCTTACATAATATCAGAGAGGGGACTTCTGAGTTTTGAAAGCTTCACGATCTTTGTGAAACTCATAAATTTCTTATGAATTTTATGAACCTCTCTCTCTCTCTCTCTCTCTTTCTCTCTCTCTCCCTCTCTCCCTCTCCACTAGGGAGTAGTTCAACCCAGAAGAAGCAGATTTATAACATCTATTGAAGGGGTAGGAGCCACTATGCAAGGCTATCCATCAATCTTCAACTACCGAAGTCCAGTGGGTAGCAGTGGTTATGCTAATAAGACGAAAAGACCAAGTCTCTCGGGTTCCTGCAAATGTTGTTCAGGATGCTTTGTTGCTGTGAGACCTTACTAACAGATCATATTTAAAATATACCACAGTTGTACTGTAAGACTCTGAGGAGCCTTAACTTACCACAGACCCCTGAGTGAACAACGTGGAGATGGGAATGGATGCAAAAATCAAGAGGAATTCTATTTAATTCAGCATGCTGGGGTCACCCTGCACATGGGGAGAGAACGACCATGCACAGCCCGTGCAGCAGACCTTTATACAGTCCTCAGGGCAGCTGCCATCAGGCACAATGTGATTGGCAGAACAGTGTTACCTTTAAACTAATTGGTTGTTAGAGAATGAGGTAGGTGGCCAACTGTCATGGAATAACTCTAGGCCTTCCCTAGCCGCAGGGACCTCCCTGTTGTCTGAGGAATGTAATTTAGCCTCTCCCTTCTGGGTGGGGCAAGTGTTCCATGACTTTTCCAAAGTTCCTGAGCTGACCTTTTCAATACAGTCTTGATAATATAAATTTGAAATGGTGTCTATCTAAAATATTCATGAGAGTGTTACATAAACAGACTTTTTTTTTCTAAAATTCAGTATCTTTCTTGCTTGGCCAAAGAAAGAAAAGAATAAAATATCATATTGTGCTTCTCCCAATGGAACCTACCCCATGTGACAACTCTTGAGCACCCTCTTGTCAACCCATCTTTTCATTCCAGCAGTTCCTGTAGCAACCAAAATGAACAAGCTATCAACAGCAACTTTAGCGGACATGTTGGTGTATTAGAAAAGGGGAATTTCAAAGAAATTAATATTCCTGGGAAGAGGTTGATCAGTGGGCCAATAGTACTCCCTTCTTTGCTCCATCAGGTGATATATTCAGAAATTCCTTCTGCATAGCTGTTAAGGGTCCCCAACCCAATATCTCAGAGCAGCAGCCATTTGAGCATCATAGCCATGGAACTGTCCTCTACCTTTTTGGGGAGTGTATTACTCTTACTCCCTGGATTACTACCAGGGTGAATTATCTGCATAGCAGTTGTTAGAGAGTTGGTGGTGCCATGAGCAGCAGCAAAGGAAGGCAGCCATTCCTTCAAGATGCTTTTCTTTACTCATGGAGCTTCTGTGATCGAGGAAATATGTCTTCCTCTTTCAGTTGTCTAATGAATGCTTAATACAGCAAACTGTTTCTCTCTATTCCAGATCATTTTTGCCATCTTCTTTCTACCTCAGAATAGCTGAGCAACTGACAGAGGATTTAAACAATGATTCCCTGCCTTCCTATATATTCAAAACAATATTCTCAGCTTTTGGCTACAACTTCTCAGAGAAGGGTTGGGGAAATGCCCACTCCTTACCATCCTGCTATGGGAAACTGCCCATGTGCTCAGGCAGTTGGCCTATCGAAATCTCCCCAATCACTCTAATGTACACCCCTAGTTGAGAAGCACAACATGGACCCATCAATATATCCAAATAAGCAACTATTATTGCTACCTCAGCTAAAATACAATTAAAAAGACAACTGATAATTTCAAAATGAGGATGAAGGAAAATCGCATTTGGCTTTCTGCCAGCAGGCAGAGACATTTTAGAGACTGCATGCGTACAGCAGGATTGCTAATACAGAATCAAAGTGAAAACGATGGCAATCTCTTTCTTTATTGATTTGAGGCCTTTAATGATCCAAACACTCTAAGGGGAACAGAGGATGAAAACTGACTAGAAAGGAGTTTCTATTTTCAATAATAAATGGCAGTAACACCGGTGCTTTGAATGAGAAATAAAGCAGCAAATACTCCATTTTTTATTTTCTATTGTTCACTTCAATCTGGTGATGAGAAAAGTTTCCCTTGCATCCTATTTCGAAATTCTGGCAAATCTGGCACTCTATAACCTTCATTTATTTATTTATTTATTTATTTATTTATTTATTTAATTTCATGTCTTGGTTGTTTGAAACAAGCATATACAAGAAAATAAAAAATGCTATCAGACTTGTTTGTATATCTGTGTGACTTCTGTCCTTTGGATTTGTGTGTGTGTGTGTGTGTGTGTGCGCGCGTGTGTGCGTGTATGTCTCTGTGTGTCTGTGTGTCTGTGTGTTTAAAAAATGTGTTTATTTCTAAGACATAAACTTTTTGTTTACTATAATGTTATTTATGGTACAACATTTCTAGCCTAATTCCTCTGAGTCTTATGTTCAAAGTATGTGGTTTTATTAGCAGTAGGATTTCACCTTCAAGTTTTGAAAGGGAACAAAGGGCAACAGCAATAGTCTATATTTGGGGAGAGTCTCTTGTATTCTCATAACCAATAATTCAAAAGGAATTTCCTTAGGCCTGGCATTGGGGTTTTGTTAGTTTGTGGCTCTTGTGTGGAGCACTATCACCCTGGGTGGTATAAGTTCATTTAAATTATTTACATATATTGACACACACATACACATACACACACACCTTCAATGTAATTTTAGATAAAAATAAAAATGGTTTTTATAGCTGTTTCAAATGGCCTTGTATTATAAAACTCTCATCCCTTCCTCTCCCTCTATAGTGCCCTCCCTCCATCATTCGGTTAAAGCACCCTTGTTTTACATATTTCCTCCTGTGACCTGCTGTTCCTCTTTTTGGATCTCCTTCTCACTACATGGTCTCCTCTGCCTTCTGTGGTTTCTGTAGTTACTTGAAGTTATAGATTATCATCTAAAGATTAAGAGATAGGATCCACAAACAACAGAACTTTTGACATTCATCTTTCTGCATCTAGGTTATCTCATTCAGTATAATATATTCTAATTCAGACATCCATTTACAAAGTTGATATTTTTATAGTTTTAGAGCTTAATAGTGATATATATATATATATATATATATATATATATATATATATATATATATATATATTACACTTTCATTACCCATTCCCTGTTTGAAGGACATTCAGGTAGTTTCCATTACTAACCAGAGTGACTAGAGCATCCATGAACATGGCTGAGCAAGTATCTGTGGAGTAGGATGCTGAGTCTTTTGCAATATGGTAAGTAATGTTATAATTGAGTCATATAGTAGATCTAAATTTAGACTTTTTTGAGAATTCTCCATACTAGTTTGCATTATGACTGCTTCACTTTGTGTCTTACACATGCCAGGCTTGCCTTGAATTTGCTGTACATCTGATGATGATCCTCAACTCCCAATCTTCCTGCCTCCATTTAGCAAGTGATGGGATTACAGTCACCTACCATCATACCTGGTTTTATGAAATATTAAATGTCTAACTTTGGGCTTTGTGTATGCTAAGCAAGCATCATACCAACTGAGATACACCCCTAGGCCTCTATTTGTTTTAAGTCAGGCTTTCTCTACACCTAAGTAAGCCTTGAACCTTAGATCTTTCCAAGTGCTGGGCTCTTAGATGTGAGCCACTAAGGCCAGCTACCCATTCTTCTTAAACAAACAATGGTCCTATAGTTTAAGACACAAAGCACAGTCCCAATGCAGTAATTTCAATGGTTAATAAGTAATGAGGAATGATAAAATCTCTGGTTTTTACTGTCATCTCTCTACTAGTTTTATTTGGTTTGTGTTTAGGATGAAGCCCAGATCTGTGGTCTGAGGCTTGAATGTTCCACTACTGAGCTACTACTACTTTATCCCCAGCAGCACAGTTGAATACAGATTCAGAAAACCCAAAAGAAACAGCAAGTCTTAACAGGTACTTTATTTTCCTCATTTAGTTGCTAAAGTTCCCATAAAACCCGTGCACGTGAATACCATTGTAAGATCAGAAACACTTATCTATTAATTCTGTGAGTCAAGAAGGATGAACAATTTAAAATAATGACCTCATTTTTTTTTTTATAATTTTTTTTTTTTTTGGTTTTTCGAGACAGGGTTTCTCTATGTAGCCCTGGCTGTCCTGGAACTCACTCTGTAGACCAGGCTGGCCTCGAACTCAGAAATCCTCCTGCCTCTGCCTCCCAAGTGCTGGGATTAAAGGCGTGCGCCACCACCGCCCGGCTAATGACCTCATTTTAAAAGTAGTTCAAATAGGACTTAATGGACTGTGACCTTATTAGTTTGCAATTAATGGGTTTACCTAGTAAAGAGCACCACACTGATAAGAAATATCCAAGGTCAATTTAAGTATTATAATTGCTTTAATAGGTTATAGGACTTGCATGTTAGTGTCTATTATTTTTACAGATTTTGGCTGGAGATAAAAGCAAGGATGTCTTACATAATCCTTACTTAACACTTTTAAGTCACTTACCAAGTGTTTATACATGTGATCCCATGATGGATCACATCCTCAAAACACACATAATATCTAGGCTCTGAGAAAGTGCTCACTTTCACATCACAGTCATATACCTAATACTGACTCTTGGTTTGGCTTGTCAAAACCTTGAAAGTCATTGCCCAAAAAGAAGAGACAGCAAACATATGGTCAAACAGCTTTATTGTTAATTACGTAAGCATGTTTTAATCTTTGAAGGAAACGTGCTAGAAGATGCAAAAAAGAAATGACAAAGACAAGACTTCCACTCTCAAGAAAAATTAGAATTAGCTGGCAACGCTGTACCAAGCAAGACTAGAGCATGTCTACTGAGTAACACAATACCAGTCAATACAGAGTAAATCCACAAGAACAACCATCAGTGACTACGGCATAAGGTGGAGGAGGATCATAGGGGAATGAACCTTAGAAGGTGAGAAAAGCATAAACTTGTGTTCCAGTCACCCAAATACCAGTAGCTTAGTGTAGGCCTTGTGTGATTAGGGTTTAGCTTTGTTGCATTTGGTTTATTTAACTCTAAAGTAGACAATGAGCTATAGTATCTAATGGCTTCCAGTTCTAACAAGACAGGATTCTAGGTACAATGGTGAAGAAATTGATAAAGGTGAGGACATAACACACCAGATGAATGACAAGCACAAATCCATAGGGTTTTGGAAAAAAAAAAAACTGTGTGTATGGGGCACGTAGGTTGTAAGAGAGGAAGAGACAAGCCTGTGTATCTTTTCTAAACATTCAGAGGGCAGGAAAGTTGGAAAGGAGTGGACCGCAGAAAGGGATGCTAACAGACAGCTAAAATGGAGAACAAGTTACTGTGATTTCTCACTCCATATTCTCTTTGTCTTTGCAAGATCATTTATCTCAACTCCTTTGTGAAGCCTTTGTGACATACTGAATGAGAAGCCTTTGGGTGTGGTTCTAAAACCCATCTTTAAAACGTACAAACAGGCCCCTTTTTTGGGCCAGGAAACCAAGAGCTGTTGCTGACAAGATGGTGGTCAATCCAAGCAGCTTTAGCAGGCCTGGTACAGAAGGCAGGTGTCTCTCCAGGAAGGTGCTCATAATGGGTCGTGCAGGGACATCCTGGGTTCAGAGAACATTTGTGTCAGAAGAGGGCTGTGCATGTTATTCCAGAAACTATTTCTTCTAGATATTTTTAGAGTAACCCACTCATTCCAACCTCTGTAGTATCACCCCCTCTCCTTCACCTGGCCCTTTATGTCAAGTTGCTAGCCTTTCTGCAGCGTCTAGGCTGACACAGCTCCACCTTCCATATTTTCTCTCAGCATATCCTCTGTCAGAATTGTATTTAGGGGTTATTATCTGTCTTTCCATCTTAAAGAACTGCCATTCTCAGACCACAATGGCCCATGTACATCATAAAGATTTCTTCCCCCCAACACATATACACAGTCCACCATCCCATTTCCAGCAGATGCACTAGGGCAGTCATTTTGGAGTGTCACTATCCTGTATGGTTTCAGCCTTAAAAGGATAGAAGAGTAACCGATCTTTTAGATTCCAAGTCTCTATTATTCTATCTTATATACATCCTTCCTACAAATCAGATAAATTGTCTAGTTTTATTGCAAAAATGTAGTGGAAATGAGTTTAAATATGCTCCGTTTTGTTGCATCCCTTTATCCTGGATAGAAGATAATAAACTCACTTTTCCTTCCTCTTGTTGAGACTCATTAAGGAAGATCATTCAATAGACATTGATTGAGTTCTTATTTTGAAGGGTGGATTTTTTCTTTTATTCTCCTCTCTTTCTTTTCCTTGCTTCTTGTGGTGTTAGATATCAAACTCAGTATTTTACATTAAGCAAGCATTCTGCCATTGAGCTATGTCTCATCTCCCACTGATTTTATATATATATATGGGAAACATTTCCTTACCATCAAACATCCTATTTTTCCTATTAATCTGCAGGATATGTAGCAATACAAATGTATCAAAGTTCACCTGAATCTGTGAGCCCTAAGTCATGTAATTTACTTAGATCTCTATGCAAGGAATCATGAGGAAAAGGTATGTGGATATATACAAGTGTGTCCTTGAGAGCAATCATTCTTAGAGTTAAGGACATGTAAAATCTATGAAATATAGCTTACCACAGATTCTGGTTCAGGCTGCCAAATTTCATCTTCTGGAATCTTTCCAATGGCATGAAGAATCTGAAATGAAAGATTACTTTGCTCTTATAAATAGCAAAACAGATACTACCTTTCTTTAATTCTTTAAAAATGAACTTAGTGACTGCTTCTTGGGATATCCATCAACAATGTCAAGGGCAGAGAAATCAACTTTGACTTTTAAAAGCCCCTCCCCTAAGATCTTTTATTTATTTTATAAAAGATCTCAACTATTAGTTTCATCATAAATTTTAGTACTTGTGAGCATAACTTAATAGCAATGAGATTAGAAGACTTGCCAACAATAACAAAAAAGAATAAAAGTGAATTTTGAATGTAATATAACTGTTTTTGACTCTTTAATATCAAACAAAGGTATCTTTTTAAATAATTTTTTAAAAGTATGTATATGGGTGATTGCCTGAGTTTGTATGTAAGTGCACAAGGTACTTGAATGAAGCTTTGGAGACCAAAAGAGGGCACCAGATACCCAAAAACCGAGTGCTGGGAACCATGGATCTGCAAGAGCAGCAAGTCTCTTAACTGCTGAGCCACTTTCCAGATCCTCTATTTTTAAAGATCAGATGTATTCGTAATTGTGTGTGTGTGTGTGTGTGTGTGTGTGTGTGTGTGTGTGTGTGTGTGTGATATATATAGATGTCTTATGAGTTCAGAAGATGATATTGTATTCCCTGGAAGTGACAGGCAGTTGTGAACTTCCTACAGGATCCTGGGAACCAAACTCAAGTCCTTTGAAAGAGCAAGAAGTGCTTTTAACTGCTGAACCATCTTTCCAGTCCCATCATCTCTTAAGTACAGCTAAGTTCTGACGTCCCCATCCCCCCCCCCACACACACTTCAGGTAAAATATTATATATTTTCATTATTTTAAGGTGTAAACCTTAAACTTTACCTAAAACTGCTATTATAATGGTGTTTCTCTGGGTCTTTAGAGGGGAGTATGGTGTGTGTGTGGGGGGGAGGGGAGTGCTACCAAGATCTCATCTTTGAGCTGTTTATCAAGCTTCGTGTGTCCTCCTCCACCACTGCCCATGACCCTGGGTCCTACCTCTCTGGCAGCTCTCTCCCCAGCCTCCACAGCCCCCTCCATGTAGCCACTCCAGTGTGAAGCTGTCTCGGTGCCTGCAAAGAAAATCTTGCCCACTGGCTGGCGTAGAACCCTGGGAACAAGAAGCAGAGCAATAAGTGGCACTGCACAAAACAAGAAATGGAGCTCTCATGTGAGGACCGGGGCCAGTTGGCCTTTTCAGGTTCCAAAACGTCTAGGAGGACACTGACAATATAGGATAATGCTCCTCGGGTTTCTGCAGCTCTTACGTCATCTCTCTCATGGACATAATGGATCAAAGCTGAAGTCCATGCACACACTCCTCTACCAAGAGCTAACAGGAAAAGGAAGCTGAAATCAATGGGGGCAAAATACATATTTGACTCATCTCTATACAGTGAGGGACTGAATAAACCCAGTCATGTACGGATTCCGTTATATGAGGTAGGTGATACATGCTTCTGATTTCTTACTTAGTTATTCTACCATTGAACTTGACAGTTTCTTCTTGCCATGCTTTGCCCTCCTCGTATGTTTTTGCAGTTATTTCCTTTGGTTTTGTATGAGACAGGGTGGAACCTAAGGTTTTATGTATGCTATGCATGTGCTCCACTACTGGACCACATCTCTAACCCTTATCTGTCTCTTAAATGGATGGTCTAGTGATTTTAAGATTACTTCCACTAATGGTACTGAAGAAATAAATGAGTCTTATGGCTTCATTGGCTGCCATCCACTGGGGTTCACAACTATTACTAAATTAAAATTTGTTGGGTACCAGCTCTTCAAAGCTCATTACTCCTTACCGTAACCCCAATACTATTATTTATGCTTCCCAGAGGTGAATGTAGAGGTTAATTGTGGTAGACACTGAGATGCACCACCTAGAATGAAGGACCTTTTTGTTGGTGGGAGTCCTTCCAGAAGGAGGTACTCTGATGCTGGCACTCTTTGGAGGTTAGTATTTCCACTGGAGAAACTACCTCATGACTGCTTCTAACACCAACTACATTTAGTGACTGACTAGTATAAATAAGCTTTTAAAGATGCAAGCCCCAATCTCCAACATGAGACCACTGGAAGGACCATTCTACTTTGAGAGTGTGTCATGGGGTCAGTTGGTACTTTTATTGGGACTTCATTACTGCCTGGCTTTCCCATTCTTGCTTCTTTCTTCTCCCTTCCACGATGCTAATACTAAGGATGTATTCTGCTATCTATCCTGTCTACTGATCACTTCAGTGTCTGCCCCCTAGGACATAACCAACAACAATGAAAAGATGAAATGATTTTCTCTAGTCTACACATACAGCAAGTGACAGAGGTAGTATTTGAAGCCAGGTGATCAAAGAACTCTAACTTTGTCTTGATGACCTTACTGCATGCCATCTCTGCTACATTCTGTTTTTTCAAGAAATCCATGAGAGTGCTACTAGTTACCATCTCATATTACACATAAACAGATAGACTCAGAGAAATGTGCAGTGACTAAGCAAGAGCCACTGTGCTAGAAAACAGCAGAGCTAGCACTTGAAGTATTTCTAGCAGATGTCAACATCTCTATTTTTATCCTCTCTGTGTTGCCTGATATATTACCATCACCAGTTTCCAGAATGCTCCCATGCTAAGCAAAGGGATAAAAGGTTCCCCAGGCACTTAGCCTATAAAGGCAGTCCACTATCATGCTTACAAAGACACCATAAAAGAAGTACTATCCAGAGCCATTTTCACCCTATTTCAGCCTGCCATGATCAGAAAAGCATTCAGAACAATGTTTATGTTAATTAACACTTCTCCCTTCTGGACATGTCTACAAAAGTTTCCAGGGAATAGTTGATCATGAGGTCTCTCTTAATGGATTGACAATGTGAACAGACTATTGCAAGGTGGGTCTATTAGAGAAAATACGTCACTTAGAGTGTGTCTTTGGGAGCTACATATCACCCTGGTCCCTTCTTATCACTGCTCTGCTCTGCATCTTGCCTTTTATGATGTGATCTGTTCTAATGCACTATCCACACTATAGACTGATAATCTCTAAATCCTGAGGGGAGAGGAAAACAAATTATTTTTGTCAGGTATTTAGTCCTTCTGGAAAAAAGCGAACTCTCACAATTTGGTGTATTGTTGAACCTCTTATAGGAAAACCTAACAATTTTACTTGAATCGTTATGTTTTATTTTACCCAAATTTATCATAGCCATACAAAAGGCAGGGGAATATAAGAAAATATAAAGTATTGGTGAAATTATTATAATACATGGAATCTTCTGTAATTATTGGGAGCTGGAGTGCATTCAAAAGTGTTTCCAGAGTCAGAAGGTAGGTTTACTCTCTCCAAGTTTGTTAAACTACAAGGCATTTTAGCATATGCTCACTTTTTACAACAGATGGAACTGCCAGTTGGAGACTTGGTAGAGAGGGGTACAGTAGCCAAAACCTAGTAAAGATTGGAAGACTAAGACATAGGGAACTAACCATGCTAACAATTGTATATAAAAATGTAACAGATAAGGATTAAACTGAGAGAGAGACTGTCTGTCCAGTGGAGATGAGAAGGTGAGCAATTAGTGTATGCAATAAGGATGGAGGGGAGAGACTATTATACAGGAGACATCAACATACACCCTTGTGAATTATGTGCTTTACTGCCTAATTGTGGTAAATTTAAATTATGCTGACCACAACAGAAATTTCTTAAGACACATGTATTCAGTTCTTTACTAAAGTTGGTCTGTGTGTTTTGTCCTCAGTCTTCTAGCTGGAAGCAGTACACGTGTGAATATATCAAGGGCCCTCGCAACAAAACTCATTGCAGCACCTCAGGCGTCCTGGCCTTGCAGAGTCAGGGAAATCCTATAATACAGTCTCTGCTTCGCTTGTGGGACTGTCGTGAAGTCATTCTGCACCTTAGTTTCCTACATTATGACATGAAACCTGACGTGAAACTTGTCCATGACAAGGGACAAAGCTTAAAGGCATTATCACATCACCTTGTGTGGTGGGGTTCTTCTTACATCTCACATTTAGTCCACGGACTGATAAATTAAGGGTTCCTTGTGCTCCTCACCCCACAGTCATTTTCCTGATATTATATGGAACTGAGCATGGAGCTTAGCAGTCAATGGTCAGATATCAAATATTTTGAATTTAAAACAAAACTTGAACCTAGACTGATATAGTGGCTAAAAGACAAAATTTTATAACCTGTAATATGTGGTATGGCACAAAGGGTCTTTCCGATTTTTCTACTTCAATCCTTGCCATTTTATTCAATTAAAAGTTTTTATTATGTGTATGTGAGTGCAGGTTCCCTCAGAAGTCAGGAGATCCCTAGGAGCTGGAGTTACAAGGTGTTGTGAGATGCCTGATGCAAGTGCTGGCAACTGAACTCAGGTCCTCTGCAAAAGCACTAAGTGCTCGTAACTGTTGAGCCACCGCTCCATCCCTGATTCTTCTTATTCTGTCATCAATATCACCTATAGCCCTGGCACACTTAGCTTTGCCCAAGACCTTATAAGAACTTGCAGATTCTAAACCATGGCAGTTTCCATAACATTCTACCTAGACTGCATTCCCAGTGAAGCTTCTCTGTCCCCTACTGACTGATATGAGAAACCAATGAACATTTCACTAAGGGGAACCTGTATTTCCATTGGTCCTCAGAATATTGTTATGCCCCTTAACTAAAGAACTAGCCCTCACTCTTTAGTACTTAATTTCCTATGTTCTATCTATCCTCCCTCTGCTTCCCACCATTGCCTCTAACACTATCAACTCCTCAGCAAGGAGGCATAACCTTGACATTGACATTCTTAGAAGTGGTCAGCAAATGGTTGGCACTTATCCAATATATAATCAATGAAATAATTACTAGTGACTTCATCTACACTCAGCTCATTAGTTCTCTATCTGAAAAGTAACCTGTTGACTCAGAAGCATATTGGGTATCTGTAGGTAGATAGGGACCCAGAGTCTTTAATTATCCTTTGATAAGCAGGTTTGAACCATTCTTCCACTGGTTTTCTTTTCTTTTCTTTTCTTTTTCTTGGTTTTTCAAGACAGGGTTTCTCTGTGTAGCTTTGGCTGTCCTGGAACTCACTCTGTAGACCAGGCTGGCCTTGAACTCAGGAATCTGCCTGCCTCTGCCTCCCAAGTGCTGGTATTCAAGACATGTGCCACCACAGCCCGGTCTTTCAATGGAGACCTTCAATGGAGGTCCTTCAATGCTCTCCTTTCAATGGAGAGCTGATCAGTTGTTTTCATCCCAGTAACACTCAGTGTTGCACTCTGAACACCCTTTCCTTATCTTTTCCATTTTAGTTTAGTGTTGCTAGAAGTGTTCTGGTAATGGTCATTAAGTTGCGTTTTGTTATTGTCATCAGATACATTGAACTCAGCACCAGTGACTCATACTTGGATGCACAATGCTGTGAGTGCTAAAAAGCCTGTGAACTCTGAAGGGATGAGTCATATCATGTGATAGAAACAGAATAAAGTTGCTACTTTTAAAGTTGTTACTCAGGCTATGATCACATTCTTTTGTGTTTCTCATCCATGTGCTAAGGAAAGTAAAATCCAACAACAATAAATGACTAAATAGGTAATTAGTAGGATTAGACAAGAAACTCAATCCCTTTCTTGCCTGGTTTAGAATTGATTTTGAGTTTATAGAACCGTGCCCACACTGATACAGAGGTGTTCTTGAGGAAGTTTCTTGAGTTCTAGACTCAGTATTAGGATAGTCTACTGGTAGTCTGAACAAATTCTCTGGCTAACTAAAGTGCTCCATATGTGTCAATTTCTTCAGTTATGTTGACTGCGTTTGCTTTTCTAGAGGAATGAAGAGTGGAAGCAACACAGTGGTGCAGCGCTGTCACTTCCTTTGTGAGACTCATGAGCTTCAAAGGAAACTCTGGAGATGCTGTCTGGTATTGACAGGAAAGCAAAAACCAGGGAGAAACATGGTTACCTATGTGGAGCTTGGCTTCAATTGCAGGGGCTTTCAGTCACAGCTCAGCACACTTTTATTTACCAAACATGTCTTGTGTGAATGTGTGCAAACCCTAGAGGAGCTAGTGTAGTAATTAGGTAGTACCTTCCATACTGGGTCAAGATGCCAGGAGGGAAGTAGGTTGTGTAGCAGCCCCCAGAATACTGTTCCTCACACCAGTTCTTCTCTTCATAATGGATTGGCTGTTAAGGCAGAGGGAAAAGACTTGAGAAAGAGGCAGAAGAAGATATTTTGTCTATTGTATATAGAGCACATGATACTAGATTTCATTACAGAGAACCAATTGTAGCTGTCTCTCAGAATTTGCAGGGCAGTGCTTCCAAGTTTCCCTGCTTCCCATAGCTACTGAAACCCCTTGTAGAAAGTGGCATAGTATTTGCCTATAACCTCTGCATATCCTCCTATAGGCTTTAAATTACCTCTGGATTATTTATGTTTCATAACACAATATTAATACCATGCAAAATCTTATCACACCAACTCTTCAGTGCATGTGTGATTTTTTTTTCAAATATTTTGTAGAACCTCTACTTACAGAGGGTTGACTGTACTTCTGAAACAGGGCCATATTAGCCTGATATTTCTGAAGACAGACCTTTGGGCAGGTAAATGCTTTCAATAATAAGCTTGAATAAATTCAGACCTTAGAATTTTTTTTCATTCAGCACATGCAGGTATCAATTTTTTTTTTGAGATAAAGTCTTGTCATGTAGCATAATGGCCTGTGATTCTTGATCCTCCTCTGATGCTTCCACCTTGCAAGTACTGAGATTATAAAAATGCACCACTATTTCTGGACATAGACAGTAATTATTTGTTTTCATTTTCACTTTGTTTTTATTTATCAGAAAGTTTTAGTGTCTAATGGTTTTGAGAAAAGATTTTAAGTGATAGTTTACAAGAATGGTTGTCCAAGAAACAAAAGCAGAAGTGTAACTGTGAAAAACAAATGACTTTGAGTTTCACGTTTTAATAGGGGTGAGCTTTGCTGAAGATGGAATGGTTTTCGTAGCATGTACTCACTTTGGAGGGATGGTAGGACTTGTTAAACAACCATTGGTTTAGAAGATATGTTTTAGCGATCAACAGGCTGTATTTTAGCTGAGAGCTTTACAAAATTTGGACTCCTTATGAAAACAAAGGCCAGAGTTACAGCTCAGTGATAGAAAACATGCCTAGCATGTCAGCACCCTATGTACAATTCTACCCAGGGGTGGGAGGAACCAACAACGAATATCCTAAACAGATGTCATGTCGAGAAGAGAAAATTGATATAGCAAAAATTGTAACTAGACTTTGAGATACATTTTGTTAAAAAATAATTATGATCACATAGCTGATTTTGCATCCTATTTACAAATAGTGAATGACCCTGGGTCTCTTCTGGTATTATCATTATTGTCGTGCCGTGTTCTGACATCTGAGGACCAATAATGCTTCCTGGTTATCCTACATTGGCTCTTTGGACTTTCTCTTTCATTTCTCCCTCCACCAAGGAATTTATTCCACTCACACAGCAAACACCAAAACCCCAATGAAGTAAGTGACTTTCTTTGTACAAAAAAAAAAAATCACACAAGGACAGAAGCAACACATTTTCATCATCAGAAATGATTCATCAATATCCTTCGAAGAGACTTTTGCAAATGAAAACTTATCCCTATTGGGGGAAAGTCAAAAGCAACCATTTTCCTCCATATGCAACATTTTCCATTCAACTTCTTCATACAGTGTTTGAGAACATTAATTACCAACTGCTGTCACTCATGAGCTTGATCCAGGGACAGTTCTAAATTTAGGGACAAAAGAAGCACTACCTGCAGCAGAGTGAAACACTTTCTGGAACCATTTATGCACCAACCCTACATGTACAGCCCCTTCCGGGAGTATATTCGGGAAAGATAAGATATATGGTCCTCTTAGCACAAAGCCATCCCTGAGAAGCCTTTCAGGACAAAGCAGGCCTCTTCCCACTGGGCAAAGGCTGAGAAACAGCCTTACCTGCAGAGCTTCTTGGGAGTTCAGAACTTTCGCATACAGCTCACAAAGTTTCCTCAGTCTGTACAACAGAGAAATAAAATGTTTTAATGATAAAAGTGAAGCTTAAAAGAAGTAAAGGGAGGGAAAAGGGGAGGCGCCTATACCCTTAAGAAAAAGTCTCTGGGTACCATTGCTTCCACTTTGACCTTCCAGGTTAACTAATTATGGTTTTCATTTTCTTGAGATGCTTTACTTCTATATAGCTCAGGCTTGCTTGGCATTCTCAATCTTCCTGCCTTGGCCTCTCATGGGACATGATTACAAGCAAGAGTGACCATATCCAGCTTCATTTTAATTTTTGAAAAAAAAAACCAGGAATTTGTTCTATTTCTAATGCCTTAAAACCATGAGCTCACAAATAAGAATGTAGCAAGACTGTCACTAAATCTTTAAGAAAGGAAATATCAACTTAGAAAAGACAATCTCAGGTTCCCTTCCCCCACCCCCGACTCTTGACTCAGAAAGGAAGATAATAGTAATCTGTGTTTCCCAAGTCTTCCAAGGGCTTCTCAAATTTAAAAACTGCCAGTACAAAGTTCATAGTCCAATAATACTCACTCTTAAGTCTAGAGGAAAAATTGGAAGTAAGCCAACTGTTATAATTAGTCACTTAAGATGAATCTAGCCACTGATATATTTATATTTCTATAAATGAGCATAGCTGTTTCAATATTGGCCTATATAGATTAGGAATATACAAGGGGCTCTTAAACATGATTTATAGCTTGACCAATTCATTTTTAAAGTAGTGTTATTGTAGACTGGAGTGTTGGTTCAGGAGTTAAGAGAAATGGCTGTTCTAACAGAGGACCCGAGTTCAATCCTCAGCATCCATGTGGCAGCTCACAGCAGGTTGTAACTCCTGTTCCAGGGCATCCAATACACTCTTCTGGCATCAGCAGGTACTAAGCATGGCACACATGTCGGGCACAGACATGCATGCAGGCAAAACACCCATATGCATAAAAATAAATACCTTTCTAAAATGTAATACTGTTTTACATCTATGGACTCTTTTTACAAGCAAAAGAATAAAAGTGCTCAATGTCTTCTGCTCCTCTCTTTCTCTGGAATAGTGTGGCACAGACAGAGGAATGTTAGCAAAGTGAAGATATGCAGTTAGCTCCAGAAATAGAATGAAGTATGTACGGAGGATGAGAATTCAGGAAGGTGGGCGTTTTAAGCTCTTGGAGAAGAGACTGATAATTCAAAACTATGGCTGCCCAGGAAAGAAAAAAAAAGCTGAACCTTCACTTCTTTGTGAAAAATATATTTCTATTAATTATTTGAGAATTTCATACATGTATACAATATATTTTGATCATTTTCATTCCCCATATTCTCCCATTAACTCTTTTCATATCTACTCCCTATTCCCTATTTTTCAAACAGAACTCAACAAGTCCAATTTTTGCTATCTATATATTCATGGGTGTGGGGTCATCCTCCAGACAATAGTCAATTTACAAGAGTCTACATCCTTAAAGAAAACTGATGAACCATCCCCTAGATTCCATCAATAAGTCTTTGGTTAAAAGTAAGTCCTCATGAGTACCTCCACTCTCCATGGCATTGCCTCTTACATCAAAATATACTTTAGGAAAAGAAAAGATTTTCAGATAGTAGATGAATCCAGAGAAGGACAAGGTGATGCATGCCTGTAATTTCAGCACTTGGAGGCAGGAAGATTGTGAGTAAGAGTCAAGTCTGGGCTACTTAGTAAGTCAGAGAACAACCTGAACAGGCAGCAACTCATCCACTCTCATTATAATCACCCAAAAGCAGTGGAGGAATGGATAATTAAAAATACATATCTTGGAGAACTGGAGAAATGAATCAGCAGTTTATAGTATGTTGATTCTTTGGAGGACCCACTTTCGGTTCCTAGCATCAACATTACACAGTTCATAGCTGCCTATAAATTCAGCTCTAGGGGTATTCAACATTTCTGACTTTCAAGGGCACCTGCGCTCTCTCTGTCTATTTGTCTCTGTCTCTCTATCTCACATATACACACGCAATGCAATACATACATATGTACACACATGTCACACACATTTGCACATGCACACATGTGATATACACTTAAAAATAAAATCTAAACAAAAGATGAAGCAAAAATAATGTATTGAAATAAGATTTTGTCTATGTATGAAAGATCATTTATTAACCTATTAGAATAAATAATCCTGATTACATGAAAGATGTAGTTGTTACAGTATATGATGTTTTAATCTATGAATATGATCAAAAAGAAAACTTAGGAAAAGATTTGTTCAAGGCATTGAAGTTTCAGCAGTCAGTCAGTCAGATAACACTTCCTAACATTCATGGATCTTATATTCCAATGGGAACATTTTGAAATCTATGGCCCAGTCAGACTTCCACATCTCTGGCCATGCATCAAGGTGGTATGGGTTATGGAGGAACATGTTATGCAGACTGAAATAATGCACTGTAAAGTCATTTGGGCTTTGAGTCATTAAATGTGTTATCAGTTGTTGTGCAGGTATACATATTTGGCAGTAGTTGATACAAATTGCTTGGAAAGATAACCTCCAGAAAAATTAGTCTCTGCACCTATAACCTATAATTGCTATGCATCGTTTATGTAATGCGGCCTAACCTAGCAATTTGTCTACTTAGTATTCTCTTCCATAAGTAAATGTTCAGCTCTTGCCTTATATCCATTTTCATAATGTTCATAGTTCTTAGCAGTAATGTGTTGTATATAATAATTCAGTAAGTATTAATTTGAATATTTGGTCCTTAAGTAATAAGCATTGTGAGATAAGACCTTTATCATTAACATAACAGATACATTACATTAACAACACACATATTATGAGGTATTCTGTATGCTAAAAAGTCAATAAACATCGAAGGCAAGCAAATAGAGAAGAAGAAGAAGAAGAAGAAGAAGAAGAAGAAGAAGAAGAAGAAGAAGAAGAAGAAGAAACAGAAGCAGAAGAAAAGAAACAGTGGAAAGAAAGAGGTTACTTACTTGAGAAGCCTACTTTCCCTATTGAGTCTGTGTTTTGCTCTAAAAAACTATCTTCCTATCAACTAAACAAAGGGAGAGAGGGAGGGAAGGAAGGAAGAGGAGAGGGAAAGAAGGGAGAAGGACAGAAGAGTTTGTTACCTTTCTTCTTTGGTAAGGCGTACAAGTTTTCTAGCTTTGTGAGCAAGGATAAATCTAAAACATACAAACAAGAAAAAGACAGGAGTTTAATACTTTCACTTTATTTCTATGCTACACATGCCCTGTTTACTATGCAATGAGACCACCTCTATACTGACTTAATGTTCATAGTATCCCTGTTACAATGTCCCATTCTTGTCACTGAGGAGCACTTTCTGGCTTTGGGGGATCAAGGGAGTAAAAGTAAATGACTGACCATGATTTCTCCTAGGTTGGTATGACAAAAGATCTATTGCCCTCCTCCAGGCTTGGTGACCAAAAGACTATAATCTCAAATGCTCACGTAGGGCTGTGTCTGAGCCATAGTAGGGATGAGAAGTTGTAGGGCCTTTCAGAATATTTTGACTCATGGGGGATTTCAAAGGATTAATATGGTTTTCATGACAGTGGATTGCTCTTTGGGAGAGTGGGTTATTTTAAAGAGCAAGTTTGGCTTCTCTGCCTATATCCTTGCTTCCTCTCTGCTGTGTTTTGAAGCAGCACAAGGCCCTCATCAGAAGCCCAGTAAATATTAATTTCATGTTCTTAGATTTCCAGTACTGTGAGGTACAATGAACATCTTCTCATAAGTTACCCAGTCTTAAGAACTTTGCTATAGCTGCCTGGTGGAGGGACCCCGCGCAGGGAGGGAGCCTGCCAGCTTCCCTTCCGCGACCTCTGTTCCCACGGACTGCGCTGGAGAGACCGGTACCCAGGCTCTCCCCCCAATATAACATCACTTGGGACACGGCCTGTTGGGGCTTCCGTCTGTGCCCGAGGGCGGGTTGGCGCTGTGGTCGTCTGGGTGCCAGATCGGCGGGCCATCGTGACCACAGGGTGAGCGGCGCCACGGAGAGTGCCCTCCACCATCTTTGCTCCAGTGACCAGGTAGTTGGGACCGCCAGGCTCAGAGACAGACAGGCATGATATCGCTTCAGTTTCAGGCAGCTTGTGTGTAACCTGCTCCCAGGTGCTGGGCTGATCTGCAGTAACCAGCGCGCCAGCTCTGCGGTGGGACCTTCTGCCTGGTGGAGGGACCCCGCGCTGGGAGGGAGCCTGCCAGCTTTCCTTCCGCGACCTCTGTTCCCACGGTCTGCGCTGGAGAGACCGGTACCCAGGCTCTCCCCCCAATATAACATCATTTGGGACACGGCCTGTTGGGGCTTCCGTCTGTGCCCGAGGGCGGGTTGGCGCTGTGGTCGTCTGGGTGCCAGATCGGCGGGCCATCGTGACCACAGGGTGAGCGGCGCCACGGAGAGTGCCCTCCGCCATCTTTGCTCCAGTGACCAGGTAGTTGGGACCGCCAGGCTCAGAGACAGACAGGCATAATATCGCTTCGGGTTCAGGCAGCTTGTGCGTAACCTGCTCCCAGGTGCTGGGCTGATCTGCAGTGACCAGCGCGCCAGATCTGCTGTGGGACTTCTGCCTGGCAGAGGGACGCCCCCTCCCCCCCCCAGGAGAGTTCACACACCCCTGCACAGGGCAGGAGCCTGCCAGCCTCCCTTTGGCGACCTCTGCTCCAGGAATCCACTAGGCTGAGCCTTTAGATGTGCAAGGCCTCCCCAATATAAGATCACTTGGGGCAAAGCACATTAGGGCTCCAAAGTCACTCAGGAGCAGGCAGGCCCCAGAAATCGGTGCCAGGGGAATCCTGGTAATCCAGGGGGGGCAGAAATAGCTTTGCAGGCTCACAGGAGGTCCAACCAACAGCCAGGGGCAGCAGGACCAACTAACACCAGAGGTATCCAGATGGCAAAAGGCAAACGTAGGAATGTTACTAACAGTAATCAAAGTAAGGTGGGACCATCCGAACCCAACTCTCCAACAGCAGCAAGTCCTGGATACCCCACCACACCCAAAAGACAAGATCTGGATTTAAAATCACTTCTCATGATGCTATTAGAGGATCACAAGAAGGACACAAATAAATCTCATAAAGAGTTACAGGAGACCATGAATCAAAGGTTAGAAGCCCTTACAAAGGAAACACAAAAATCGCTTAGAGAAATGCAGGAGAACATGGATCAAAAGATGGAGGCGCACAAGGAGACAGCACAAAAATCACTTAACGAGATGAATCAACGGGTAGATGCACTCACAAAGGAATCACGAAATTTGCATAAAGAAATGCAGAAGAATATGGGTCAACAGACGGATGCCCATAAGGAGGCAACACAAAAATTGCTTAAAGAAATGAATCAACGGTTAGATGCCCTTACAAAGGAAACACGAGAACTGCTTAAAGAAATGCAGGAGACAATGGATCAACAGATGGAATCCCATGAGGAGGAAACACAAAAATCGCTCAGAGAAATGCAGGAGAACGTGGGTCATCAGGAAGAAATCCTGAAAGAGGTAATGCAAAAATACCTTAAAGAAATACAGGAAAATACAAACAAACAAGTGAAGGATCTCAGCAAATCCATCCAGGAACTAAAAAAGGAAGTAGAAACAACTAAGAAATCACAAAGGGAGACAACTTTGGAGATAGAAAACCTTGGGAAGAAATCAAGAGTCATAGATGCAAACATCAACAATAGAATACAAGAGATGGAAGAAAGAATCTCAGGTGCTGAAGATTCCATAGAAAGCATCGACTCAACAGTCAAAGAAAATGCAAAATGCAAAAAACGTGTAACCCAAAACATCCAGGAAATCCAGGACACAATGAGAAGACCAAACCTAAGGATTATAGGTATAGATGAGAGTGAAGATTTGCAACTTAAAGGGCCAGTAAACATCTTCAACAAAATTATGGAGGAAAACTTCCCTAACTTAAAGAGAGAGATGCCGATGAACGTACAAGAAGCCTACAGAACTCCAAACAGACTGGACCAGAACAGAAATACCTCCCGTCACATAATAATCAAAACACCGAATGTTCTAAACGAAGAAAGAATACTAAATGCAGTAAGAGAAAAGGGCCAAGTAACATACAAAGGAAGACCTATCCGAATCACATCAGACTTCTCACCAGAGACTATGAAAGCCAGAAGATCGTGGGCAGATCTCATGCAGACACTAAGACAGCACAAATGCCAGCCTAGACTACTCTACCCAGCAAAACTCTCAATCACCATAGATGGAGAGACCAAGATATTCCATGATAAAACCAAATTTTCACAATATCTTTCCACAAATCCAGCCCTGCAACGGATAATAGGTGGAAACCTCCAATACAGGGAGAGAAACAACACCCTGGAAAAAATGAGATAATAACCTTCTTGAATCAAACCCAAAAGTAGATAACCACTCAAACATAAAGATAGCGTCAAGAATGGCAGATGGCAATAATCACTATGCCTTAATCTCTCTTAATATCAATGGTCTCAATTCCCCAATTAAAAGACATAGACTAGCAGACTGGATACGTAAACAGGACCCAGCATTTTGCTGCATGCAGGAAACGCACCTCAGTGTCAAAGACAAACACTACCTCAGAGTAAAAGGCTGGAAAACAATTTTACAAGCAAATGGCCCCAAGAAACGAGGTGGAGTAGCCATCCTAATATCGGATAAAATTGATTTTCAACCTAAAGTCATCAAAAAAGACACAGAAGGAAACTACATACTGATCAAGGGAAAAATCCACCATCAAGAACTCTCAATCCTGAATATCTATGCTCCAAATGCAAGGGCACCCTCATTCGTAAAAGAAACTTTACTAAAACTCAAAGCACACATCGCACCGCACACAATAATAGTGGGTGACTTCAACACCCCGCTCTCTGAAATGGATCGTTCAGGAAAGCAGAAACTAAACAGGGACACAGTGAATCTAATTGAAGCCTTGGACCAAATGGAACTAACTGATATATATAGAACATTTCATCCTAGAGCTAAAGAATACACCTTCTTCTCAGCTCCTCATGGTACCTTCTCCAAAATTGACCATATAATTGGTCACAAATCAGACCTCAACAGATACAAGAAGATAGAAATAATCCCATGCCTCCTAGCAGATCACTATGGAATAAGGGTGGTCTTCAATGGCAAGAAAAACAAAAGAAAACCCACGTACACATGGAGGCTGAACAATGCTCTACTCAATGATAACTTGGTCAAGGTGGAAATAAAGAAAGAAATCAAAGACTTTTTGAAAGTTAATGAAAATGAAGGCACAACATACCCTAACTTATGGGACACAATGAAAGCAGTGCTAAGAGGAAAATTCATAGCCCTGAGTGCCGCCAAAAAGAAACGGGAGACAGCATACACTAACAGCTTAATGGCACACCTGAAAGCCCTGGAACATAAAGAAGCAAATACACCAAAGAGGAGTAGAAGGCAGGAAATCATCAAACTCAGGGCTGAAATCAATCAAGTAGAAACAAATAAAACCATAGAAAGAATCAACAAAACGAGGAGTTGGTTCTTTGAGAAAATCAACAAGATAGATAAGCCCTTAGCCAGACTAACCAGAGGGCACAGAGATAGTATCCAAATTAATAAAATCAGAAACGAAAAGGGAGTGATAACAACAGAAACTGAGGAAATTCAAAAAATCATCGGATCCTACTACAAAAACCTGTATTCAACACAACTAGAAAATCTTGAGGAAATGGACAATTTCCTTGACAGATACCAAGTACCAAAATTAAATCAGGATCAAATAGACCATCTAAACCGTCCTATAAGCCCTGAAGAAATAGAAGTTGTCATTGGAAGTCTTCCAACCAAAAAAAGCACAGGTCCAGATGGTTTTAGTGCAGAATTCTATCAGACCTTCAAAGAAGACCTAACACCAATACTCTTCAAACTGTTCCACAAAATAGAAACAGAAGGAACACTACCCAACTCGTTCTATGAAGCCACAATTACACTAATACCAAAAGCACACAAAGATCCGACAAAGAAAGAGAATCTCAGGCCAATCTCTCTTATGAATATCGATGCAAAAATACTCAAGAAAATTCTTGCCAACCGAATCCAAGAACACATCAAAACGATCATTCACCACGATCAAGTAGGCTTCATCCCAGGGATGCAGGGATGGTTCAATATAAGGAAATCCATCAATGTAATCCACTACATAAACAATCTCAAAGAAAAAAAACACATGGTCATCTCATTAGATGCTGAGAAAGCATTTGACAAAATTCAGCATCCTTTCATGCTAAAGGTCTTGGAAAGATCAGGAATTCAAGGCCCATATCTAAACATAGTAAAAGCAATTTACAGCAAACCAGTAGCCAGCATCAATCTAAACGGAGAGAAACTTGAAGCAATCCCACTAAAATCAGGGACTAGACAAGGCTGCCCTCTCTCTCCATATCTTTTCAATATAGTACTTGAAGTTCTAGCTAGAGCAATTAGACAACAAAAAGAGGTCAAAGGGATATAAATTGGAAAGGAAGAAGTCAAACTATCACTATTTGCAGACGATATGATAGTATATTTAAGCGACCCAAAGAACTCCACCAGAGAACTCCTACAGCTGATAAACGACTTCAGCAAAGTGGCCGGATATAAAATCAACTCAAGCAAGTCAGAAGCCTTCCTATACTCAAAGGATAAGCAGGCTGAGAAAGAAGTAAGAGAAATAATACCCTTTACGATAGCCACAAACCATATTAAGTATCTTGGCGTGACTCTAACCAAACAAGTGAAAGATCTGTATGACAAGAACTTCAAGTCTCTGAAGAAAGAAATTGAAGAAGACCTCAGAAGATGGAAAAATCTGCCATGCTCATGGATTGGCAGGATTAATATAGTAAAAATGAGCATCTTACCAAAAGTAATACACAGATTCAATGCAATCCCCATCAAAATCCCAACTCAATTCTTCATAGAGTTAGAAAGAGCAATTCAAAAATTCATCTGGAATAACAGAAAACCCAGAATAGCTAAAACTATTCTTAAGAGTAAAAGAACCTCTGGGGGAATCAGTATCCCGGACCTCAAGCTGTACTACAGAGCAATAGTGTTAAAAACTGCATGGTATTGGTACAGTAACAGACATGTAGATCAATGGAACAGAATTGAAGACCCAGAAATGAATCCACACTCCTATGGTCACTTGATCTTTGACAAAGGAGCTAAAACCATCCAGTGGAAAAAAGATAGCCTTTTCAACAAATGGTGCTGGCTCAGCTGGAGGTCAACATGCAGAAGAATGCAAATTGACCCATCCTTATCTCCTTGCACTAAGCTCAATTCTAAGTGGATCAAAGATCTCCACATAAAACCAGACACACTGAAACTAATAGAAGGGAAACTAGGGAAGAACCTTGAACATATGGGCACAGGGGAGAATTTCCTGAACAGAACTGCAATAGCTTATACTCTAAGATCAAGAATAGACAAATGGGACCTCATTAAATTACAAAGTTTTTGCAAGGCAAATGACACTGTCAAAAAGACAAAGCGGCAACCAACTAACTGGGAAATGATCTTTACCAACCTTACATCCGACAGAGGGCTAATATCCAAGATATACAAAGAACTCAATAAGTTAAACTCCAGAGAGGCAAGTAACCCTATTAAAAATGGGGTACAGAGCTACACAAAGAGTTCTCACCTGAAGAATATCTAATGGCTGAGAAGCACCTAAAGAGATGTTCATCATCCTTAGTCATTAGGGAAATGCAAATCAAAACAACCCTGAGATTCCATCTCACACCAGTCAGGATGGCTAATATCAAAAACACAGGAGACAGCAGTTGTTGGCGAGGATGTGGAGAAAGAGGAACACTCTTCTACTGCTGGTGGAATTGCAAGCTGGTACAACCACTCTGGAAATCAGTCTGGCGGTTCCTCAGAAAACTGGGCATGACACTCCCGGAGGATCCGGCTATACCACTCCTGGGCATATACCCAGAGGCTTTACCTGCATGCAATAAGGACACATGCTCCACTATATTCATAGCAGCCTTATTTATAATAGCCAGAAGCTGGAAAGAACCCAGATGTCCCTCAACGGAGGAATGGATTCAGAAGATGTGGTATATTTACACAATGGAATACTACTCTGCAATTAAAAACAATGAATTCACGAAATTCCTAGGCAAATGGTCAGAACTTGAAAATATCATCCTTAGTGAGGTAACCCAATCACAAAAGATCACACATGGTATGCAGTCACTGATAAGGGGATATTGACCCAGAATCTCAGAATACCCTAGACACAATCAGCATATCAATAGATTTCTAAAAAGATGGAAGGAGAGACCCCTGGTCCTGGAAAGACTGGATGTAGGGGAACGCCAGGACAGAGTAATGAGAGGGGGTTGAACCGAGAAAAGAGGGAGGGAAGGGGGCTTATGGGACTTTCGGGGAGGGAGGAAACGGGAAAGGGGAAGTGATTTGGAATGTAAATTAAAAAAATAAAATAAAATAAAAAAAAAATTGACTTCATAGACCAAATGAACCTAAAATCAAATGGACCCTTCCACCATACAACACATTCTTCATAGCATTCAGAGAAGCTATATAAATGTAAACATAATAAACTGTTAATAAACACATGGAATACTACTCAGCAATTAAAAACAATGAATTCATGAAATTCTTAGGCAAATGGGGAACAGGGGGAGGGAAGAGGGCTTATGGGACTTTCAGAGTGGGGGGACCAGGAAAGGAGAAATCTTTGGAATGTAAATAAAGAATATAGAAAATAAAAATAATAATAAAAAAAAAGAACTTTGCTATAGCAACAGAAAATAACATGGATGCCCACACAGTCTCCATAAGAACTCTCAGTAAAATATTCCTTTTAGTATCAGTCTATCATGTAAAGATGGCCCCAAAACATATCTCCTGATATACTAAGATGAAGTAGAAAATTAACATAAAAAATTTAAATGGTATTGGTATTTGATATATACATATTTGTTATTTAAAAAGAAGCAATATGAATACTCCTATCACTGGATTTGCAGAATAGTACTATCAAGAAAAAATTGTTTTAACAAAGCCTTTTATGCCTTAATCAATAGTATTGTGTTATCTTGCCAATAGAAAATACAGTTATAATATTATAATTGTGTCTTACCCCATTATAGCAGCATAGCTGCCATCTGGTTTGGTATCATCCAATGTGTACGCAATTGGAGCTTCCTCTCCTTCAATAACCATGGTTCCACAGAAATCTTAGAAAACAGAGAAGTACATGAACATGTTCATTACCCTATCATTTTGCCCATGGCAATTGAAATGAAAAACACAGTTTTCAATTTGAGAAATTTAGAGGCCAAACATACACCATTCTACTTTAGGTATATGAAAGCAAACTGAACTGTTGTCAAGGACAGAGCTAGGTAACCATGGTTCTATGAAAAAAAATCAGAGTGGGCTCAGACGTTGTAGCACAGTTGGTATGGTGCCTGTCTAGCATGCACAAAGCCCTGTGTTTGTTCCCCAGCACTGTACAAACTGGATGTAGTGGTGCCTATCTGTAATCCCAACACCCAGGAGGTAGAGGCAGGAACTTCATCTACATAGTGATTTTGAGACCAGCTATGTAAGACACTGTCTTGAACAAAAAACAGAACAAAATCAAAGTGGTCAGTGGAAACTCTGAAATATAAGAGGCTGCATGTCCCTATTTCATGAGGAGTCATTCCTCTTTCAACTTTTTTTTTTTTTAGAGACAGAGTCTCAGTATATTGTTCAAGCCAACTATTAACTCCTGGTTCCATGTGGCTTTCCTACCTCAGCTTCTTGAGTATCTGGAATTACACATGTGTATTTCTGTATCTGGTCCCTAATGCCAGTTATCTGGAATTACATATGTGTATTTCTGTATCTGGTTCCTAATGCCAGTTATCTGGAATTACACATGTGTATTTCTGTATCTGGTCCCTAATGCCAGTTATCTGGAATTACATATGTGTATTTCTATATCTGGTCCCTAATGCCAGTTGAGGCAGTCCTCAACATTTATGACACAGGCAAAGAGAACATGGGAAACTAAGATTTTAACAGAGTCCTTTTTCAAACCTGACCTGTGAAGACCCCCTTTCCTTTCAAGTACAATAACTTGGGTAAAAATTTCAATTTGTTCTGAATAAAAGTACTTTCATCATTACCCCCTGGAACAAAATACAGTTGGCCCTCTGTATTTATGGGTTCGATACCAATTCACAGTTACTTTCAAAAACTTTTTTTTCAGGACAGGCATGGTGGCACACATATTTAATCCAAACACTTTGGAACAGAAGCAGAAGAATCTCTGTGACTTTGAGGCTAGCCTCTTCTATGTAGCAAGTACTAGGACAACCAAGGATACATAAAGAGACCCTGTCTCAAAGAACCAAAAGCATTTTTTTAAAATTACATCTGTACTAATTAAATATTTATAAACTTCTTCCTTGTTATGATTTCCTAACAAATGTATAGTATTTATGTTGCTTATACATATGCACTTATTTTTGTACATAGTATATACATATATACCGCATAATAGCTTATACATATAATTAGTGTGGCAACGCATTGTATTAAACATTTTAAATAGAGATGATTTAGAATACATTAAAGAATATGTGTAGGGTCTATGCAAATGCTTTGCTATTTCATATCTGGAGTACAAGTATTAAAGATTATGTTAACTACGGGGAGCCCTGGAAACAATCCCCTATGTATAATAGTGATAACTGTTATGCAATTTAAAAAAAACTGATAGAACAGGGACCATGTGAGGTCAGAGTCTGGAATAATAAAACAATATCTTGCCCAAATTCTCTACTCCTCTTGCTCTATCATCTACTTGCAAATTTGAGGTTGCTCAAATGAATTTTTTTTTTTTTTGGTAAAACTCTGAAACAAATTCTGTGTAGAAAAGCCAACAGGAACAGAATACCCAAGAAACAATTCATGGGGGATGGGGAACTGGGGGTAGCCACCAGCAAGTCCCAGATTCCAGGAAAGCAAAAGGTTTCCAGGACTCAACAGGGATGTGATTAGCTGAAATGCCCAACAAAGGGGAGGGAAAACCTGTAGAGACCATATCCAGAGGTTAGGTACATCCCCCCATTGGGGGATGGGGCCACCCACTCATCTCCAAATTTTCAACCCAAAATGGCTCCTGTCTAAAGGAAATACAGGGACAAAGTGTGGAGCAGAGACTGAAGGAAAGGCCATACAGAGACTGCCTCACCTGGGGATCGATCCCATATGCAGATACCAAACCCAGACACTATTGTGGATGCCAAGAAGTGCTTGCTGACAGGAGCCTGATATAGCTGTCTCCTGAGAGGCTCTGCTAGAGCCTGACAAATACAGGAGGTGGGTGCTCCCAGCCAACCATTGGACTGAACATGGGGTTCCCAATGGAGGAGTTAGAGAAAGGATTGAAGGAACTAAAGGGGTTTGCAACTCCATAGAAAGAACAACAATATCAACCAACCAATACCCCCAGAGCTCCCAGGGACTAAACCACCAATCAAAGAGTACACATGGAGGGACTCATGGCTCCAGCTGCATATGTAGCATTGTCTAGGAGGAGAGGCCCTTGGTCCTGTGAAGGCTTGATTTCCCAGTGTAGGGGAATACCAAGGCAGTGATGTGGAAGTTGGGGGGTGGGGGGCACACACTCATAGAAGCAGGCAGGGGGAGAGGAAAGGGAGGGGGGTTCCAGAGGGGAACCGGAAAAGGGGTTAACCTTTGAAATGTAAATACATAAACTATCCAATAAAAACAGAAAAGGTAACAGGAGGATTTCCAAGTGAAGAAGAAAGAGCACAGAAAGGGTCACGCCTCCCTTTTCTGTGTGCATATATGCACATGTGAACAGTCATTCCCCATAGCCTTCTAAGATGCATCTGCTTCCTTCTCTTCCTATATCTCTTTCCTAGTTAGCTACTGGATGCATGGATGATTACAGTTTATATTCCTTGTCTTAAATGATGTATCTACCTTCCCCTAGGCAACCACCTAAAATTCATGCCCTGAGTCTCCGGAGGAAGAAGCTTGGCTCCATTATGCTGTTGCCATTGAATACAAAGAGCAAAAGAACAGAGCTTTCTAATGAGAGTCGTTTTCAAAGGGCTAAGTGGATGTGTCAAGCCAATAAGAGCACTAACCAGGAGCCCTTGGAAGGTGGCGAGTTAAGAGTCTAAAGTGTGGTTGGGGAAGGTTAACAGTTGTTTGTTCTTCAGCGTCTAGAATAATTTGCTCCACAAACCCCCAGGGGAACCAAAATCCTTGGGTATACAAGTCCCTCACATATGGTAAACATATTCTCTTATGTATGATAAAATCATTTTGAGATTACTAAAAGTATCTAATAGCATATAGATGTTGCAAAAACTGCTGTTATACTGAATGGTTTAGGAAATAAGACAAAAAGCATACACATGTTCAAGACAGGTATAATTCTCTTCTGAATATTCTTCCTCTGTACCTGGCTGGGTGTGCAGGTGCAGAACCCATGGATACAAAGAGCTGACTGGGTACAGGAAACACTCTCTTCACACCAAACTGTGAGGTTAGCTAGCCCAATTGTCTACAGCAGTCTTAAATCTTACATCTACAGTCTTTCTCCTCATTCTACTCCACCCTGCCCTTTATCCTCAGCCCCATGGACTGCTATTCTTTCCTGGGCTTCACTTGGTAATTAAGTAGACATCATCAGAGGAAAAAATCCAGAAATGATTGTATATATTTACATGTTGTCCAAAGCAGCAGATACTAGCTATGTGAGTGTATATATGTATATATGTGTGTGTATGTATATATATATATATCATATATATGATATATGTGCATATATACGTATATGTGTGTGTATTCATTTAAAGCAACTAAAATGATAAACAATTGTTAATTCACTGCCACCAACTATATCTCAGGTGTTTGGTACCCACATGTGGCTAATGGCAAGAGTATTGGACAGAACACATCAGGAGTATTTCAAACAATGTGTATACAGAGCTTTTGTGAACATCCCCATGCACTGGTGAAGTAGCATAAGTGTACATGGATAAAGAAATGAATTTTATTTAATTTAGTAGGATCTTGACACTAATAAAAGGTGACCTGAAAATTTTCATAATTACTACTGTGTGTGTGTGTGTGTGTGTGTGTGTGTGTGTGTGTGTGTAGCTGGGGATAAATCACAGAGTCTTGTACGTGCTGTGCAAGCATTCAACCATCGATCTGCATCCCCACTCATGAATCCATGTCTTTCTAAATCAGTGTGTTTGAAAAATATATTACAAAACGAAATCACATGTTCTCATGGGGCTTGGGAGAGAACAAAATAAACTTTATATCAAATTATTTGAAGAATGGGTCAGATTTCAAGGAAAAATAATTCATGTGTTTCTGCCAATACATTTTATTTGCAAGAGTATAGGTAGAACCTGTAATAGTCAGAGGTAATATCACATACTTGTCATGTTAGCACTCAGAAGAAAGAGATCAGAGGATCATAAATTTTCTGTCCAGATTCCAATACAAACAGTTATATCCAAATACATATCTTGATGCAAAGTTTCTTGGACCTTCTCTAGTAAGTCTTTATGTCAATAATGTACTTACCCCTTTTCCTCCAGAAGGGCTCGTTATAATAAACCATGCATTTAATAACTGAACCCAAAGGCACACGAGTGATCAGTTGGTTTCTTAGCATGGGCAGAGGAGGACTATAGTGAATCTTCATGCCCAAAACAGGTGGAATGGCACTAATCACATATTTAGCCTGAAAGAAAAGTAAATGTCATCAGCCACCATTGGCCTGCAGTAAAAGTTTTTCTTAATCCTCTCTCTACCCCTGCTTCCCTTCCATAGCTTAACAGTGAAGCCAGAAGGACCCAATTAAAAGCTAAAGCATACATTACTGCTACCTAGTTAGAAACCGCCTAAGCCTTCCCTGTTACCTCTCCTTCCAACTTCTTATTCTTTGTCTCTGCATTTCTTTTGTTTGTCATTTTTGGCCATCTTGCGTTCCTTGGTCAGTCCTGACATGCCACAGAGTTACTCATCTCCTTCAGCTCTGGGCTCACCTGCCTCAATAAGGCCTTTGCTAACAAGTTTATTTAAAGGATTGTGGTCCATCAGCCAAGTAGATCTTATAGGATGCCTTCTCCTTCTTTGCTTAATTTCTTCTCACTACTTCTCAGTATTGGACCCACTTTACATTCTACTACATAGCTGATTACAGTTGTAATCTTTTACTAAATCGAAAATGTAAAGTCAGAAAATTCCCAACTCTCAGAATAATGCCAGGGCCGTAAGCCATGATTAATGTTTATTAAGTATTTATTTTGGTTTTATAATTACCCAAGGTTCTATTAAAGAAAGTACATTTTCTTTTTTGTTTTCAATTAATTTATTTATTCATTCACTTTATATCCTGATTGCTGCCTCCTCCTCCACCTCCTCCTCCTCCACCTCCTCCTCCTCCACCTCCTCCTCCTCCACCTCCTCCTCCTCCACCTCCTCTTCCTCCTCCTGGTCCCCCAATTGCACAGTCCCTCCTCCATTCCTCTCCTCTTCTTCTCTGGAGGGCAGGGTTCCCCCGGGTATCCCCTATCCTGTCACATCAAGTGAGAGAACATTTTCAATCCTGTTTCCTCTCAAATAGTCTCACTTCTTTTTTTTTTTTCTACTTTCAGATAAATATAGTTAGCTCTGGCAAATAGACTCTATGAAGTCTGGGCTGTCCTTGGCCTCATATAATCTTCCTTACACATGGGCCTCTGATCTCTTTCCCTGACTTTGAAAGTCTTGCTTACCTCATGTATTTCATGGTTTAGGGTTTTCACAACAACATTTTCCCCTGTCTGGTCAATGTGGATCACAGGCCTCTCCAGCTTCACCCGGTCCCCAAGGATATCCTTTATCCGCTCACTCACTTGACCGGACCCACCAATAAATTTCCTTTCCTGGAAAGAAGAAAATAGGACTCCAGATGGATGGATAATATAGGAATTAACATAAACAGCTAAGTGAATATTTTTTCCTGGCTATCCCTTCTCTAAGATATGTGAAATTTCAATTTATTATTGGGACTAGTCCCATAACTTGCTGTTGGATATATTTTTACTTACACTATTATCACTATTTTAATTTTTCTCTAGTTATAGGCTACTGTCTTTTTGACAAAATTATTGGCTTACTAACGGACTTTAAAGTTATACTACTGCAGATTCCAGGGCTCCAGACTGAGCTGAATATTCTCAGAATAATCCCTGTCTCCTTTTTGCCTGGTTCTGGGCACTATCTACATCCTTTGGCTCTTTTACCTGCTGAATATCTCATTGTTCCCCGATTAACTTTTTTAAAGACTATTTCAAATTGGCCCACAAAGAAAGGGGGAAAAGAAGAGGAAGAAAAAAAAAGAGGATGAGAAGTAAAGAGGATGGGACAGAAAGGAATATGACTACCAAAGAGATTAAGAACTTCAGTCTACTTTATAGTCTAATGGCATGACTCAAAAATTCTCAGCAGACAGGCATTGAATAAATAAGGAATAAATTCTCATATGTGCAGTAGTTGTTATAAACATTCTTCCCTTCGTTCTTTTTTCTTTATTTTTTTTATTTTATTAGATATCTTCTTTATTTACATTTCAAATGTTATCCCCTTTCCTGGTTTCCCCTCCAAAAACCCCCTATCCCATTCTCCCTCCCCCTGCTCTCCAACCCACCCACTCCTGCTTCTCTGTCCTGGCATTTCCCTATACTGAGGCATCAAGCCCTCTCAGGACCAAGGGTCTCTCCTCCCTTTGATGTCCAACAAGGCCATCCTCTGTTACATATGCAGTTGGAGCCATGGGTCCCTCCATGTGTACTCTTTAGTTGTCAGTTTAGTCCCTAGGAGCTCTGGGGTTACTGGTTGGTTTATATTGTTGTTCCTTCTATGGGGCTGAAAACCCCTTCAGCTCCTTGAGTCCTTTCTCTAGCTCCTCCATTGGGGACCCTGTGCTAAGTCCAATGGTTGGCTGTGAGCATCCACCTCTGTGTTTGTCAGCTACTGTCAGAGCCTCTCAGGAGACAGTTATAACAGGCTCCTGTCAGCAAAGTGCTTGTTGGCATCCGCAATAGTGTCCGGGTTTGGTGACTGTATAGGGGATGGATCCCCAGGTGGGGCAGTCTCTGGATGGTCTTTCCTTCAGCCTCTGCTCCACACTTTATCTCTGTATTTCCTCCCATGGGTATTTTGTTCCCCCTTCTAAGAAGGACTAAAGTACCCATTCTTTGCTCTTCCTTCTTTAGCTTCATTTGGTCTAGCTGGTACAATCATTCTGGAAATCAGTTTGGTAGTTCCTCAGAAAATTGGACCTAGTACTACATGAGGACCCAGCTATACCACTCTTGGGCATATACCCAGAAGACTCTCCAACATGTAATAAGGACACATGCTACACTATGAACATACCAACCTTATTTATAATAGTCAGAAACTAGAAAGAACCCAGGTGTCCCTCAACAGGAATGGATACAGAAAATGTGGTATATTTACACAATGGAATACTACTCAGCTATTAAAAACAATGAATTCATGAAATTCTTAGGCAAATGCATGGAACTAGAAAATATCCTGAGTGAGGTAACCCAATCACAAAAGAACACACATGGTATATACTCACTGATAAGTGGATATTAGCCCAGAGGCTCGGAATACCCAAGATAAAAATCACAGACCAAATGAAGCTCTTTTTTTATTTCTCTTTGTTTCTTAATGCTGAGGATGGATCCAGAACCTAGTTCATACTAGGGAGTGAGAACACTCTATCTCTAAGCTATAGCCCAAAGCATGGTATATTCTTTAAAATTCAAGTGCATTTCTATCTTTCTTGTTTGAACTTTCTGAGGAGCCTAGTCTTAAAATTATGTTGGTCACTTGATATCTGACAACAGATGGTCCCTTTTGAAAGGTACTTGAAGCTACTGCAGTAAAGTATGACAAACCACATGATTGCCTCATGTGCCACCATTTCATGATTGCAAAATGACAGCCATTTCTGTAGTAGTGGTTTGTGTTGGGAGAGAGGGTACCTGTCCTCCATTAGTTGTTGAGATGATTCTGGTTGTACCTCCACACTGCTTCACATACCACAAGAACCACAGTGCAGAGACCTCATGGGTCTCTGCAGTAACACACAGGTTCACAAAGAGCGTAGCAATCTGCTTTGTAGATCTGTTCAGGAAGAAACAAGAATGTGATTAGCAAATGCCAAACAGTCTTCTAAAGATTCTAGAGTAGTCAAATAATGCAGTTCTTCTGGAATTCAATATCATAAAATGTGAGGGCATGGATTTAGGAAATATGGTATTTATGTCTCCTTAAACAAACACCTTATTCATAATTGACTTTGGCCGTATTCTGTTTTATCAGTTGTTCCTACACACCTGCTTGTTTTCCCCCCAATATTTATCTTAGCAAAAGGCATCAGCATGCACTAAGTAGTTAAAGTCAAGACTTTTGAAAACAACTTGAATTTCTATCTCTATCTTTCTCCTCCCCAGAAGTCCTGAGTGTTTTTATGTGCACCACATATGCCCAGGCTCCCTCAGCTGCCAGAAAAGGTTGTTGGATCTCTCTTACAGGTGAACCTGTGCAACCTGATGTAGGTGCTGTGAACTGAACCCACATCATGTACAAGAGCAGTAGCCACTCTTAACTGGTCAACCATCTCTCCAACCACCTATCTACTGCATTTTAAAAACATTTGATAACATTTAATTTATGATCTAGAGATGCAGCTTGCCAATATGTCCGAAGATTTGGGTTTACTTCTGAGCATTATAGAATCCTTTAATTTCATAATTAAGGCACAATGAGAAATTAGCAATAGCTAATAAGATGAGAAATCACAAGTTATAAAATAATAAAATATATATGAATGCAGTTTGTGTCTCCCATGATGAAAAGTGTTCTTTCTGAAGAAAGACTAAAGATGATTAATTGAAGCTGCAAATAAAGGAAGGCAACTGAGTTTCTGTGTCAGGGAGGTACATTTCACATCTTTTGTTTGATTTACTCTGGGAGTTTCAGTAAGAAAAGAAATGAGCTTTACAGCATTTAAGGGAGGAAAGTTTAGTGTAATCGAATTTTGTAATTTTTGCCTTGTTGATTTTTAAAAAGATGTATTATATACTAAATTTCTCTATAAAAATATATGCACATTAGATGTGCTTTGGAAGTTCTTAAGATAAAAAAAAAGAGGCAATGAATATTTTCCATATTTTGGTCACCCAAAAGGCAATATAAGTCTCATTTGATGTGTCTTTTTTCAGACATAGTTTTTCTAAAAGGCAATTGCATATCTGTGATCACATCAAAAATACATTTTGTGCTTCCAAACAACATTTTATAAATTACAACTAGAGAAATGATCAGCGTTAGTCTTTGAATATATTTGTGATTTACTCTGAATCAGAATAGGTTAATTATTCTGGGTGTTGTTTCCTTTAAAGTCAACAAATGATCTCATGCATATCTTGCTTAGGAATAATTAGAAAATGTTCTGATTCTTGTTTATACAACTATCTCAACATTCTTTTTGTGAGTTGACAACTGAGGGTATTCACTAACTGGAGGCCGAGGTCAAGGCTGTGGCAGTAAATCGCAGGTCTCCATGAGCTCAAAGAACCATAACTCGTCCCAATTTGAAGGTGCCTAAAAGCTCTTTGGGGACAAAAGAGCAAACTGAATTTATTAAAAGCTTTCCATCACAGAAGATCTAGAACAAATGTAGATTGGAAATCTAGAAGATTTATAAATGAACAGAATTCTATTACAATCAAAATAAATTCTATTATAAACCATGTTCTCATATCAAGTTTTTAATAGCATAGATAGTGTTCTTAAATGGTTTAATGCATAATAGACATCAATTCATGGCTCAAACAATCATTTCAGAATGGAGTGCTTTCAAAGGCAAAGGCATGTTATATAATATGCAGCATATAATAATAATAATAATAATAATAAAATATTGAAATCCTTGAGGTAGTCAAAATGTCCAACAGAATAGTAATAGATACTTATATTGTACCATTCATTTTTCAGGAAATATTTGGCAGTGGATGTCCATTACAAATCAAATTATAAATAATATGTTAATATGATTTTCAGATGGAGGAGCATATATTTCACCATTTCTACTCTATAGAAGCTTGCTTTTCTATGTGTTTAACATTATTTTTTAAACTACTATGTATTCCTCCATAACATGATTTTAAAACCTCTAGTCTATCCCATCTTTTGGGTGCCCATCTCTCTCTCTCTCTCTCTCTCTCTGTCTCTGTCTGTCTGTCTGTCTGTCTGTCTCCTCCTTCCTTCCCTATGAATTATAAGCTGAATTAACAAGTCTGTCTTGTTATTCAGACATGTCTGTTGATTCAGATACATCTAAAACCTTGCTTTTATTTTAAGTGGTTAGTGCTATCACTTCCTTCCTTAATATTCAAAATGTGAAAGTACCAACTTCAGAGCCAAATAGAATTTTAAGAAATGTGATTTAGCATTACAGGAAGTACTCTTGATCTTGGCACCCAGTTCTATTACTCATGGGCCTGAAGTTGGCTTGAACTTGAAGCTCTGCAATCCTTTCCACTTTTCCTGCTGCAAAACAGAACTTCAACCTTGCTTTCAACACTATAGCTTTTTCACTAATTGGGACAAGTAGTCCCACTCACTCATTTCTTCTATGGGTGTGAATTACCTAGAAGTCACTGTTTTAAACAGTGAAGTTTTGCACTATATCACAAATGATGTTTCAAATGCCTACGCTGTCTGCACCACCAGTAAGGAATACAAAACTAGTCTTACGTCAACAACCTGGTAAGTGAGACTGCTAAACCACTGGTCTTTAAAACATTCTAAGTAAAAAAGATGGCTTATTCTAAATCATTCTGAGGACTTTATGGGGGTAAATAGCATTGTGGTGGTGCAAAACTACAGCAAAATTATAAAACAGATCTATCTTTAAGGGAGTAAATACTTAGTTTCAGTATCTTTCAACTCTTCAGGTAGCCAGTGGTTTGGGTTTAGACATAAAGCAGATATTTCCTTGCCTCATGCCTGTTAAATGGAATACTTAAAGAAACCCTAAGCATTGTTAACAATAAATGCCTTTGCCCAATGAAAGAGCTTACTTGGTCCAGCAGATCTTATCTAGCAATTCTTTCATAGTCATGTAGTCCCACTCTTCAGCAAGGGGGGCTTTCCACGGAGCATCACTGGGAATCTATGTTCAGATGCATTAAAGGAGAAAGAAAAAGACAGTTTTCCATTCAGCGAAGTATTTGAACAACAGTAAAGCTCTGACTCAAAAAAGAAAAAGCTTAAAATTTAATTTTTCCAAGTACCCTTAACAGTTTCTCAAATGGCTTAAACCCCAATGCCTGTGTGCTTCTTCTGTCACAGATCTATAGCATTCAGTTTATAATTATGTTCCTTCAGAATAAATATATTTTTCTTATATGAATAATAATACAATAAAATTTAATTGCTACGTTGTACACAGCAATATAATAACAAAAATAAAACAAAACATTTATAACAATGTATTTTAATAAGTTCTATGAATATGGTCTCTGTTTCTGGAATATTCTGTTTAATATTTTCCAACTGCTGTTGATCATAGATAAAAAAAAAAAAACAACCATGGAAAGTGAAGCTACAGGTAAGGGGAATCAAGGTAATAACTTACAAAGGTCACTCATAAATTTAAACTCTTTAATTAGGATCAAAGAACTGCTGCTAATCATCTCAAAATCAGAAGAGTTTTCAATTGAAATTTCATGTATTTATTTAACTCGTGGACTGCATGTTTGGGTGTGCTAGAGAATCAAAGAAACTTCTGTTTCCTGGGGATTTTTTAAAATAGAAATATCATCCCAGGAAGGCTACTGGTTTCATACTTCTCTACTTGCCCATCAAGTGTTTATAAATAACAGTCTGTGTGAGCTTCTTTTAGAAGTTAGACACAAATTCTTTCATTCATTTCACTGATGTTCATTGATTGTTAATATGTACTGGGCACTATGCTATGTATGTGGGATTATTGGTACATTGCACCTTTTTTTCTGTGAATTAATGAAAATTACATATGTAGTCAAAACAGCTTTAGGAAATGTTACCTCTTGGCCCATCTCATCCATTGTCCTCCAGAGGTTGTTATAATCTAGGTAGGTGATTGGATTCCATATTGGTGGGAATGGGCCCCTGAAGGGGTATGATTTTCCCTGTGAGATAAATATATTTAAAACAAAACATTTACAACAGTCTAAATCTTGTTATATCTGTGAAGTTGACAATTTTTAAAGAGCAAAATCATATTAGTTACTGATATGTGACCGACTGATATCCAACACACACTAAAATCTGGCAACTATCTCCATAGAATCCTGTTCAACTTTTTGGCATAGACATCTCCAGTAGAATATTCTTTCATACAGATAAGTTTGGTGACAAATTAAGCAGAGTAAAGTGGTTTGTCTCTGAAATTGGGACCTTTACCATATAAAATCTAAATGCCAGTACAGAACAGAGTAACCAGAAGGCATCTCTGTTGTTAATAATACTTGTAAACATCTTAGAATCAGACACCATTCTATACACAGAGAATTGGAAAATTACAATTATGAACACAGCGCAAGTTAGAAAGAGCCAGAAACCACATGTGTACTTATGTGACGGAAGAGCCACAAAACAGGGCCATCAAGCTTTTCCGGGGACTCAGAAGTCTAGATATACACAGGAGTTTTCAGAAGTAATGGAAATTAAAGAGGATAAATGAAGAACCCCAGGTCTCTCTAGAAAGCATTCTGATACTAGGTAGGTCTCCCCACTAGAAAGAGCAACTTATTGACATAGAGAAATAGGAACACAGCCCCATAAAATATTGAGAATAAGGCAACATACAGCTCACACCTGGGAGGCCTAACTTGCTGATGGCAGTTAAAAGATACATACCAAATCTTTTTTTAGGTCTATTTTAAAACCTCAGTGAGATGTTAAGCTGTGCAACATGACAATGTCTTTCAACTGAATCAGAATAAGCTTCCCAGTAACTATGAGTCATTCAGCAGTGATTCATCTTGTACTGATTTTATAATCAGGACAATTGGGAAGCAAACTGAGAAGAGATTTTATGCTATTTCTTGCGACCATGTTGATCTATTTTTCTTTTCCTCCACAGTTCATAAGAGTCAGGAGGAGGAATGAGTTGTTAAGGAAAAAGAGTCAGATAAAGAAAGAAAGGGTAGCTCAATGTGAGGAGGGTATTGACATGGCCAATGACTACAGGGTAGGCCAGACCCTTGGAAAAGAAACATGACTCAAATCCAGAGCAGTCCATTTAGTAGAATTCCTGACTTTCCAAGTTCTAATTATTTTTCCTTAAGTTACGGGGAGCACAAAATAATTAATTCAGAAAAGGAGACCCCTCCAAGTTTGAATCTTTATCTTGTCTTGCAAAGGGGGAAAGACAGGTTTTAGGCCAGAGCAGAGTTAACTGACAAATCATGATCTGCAGTTCAGACTTCATCCAATGATGGCAGCCTGCTCCTCCTCCACTCATCCTCTAGGCAGGAAGCTTTGTGAGATGCTTGCTTCTCTGCAACACTTTCCTCCTTTGTCCAAGAAAAACACCTTTGCACAGGATGTGTCATGTGGAAGTGAACAGAGGGATGCTGGCAGGTTCATGACACGATTCTGCTCACCACACTGCAGCTCAGAGGTTCAGGTGAAATATAATCCAAGATACGGTACAGGGCTCCCTAAACCACAAGATTTCTGCAAGGTGATGGTGGCAGAGGCCAAGTGTCAAGTGATCCTAATCTAACCATATTCTTATAAAGAGGTTGTATTCAAAATTCTAAAGAGAAATATCAGTTTGTGTGAGCAAAGTGGTGACCAAACAATATACCAAGAATACCATGTCGAACACCATAGTCCTCAGTGTCTTACTCTAAACAGATAATGATTTAGCCTAGCTAGATTCATAAAAGCAAGTATGCTTTTATTAGATGAGGGAAACTTTCTGATAAACACAGGAAAGAGCTATTGTGGGACTCATTAAAAAAAATCTCAAAGCTTTAAGCTTCAGGGAATAAGTAGGAGAGGGAGGAAATGGAAGTTTATAAAATCACACAACCAAAGGCCCTGCAAGAGGTTTGGACTTCAGATTTGGCTATGGTATGAACAAACCTGCAATTGTTACTCTTTTGAACTCTATCCAAGGCAGCTGATCCTTCTGAAGAAATCATGCAAAGACATCAGAATAAGCCCCCCAGCTCATGAAGTGCCAAGTTCAAGGTCTAATTCCATATAGCATTTTTGTTTTGTCTTCAAAAGAGTCCTGTGATGCAGCACAGTAATTTTTCTATCATAGGTTAAGAAAATGAACCACACATAAGTTTAAATGATTACTTTGGAATATTACAAGTCACACATAAAAACTTTCAATTTAATTTATAGTAGGTATGTAGGTCAAAAGTGTGTGTGTGTACATGTGTGTTCTCATGCATACCAATGTACTTGTGTACTTGAGAATAGAGGATGGGGACTCTCTGTCAATTGACAGGAAATAATCATTAGCCAATCTATCTCTATCTCTATGTGTGTGTGTGTGTGTGTGTGTGTGTATGTGTGTGTGTGTGTGTATGTGTGTGTGTGTGTGTGTGTGTGTGTACACATGACTAATATCAAAAGCACCATGATCAAAGTTAAATAAGTGTCCCAAAGTAAGCACTATGACATAGGGCACTGTGACACCAGAAGGATTAGGGTTTTTGAGAGAAAGTTACATTGTCCTCCTGGTTCCCCAGAGATAACAGGGAAGTGGACGCATGGGGAAATAGATGGTAGGAGTCTATAAAAAAACCTCCAAGATCTTTCAAGGATACTTCTGGGAAGGTGGGGAATTTTGAGAAGGTTGGCAGGGCTAAATAGAAAACATTATTAGATGTCTTTGATTTAAATATCACACACTTAAAACTCTCTCTCTCTCTCTCTCACTCTCTCTCTCTCTCTCTCCCTCTCCCTCTCCCTCCTTTCCTCCCCCCTCTCTCTCAATAAACCCCCTCAAACCCAAAACAGAATCAAAGCAATGAATGAACCAACAAACAAAAAAGACAGAAAATTACCTAACTAAACCCACTCAAAGGGACTGGAGAGATGGCTCAGTGGTTAAGAGCACTGACTGCTCTTCCAAAGGTCCTGAGTTCAAATCCCAGCAACCACATGGTGGCTCACAACCATCTGTAATGAGATCTGATGCCTTCTTCTGGGGTGTCTGAAGACAGCTACAGTATACTTACATATAACAAATAAATAAATCTAAAAAAAAAAACCCACTCAAAAACACATAGATCTTGGAGCTGGACTTGGAGTATGTTTGATATTGACAGTGACACTCAGTGTTGAGATCCATCCAGCTTGAATCTTTGCAGGTCTTATGTGTGTTACTACAGTCTCTGTGGATTCATACATGCATATGCATCAGTCTGTTATATCTAGAAAAGCCTGTTTCCTTTGAGTCACCCATTACCCTTAGGTGTTACAATCTCTCTTCATACTCTTCTGCATAGATCCTTGAGCCACGAAGGGAGGAGTTTGATTCAAAACATTCCTGTGAATTTCATGAAGTCATTGTTTTTAATAGCTCAGTAAATTGTGGTACATTGTGTAAATGTACCACATTTTCTGTATCCATTCCTCTGTTGAAGGACATCTGGGTTCTTTCCAGCTTCTGGCTATTATAAATATGGCTGCTATGAACATCGTGGAACATGTGTCCTTATTACATGGGCATCTTCTGGGTATATGACCAAGAGTGGTATAGAGAATGTGTATGACGAACGTTATCCAGGGGCTCTTATTGAGTGTAATCTTTAACACAAGAAGTTCCAATAAGTCTGTGAATGCAGTCATTTGTTTGTCTTTACAGTGATGATGGAAGAATGTACAGGTATCTTCTTTCAATAAAGTATAAAAATCTGTTTAGAAAACCCTATTTATGGCTTGAGTGCTATGAAGTCTCATACTCTCATCACACTGTCTGGCTCTGGATCTATGCTAATTAAAATCTTCTTAAAGAAGCTTCTGAGGGTTGAGTGAGGCATGGATATGTATGTATATATATATACATATATATATAAAATATCACATTTCAGAGTCACTTTGAATATGCTCTGTTACCCTCTTAATAGCCATCATATATCTCTTCTCATGAGGTTTTATTCCAACTTCTCTCACACTTTCATGTTGTAAAAACTATTGAGAATCTCAGATGGTTTTTGTTTTTGTGGCTCTATAGGGACTATATTGGAAATCAAAACCGAGAATTCTGTATTTACTTATTAATCCACTTAAAGTCACTACAATAACTCTATTTCAAACATAGAGAAATTAAGTTGGTGCCCAACTAGAAGCTTCTTCTCTACCGACTAGCTGTCGATATGTATATATATATACACATGTTTGTGTGTGTGTGTGTGTGTGTGTCTTATCTATAATTTTAGAAAGTAGTGTGCTACTCCCATGTTTGTCTCACTGTTGCATGAGTATATTTTGCATGCAGGTTGTTGTTATAAGTCTCAGGGTTTGTAGCTGGGTGATATTAATGATTACTTTTCTACACACAGTAAATTCCAGCACTGTAACTGCTAGTCGGTAGAGCCACAAAAAACTGAAATGTGATAGTTCTATATTAATAACAAATGGGTCAATATTTGTCAACTTCAGTTCTCTTTCCTTTTAAAAGATTTATTTGTTTGCTTTATGCATATCAATGTTTTTTTTGCATATATGTATGTATACCAGGTGCCTGCCTGCTGTTAACAAAAGCCAGAACAAGATATCAGATCCCATGCAAGTGGATTTACAGACAATTGTAAACCACCATGTGGGTGCCCTCTGCAAGAAAAGCAAGTGCTCTTAATTGCTGAGAAATCTCTCCATCCTCCATTCATTTTACTGTATGGATGTGTGTGTGTGTGTGTGTGTGTGTGTGTATGTATGTAGTGCAGCAGCAGGAGTTGGAACTGCCACCTTCAAGCACACTAGGCAAATATTTGTACCATGGAGCCACAGCAAACTCTTGTTCCTTTTCCTTTAGAATCAGAGTTTCACTCTGCATCTCCCAAGTGTGTGACAGGAAGGACTAAAGGTTATACAGAGCACACAGCATATGCACAATCTAAAAGGCTGTGGCTGAGGGTTTATGAGCATGATAAACTGTCATCTAAGCAACCTCATCTTATTCATGAAACCATGTACATTTTTTAAAAAGTATTCTTCTTTTCTATTCTTCAGGTAAATTCCGAAAGTCTGAATTTCTAGCAAGAAGATTTAGATTCAATTTTTATGGTAAACTTGATGAAAGCAAGGAAATAATTGGATCTTCATGTGGCATTACTGTGGAGCCTGTAAAGATTTGCCAAGCTGAAAGAATTATTTGAACCTGGTCTTCTGGAACCTTTACTTAAGCAAAGCAGGTTTGCTTGGCGACACACTATCACTAGTGAGTGTCAAAGCCCTACAAGTCCCTTTTTCCTTCTTACCTTTGTTCTAGAGGTGAAGGCCTCACATTTATATCAGCTTTCTATGGCCTTCTTGTTCTTTATGCTGGTGAGAGTCACTGCCAGCAGGACTCCCATTCTCCTTAGATCAAGATTCTGAAGGATGAGCTTTGTTCTCTTAGTATGTCACTTCAAATGTACATGGGAACCTTGCCTTCCTGGCCATGGGAGCCTAGGTAGCTTATTTGTCTTTGTATAGCATGGCCATTTTTATACATATGAATTAGGTTATACTTAGATCATATATGCATTGCAGAACCAAGCTTCCTTTACTTTTGATCTATAGTTTTAGGTTGAAAGAAAAGAAATTTAATCTTTCCCACAGGGTAAAAGAGACAAAGACCTGCAAGCTGTACTTAGACAAATATTTTTTCTTCCTCTGTTGGCATGCTGGCTTTGTGACCCTCATTCATATTTATATCCATTCAACCTGGCATTGAGATTCTCTTTGGAGAGCATCAACATAGCGGGGCAGATGTGGTTTTGAAACCTGCCAACATTATCCCAGCTTATGAAACACCTGACCCTGTTCATTTAGTGATAGATGGAGAAGATAGAGTTGTAAAACCCAGGCTAGGCATTGTAGAAATAATAGTAATAACCATGACAACAACCGCCACAGAGCTTCCTCGGCACCAGCCTCTTGGTTGTACTTTACCCAAGTTTTTTTGTACTTCATAATGACCCCAGGACACAGGCACAAGACTGCCCTTTTGAGATAGAGGAACTGAGTCAGACAGATGAAAAGATTATTGGTTGACTCATAACTAAGTGGCAGCAAGATTTTAATACACATGTTCAAAGGCCAATGCCCCTGATCAGGAATTTACCAACCTCTTAATTATTTAGCACAACATGCCAGTTATGAGCTAATAGTTTTGATTAAATTATGTAGTTTAATCTTCACAACAAGGTTGTGAATAGAGTGTTCCATTTGGAGATCAGTTCCTAGATGGGCTTGGTAACTTGTCCAGAGTTGTATGATTTCTATGTGTTAGGATCGTAATTTAACCTATGATTTGTGAGTTCTTCTTTTGCTGTGTCAGGGAGCTTTCCGAATGCATGGCAATAAACAATAAACTTCCCATAATAGTAATAGACTTCTGGTGTTGTCTCTAAGAATATCTCAGTTGATTTACGAAAGGTCTCCGGAGGTGTTGAATCCAGTAAGCATTGATTCCAGGAATCATGTCATAGTCTTACAAGAAAGACAGAAGCTAATTATCAGTTGAAAGACTGGCCAGATCATTTCTGCATTTTTTTTCCTTTTCCAACCTAAGTCCAGTCCAGCTCAACCTCAAATGGTTGTCACACCAACTTCTTTATTCATTCAGCAGGCACTTCCCATGTACCTGGCATTGTTTTAAGCAAGTATATATACAGAAGATCTCCTCTCTTTAGCAAGTATATATTTTAGTAGGGGTAAAAGAAATAAAGGAAGCAAAACGACAATAAGAAAAGCATGTAGTGGATTGGAGAGGGAACAATGCTAAGCAGACAAAGAGAGTAGGGAGGATAAACAGAAGCACTGGCAGCTGGGTGTTGGTTGCAGCTTTAAATAAGGTGGTCATAGAAGATGTTACTGAAGGGGTAACACACGACTGTTAAAATGGGGGAATTATATGACTATAGTGAGGAAGGGTGCTCCAGTCAGGCAGAACCTCATAGCAGGTATCCTGAGATCAAGGAATCGATAGAATAATATTCAAGGCATGGAAAGGAGCTAGCCCTACTCTCTACTTTCTTCTCCAACAGAAAGGTTCCCTTACCCTCTGGAACAAATCCAAACTCCTGAACTTGATTTCCAAAGTGGCCAGAAGAAGGTGGTTGTCAAAAAAAGTGGCTGCCTTTGTGCTTGGTCAGGTATCTTGCCTGATCTTAGTGGGGCATCTTAATGGCACCTTTCGGCCAATACTCTCTTCTAATCTCCAGAGGTACATGCAGAAACTTGCTAGGCCCAGGAATCTAAAACTCTTGTTTGTGCTGAATACCCATTTGGAGTCCCTACCATATTTGCCCATACAATTTTGATATTATTGTATGAATATTGTATTATCTCTTTTCTGTCTCCAGCCACTTAAGAAAAGGAACTAATAATCTGTATCCTCGCACAGTGCTCCAACAAGAGTACAATAGATGCAATTGATGATTGATAAACATCAGGCACAGGGATTGGTGAGTGGAAGATGAATGATTGGTTGAGTAGTAATTCTGAAGAAGAGGAATTCTTTAGCATCTAAAGCAGCAGCATGATTACTTTGTGAATGCAGTTAATTTCTCAGGGATGGGAGTATTGCCTAGCATGTGGGAGTTCTTGGATATGACCTTCACTACCAACCCCCAAATTTAATTTCTCCGGAAAGAGTAAATGTTTAAAGTAGAAACCTGAAAACTGCAACTCAAAAGAATTTATCATTTGTCTTCTATTCCTTCCATATCTGTTTTGAATGCACCTGCTGATGAAGGCAAGTCTGAATTCCACAGGAAGAAGTCTCCCAAATTAGACTGTTGACTTCAAAGCATGCAATTGTGTTCCCAAGGATACCCTGAATCCTTTTGATGCTTGAATCAGCCACTTTAAGCCCTATCATGTAGCAAAACACCAGAAAAGTCTGCTAATGTCAAGAGGCTGTTTCCAAAGCAGAATAATGTTCACAGCTACAAACCACTTTTTTTTGTGCCGACTTTCCACTCTTACCATTTGCAGACACTTAAGTCTTTATTTGATCACATGGCATAGGCTTCTGAAATATATCAATAAATACCATTCCTTTGTTTAGACCATGTAATTTTTAAAATATCCCCAATATATTAAGCAACATGAGTGTTCTGGCCCAAGATAATGTGCTTTTCAAAAAATAGAAACAAATAATTAGTAGCATTGGACTCTATAGGTGAAATCTTGGCTCAAATAAAAGGCTGCACAATCACAATATAAAAAAACCCTGCCTTGAAAAACCATACACACACACACACACACACACACACACACACACACACACACACACAAATGCTTTAATGATAAAAGTACATTTCACAGAAAACCAAAAGACCTATCCTTCTTATTAAGATAATAATAAAATCTTTAGAGTGCCTCAGTAGTTTTGCTGGTGCCAAAATTACTCAGTATTTTCTCTTAAACTGTATTCTTTTAAAAATGTAATAATATTACATCTTTTTAGATGGAGACATAAAGGCATGAAAGTACAAATAAAATGCAAGAAGTTCATTGGTGATAATTAATGATGCTGACAATGTCAAGGGGGTTAAAGAATACACACACATACAGAGAATGGGGAAAAGAAAGAAAGACAGAAACAGAGACAGACAGAGAGAAACAGAGAGACAAACACACAGAGAAATGTTAAGGAGAAATGTGGACTTCCATTAGAGGCACAACCCAAAATTCACCTTGGTGAGTCAGAAGATTCCCCCTAGGGTAGCTTAATGCCTGAAAATAATACCTATATGTCAAAGGATGCATTTGTCACAGAAATAAATGTCTGCTTGACTCTCACAGGAGCTTTGCTTCTATGACCATAAATTGTTAGTCTGGAAAATGTGTTGATTTAAGGGACATTCACTTGTTGAGACAATAAGAAAGGCACAGGAAAGGTCATGCTGAGTATTATTAGAGAAATTATGCTGGAAGAAAACTAGAAATGATGTGACACATGGAAGGGAACTCTGGATCAAGATAAAAAAGGATGTCTTGGAGGTATCTGCTTATGTGAAATTATTTTCAGGAATATTAAAAATTGCTCAGTAAAGGAGCACTTTGATTGACGTTCATGCTTTTTAAAACACCACTGTTTCAAAGGAACAGTCACTATCAAGTCAGTTGGCATTTACATTTATCATGAGTAACTATGGGGGTTTAGTACTAGAACTCTCTGTGGGTGCTGGCATCCTTACATGTTCAAAACCCTTATTTCAAATGATTAATGTTTTCACACCAACTAACTGGGTTCTCCATTATCCAACTCTCATGACTCTGATCTCACATCAAAGTGTGAAAACCTGTGCATGCTCCTAAGAAACAATGATGCTCTGTCAAAGATGAGAAGTTTGACATCGGCAATGAAGTATTTATACCATGAAAACTGAACAGATGCCAGCTGGTTTTTCATTTACTCTGTTTTGTTTTGCTTGAGAGTGGTCTTAGAAGCAAACGATTGCTTCTCTCCCTACTCTTTCTTGACTTCTCTTCTCTGAGGACACAGGATTCTTATTGCTCACAAAGATTTTCACATGCCAGGCTCCAGGCTTCAATTTTGTCATTCATCCCCTCTGGCTGGAACATTTTTGTCCTAACAAGCACTTTTTGTTCTCTTGCCTCCTTCTTAAAGTTTGTTTGAAATGTTAACAACTTGGTGAGGTTCACTCTAACTTTCCTACTTAGCAGCACATTCTTCTCAAACTCCCCCACATTCTCTAGTCTCTGTTGCCTTATAATTCATATATAACCCACACGTGCATACACACAAACACGCACACACACACACACACATTTGTTCATTATAGTTGTTTTGATACAGTATTATTTTATGTTTATGGGCATTTTTAAGACCTGGTTGAAAAATTCAAATCCTCATTAGAAATTATTAAGTCTTGCCATGGGAAAATAAGTATAAAGGCCAAAGTCTTTTGCATAATTCAGTAGCTTGATGCATAACTGAATTTTAACTCAAAAATACACTTGAAAAATCAATTCAAAGTATTAAATCATTAGAGTTAAGAGTTATCAAACTAAGAGGCAATTAAAAAAAATACCCTCCAGGCAAGCATGTGAGTTTTTGCTACATCTACATTAAGAATGTAATTTATACCATTTTTATTATATATAACATTTTTCTTTCTTTTTTCTCTTTTTCTTAAATTCATTTTTTAACAAGATTTTTCTTTCAGAAGTGCTAGAAATTAGAATCCAGAGTCTTGAACATGCTAGGCTTATCACCAATCACATCATAATTTTTATGCCATCTAATAAATTTTAATACTTTTTATTAGTTAATTGCATGCCTTTCTCAGTTATCATGAAAGTTCCAAGTGAATAGGGTAATTTGATGTGTTTTGTTTACCTGTGTATTTGCAATGTATTTGTAACTAAAATATACAAGATAGCATTCACTTGTGAGATTTGGATAGAACTGTACTACAAATGTTAAGCTGAAGAACCTTCCTAGTTTTTTGACATCATAATAGATGACTAGATTTTTTTTTGTGACTTGAATATTGTAGTTGTCACCAAAAAGATCCGCCTAGTCGTGCTCTGAAAGGAACAGATTCACAGAGAGGGAGATAGAGAGACTTTTTTTTCTGTTATTTGTGCAAGAAGAAATTACTTAAAGCCTACTAAGAATTTTGTTCTGATGCAAGTGCCACCTGAACACAATGCACATAATGACAATATCAGTCAACATCTTAAAACATATGGAGAAAACTTCAGAAATCCTAATTCTTAGATGAACAGCTACAGTTAATACCTGCTAAAAGAGGGAAAATCAGTCTCTCCAGGGATGAGACCTCTGATAACTTATCCAATTTAAAGATATCAGCATTAAACATAAGTACATGGGAAGAACCCTAAATGGAGTCATCAGGTTCTATTTAGGGATACACATACATAAACACACACCTGTAACACATATAACAACAATAATTACAGAAGAGGGCATGAATTTGACAGGGAGTCGGGGGAAGGGAGTATGGGAAGAGCTGGAGGGCAAGAGTGTGGATAGAAATTATATGAATACAATACTATATAATAGTCTCAAAAATGATGAAATGAATGTTAAATAAAATGTAAAGGGTGATTAGATTGCTCAGTGGGTAAGGGCACTTGCTTATTAAATCTGTTTGATTGCTAGAGAACATTGACAGAAAAAAACTGACTTTAGAAACTCCCTCTTATCTCCACCTGCATACTGATGTATGTGCACCCACAAGTTCACACATCTACACACATAAATTAATAACTTTCTAAAAAGAGAAGAGAAAAACATAAGTGGATATATACATATACACACATGTATGAAAATAAAAATATATCATATATTTATAATATATAATACATTAGTATCTTTTAATAAATATTAATCACATTAATATTTAATATAGCATTGTGGTATATAACATTATGTTTATAATAATAATTATAGATCTAATAAAATATATTAATATATAATACAAGATATATTATATATATTTATTTGATTCTTACATGCTGGAACTTGTACCAGGAAAGAGAAGGTGAAACACAAATATATATATAATATAACTTCAAGCTTTATGTTTTTAATTTTATCTACTTTCATTTATGTGTATGTGCACCACAACTATGCAGTACCCACAGAAGCCAGAAGATGGCGATATATCCTGCAAAACCAGAAACACAGGTAGTTTTGAACAGAGAATCTAAGTCCTCTGTAAGAGCAGCAAACGCTTTTTATTAATAGCTGAGCCAACTCTCCAGGCTTCTGTTTCATGAGTTAAAACATGTCTTCTAATGACAAAACAATAAAGCAGAGACAACATGTTAGTCACCTTTTGCCATTGTGAGAAATACAAGTAACTGTTTTAAGGCAGAAAGATGGTTTGGCTCACAGTTTCAGAGATTTTAGTCAATGGTTGGTTGGCTCCATTGCTTCTGGGCTTGTGTTGAGGTGGAACATAATAGTAAAAGAAAGCTGCTCATTCCATGTTGTCCAGGAGGCAGAAATGTGTGCACAGTGTGGGTGGGGTAAACTGTGTGTGTGTGTGTGTGTGTGTGTATGTATAGGTATAAAATATGATATAATATATATGATACATATTATATATATGATATATATGCTTACACACACACACATATATTCACACACACACATATATTCACACACACAAACATACACACACGATGACTTGAGGATACAAAATACCAGCTAGGGTAGAGGAGGGTACTCCTTAGGATGACTAGGGAATGCCTTTCCAAGTGGAGGGAGTAACAAGTATGTGTAGGTAATCCACTGCTGTATAGAGAAATAGCCCCACAATGAACTGGCTTTAAAAGCTCGATTTAATTATGGCTCACAGTTTCCACGTGGGTTCAATGGGCACAGCTGGGTGGTTGTTGCTTGAGAAGCCTTGTCAGATAGTGGTATGGCTAGACTTTTGGAATCTGGGCTCAGCTTGGACATACAGGATAGCTTTAATCCTGATGCCAGTACTATGATACGAAATGCTGAAAGGCTGTATTCAACTGGAATAGGTAATTGGGGTGTCCATGCGTAGCCTCTCCAGCTTGGTACTTTTAGACTATTTGAACATTTCCCATGATATATGTATCTCAGGGTTCTGAGTTTTGAGTATTCTACAGAGAAGTGAAAGATGCCATTTTCCTAAGGGTGTGCCCATATTGGAACAGTATCACTTTTGTCAAGTCTTTCTGGTCAAAACAGTAACAAAATCCTCCCAGATTCAAAGGGAATGGGACATGGGATCCCCCATCTCCTTCTCCATTGGAGCAAGGCTGGCCAGTCACCTTTATTCATTTTTAAAGTGCAAAATCCAGGAGATAGGAATAAACTTGGCACACAAAAGAGCAAAGCGAAGCTGGGTGTGGTGGTGCGCACTTTTAATCTCAACACTCGGTAAGATGAGGCAATAGAATATAAATCTGGGACCACCACAGCTCCATATCAAATTAAATGTCATCCTTGGATATTTACTAAAACTCTGTGTTAAAATGAGTAAATAAGGGCCAGGAATTTGGATCAGCAATTAAGAGCACATACTGATCTCCTACAGAAACAAGGTTTGGTTTTCAGCAACTGCATAGAAGTCTCTCCTGGCTGCAGTCAGATCAATGTGTAGAACTCTCATATCCTTCTCCAGCACATCTGTCTGGATGCTGCCATACTGCCCACCATGATAATAATGGACTAAACCTCTGAAACTGTAAGCTAGCCCAAATTAAATAAGAGTTGCCATGGTCGCGGTGTCTCTTCACAGCAATGAAACCCTAACTAAGACAGGATCCAACAGTCTTTTCTGGTTTCCACAAGCACCTGTACTCATATGCACATACAAATAAACATGCACACACATGCATGCACATAATTAAAAATATTAATCTTGAGCTCGGTGTGGTGGTACATGTCTTTAATACAAGCCTTCAGGAAGCAGAAGCAGGTGCATATCTATGAGTTCAAGGTTTGCATGGTGAGTTCCAAGACTATGTAGAGAAACCAAGTCTCAAAAAACCTAAATAAGTAAATAAATAAATGAATGAATAAATAAATAAATATTAATCTGTTAAAAGTGAAAGAATAGCAGAGTAAAAATTAAAACTGTGACTTAAACACAATTTTTAGTCCATGCCTGCAATCCTACTCTCTAGATCAAAGCAAAAGAATTATGAGTTTGTAATCAGTCTTCACAACACTGCAAAATCCTGTTTAAAAGATAATAGCAAGAATGGCAGGAATAGAGCCTAGTCAGGAAGCTGATAGGGGAACAACTTTCAGGCACTTTTAGGCTATGAGAAAGATCAAACTTTATTCACTCTACTAATAACTTTATTTTTTTTAAACTGGTTTTTCTACAAGAGTTATATAGTCAAGAAACTTTAGCTCCGACCTGGATACTTAGACAAGATGTCAACAGGACTCTGCAAGAAAGGCCTGGAACTAATCAGGAAAAAATGATGAGAACCTCAAAATAGAAGCAGCATAGCTATTCTGACCTCAGAAGGAAGAGGCAGCTTAAAAGCAAGCTGTTGTTTTTAGATGGACTCGCATCCTTTCTAATCCAAAGGATCAATGTCACTCAGTATCAGAGAGGCACTCTTCAAAGCCAAACAGCTACTGCACATAGGTCTCTCTTAAATATATAGTTTTATCATCTCCCTGCTGTTGAAAAGTGATATATGTAAAGCAGTGTCTCCTCCAGCCTCCAACTGTATGTTTACACTTTGTAATAGAAACATGAACATAAGGCATGTACAAACCACCTAAGATACATGTATATCCTATGTTTGTCTCATGTGACACAGAGAGCCAGAACTACACCTTGGAGGTATTTTATGAAGAAGAAAATGTTAATTTATCTTATACTTTTGAATAGTCAGGAATATTGTATGGGCATTTTCTCAGCTCTTAGTTTGGGTTCATTATTACACTGTGTGTGTGTGTGTGCATGTGTGTGTGTGTGTGTGTGTGTGTGTGTGCATGTGTGTGTGCGCACACGCGCACGTGCGCACATGCACGTGCACTCATGCCACAGTGTCAAGTGTGTGGAGGTCAATTTGCAGGATTGGGTTCCCTCCCTCTACCACGTTTGTCTTGGGAATGGAAATCAGGTAGTCAGACTTGGCATTACATGTTGTGGAATTTCTCTGGCCCCAGTCTTGCTCTCTTAGAGCAGCCAGTACTCAAGGGAATGACACAAGTCTCTGTGAGAACTACTTTAAATTCTTCAAAGAGTAGCTTTCCTATAACTCAGTGATATATCTTCTACTAGGCATAATCCCTTAAAGGTCCCACCATCTCTTGACCTCATGAAGCCTTAGTGGATAGAGGCCTTAAGCTCTTATAACATCCTGTTGGATCCCTTTCTATCACTTATCTAAGCTTGGAGATCTGGACTAGGTCATATAAGTGCTTTGTGCTTCAACACCCTCATTTGGAAGGATAGGTGATACTAACCATGGGATCTTTAAATATTTAAGGCATATCCAATGCTTAGATTTTGCAAATAGCAAATGCTCAAAAGATGTCAGTTATTTCATTTATTATGTTCAATTTTAAACGGAAGCTTCAACTGTTAAGTACACACTTGATTTTACCCAGTGACCTATGTTATAGGTACTTAGGCATTGTGGTATTTTTTTCTAGTTTGCACATGGTAAGGAGGTGTCTTGAGCATCTGACCTTAACATTTGCCAACTTGAAAAGGAGGAAACGGTAAAGGTCAGCAGTACCGAGATCTATGTCCCTCTGCAGCATTTTCACACCTGATTGCTCACACAGCACACATACTGAAGGAAAAAATGGGTGGCAAGGGCCCTCACCTTCTGTACTCTTTATTTATTGGCCTCTTCTAAGGTCATATTGAAAACAATCACCACAGACAGCACTTTGATCCTATTCTGTTATCTCCTGAGTTGGTCAAAGTCGGGGATACACTATTGTATACATTAAAATATTGACCTTATGTGAAAGCTATGAATGCTCGCCATAAAGTTTTTCTCTTCAGTTTCTCAAGTCCTCTGAGGTTTGGGGAAACATTCAAACCCTTCATTTACAGCTGTCTCCCTGGTTACTTCACCCTCCTTAAGTTCCAACTTTTTCATATGCCCCAAGGTCATAGGGACATACCATCACCTTGTGCATACAGTAGAACTTTCTCAAAGTAAAGTCCAAGCTGCCCTTAGGAAGCCACAGATATACAAGTAATTTCTTTTATCTATTTCCAAGCTTTTTGTGATGGCATATATCTGCAACTATAGCATAAGCGAAGTCAATTTGTAATGTATTATAAGGCTTATGTTGTGAGAATTAGGATTTATAGTGATGTTTTCAGTTTTTAAGGACAGATTTGGAATGTTTTCACAAAATACATAGACTACACTGACTCTTTAGGCAAATGCTTTCCAACCCAGTAGACACTAGCTACATGATAAGCATATCATGGGTGATTAATTTGAATAGTGTATATTATAAAACAACTAAATGTCCATTTTTACAAAGGTTCTTACAAAAAAGCACACAGAATATAACATTACTAATACTCTATATTGGCTATATTAAAAGGCTAAGATTATAAATTGATATATTTTTAAGGATAGTGATTTAATAAGATGTATTATTAGTTTTTAATATTTCATGTAATAACAATTAGTGAAAAAGAGGCCATGAATTTGAAGGAGAGTCAGGAAGGGCATGTGGAAGAGTTTGGAAAGAGGAAAGGGAAGGAAAGGAAATGTAATTGTATCTCAAAAAGAATTTAAAAATTGCATTGTACTGGTGTTTTGCTTTCATTTATTTCTTTATACCACATGCTTGCCTTGTGTTTACAGAAGGTAGAAACAGTTCAGACAGTTGTGAGCCACCATGTGGGTGCTGAGATTCGAATCCATTTCCTCTTGAAGAGTAGCTAGTGCTCTTCGCTAAGCCTTTCTCCAGCTCTATTTAAGATATATTATTAAAATCTACTTCATCTTTTCTTTTGACCTACTATTAAGACTTCTAGGAAACTTTAAATTATATGAATAGATTTTTTTTAACTAGGCAAGACAATTTTGACCTATTATAATGTGATATATATATACAGCTTATTATATATATACAACATATACATATATGTATATCTACAACTCATTATATATAGATGTATATTTTTATATATGACAAAAAGAAATTAAAATGAATGTATTTTAGTGCTCTGAGCTTAGCTCCATAAGACTATCAGCAATGACTTCCCTTGGTAACCTAAGGAAAAATTCTCAATTGAACTAATCATAACCATATTCTACTCTAGTCTAAAGAAATCAAAGCAAAGTGGAAGGAAATTTAGAAGTTAACACAAACAGAAAAGGACATTTGTTTCTTTTCTATGATCAGTTTAGGCTGGGCGTGTGAGTTTAGCTGCAGCCAAATGCTAATCTCTTAGCCTATTCATAACTCAGGAAACAGAGGAAGGAAGACTGGATTTAAAGCATCAACTCCCAGGCGGTGTCCAAGGAGCTTGTGAAAATATTTTTAGGAGGAATTTACTGGCTTGGTTTACTTGTAAAAAGGATTTGAAAATCTTCATCCTACCTGGTGTATCAAACTAGAGGCCAAGAATTAGAAAAGTATGTTTTTCAGGCTCAGAAATTAACATCACATATTGCTGTTGCAGAGGAGTTTAGCTCCCAACACATTCAATAGGCAGCTGACAACCACACTGGTAATTCAGATGATGAAGAGGAACAGATGTCCTCTTCTGTATTCTGTGGGCACCTGCACTTTACTCACATATGCACACACATGCATGCGAACATAACACACACACACACACACACACACACACACACACACACTTAAAAATAAACACTTTAAAGAGAAAAGTGCAAGATGGAAAGATGACTCAGAAGTTCATTGGGGATAATTAATGATGCCGACAACGTCAAGGGGGCTAGAGAACACACAGAGGGGGCACACAGAGGGGGAGGGGAGAAAGAGAGAGAGAGAGAGAGAGAGAGAGAGAGAGAGAGAGAGAGAGAGAGAGAGAGAGAACAGACAGAAACAGAGACAGACAGAGAAAAACAGATACAGACAGAGAGACCAACAGAGAGAAAATGAGTATAGACAGACAGACAGACAGACAGACAGAGACAGAGACAGAGACAGAAAACTGCAAAATTTTGTCGCCTAGTAATACCAAGATAGGAGCCTTTGATATTTTGCTTTAGAACAGCTGTTCTGGCATCTAGAGTATAAACACCAAGTATGGTTAGAAGTAGCCAGGAGACTGATGCCTAGACATGGGAAAGGCCCAAAGCTCTGCTGCAAACAGCGACCCAACTTCTTTTCACAAATCATGAGCTCACTAAAGCCTGTGTCTAATTACATTTTTAAAACTAACATAACAGGAGGTCTTGATGGGAAAAAAATGAGTGATACCAAAAGAAAGCAACATATCCCCTTACAGGACAAAGACTGTTTGAAAACCACCATATATTTCAGTGTATAGCATTGCAGGCCTCTGTAGGAGTCTCTACATGATAGGAAGATGGGTAGGGAGATGAATAGATTATTTTTATAGGTAAATACACAAATGGGAGATTAAAGGAGAAAAATGAGGCAAAGAGATGAAGAAAGGAAGAATGCAAGAAAACAGAGAAATAATCTGAGAACTGAGTCCCTTTTGTAACTGGGATGTAAGATCCATGCCGTTGAATTTAATGGAAAAGACACAAACTGAACAGAACAAAAGGAAATGGTGGGCTTAAATGCACATTTTGTACTCTCCAGAAAGAGTCTGTAGTATTAAGTCAAACGATCATGAAATTCACTAGGAAACTTCCATGTCTGTTTTTATGAAATACATGTTTAGCATTGCTGTACCTGGATGTCATACTATGAAAGTTAAAAGGAGATGTCCTTCACAACTTCTTGCATTCTGATTTTGTTAACTGCACAACTGTTAGCAATAGAAAGGCTTTTTATACCAGTTATATTCTGGATTGCACTGGTCAGTTCCTCTCTTTCTTCATATTTAAGTTAATTTAATGTGTTTAACCCTAATCTCACCAAAGCTGAGCCGTTCCTAGAGCCAACTTTGAATCACAAGTTGGTGATGTCAGAAATGGAACACTGCTCTGGCAAAACATTCAAGCAGCTAGAAACAGGGACCACTGGGTTGAAGGGTAGAGGAAGAGGAAGAGCACTGGGAGAGCTGTTGGCTGGAAGATTGATAAGGTGGTCCATACCTATAACCCCAGCACCTCTCATGGTTAGGGAGAAAGATGGTGACTTTGAGATTAGTTTAGGATTCATAATAAGTTGTTCTTTCAAAACAAAATGAACAAGCAAACAAAAATAGGAAAAAGAAGAAAAGTGTTGCAAGGCTAACTTGGAAACAGACCAAGTACTTGCCATGTTTCAGTTGTCACAGAAACTGCTGAAAAGATTGTTAGAGATTATCATCTTAAATGGCAGTGCATTTGCTGCTCATAGCAATGGTATAGCTTTAGAGATCAAGCAGCCATTTTTAGGGACCTTAAAATTCCCTCATCACCAAGTTTAAAATATTATGAGTTAATGTTCTTGTGGGAAGTTTTAAGGAAAGAAGAGCTTTTTAAAAACTTATTTAAGAATTTAATATGCAAGTACTTTCTGTATATTATTTCCATCACTCACCTCCTTCCAAGTCCTCAACTTCATACCCTTTTATTCTTTACTATTGCTAGAAATAAGTTTATAAATACAAACTTTTGAGTACATTTAGTATGGGAACAGATTAAGGCTGACTGCTTGGAATTGGATAACCTATCAAGGGGTTGTCCCTGAAGAAGACTGCTTCTCTCCTTCTCAGAAACCATCGTTTGCCTGTAGCTCTTTCTTCTAGTTGTGAGATTTCCTGCACTCACATTAGCATGTCAACTGGTACTGTCATTTTTCAGGTCTTGTTTAGGCAACCATACTGTTGAGATTTCATGATACAGTTTCTCTATCGTATTTAGAAAATACTCAAAGGAGCCATTCTAGTCCCTGAATCTTAAAATCTTTCCATCCATTCATCGATAATGTTCCCTGAGCTGCAAGTCTAAGGATTGTGTTGTAGATGTATCAATTGGAGCTGGGCACCCCAAGCCATTTGATTTTTGCATTTTGATTACAGAAAGCTGTGGTTTCCTGTAACAGTTTCCACATGCTGCAAGAAAAAGCTTCTTTGATGAGAGGTGAGAGCTACATTTACTTTTGATATAATGATAAGTATTTAGAATGCACTTAGAAATTACACTGGTTTATGAAAATGGTGATAGTAGGTTCTCCTCTAAGGACCACAGTATCAGCAGCCATTAGTACTTGAATAGGTTTACAGGTCCGTCATTAGTTCCCTATTGAGCAGGCCTTAAAGCCAATTAGACAACTGCTAGTTACCTTCAGGATAACTACAGATAGGATAACTACAAATGCCACGATTGTACCTTTAGGGGATATCTTGCCATTCTGGTCCTAGTTGTGGTTCATAGACATTGCAGTTAGATAAGACTACTGATTGTTTCTCTCCTTTGGCATCCCACATAACTGAAAAGGAGGATATTAAGCATGATTTTTTCCAATAGGTGAGAAGACAGATTTGGTAGGATGGAAAGTGAGTGCCAGAGATCAGAAAGAATTAGTGGAAAGCCCTTCCCCCTATCCTGCTAAATAAAATAAAATAATAAACTTTTGGCATCTTCCACCCAGTCTCTTTAAACTTTATGTCCTTACAAGGTAGCATCAGAAGCTAAATGAAAGACACAGGTCATACAGCAAACAACCTGGAAATCCATTTCTAAACCTTTCTGTAGACTGCTAGGTTAAAGTATTTGGCAAAGAGTAGTAACACACCTAAGGCCATCTTGTACTTCCTGTCACTTCTTTGTATCACAGGCTGCCAAAGCTCCTTATTATCTACCATCTCTGGGAGAGCTGTGCTTGGATTCATTAGTCCATATTCCACAATTACCTGGTACAAATGCATAAACCTCTACACAAAATCTAAGTACCACCTCCATTTCTCTTAGGAAACATCACTATCATCACCAATTTCTTCGAATTACCTACTTTACATCTCAAGCATAATTTAAAAATGATTCTGTGTTCTCCACGGTTCTAGTCACTGTTAAGCTTATGCATGTATGTGTGTACATAAAGAATATGTTTATTGAAACCTAATATATTAACAGAAACCTTGCAAGACTAGAAGGAATTTATCTCTTATCACACTACGGTACTCTAATTCCACCACCTAAGGCATAATTATCAGAAAATTGTCAAATGCTTAAGAGCAGCCTGTATTCTCTACTGAACAGAGCATTTTAGTTTCCATAATAACAGCAAAAGCTTCATAATGATCAATAGACAAATGGGTTACACTTGCTACAGAGGAAATTACTATTCCCCACATTTTTCCTTATGAAAAAAAATTCTTCCATGATGGTAAGTCATACTTCTTTCCCATGATTAAGCTGTGAAATGGAGTCAGGTTGGAACAGAAAGAGAAGAATTATTCATTAAACCTACCTCAAACTTCACAGAATATTAGGGCCAATAGACTTGACTTGGCATATGTAAGGTTCATACGAAAAAGATCAGCTGTTCCTGGGTAAAATACAGAGTTCATTTAACTTGCCTCCAAAGTCTTCTGTCATGAAGAGAAAAGCATGTACATTTTGGAACTTGATCCAGCCTTCCTTGGCTTCATATTACTGTGTATACAGTCATGGAGAATGGAACATCAAGGAACTGGATAAAATATGACACTTCCAGCCTACTGATTCCAGGCTGAATACAACAGTTCCTATATACAGCAGGACAATTTCCATTTGCTATATGCAACTATCATTTGAATATTTTATCTCTCATATTCCTAGTCTAATTCTGTTGCCATTCTCCAATACCAAGAGACAGGTGAGGACTTTCACCGAGAGTATTCACCAAGAGTAAGGAGGAAAAGCTACACTGTGCCCTCTCTGTCTTTACATAATTTTCATGTAACAAGTTTTCAAGTGGATTTCGGAGTTGTCAACAAGACTGAGGAGCTGTGCCAAGTTCTCCCTTCTACCCCAGGATTGTTTAGGCAACCGCAGTTATAACAGAAACAAACACATAACCCAATAGTGAGAGAGGTCTCCTCAGTCATGTGGTTCAGTAACACTGAAGAACAATACAAAAAAGGACTTTGACAGTGAAATTTTACTTTTAATATTAAGTAGCAGTACATCTTTACACTAACCAATCACTTGTTAGATCAGCTTTCAGTCCTAAAGTAGTTTCACGGGTACTTAAATTTAGATTTAATTCTCATACACCTGTAAACTTCTGAAACAGAGAAATTTCATTTACTTACAGCCTCAAAATCCTCTCCAAAATCTTCAAGGTAGGAATTCAAAAGAACAACAACCAAACAACAAAACAATCACCTATCTGTGCATATAAAGACATGTACTCAGTGATAGAGAATGAGGCGGAAGCCCAAAATAGAGCAAGTCTCCTAAAAAGGGTTATATTATATTTTTCTTCTAAATTGTGATATTTTTAAAGGGAAACAGTCATTTCCAAGCCACCTAGACAGCTATCTTATAAATGATGCCATAAGAAATTATTATCAGAATATCAGTAATTATTAACAATAATTTCTAAGAACTAATGACTACATCAATAACTTCGTTAGTTTTGTAGCATTTATTAATTATACAAATAATGGGTTTCATTATGACATACTGTACTTAAAAACACCTTGTAAATTATATAAAGTTGAGTTGAAATGATCTTTTTTTCCCACTGATAATCTCAGTAACATTGGTATTACTTCTTTTAATGAAAAGCCATTTTTGGCAAAATCACATTTTAACAACATAAATCTGTAGTAACTCTAAAAGAATGCCACAGTTTAGAGAGACTGTATCTAGACAGTACATAGGCCTGCTCATCACACCAAGGGTGAGGGAGAAAGGAAGAAGAGAACCGTAGGCTGTCTCTGACTCTTTTGATTGCTTTTGGGATTCTTTCCTTCCTACTGGGTTCCCTTGCCTAACCTTAATATGAGGGTATGTGCCTAGTCTTGTTGTAACTTATTATGTCATATTTGGCTGATATCCCTGGAAGGTCTTCCCTTTACTGAAGGGAAATGGAAGATTGGATATGGGGGAGATTGGAGATGGAAGAACAGACTGGGGAGAGAGGAGGGAGGGGAAACTAAGGTCAGGATGTAATGTATGAGAGAATAAAAATATCTATTAAAATAAAGGGGAAGAAACCCATCTACTAGCTGATAATTTATCCTATAAGTACTAGAGAATTCTTGGTTGTGGGAGTCATCCTCTTTTGAGGAAAGACACCTCATCTGGGGCATGCAGGAGAAGAATGATTGCTGCTAATAATCTCAGGAGCAGATATGGCAATCTGAGATTTTATTTTTTTTGAAAGTTAAAAATATGAAAAGTGTCATGTGGCCAAGGACATGGAAGGTACAAAATAGGGAACAACTTTTAGTTGGGGGCTGACTACCTAGTTGTTTTATCATCATGTAGGTCCTCAGTGACTGTCATCACTGAGAGATCAATGTGACAGCTTGTCCACATTGCAGAACTTCAGTGTCACTAATGGTTCAGTTACTCTCACTGGTGAGAATTAATTTGAGATTAGGTTAGTATACCAAACATATATCCTTATGCATAGGCATTGTGACATTTTAAAATTCAGAGATATTTCCCATTTCCTCCAGCAGAGGTCAGACAACAGCAGTCCTGGACTACAAAAGTCTGAGAAGCAATCGACTATTTGAGAGTGTGATTTTTTTTTTTTCAAGAAAAGATAATGAGGCGTTTCTTTTTTTAATACTACTTCTTTGTACTCATACCTTCTAATTACATTTTCACAACTGGTACGCTTTACTTTTGTAATAATTACAAAACAATAACACTTACTTTAAATTTCATGAAGAGCACTACTGGAATACGTATTTTTTTTTTTTGCCCTGTATTAAGTCCAGGACACTGCATCATTATTTATATTTTCTTGGTTGAACACAGGTTAATAGGATAGTCTAAGAAAGAAGCATATTCAGCTTCCACTGTGAAAAATGATTTAAGGGTAATATCCTGTCCACAGTTGATAAATGGAAGAATTCTTTCTCAAGCAAGGGGCTTAATACAGTCGTAAGATCACCAGAATGAAACAAAGCCTCCTAGACACAGTTCTGAAGCGACCGAGCTCCTGCAATGTGCAAAGAGAGAATGCCAAGTGTAAGCACTGAGCATCTCTTTTGTTGTCTGGAGAAATCTAATAGATCTTGGTGCCACAATCAATCAATTTCTGCAGAATAACGAAGACATTTTTAAAAACTGGTCAGTTTGACAACACCTTTAAAAAGCAAAGAACCCAACAAAGAAGTCTACTGGGGTCTACCTTTGTTAAACAAATCACACCATCACCATGTTGTATTTTCATTTCTTTTTTTTTTTTTTTTTTTTTTTTTTTTTTTAATTTTATTTTATTTTATTTTTTTAATTTACATTCCAAATCACTTCCCCTTTCCCGTTTCCTCCCTCCCCGAAAGTCCCATAAGCCCCCTTCCCTCCCTCTTTTCTCCGTTCAACCCCCTCTCATTACTCTGTCCTGGCGTTCCCCTACATCCAGTCTTTCCAGGACCAGGGGTCTCTCCTTCCATCTTTTTAGAAATCTATTGATATGCTGATTGTGTCTAGGGTATTCTGAGATTCTGTATTTTCATTTCTAATTCATGTGACTCCTTTTCAATAGAAACAAAAGGAAAGGCTTATCAAACAAAATTGGAAGATCAATCATTTTCATACTGCATTATGTCAAATCAAGTACCTGTTTCATTTCTATATTACTGAATAATTCACAATGCGTTCTCTGTTATGTGTGCTTGATAGAATCACACAGATATAAGGATGTTACATTGTTATACAAATCAAAACTGTTAGTAGTTTCTTCATTTTGTTGTTTTGGTTTAGTGTTGGGTGGTGCTGGGGAGCAAACCTAGGGCCTCATACATGCTTAGCACGTACTTGCAGACAGTCACAACATGCTTAGGATGTGCTTATATACCTAGGGCCTCAAACATGCTTAGCAAGTGTTATACTCCCAAGCCATTTTCTCAGCTCCTCTTTCTTCCGTTTTCTTAGGGAGTGATTTTTTTTTTTACCCTGGGACAATAATTTTCTATTGCTTCCTTCTATCTGTGGGAGCAACTGAGGAAAAGAGGAAAGATAATTAAACCTCTACCAGAGCAGGTGTAGTGGCTCACAATTGTAATCTCAGCACACTCTGGAGGTAGAAAGAGAAGGATCCTGAGTCCAGGGCAAGGCTAGGCTACATAATTAGACCCTGTCTCAAACAAACCACCCCCCCAACACACACACACACAAAGTCCACAGATAAAACCTCCTATTAGTTCTTTGGTGGGACTTCACAGCGAGGCCTATAAGAGAGGATTCTTTGCTTATCACAGACTATCAGTGGCTTTGGGATCAAAGTGAGGATTCTGGGAAAGCAAAGGAATAGGGAACTATGAGACATAAAGAGTCACAGTGGGAGAACTGGAAGCCACAGAGAGGTGTGGTCAGTGTGAACCCTCCTCAGGGGCGCTTTTCTCTGTGGATTAGTAGGATGTCAGCTATTTGTTTTAAAGGTGCTAGAATTTCTGCTTTCCAAACCCTATCCATTCCTAAAGCCCTCAGCAATTAGAGCTACACACAGATGTTCAGAGGGACCAAGAGAAATTACAGTGAAGAGATAAGAGTTAACCCTGGTTGGTTCAGAGAAAAAGAAGAAACAGCTCATAGGCCATGACCTGTGAATATGGTAGGTGTGGAGGAGGAAACCACAGGTCACAAAGGATCCTGGGAAGTAGAGACAGAATACATGCAAATAAATCATGGAGGGAGGCGGGTCAATGGAATTTCCACGAAAGGGAGGAATTTGGTTATTGAGCCACTTTTATACCAACTTCCAGAGAAGAATAATAAGGTTAACTAACATGTAAACTATGGTAAAAATATCAAAATATTGCAGGAGTCATATTCATCTTACCTTTACAAAGTGGATCAGCCGCTCAACTTCATTAACTTTATAGGTCTCCAATCCTAGCTCTTTGGCCAATCGTAAGATACGATTCTGGGTCGGCCCAACATAAGATCCACCAAGGTCCACGTATTTAACATTTTTGTTCTGTTTTTCCATGGGAAAAAAATAAAGATGACTGTAAAAGACACTTCAGAGACCATTTCTTACAAAAGAACACATCTCTGACTACACCCCAGCAAATCTAGGTACTTGTTAGTCAATTATACCAGAAATAGCCCCACTTGTCTGCGGTGATTTACTTGCCTACAGTCTAGCCCTCCCCAATAGAACTCATTCCTATTGACATTATTCTGTATGGACAAATAAAAATACTGTAGGTACACATAATGGAATACTATCATTTAGCACAACGTAGATGTACCTGCAGGACATTATGCTAAGTGAAATAAATCAAACATGGAAAGGCAAGTCCTACACCATATCCCTAGTATGTGGACTCTAAAATGAGATAAACTTGTAAAAGTAAAGAATATAACAGTGGTACTGGAGGTCTTATGGGTATGGATGTTAGGGCAGAGGAGATGGGGAAATGGGTCAAAGCATACAAATCAGCAAGATGGGAGGAGGAAATTTTTAGCTCTGATACATACTTTGATTTCCCTGGTTGATGATAATGCAGTGTATATTAAAAAACAAACAAAGAGTAGATTTCAAATATGGTGACAAAAAATGTCAAGTGACTGAGATAACAATTAACTTGATTAAAAAGCATAATACAATTATGGTTTGATGTTTCAAAATAAAATAAAAATTAATAAATTAAAGAAGAGACTCCCCCTCTATCCCCAAGATTTAGTTTGCATGGGTGAAATGATTATGTTTGTGCTAGAGAAGACTCAAACAGTGAGTTGAAAAGTCCAGACTTCTATTAATTTTCTTGCTACTACTACAACACGATCTACTTCTTCTTTTTTCACCTTCTCATTTCTAGGTCTCAGTGCTAACTATGAAGTAAGAAGACTGAAACAGAGAGAATGGTGAAAGAGTTGAAACAGAGATAAAAAGAAGCTTCAAGTAGAAGTGCTGTGTACTTAGTATGTGCAAGTCCCTGGATGGAACAACCTTAGCACTCATAAACAATGGTGATGATAGTGATGGTGATAGTGATTATGAAGAAGAGGGATGAAGAGTAGGAGGAGAAGAAGTGGAAGAAGAAAAGAAAAATAAGAGAGGAGCTATAAGGGAAATTCTGGAGTCATGTTCTCTGTCTTAGAAGATCAATAATGAAGACTTTCAGGAAATACAAAAATCTAAAAACACAGCCCAGCTTCTGACCCATGTTTCTCATCCTCATCCTTAGTATCTTACCCTAATTGTGTAAGTCCTGCCTCCCACACGGTCCCGTGCTTCCAGAACTATCACACTGAGGCCACAGTCATGCAGAAGTTTGGCTGCTGCCATACCTGGAGGGAAATACAAGAAGATATTGTGATCAAATCTGTTACAGGATAGCAGAATGCTCCTTATGCCACCGGTCAATAAGAAAAGTCATATTCACATGAGGTCTCTTATAATACAACTAAGGAGTACATAAGAACTCTCTGTAGAGGCCTAGAGTCTCCATCTAGGAAACCAAGGGATTCTTCTAGAAAGAATAAAGTAAATTTCATTAGCAGTGAATATCTCATCTAAACCAACATTCCATGTCACTATATCAATAATACACATATTTTTTCTCATTTTCATTTGCTCTTTTCTTTTCTTTTCTTTCTTTATTTTTTGATTGGATATTTTCTTTATTTACATTTCAAATATTTTCCCCTTTCCAGATCTCCCCTTTGGAAACCCTCTATCCCATCTCCCCTCCCCCTGCCTCTATGGGGGTACTCCCCCACCCACCCACCCACTCCTGTCCTCCCACACTGTCATTCCCCTACACTGGGGCATCAAACACCCTCAGGACCAAGGGCCACTCCTCCCATTGATGTACAACAAGGCCATCCTCTGCCACGTGTGGCCGGAACCATGGATCCCTCCATGTGTACTCTTTGGTTGATGGTCAAGTTCCCAGGAACTCCAGGGGGGGGGGGGCTGGCATGTTGTCATTGTTGCTCTTCACATGGGGCTGCAAACCCTATGCTCCTTCAGTCCCTTCTCCAACTCCTCCATCAGAGAAGCTGTGAGCTTCTGCCTCTGTCTTTGTCAGGCTCTGACAGAACCTCTCAGGAGACCGCCATATCAGGCTTCCATCACCAAACACTTCCCGGCATCCACAAAAACATCCAGGTTTGGTGACTGTATAGGAGATGGATCCCCAGGTGGGACACTCTCTAGGTGACCTTTCCTTCAGTCTCTGCTCCACACGTTGTCTCCATTTTTTCCTCCTGTATTTTGTTTACCCTCTTAAGAAGCACTGAAGCATCCACATTTTGGTCTTCCTTCTTCTTAGGCTTCATATGGTCTGTGAATTGAATCTTAGGTATTCCGAACTTTTGGGCTAATATCTACTTATCAGTGAGTACAAACCATGTTTGTTCCATATTTTAACAACTAAATTATAGGCCAGACAACCTAATGCAAATACAAGACCACAATGGAGAACACCCATTTGCTGGAACCAAAAGTGTCCTGTGCTAGCTTCACACTCCATTGTCTGTCTAACTATGAGAAAAAGAAGCAATGTGGAAGAGAGCTAAGCTTCAACACCTAAAAGAGTACCTAGTATTTACTGGGAAACCTAGGCTTTTGGAAGCTGACAAAAAATTTCAAAGCTAAGGTCATTAAAACTGACTGTACATTTACATTTCAGATATGCTTGACCACTGAAGAATGAAGTGCTTCCATCCATGTACTTTCATTATTCATCTAGTCCAAATTTTTATTGACTACCTGTGTATAGTCATTTGTACAAACACATCCTAGACATGGTCTAGTACTTTAGCTCTTAAAGCCAAGCACTCTTTTTATGTGAGGTCACTTTTGAAAAGGAGGCTTTTTCCTTTTATTAAAAATCTTTCTTTTCTCACATAACTTGATTACGGTTTCTACTTACTCCACTCCTCCCAGTTCTTCCCCACCTATCCTCCCATCTGGACCCAACCCCGATCTGTCACTCATTAGAAAACAAACAAGACCCTGCATTTTAAAACTACTCTTGGCTATGGCTACAATTCAGAGGGATGCCGTTTGTTTAGTATGTGGGATATCCAGGGTTTCTATCCATAGCATTGCCAAAAATAAAAATAGGAAATAAAACCACTCACAGAATTTAGTAAGAACTGCCTCCCAGAACAGATGGCAAATTGGTATTTTGAATTGAAGAGTATAATTACTCTTATGGTAAATTGAATTTACTTTCTTGCTACATGGGACCAAATAAAATCAAGGAAATGTCAAAATGCTACTGTGCCCCATTGGTACATAAAACAGCTCCTTTATTGTTTTCCAAAAATAACGACTATGTGATGTTAGACCCCACTACCGCAACACAGCTAATGGCTACTCCATTTAAACTACAGTTGTGTTTCCTTGTATTAATTTATGCTAATGGTGTAGTTTAATGGTAGAATACTTTCCTGGCTCATGTGATACCCTAAGTTCCATCTGAACAGCATAAAAAGGGGAGAAAAAAGAGAAGAATTTATAGTACATTGATTCACTAAGCTCATTCCAACAACCTAGTGAGCAAAGGCTCTTTGAAAGCCTTATTTTTTGCCTGAGGAAACCAAAGCACAAAAAGGCCACACGGAGAGAAAATGAAAAAGCCAGCTCCACTCCAGCATCAGTGTTTGACTCATAGCCAGCCTCATCTCTGATGACATCTCTCATTGTGTGATAAAGGATATTTTTTCAATGTATTAGTTTGAACATGTTTTGAAGACATACTTGAAACTTATGGGCTAGTAAGAACTCATTGAACATAGACCATGAATATGAATGTAGAAGCATAATGGCCTGAGGCTTCAGTCCCCATATGGTAACAATTTTCAAAAAGAAAACCCCTTTCCCAGAGAGGCTGACTTAACATGACATTGTTTGGCTCAATGTATCTCTTCATCCCTGTCCCCAGAGGCAGAATCAAGGCTTCTAGTTGGTGGCAGAGTAAAGTCCTGAAGTCTTCACTGCAAGCGGCCACACCTATAGCACAGAAGCATCCCCATTTCCCAGTTTAGACACACAAGGTTTCCTTGCAGTTTCACTCCAGTTTCCCAGTTTTACCCCCACAACAGGAATAAAAACCTATTTTTCTACTTAAATTTAGAATTGAAGACAATTTGATGACCTTTTTCTTATCAAGCATCAGTCCAACACATGAAACAACATGCAACCATAGTAACAGCTGTTATCAGCGAGTTCACATAAACCTCAGGAGCATGCCAGGCTTAAACAAAAGAATTGGGAAGGAAATACAGCATTACTCACTGATACTCGCATATGAGATTCCATAAAGGGTGCTGTCTTTTAATGTCAGCTACCCAGTAGTATCTGATGAGAAGCCTAAACAGCCTTTTCTGCCTATATTGCACTATAATTATAAATAGAAAACGACTCCAAAAATGTTCTTAAGCAACATATAAATATGTTTTTGGAAATCTCTTGCAATTTTTTAAACTTATGTTCAGTGGGCTTGGGGTGACAGTCAAAATGTGTGTTAGACAACTGACCAAAAAATGAAAATTCAAAGTACAAAAGTTGATTTAGCTGGCACAAATGTGGATGGCTTAGGACATCACTGAATTTTTGGAGAAGAGAATTGAGAAATTTAGCAGTTGGAGTCCAGTCAGGATGTGATTAAGACGGAGAAGAAGAGGTAACTTCTAAGGGATCCCGCAGTGATGCTGTGATGAAAGCTAATTCTCTCGAGCTTCCTAGATCCAAAATGCATTGTTTCTCATGTGTTCCTTTCCATGTTGCGTTGGGAACCTTTAATATATTTTGCCATGGGGAAAAAAAATACGAGATTCTATACATTCTCTAAGAATGCTGGGAATGTCTATATAATGTAAAATAAAGCGTACTGTAGATGTTTGCATGAATTACCAACAGTATTGGCCCTAAAACCACTACGCAATATAATTGGTTCTGGCAAAACCTGAAGCAGCTCGCAAACACAATGTGACACTATTTTTAAGGGATCTATATTACCAGTTACTGCCATAAACCATGGAGCACTTACTTAGTTTTGTGTACAATGCACCCCACAAATCCACTTGGTCCTCACAACAAGGCTGAGAAATATTTTTATCTTAATTTTCAATAGTCAGATAAGTTACACAATTAGTAAATGGTAGAACCAGAGGTGAACCCAAAACCTCACCTCTTAGCCAACATTCTTGGTCCAAAAAAGAAAACAATGAAAAAAATATTTTAAAATATTGATATACCAAATTCCTGCAAGCTATCTTAAAACATTCTGCTTTACATCTAAAAATTAAGAATCATAAAAAGGTTTTACTTTTAACAGATATTTGACTTTTGAAAAGGATTCAAGAGCAAGTTTATCATCCCTGTGTGCTCTTACAAAGTTGGTGAAACGACTTTAATATACAAGTTCAATTAATATTTAAAAAATAGTTATTTGGTTCTTTCAGAAATAGTCCACAAAGGCCCTTAAGGTGCAAATAATAGAAATCTATATCCAATTCTATGAAATTACAGAAAAATTGAATTTTGCCAGTCCTGGTGGAACAGGCTCTTTTTTTTTTCCATTTTTTAAATTTTTTATTAGATTTTTTGCTTTATTTACATTTCAAATGCTATCCCCTTTCTGTATTACCCGTCTGAAAACCCCCATCCCATCCCCTCTCCCCCTGTCACCCTTCCCCCCAATTTTCTGATTTGCATTACCCTATTCTGGGGAATGGAGCCTTCACAGGACCAATGGCCTCTCCTCTCATTGATCTCTGAAATGGTCATCTTCTGCTACATGTTACTGGAGCCATGGGTCCCTCCATGTGTACTCTTTGGTTGGTAGTTTAGTCCCTGGGAGCTCTGGGGGTACTGGTTGGTACATATTACTATTCCTCCTATGGGGCTGCAAACTTCTTCAGCTTCTTGGGTCCTTCCTTTCTCTAGCTGCTCCATTGGGGACCCTGTTCATAGCAGCCTTATTTATAATAGCCAGAAGCTGGAAAGAACCCAGATGTCCCTCAACAAAGGAATGGATACAGAAAATGTGGTACATTTACACAATGGAGTACTACTTAGCTATTAAAAATAGTGAATTCATGAAATTCTTAGGCAAATGGTTGGAGCTAGAAAATATCATCCTGAGTGAGGTGAACCAATCACAAAAGAACACACACGGTATGCACTCGTTGATAGGTGGATATTAGCCCAAAAGCTCATAATAACCAAGATACAACTCAGAGACCACATGAAGCAGGAAGGAAGACCAAAGTGTGGATACTTTGATCCTTATTGGAAAGTGGATCAAAATACCAATGGCTCACAGACAACCAGTGGAGCGGGCTTTTAAATCTCGCATTCTGAAGGCAGAGGCAAAAGGTTCATGAATTCAAAACAGCCTATGCTACACAGGGAGACTAGGTCTCCAAAAATTAAAACCAAACAAATAAAATTACTGCATTTCCATGACCAAATAGCTTGCATGGGAAGGATTTCCACATACCAATAATCATAGATAATATTGGAAACTGAAATTATTGTAAAGACCTACAAATTAGTGGTATGCAGCATCATTAGCATTTGTGCCTCCAATTTGAGGCTGTAGAAAATGACTTGAGTTCGATTCTGAGGGAGGCTTCAAAACAGTGTGCGACTCTCAAAATCAGAAACCTCATCTACTTTGTTCTTTGTTCTCCCAACGTGTTTCATGCCCTTCAGATTAAACAGTGATATTTAACAAACCTTTATACTTTAAAATAGAGAAGTAATTGTCTCAGAAGGAACATAAAGCATCTACAGTACATAAAGACTTTTTTTCCAGTCTAAATTTCCCAGTGGAAAGAGGGTGAGAGAATCTTGATGAATGAAATTGACAATGAAATTCACAGTACCTTGAAGTACCTCTAACCTTGTAACCCTGAAAAATGATAAAGGCAGCCCCTTAGTACTTACAAAAACAATAATATGCAAATGGACCCTCATCACCTCTGTCATTTCTGACAAAGCAATGGTTTTGTGAGAAAATTCTAGAAACAACCAAACAACATTCTGATCAAAGAACTGGATTTCTTTGATGTTGCCAAAGCAAATGTTTCTTTAGTTATTTAACACAAATACACCCACCGCCCAAAAAAGTCTGTAGTAACAACAACAACAACAAAAATTCCTCTGTTGGGAGTCAAATTCATTAAGGCATGTTGTAGGAAGAAGTTGGATGTTAAAGGCACTATGCAGATGAAGCCATGACTGAAGCAGATAACATTTGAAAACCATCGTCTCCACTCAAGGTAGGCAGATATAGAAAGAACATGAAGCACACAGCCACTGAGGAGTGTGCCTGAGGTCATGCAGCTAGCACAGCAGAGACACCATTCAAATTCCAGCATACTGACTTGAGAAACTGAAGCCTGAAGGAGATGCACTTTTTTTCCATTTGTGAAAGTCTCTATTAAAAATAAGTCTGCATAAAAAACAATTCCATTTATAATATTATATAAAAGGAAAAAATATTGACCAAAATATAAAAATCGAGCCAGGCATGATGGCCTTTAACCCTAGAACTCAGAAGCAGAAACAGGCAGATCTTTGTGAATTTGAGGGTAACTAAACCTACATAGTGAGTTCAAGGTCAGTCAGGGCTACATAGTAAGATACAGCTTAAAAACAAATTTTTTAAAGTGGTCATAAATTTATACTCTAAAAAGACTGTTTAAAAACATAAAGAAAGGGAAGATAAATACAGAGATATTCCATAATCATAGAAGATATAGTATTACTATGATAGCAACATGTCCAAAATTCATGTACAGAACCAATGTAATTCATATCAGAATCACAACTATTTTTTTTTATTTTCTATATTTTTTTCCAAAAATTACCTCACAGTAATTATCAGGTAGAACTGTTACAGTAAGATAATTGATTGCATGGTTTTCTTTGTTTTTTTTTTTTCTTAACACATTAGATTTTTTATTGTGTGGTTTTTTTTTTTTGCATTTTTTCCTTTATTTTCTAAGTTTTTTTATTTACATTCCAAATGATTTCCCCTTTCCCGTTTCCTCCCTCCCCGAAAGTCCCATAAGCCCCCTTCCCTCCCTCTTTTCCCCATTCAACCCCCTCTCGCTTCTCTGTCCTGGTATTCCCCTACATCCAGTCTTTCCAGGACCAGGGGTCTCTCCTTCCATCTTCTTGGAAATCTATTGATATGCGAATTGTGTCTAGGATATTCCGATCTTCTGGGTTAATATCCCCTTATCAGTGACTTCATACCATGTGGGTTCTTTTGTGATTGGGTTACCTCGCTAAGGATGATATTTTCCAGTTCTGATCATTTGCCTAAGAATTTCATGAATTCATTGTTTTTAATAGCCAGAAGCTGAAAAGAACCCAGATGTCCCCCAACGGAGGAATGGATACAGAAGATGTGGTATATTTACACAATGCAATACTACTCTGCAATTAAAAACAATGAATTCATGAGATCCACTTTTTTAACAGTGAGAAACAGTGAACTCTTCCTTTAACATTGCCCATCATCTACGTAGCAGGGCAGCTCATTCCTTGCCTTTGTGTCCATTAGTAAAAAGTACATGTTCCTGGCTGGTAAAGTTCTAAAAGGTGTTCTTTTACAAAGTGAATGAAGTGCACAGAGATGAATATGGCTTGATTGACAGGGTGGGGGTTGGGTGGCATCCCCCTTTCCTTGTGTCACCAGGATACCCATAGAGCTCAGAAAGTTCATTTCCTGAATGATAAGATGTTAATTATCTATGCTTTCTCTCTTGCTGTGACAGGAAACAGTTGGTGTTTAAGTGTTTGTTGAATGATTGTATTTAATATCCTTAAATAAAGATAACTCTTAATAGAAAGGACTTTTTGATAAAAGAAGTAAATGGGTACAATAGTGTCCTTTTAGTATACTTATAGTAGTAAACATTTTAATATGGCTTAAGAAACTAAAATATTTATATATGTATTGAAGCTGATTTCCTTTAGTCACATCAAATATGATAAGATTCCCCTGGCCTTTTGAAACAGAGCTAGAAACAGCCAACTCATAATAATAATCACCTCATATTTGTACAGCACTGCAGTTTCCAACGCTCCGAGATACTCAACCTTCAAAAAGTTTTGAGGTCAGTGTTACTGTGTCCATTTCTCAGATTACAAAATAGAGACTTGATGAGAGTTACACGGCTAGCGAAGGGAGAAGACAGAGCTGGGTCTGAAATATAGTCCTTCCCATAACAAATGGCTTTTGCTGTTGAAACACATTCTTGAAGTAGGTAGAATTTTAATTAAAATCAGAATTCTTACTTTATTAACTTCTTGGAAACACTATCTTGATAAAAATCATCTGAAGCCTGCCAGTATCTAAAGCCCTGAGACCTGCTCCTTAAAGAGAATCCAAATTCATTTGGAGCAAGAAGTACTCAAGGTGAGCTGGACTACTACACATTGAGAAGAGCTTTGACCATACTGTTCTTCATCTTTTATTCACAATGACTTTTCCTTGGCAAGATACCCATCAAAATTTGGGGCAAAATTGAAACAACGTAGAAACAAAATCTAGAAAGAGGTTATTCACATCTTTTCTATATAACACACATACCCTCCCCCAGATAAAAAGGCAGATCCAAAATCTTCTTGGAAGGGTACTAGCCCTGGCCCCCTTTTCTCTAAGACAGTCAAAATATACAACACAAAAACAAGCAGCAATGCTTTGTTTGAGAAAGGAGACCTTCATCAAAGCTTTAGGCCATGGGTGATTTATACTCTTGAAAAGGATAAGAGACATCAAGCTTCCATAAGTTGCCATAGAAACCTTTTTCCAGATGCAGCCACTACGAGATACTGGAAAGTGATTGTCTTTTAAGGCCTTTCAGAATATACCTGAACCCATAAAAATGGCTTCTTCACCATATTTGATATGCAAATGATGGCATTTTTAGAAAATGTCAGCCATCATAATGAGTCTTGCTTCATAGGAAGCATTTGTGTTTACCCTTTGTTATTTGAAAGCAGCTGAGTATCTTTTGTGCATCACAATCACACTAGGCAAAATGTGTTACTGCTTTACTTCAACACTAGCTCCCAAACATAAAGGACTCACACTCAGGAATAACATTCTCTTTCTCAAGAATGTGTGAATTATTTATCTTTAAAACTGGTCAATAGATTTCAATTCACCTGTTTCAAATCTTCTTCAGAATTAGATCAATGATGTGTAGGAATAAATATATCCCTTGGAAAACAACTGTAGGGTTTTTGTTGTTTGTTTGTTTGTTTTTTACTCTAACTCTGGTGGCACACAGAATCACAACACTCAAGATACCGAGGCAGTAGGATCTTGAGTTTGAGGCTTGCAAGACTTTTTTAAAAAGTGAGAACTGAGCCGGGTGGTGGTGGCGCACGCCTTTAATCCCAGCACTTGGGAGGCAGAGGCAGGCGGATTTCTGAGTTCGAGGCCAGCCTGGTCTACAGAGCGAGTTCCAGGACAGCCAGGGCTACACAGAGAAACCCTGCCTCGAAAAACCAAAAAAAAAAAAAAAAGTGAGAACTGTCCCTTTGCTTTATTATTGTGGTGATAAAAAAAAAATAGTGGTGTGAAGGATAGGACCCAAAGCCTTCTTTATGCTAGATTGCATCCCCAACCTTCACACTGTTTTTAAGCATAAATGAAATCTCCTTGGTGATGGCCCAAGGATAAAAGCTTTGTGGCCACAGTACTGGTTCTACCATGGATTACCAAAAAAAAAAAAAATTAGAATTGTAAACACTTTTAAGGCAGAATATAGTACTGGAGGAGAGTTCTAAGTGGTTATCACAAATGTCATGAAGAAGGTCAGGGGTCTTCTTGTCTCCTTCACTTGACATGAGATAATGGATTAAGAATTGTAGGAAATAATTAAACAGAAGCATTGGCTAGGAGTTAATGAAAGAATCAATGTTACACGTGGGTTCCAGGACTCTCCCTCTACTTTGATGGATCTAAGAACTTGCTTTCCTTTGCCTGTGAATTAAGTCTATAAGGACTGCCTAGAAATGAAGGCAATCTGCTCTTCTGTAGCACAAGCTCTTGGCAGGGCTGCCTTCTGGCTGCATAACCATGAGCAAGTGTATACTTTCCGGAGCTTCTCCGATTTTTCACAGGGTGATGTGATTAGATTGGGCTTCTTCTAGTCGGTGAATAAATTAAATGGGGGCAGCATGGTGATCACACAAGATATCTCATTATTCAGGTGGTATTTCCATGACCCCAAAGCATTTTCTCTGTAAAACTTGAAATTTTGGGGACATCCATGGATGTGAATATAACATGTAATATGTATGATCCTGGAGAACAGGATACGGATGATTTCAACAACTTTGTTCACTGAGAGGTGTGTTAAAATAATTAGGGGTGAAATATATCTGTGTGTGATTTACTTTAAAATGCATCTACAGACAAGAGGGGCTGATAGACATAGAAATGGAAAAATGGATAGAACAGACACAATGCATAATGCAAATACAGCAAAAACCTTCCATCGCAGAATCTAATTCATTAGGCACATGAGCATTTGCTATATAATTCTTTAAAACATTTTTGTTGTAAGTAAATTCTGTGGAAAAGTTAAATAGTTTCTATTCAGCTGCAGTTGTCAGAGACTTAAATATATATCATATACAATGCCACCAGGAATTATATTTGCTATTTATATACTTTCTTATATAATATTTCTTTATAATATTGGAGAACACAGGATAAAAGCAATTTTTGTAAGAGCAGAAATTTCTTGTTATATAGTCTGAAAAATATACCTAAAGTAATTGGTACAATTAGATCTTGTGGCTAATATTAGTAAGAGGTCTGTCAAAAACCTTCCTGCTAAGACAAATATGTTCTTCCTTGCTTGGTGGTGTATCTCAGTGAGACAGCAGATGCCAAGGATTTGGGAAGCCCTGGGTTCCATGACTAGTACCACAGTAACAAAATAGCTCTTCCTTCCTTCCTTCCTTCCTTCTTTCTTTTTTTCTTTCTTCCTTCCATCTTTCCTTCCAACAATCTAAAGACTATTCACACCATCAGCCTTCCTCAAAGCATTGTGGAGGAGTTTATGTCTAAACCAAGTCTTGCCTCTAGAAAATGACAAAACTTAATAGGAGAAGTGCAAGTACAGGGGAAAGGATAAGTACAAGGTATGATTATGTGGTACATAATATTGCTTCTGTCAGGGATGAACCACATAATATGATGGTGAGTCCCGAAGACTGCATCACTAAGTAAGTAATGCTGTCACTGCCTGAGACCATGTTGAAGAGAATTTTGTGTCACATTGATGAAACACTCAACAAATATGACTTAGGCAAGAGAAATATTTGCTTTGACTATTGGTTTCAGAGAGGCCTGTCACTGGTACTTTGGCCTGTGTTCTTGAGCAAAACATGTAGCAGAAGAGAACTGTTAACTTGATGACTGACTGGAGTACAGAGAAAAGGGACTGGCTGTGCTCTATTAGCTTTCATTGCTTCACTCTTTCAGTCAGTCTTTATCACCCATACAATGGTGCTATACACATTCAGAGTGGTTCTACTCTCAGTGGCTCTTCTTTGGAAATATTCTCTTAGACACACCCAGTCTCCTAGGCAATTCTAAATGCAGTCAAGATAACAGGGATGATTAGCCAAGTTCACTGTAATGTTCTCACTGTTGCCATAAGTGACTCTGTGTTTCTTTGTTCATCTTCCTTTTCCCTTTCTTAGACATTGCATTCCTGCGGTCCTGTTTATTTTCATGATCTTGCTCCAAGACCATAAAATTGATCTAAAACTGAAATGTTCCAACCTCAAGATAAAACAATGCTGTCATAAAGAGTTCACCATCTCTGGTCTAGGATAAATTGTCTAGCAGAGACTCCTGGGAAAATGCTGCTATTTGTACCATAGCCCTTAACCTGATCCTCATACAAATGTACAGCACATCCCAAAGAGATAGAAGATGGTAATGAAGAAATTAATCAGTCTCCTCCAGGTCAAATAAAGCTCATGTTCTTTCTCTCAAGCAATCATCTCTTGGGCACTGGTGATGAAGAGAGGACTTCTGAGCCTTATTTTAGGAGTCCAGTGATGAAATTGCCCAAGTACACACATCTTAGAGTGTGATCTGATCCTTATATAATTTAGGCTTATATTTGGAACTGAAAGCCCACTTAGTACAACTGAGTCAATGGAAAGTGAGAAATGATAAAACAGGAGTAAAAAAATACAGTGTCTTCTAATGAAAGGCAACAAGGGTTCTGCTTTCTTCTTTCCCAGGCTTATGATGCAACAAAGGCAAGCAAGCCACAGAAAACAGAGAGCTCAGGACTCTGGAAAGCCTGGGGCAAAGCCCTCTGCTTCAGGAAAAGGAAAGGGAAAGGTTATTCTTACCCCAAAGGAGCCATGAGCTTCTTGGATGAATAAATTTGGGTAGCACACCATGGCACACTGAATACCTTGTACCTCCACCACCTCTAGGTTCCCTTAGAACTACAAAATGTACCCTTATTTGGAAGCAGTCTTTTCATGTATATTAAGTTAATTTCACTGATAATAACATTTATTTGAGGAGATCACAAAGACGAATATCCTGATTAGCCACACTAGGCCAGCATTTCCTATATTTCCAGGACTATCAGGGACTTAAGGGATAATAAGTAGGGGGAGTTCCTATCAAAAATTCTGTTGCAGAAGATGTGGATGGCTTGGAGAACAGAGCTTTGGCCTAAACAGTGCCAATGTTAGATAAAATACCAGTTGACTCACAGTGACAAAACTCAAGCATGGGTATTAAAAAAAAAAGTTTTTTGCCTTTCAACACAAAACAGGTCAGTACATACTAATGAGGCTAAGAGTATTGTCTAGCACCTAGGAGAGGACTACAGCTTTATTTATTTATTTATTTATTTATTTATTTATTTATTTTTTAATTTACATTCCAAATCATTTCCCCTTTCCCGTTTCCTCCCTCCCCGAAAGTCCCATAAGCCCCCTTCCCTCCCTCTTTTCTCCATTCAACCCCCTCTCGTTTCTCTGTCCTGGCATTCCCCTACATCCAGTCTTTCCAGGACCAGGGGTCTCTCCTTCCATCTTCTTAGAAATCTATTGATATGCGAATTGTGTCTAGGGTATTCCGAGATTCTGGGTTAGTATCCCCTTATCAGTGACTGCATACCATGTGTGTTCTTTTGTGATTGGGTTACCTCACTAAGGATGATATTTTCAAGTTCTGACCATTTGCCTAGGAATTTCGTGAATTCATTGTTTTTAATTGCAAAGTAGTATTCCATTGTGGACTACAGCTTTCATAAGGTAGACATTTTGAAATAAGCTATGGTCAAAGTTATACAGATATACATTCTACATTCAATACAAATTCTATGGCACTTTAGAGTGCCTGGGGTTTACAGCTCTCAAGCTATATAATTCTCAAAAGCATTAATGTAAGTGTTCAACTCACCCCAAAACAAAACAAAACAAAACAAAAAAATACAACCACACTCTGGAGTCAGAAACTCATCTCTCCTTAGTACCTTAGCAAATATGACAAACCTAGACCCAAGAAGCTCCATCATACCAGCTCTAGTACTTTGGATCCCTGGGGAATGAAAATCTCTCCAGAGTTTGAACTTGACTGAGAATAGGCCATTAAGAAACAGCCATGGGCAAGTCTGACCTTTATAAAGACCTTAACAATCACTTTTATAAGGAAGTCAAAAGAAATAGAAGAATCCATTCTCACATTAAAATACTGGCTTTAGTAATTACACACCAAGCAGTTTGTTCTTGAAAAAAAAATCATGTTTTCCATCCATCTGTTTATTTACTATAGTTTATGAGGATGTATGCTTTCTATAGCACATGTGTGGAAGTCAAAGAATAATCTCCCCTCCTTTACTATGTGAATCCCTAGGACTGAACTCAGGTAGCCATGTTCAGTGTCAAGTGCCTCTACCCACTGAGACACTCCACTGGCTCATGTTCTTCTTTGTTTAATGAGAATTATTTCTTACATATTTTTGGTGTATGTATAACTTCCAGGAATCAGTTCTCATCTTCCATTGCGTGATTTTCTAAAAATCAAAGTCTTGTCTTCAGATTTGGCAGAAAGTACCTTTACCTGCTCAACCGTTTCACTGGCTTTCTCCTTTAAAAAAATCTAAATTGACTTATGTTAATACAGTATAGTCAAAACAGGTATAGTGACACATAATTGTAATGGAAGCAATTGGCAGGCAGAGGCAGGCAGACTGTGAATTTGAGGCTGACCTGGGCTACATACTGAGTTGCAAACAGCCTCAGCTACAGAGATAGACTCTATCTCAGAAAGACACAAAATAAAATACCAGTGTCTAGAGTTTGAATTATGTGAAGTACTCAGACTCATGCTTAGTGTCTAGCACACTAGTGTACACATATGCACACACATGTATGCAAAAAAAATGTATGCACACACCACAGCGCTGAGCAATATACATGCTTAAGAGCTTGTGCCTTAGATTAGGAGCTACAGGGCTCTATTTGTCACCAGCATTAACTGTCAGCACTGACTAGAAAGCTCTATCCTGTCCCTCAACATTCCCCATTCTGAGCTATCTTGTTATAAAATCAGAGTTGAGCAAGGCTGATTCCCTGCCTCATTCTGGCCTCAGCTTTCTTGAGAAAGGAAACATACTTGCCTGGGGTAAAGACTTTCCCAATGCTTTGCAAGTTACTCCTGCATCAGTTCTCTTATCTTTTAAGTAACACCAGCACACCAACTGCTGGGCCTTTCATCAAAGATATAGAATTGAAAGTTGTAGCAAGATCTGCTCCTTCAGTTTGCATTCCGCATTAGGGTTTGGAAACCGTAAAGGCTCCAAGAGGAGCAGGGCAGAGCGGGTAAAATGTGAAATATGCAGGGGTGAAACAACAGCCTGGAAGATGGGCTGAGATGACGAAGCTGTAGCCTCAACAAGAGTGCTCTGGCTGAATGAGTAATCAGGAACTGGATAAGGCCGCTCCAACACCCAGAGGCTTGGCCTTCTGGGTTCTCATTTGGCAGTTTTGCTCTACCTGGGCCTCATGTCATTATTAAGAGATATGGCTGTACGAGAGGAAATGACTTCACCTGGGTCCTTCTAATTCAAATCAGCTCCCTACTTGGCCTCAAAGATGATGGTTTTTCCTGTCCTCTCACACAGATTCTTGTGGAGCCATTAAAAATATGCCTCCTTTAGATGAGATTTACAAGTTAAGGACCCTAAAGGCAGTGAAGATTCAAACTGTTATCCATTAGTCTCTGATTTTCCTCACTTCTTACAGAGACTCAGTCATCTTCCTAGGAGGTCAAACCTAAAATTTAGGCTTCATCATTGAGTCTTCCCTGGTAAGTCTTAGTCCATTGAATGCAGCCCCTGTCAAGTTCTCCCACGTCTTGGCTCCTTTGCAGTGCTTGAGTAAAAACCAGGTTTTCATGCTTGGAAGGCAAGTGCATACTGTGGCATTGACTTGTGCCTCCTGTCCTTTCTCTCACCTTTTCTACTTCATACTCCAAACTCTGGTGATACTGAACCACCTCCCTGGGGTTCTCTTCATACCCAACCCTGTTCTGTGTTTTCACCTCACCTTCCAAACACAGCTCATCTGCCCCTCCACAAGTCCTAAGTTTTCACTCAGATTTCTCCAGAGGTTAGTACTTTACCCACAAGAAGAAGGAGATCAGGGCCAAAGGAAGGCTTGCTGAAACAGTATGTATCTAAATCCACGGGAATCTTTTGGAAAGATCTAGAATAATAAACTTTTCACTAAAATTATTTTTGGAAAAAGACATTTCCTGTTATTTCACACCACTGGACTGGAGATAGTTGAAACTTTTCTAGCTGGTGGTTTGATAAAAGACTTAACAGAAAGCCAAAACAAGCTGCAAATGTTTGTAAAGACAAAGCCTCAAATGGAACACAGATGACATTACTTAGGCTTTTATTAGGTTTATCTTTTTATTTTGTTGAGACCAGTATGCTTTATAAAAAAGTTAATTCTGACTCTCAGTGGTCAGGAGAGTATCAGAAGAGGAACAAAAATGAATACTTCTGCAAAGATCTAGGAAAAAGTGTCTAGGACCATCTGGGTAAATTCCTGCAGGGCTGTCTAGAACTGGGGTCCAGCTTACTATTCACGTTAGAACATCTGCTTAGCCCAAATTCAAAACAAACCTAAGTGCACACAGAAAATTTACATGTCATTCTGAGATGTGGTCCCAAACCCTTGTCAATACAATGGTTTGCACCAAACACAGTAAGTCTCAAACTGCCCTCTTCTTAACAGACAGATAGCTCATATCATGGATTGGACAGCCAATTAGTTGAGATGGGAAAGATACAGAGTGGGTTTACTTTACAGAAGAATTTACTCTAATTAGACCCTTCAGAATGCATTCTTACTCCAAATCTTACACCTCACAGACTTGTATTAATATTAGTATGCTATTAAGTGCAACATCAGAAATATCATGAAAAAGTTTCAGCCCCCAATTTTCTTCTCCAAATGTCTTCTGTTTTGTTAAATTTCTTGTGTGCACATGCGTGTAAGCGTATATGTATGTGTGTTTGTATTGTGAGTGTGTGTGTTTTATGTGTGTGCAGGTGTACACATGCCAAGTGATTCATGCAGAGGTCAGTAGACAACCTTGGCAGTTGCTGCTTGCCTTCCATCTTTTTTGAGATAGTATGGCTTTGTTGTTTATGCTGCATAATTTATCGAGCTGGCCTGGAAGAATCTGGGAATTCCCCTGTCTCTGGCTCCCATCTTGTAGTAGGAGTTGCAGAATTACATATGCAACTTGTCATGTTCTGATTTACATGATCTCAGGGGATTCAAACTCAACTTCTCAAGTCTGTGCAGCAAGTATTTTAATCACTGAGTCATCTCCAAAGATTAAAAAAAAAGTCTTTTTAAAGTTTGTTTTTAATTTTAAATACAGGAGGATAGGCATTTTGGTTCATGTCTTTAACTCAAGCACTCTGGAGGCAGAAGCAGGCAGATCTCTATGAGTTAGAGAGCAGCTTGGTCTACAGAGTGAGTTCCAGGACAGCCAGAGCTATTATCCACAGACCCTGTCTCAGAAACAGAGGATTCAGCATTGCAGGTGGTAGGAAGTGGGATTGGCTCTGAGAGGAATTAGGGAAGAAGTGGGGATGAATATGATCAAAAGTCTTTCAAAGAGTTAATAAAATATTGATTTAAAAGACTTAGTTTAAAATGTGTGTGTGTGTGTGTGTGTGTGTGTGTGTGTGTGTGTGTGTGAGAGAGAGAGAGAGAGAGAGAGAGAGAGAGAGAGAGAGAGAGAGAGAGAGAGCCATGAGGGCACATTATCCACAGATGCCAGAAGAGGTATCAAAGTCTCTGGAACTGGAGTCACTCCTCCCCATGCATAGATGCCTTCATAGATACATGAACATTTACAAAAACAACACCCAAAAATAAGTAAAAAAGGAAAAAACTCTAAAACTAATTAAATGGAGACTAACTAAAGAATACCCTGGGCATCAGCCTCTCAATTCCAAACACATGCACATATATATGCATGCACACCCACACACATGCACAACCCACATGAACATGTACAAATACCACATATTCATACAAAACCTCATTAATTAATTAGCTAATTGTTTAGTTAATAACCAAATAACTAAATAAATGCCTGCCCGCAAATTTCTGCCAGAGACAATCTGTGAAAGATAAAAACAGAACTCTGGACCACAGTCAGAGGATGAACCTTTCTTTAGAAGTGAGATGTGTCTTTAATGGCCAACAAATGATATCAAGGGTAAGTGTGTTACATCAGATTGAAGCAACTCTTGCAAACAGATGTAAGATAAGAGCCTTTGAAGGTTCAAGGAACAGAAAAAAATGTCTGCAAGCACTTGTGCTTTTAAGTACTGTAAATCAACTCTGTACACTCCACAGTTCTGAGCACAGTTGTAAATTGTCATATCAGTTACTAGTGTGAGTGGAAGTGTGAAGCCGTGTTGGATGGGAGGCCAGCCTCATTCTACCTTGTTGAAGGGAGATATAATTTAGATGTCAGAAGCCTTCAGTCTTTGACAAATCCTTCCTAGGTAAAGAAACAAGTCTTTTGCCAACTGAAAATGGTGACATTTCCACTCATGCCCAGCTTTGCAAAAACAACAGAAATGAAAACAAAACAAACAACACAAAAACAAAAACAAAAAACCAACAACATTTAAAGGTGTTTAGTAGAAAAAAACTTTAAATTCAGACATGATGCTGCAATGCTATTTTTTTCCTTTTCCTCTTGTCTTTCTGGGTTTCTTTTTAACTCTAGGAGACTTTATTTCTGGATACTCTTGTGTATCTTTGTGGGGGTTCATTCTGGTGTACATTCTTGGCTCACTGTCTTACTAATTGCATCCCATAATTCCCCAGCTCCTTTGCCTTCAACATAATACAAAACCAATAAATTCTTACCAATTTTCACATTTGTTGGCTTGGCAGCAAATAGGCAGTGATTTGAAAATCAGCTTAGTAAGGTCATATTTGGTTTTGTTCTTTTTCTTTCTGCATTGATAGGGGTAGGACTCAGAGCTTCATACATGCTAGGCAAAATCTCAACTACCTACACATATCTCCAGCCCTAGAGGGGACTTTTGAAACCATGGAGTTTCCCTCAAAATTTTATGAAAGTAGTAGAAGTATAAATTATACATAAACAAATTATACATAAACAAATTGTTTTCTACCCAAAAACAATTCAAGGAATCCTACTTATAAGATTTAGGTATTTTAATTGCAGTATCAGGCATCAGCCTGTGGCTATTGTTTATACACCTGGGTATGAAAGTAATACACCAGCAGTGGCCAGAAGCCTCACATAGGCCAGTGGGCGCAGTGAAAGGGAGTAGGGGCTCTACCAAGTTGAGAGAGATACTGGAGACTTGACTAAGGCAATTTGAATATTAGTTACCTGTCAGTACAGAAAGGTAAGTAAGGGGTGCTTTATTCAAAATGAAGAATGGATTCTAACCCATGCTCCAATTTCATGCAAGTCAAGAAGGCATGAAAAAAGAATAAAACTCATTCTCCCAGAAAACACAATTGAATTATTTATAGACCTAAGAAAAATGTTTGAGTTTTCTAGTAATTAAAAATGAAAAACAACCATGTTCACCTCTTGCTTTGTAAATATCACTTTCATTTTCATTTTGAGAAAGATATTTTAAAAAGATGATATTTAAAGCTCCCAAGAGTGAAACAAAACAAGCCAGAAGAGTAACTGGGAAAGCACTTAGAAAAGCAATTTGGCAGGATGTGTCAAAAGCCTTAAACTCCCTGTATTTTAAAGCCAGACATAATTACTTTATGATTCAATATTTAAGGAAAGACTGCCAAATATAGAAAAAGTAATTATTCCTATATATCTTTAGTACGGTGTCACTTATAATAGAAACACAAACAAATAATACATAATGATCTATGGCTTAGTATTAGGTAATTAAGCCATGGCAAGCTTTGATGTTCTTTATATTATGCCTATAAAGATTATCATAATGTAGAATATGCTTAGTTTTTAGTATCTGGAAAAATAGAAATCTGTGTCTAAAATAAATATAAGCACGTGACACACACACACTGAGCCAAAGCAAACAGATTTATGAAGACTAGAAGAAAATATACCCAAATGTGTCTATTTAGTTGTTTTTGAATGGTAAGAATTTAACATGAGCACATAAAAATAATTCATCCAGAAGCTGGGACTGGGCCTGGGGCTGGGGCTCAGCAGTAGAGCATTGACTTAGGATAAGTAAGGCCCTGGGTTCCATCCTGAGCTCCACACAAAAACCATCAGTCCTGTCTCTCATTAGTCATGATACCATGTGAACAATTTTATTTACTAGAATTTAAGCAGGATTCTTCAGATAATTAACTAACTCTTATAAAGTTACACATTCTAGAATCCTAAATTATTCATTTACAAACACAATTATAAAATTTCTCTCTAAGTCACAACCTACCATCCTTTATAGTAACCTTTCATATTTTCAGGCAAAAGAAAGCAAGTACACCAAAAGTAATTCTTTCCCAGAGGTCAATTGTGTATCAATTTCAATTTCAATACATTCAACTATATTTGATATTCTATGAAATGTACTTCAGTGAGGAAATGAAGAAAGAGATACATTATTAGTTTTTCAAGGCCAGGAATTCGTTTCCCTTAATTACTTTTTGTTTAATACCACCAATGTGTCTCTTTGAGATTATACTGTAAACTTTGGAATGTAATAGCACTGTTTATATTACGTTGTCTAAATCAAGGAATATAATGAATTATTCACCAGTTAAAGCATTGAACTTGGCATAATTATCTGTAACGCAGGGTCTAACAGAAATTTCTCACTATTCACATGAAAGTTGTGTCTAAGAATAGTTTGCTGTATGTTAAATATAACATCTAATATAGGAGTTAGGGAGATGGTTCAGTAATTAAGAGTAAGTTCTACTCTGGAAGAGAGCATGAGTTTGGTTTCTATCTTCCATGTGACAACTCACAACCATGTCTCCAATTCCAGTTATGGAAGATCTATTGTCCTCTTCTGGTCTCTGAGGACACCAAGATCATATATACAACCAGAAAAACACTCACACCATGTATAAAATAAAAATATTTTAAAACAATATAATATTCATGTAAATATACGCATTCTGTGCTTTTCTAGGCATACACTTAAATATGCTTGTAAATGTGGGCATTTTAAACTGGTTTTCACGTGAATGTTGAGTTATTATATTTACTTTGTAGATATGAATACACACACATCTGTATCAATAGACATAAAATATTTACCTTAGATCTTTTGTTAGAAATAATCATTTTTAATGGTTATTATTTTACCTTCAATAGTGTTGTGAATGTCATTGAAAAATGGAAAACTAAGATGTGTTCATTTTCTATTTAGTTTGCACTTCGTTTCTGGGAAGTTACCTTGCTTCATTTTATTTCCCTGGGCATGATGCAGCAAATAAGCACTTTAGACAATAGATGGATAAATAGTGCTTTGATGAATAGGTTTCCCTTTGCCAATGTGTGATTTCATTTGGACTTTGAGCTTAACTATATGAAGGAGATTTAAAGTTGATGATTAGGTCAAAACTCAAGATGTCCGAGAATCAGGTGTGGGCTGGTATGGTTCATGGAAACTATGTGTCTATTTAGCTTTTAGAAAGCTAAGTAAGGTTAGAAAAGGGTGAGCCTAGGGCAATATCCTGTCTGAGGAAACAAAGTTGCCTAAGAGTTTTGCCTAGTGAATCTGCTTAAGCCCTAATCATCTAAGGAAGACATAGAAAAAGCAGACAAACAAGTAATCCAGGCACCTCAACCCACTTTCTGGAAGACAGCTAACACAAATTACTTTCTATTATTGCACCTGCAACTCTAAGGTAACTGGTAAGCCATTACAGATCACAGTTTTAATCTTAGGAAGATGTCCTGCAAAAGTTTAAATATAAAGTTTTCTAGTGATCTTGAAATTCATCCTAGGAACATAGCTAATATAAATGAAAACATGTCCATCCAAAAATATATCCATACATTGTGAATGAATGTCCAATAGCCAGAAAGCAGAAATGACCCAGATGTGAATCAACTAATAAATAAAGAAATTATGGGTTGTTTATACTATAGAATATTATTTATCCTTGAAGAAGATACAGACTGAAACATGGATGAACCTTGGAAATATTACACCAAGGAGAATGAATACAGCCAAAGAAGACTGTGCAGTGAATGTTTCCATTTATATGTAATGTCCAGCATAGGCAACTCTATTGAGACACAAAATTAGTTAGGCTGCAATGATGGAGATAAGAGTGGTTGGCAAGAGGTTGAGGAAACTACTTTGAATATCTTTGTTTTCTTCTGGGAGAGACAAAATGTATTACTGGGAAATGATCTTTACCAACCCTACATCCGACAGAGGGCTAATATCCAATATATACAAAGAACTCAAGAAGTTAGACTCCAGAGAGCCAAATAACCCTATTAAAAATGGGGTACAGAGCTAAACAAAGAGTTCTCACCTGAAGAATATCTAATGGCTGAGAAGCACCTAAAGAAATTTTCAACATCCTTAGTCATTAGGGCAATGCAAATCAAAGCAACCCTGAGATTCCACCTCACACCAGTCAGAATGGCTAAAATCAAAAACACAGGAGACAGCAGTTGTTGTCAAGGATGTGGAGAAAGAGGAACACTCCTCCACTGCTGGTGGGAATGCAAGCTGGTACAACCACTCTGGAAAGCAGTCTGGCGGTTCCTCAGAAAACTGGGCATGACACTCTCAGAGGATCCTGTTATACCACTCCTGGGCATATACCCAGAGGCTTCCCTGGCATGCAATAAGGACACATGCTCCACTATGTTCATAGCAGCCTTATTTATAATAGCCAGAAGCTGGAAAGAACCCAGATGTCCCTCAACGGAGGAATGGATTCAGAAGTTGTGGTATATTTACACAATGGAATACTACTCTGCAATTAAAAACAATGAATTCACGAAATTCTTAGGCAAATGGTCAGAACTGGAAAATATTACCTTAGTGAGGTAACCCAATCACAAAAGAACACACATGGTATGCAGTTACTGATAAGGGGATATTAACCCAGAAACTCAGAATACCCAAGTCACAATTCACATATCAATAGATTTCCAAGAAGATGGAAGGAGAGACCCCTGGTCCTGGAAAGACTGGATGTAGGGGAATACTAGGACAGCGAGAGGGAGCTGAATGGGGAACAGGGGGAGGGAAGAGGGCTTATGGGACTTTCGGGGAGGGGGAACCGGGAAAGGGGAAATCATTTGGAATGTAAATAAAAAAATATAGAAAATTAAAAAAAAAAAGAAAATATATGCAAGCTTTGAACAAAAAAAAGTCACATTGGTTGCAATCATCACACAGTCCTGTGAAGCATGTTTTAAAAACTAATGGCTTTGATGTTTTAGATGAGTGAATTCTATGCCATGTGAATGACACCTCAACAAAACTATTATTGCAAAATACAAAGGTGAATCTTTGGAACTTAATACTGTTGATTTTTATTGTCATTAATTTTTATTAGGTTATCCAAGGACACAGTTTTGATTTGGTGTTGGATATTTTATTTATTAAGATGGTCCTAGGTTGCAAGCTGGCCCAGAACTACTGTGTGGCTCAAGTTGATGTTGAATTCTATCCTTGCCATAGGTCCCTGAGTATTGGGGTTACAGAGCATCTTTAATAGTCAGCCATTTGAAGATTTTAATGAATATGTGACAGTGGGTTTTGCCCATTCTTATCACCTCATTATTCACTTTAACAAGTGACTGTTGCTTCCTAGAACAACTGTAATTCGTTCTTTGAAGGCTTACTTGGTAACTATATGTACTGCTGAACCCACTGAATCATGAAGTTCCCCAATACTTCAGTGGGGATAACTGAAGTCTTCCCAGCTCCCAAACAGGATTGAGCTCCAGGCGTGAAAACACACTTGCTGTACCATTATTCCATGCCTCATTTTTTAATTGGTACATTTGGTCTCACTTCATAAATAAATGGCTGGCTCTCAGGTCCTTCTCACAAGGTCTGCTTCTAGGAGAATCCAAACCAAGATTTAGGTTCCTCTTTTTTTTTTCTCTTCTGAAATAATATTTGCAACTTCTTTTATCAAAGAAATAAAAAAATGAAATTTCATCAGGTGCCTAATGGAATAGCTCTGTGATTTGGGGTTTAACAGAGAGAGAGAGAGAGAGAGAGAGAGAGAGAGAGAGAGAGAGAGAGAGAAACACAGAGAGAGAGACAGAGAGAGACAGAGACAGAGAGACAGAGAGAGACAGACAGAGACAGAGACAGAGGTTGACAAGTTTAAAGTATGCTGTGAAACTAGAAGTCACAGCTCTTTAGAACTCATAGAAGACAAGAAGTGTAGAGCTAAAATAATTGTCTGAGTTGTTAACAAAAGAAACCCCAAAGCCAGGAATTGGAAAGAGCTGATGAATTTGGAAGGTGGCCTCCAGAAGCCCTGATAGGAGTCTGGGAAGAAGAAACAAAGGAAGACAGGCAATAAATAAGGTAGTAGCTTGTTGCTACTGTGGGATGCCACGAGGTAGTGTTAAATAAGCCTGAGTTCTTCTGTGTAAGAGTTGAAGACACTTGATTTAGAAATGGAACCTTGAGCCTCATGTGTGCTAGGCAAGTTCTCTACCACTATGCTATATCTATAGTCTACTGCACTGTGTGGTTTATGCATCCAGTCATGTCAATCATAAATTGACAGCTGCCCATGAGAGTATCAGGCCCATATGTGGCCTACTTTGAGTATGGCAATGAGAGGTTGCAGAGGGCATAGAAATCCAACAGGCAAATACCAGACAGACAGAGCTAGAGTCTCTACTTCAGTGCATGCGAACAGGAGATAGGCTTTCCCATTGAGACCTGTGTCAGCCCTAGGCTATTAGCAAAAAGAGCAAGGCTCTTCTCTTGAAAACTGGCCTGAAGTTGATTCCTGATGCCCAATCAGGAAATTCTGGCAGTAACCCAAGTAGGAATAGTAAGAAGAGAAAACTCACTGGCAAAGCAGATTGAAGGGGTATCTAAGGTTTACAAAAGGAAGCAGAAAACTACCATCATGGGGGCGGGGGCAGGTGACGAGAAGTGATTTTTTTTTTCCAGTGCCCAGTGAATATATAGAAAATGAAACCGGAAGTTCTTTTTTTGACTGTGGAAACTAGTTTAGAAAATAACATTAGCTAAATAGCAGTTGATACAGCCCACTCCATACAGTCCTGTATTCTAAAAGGCCATAGGCTTCAGACACCAGAGAAAGAGAAACCAATATTCAGCTCAACAATTTTGTGAGGTAATTAGATGTTCCCAACCTGTGTTTTCACCCTTTGTCTTTCTTACGTTCTACAATTCATTTACAAACTAGTAATAAAACATGCCACTGCCTAGAAAAAATGTGTTTTTCAGGAATAAAATTAAGATTGCTTTTCTTATGTACACAAATACCATATATGTCCCTTAGAAATGACACACAGACACCATTGTTATTACATTCTGTATATTCACTGGGCTTATTCGGCACATGAAGCTGTGATTATTTTTAACAGCAAGTTTAAATAAACGATCACTTTAAAAATTACCTGCAAATATCATTTGTCAATGCCATTAAGGTCTTTACCTACATTGATTTTTAAAAATGTTGGGGAAAAGTGCTATAACTTTCTGTATAAAAGAACATTAGTGTGAAGACTGGATTAAAGTCTAAAAGTTAATACTTTTTTTTTCATTTTTCTATTAAAAGGTACTGCAACATCTTAAAGCACACATCTATTCACTGGAAACTTAAAATTTACCAGTGCTTTTCATTTTAAAGACATTTTAAATTTACTCTCAAAAAAATCTTAAGCCTACAAGCCCCGCTCAAAGGAATTCATGTTTAAGGAAGTAAGCCAGATTTAAAAGATATTTGTGGCTGAAATATATCCTCCCAAGAGTACAATAGGAGAAAAAAATGAAGGGCTTTAGCAGCCTTTCATTTTTTTCTCCTCAGAAACCGAGGCCAAGAAATAAGGAAAGCACAAGGTCCAAGTGAATTGTTTTGTGTGCAGACAAAATGCTGTTGCCTGGCTTACCCGACCCGCCTGGCATCACAAGGGCTTTGTGCTTTCCCTTCTTTCAGACATGTCCAATGGAAGCTCAGTGTAGCAGGCTGGCAGGCTCACTGAGGTCCACCAAGCTCACTTTCCCCTTGAATGCATTCTCCATGAAACTGGAGAACGAGGAGAGAAAAACAGAACACAGGCAGTGCATGCGTTAAGACCACATGATCTTCATCAGCCGCTGACTGCTCTTGTGTGCATCTACTTTCTGATAAGACAAAAGCCCCTTTTGTGATAATTTGTTTATCCCTACTTAAGGCTGGCAATATCACACCATAATGAGTTTAAAAAAAATAATAAGCAAGCAAAGGACAGAGAACTTGGATTTTCAAACCAAAGTGATTTTCAGCCTTCATTCTTTATCCAAATGTACGTTCTTTTGTGGATCCAAGAAGCTTCTTCTAGTTGAAAAGAACACTTTGGTGCATGCACCAAAAAGAAGAAGAAGAAGAAGAAGAAGAAGAAGAAGAAGAAGAGGAAGAGGAAGAGGAAGAGGAAGAGGAAGAGGAAGAGGAAGAGGAAGAAGAAGAAGAAGAAGAAGAAGAAGAAGAAGAAGAAGAAGAAGAAGAAGAAGAAGAAGAAGAAGAGGAAGAATTTCACAGGACTGTGTGTGTGTGTGTGTGTGTGTGTGTGTGTGTGTGTATGTGAGAGAGAGAGAGAGAGAGAGACAGAGACAGAGAGACAGAGAGAGAGAAAGAGAGAGAGAGACAGAGACAGACAGAGACAGAGACACACAGAGAGGTATTCAGCTGGAACTGTTTCCTGGTTGTTTGTTCTTAGCATCTATCATGAAGATGGCGTTCAGCTAATCTAAATGAAAGAACAATGACAGATAGACAGAACAGCATACTACTCGCTACCCAAGAATAGGGTGGAGAATAAATAGAAGAGCCTGAGCCACAAGATCAAAAAGTACTCTGCAATTTCCTTTTATAGACATCTCCATAAAAAACAATGTCTGGGTTTTTTTTAATTGAGAGGAGAATCTTCAAAGTGCTAGACAGTACAATGTTAATCATCTAGCTCCAGGATGTTGCATTTAATGAGGCATGGAGAAGCTTCTCTCTCTCTCTCTCTCTCTCTCTCTCTCTCTCTCTCTCTCTCTCTCTCTCTCTCTCTCTCTCTCTCTCTGCTTCTCTCTCCCTGTCTATATGTCTTTCAGAAGTACGCAGTATGCATGCATGCACAAACAGTTTGTTAAGGAATTGAACAATGTGCTCTTTTCAATGGACTTTAAAAAATGGTGAACTGTAATCATGTTTTTTTTCTAACCATCTTCAAGGTGATGAGTTAGTAGTTAAAGTTCTTGTCTCCTAGCTGCTCCATACTTCAGAGTCCTGAGTACCTTACTTTTGATCCCCTCTCCATTTTACTGTTCATCACTTGCATGGTGTCACCAACAAAGGTGTTATTCTTCCCTCTGACTCTACTCAACTTGAACTCACACTTAGAAAATTCTAAAACCAAAAATTATGATTGTTGTATTTCTGCATCTAATAGAGATGTCTATCAGTCATCCCTGAATATGCAAACATACAACTGGGTTTCCTCTGCCTAGCTATATAACTAATAGAATATTATTATTATTATTATTATTATTATTATTATTATTATTATTATTAGATACTATTCTGCTGGCTTTTAAATTATTTGTTGATTCAAGAAATGGGCTATGTCTCAGTCTCAGTGTGTGTTGACTCAAAATGTTACAATATAGGGCTGAGGGTTAGCACTGTGGTAGAACATATATGAGGTCCCAGGTTCAATCCTAAACACCACCCCACCCTCTGCCTGCCAATGTTACAGTCATTTTCAAAAGGATAAAATCAAAATGTTACCTGCGGTAACTCTACTGTGTCAGGCATGACTTTCCATCCTTTTAGTTCACTTGCTCAAATTCCTCAAAGATAAACATCCTTCAACTGAAGATCTCCAATCTTTTAGTCCTGCCACCTGAACCTGACAACCAGTTACCTCTCTCACAGCCTCATTTTCTTTCTTCTCATTCTGTCATCTGTTTTATAGTCAGTATCTTCAGTTCCTGTTGGAAGTCTAATAGGATGCTGCATGAAAATGATGGTAGGATAAGGGGAAGAAATGGAGATATGCATCAACAGTGCTCTTTTCCAGGAAGCAAGAATCATTTAGGTCCAATATTATGGTCCATGACACATGAACAGACCTTGTCCTCATATATCCAGTCTTCACAAATTATAGTTGCATGTTTTATTATTTCTTCCTTAACTGCACTACCATAGACTTCTCTGATAAGTGAAGAAATTCATATTTGTACCGTTTCCATGTCAAAGGTCCTAATTCTCTATTTTAAAGCAGTCCATAAAAATGCTGAGAGGAAAAAGAATGCTAAGAGCAGGTTCTCTGAAACGCATTTGAGCTGGTATAGGGACCAGCCTCCACATGTCGTCTTGCTCTGGGAATTCTACAGGACCAAGGAGAGGTCATCCTTTGAAGAATAGAGCTACGCAATAACCCTGAGTCCCATCAGCTTCTTTCACTTATGATAGCAAAGGCTTCATCCTTTGATGGCCTGTAGCTTCAAACTGGCTGAATCAGCCACATGATAAGAATATCTCATGACATGTAGATCAAGAATGCTGCTCACCCATTATCTGTCTAGATCAGTGACCCTGGCAAACGGCCTCAGAGAGAAGTTTGTATGTAAAGCCTTGTCAAGACTCAATATGTGCAAAGAAGGGAGGCATTTTGATGAGGGAGGAATTCAACTGAGACACAGTCCCAACAGGGAAATCAAAGAGCAACTCTGAATTTGAGATGGGCCTTTAGAGTCCCCTGGATCAACAAGGATTCCATGCCTTTATGCCACCACATTGGTTGTAGGGTGGCTTCAGGGAAGGGCAACACTCATGCATGAGTCTATTTCCTCCACCTACAGGCAAATAACTAGAGAAATTTTCAACTGTGGGCAAGTAGCTTCCAAAATTCTCAGCCCATGCTCTATAGATCTTCAATCTACAACATCCATTACATTGTCATTTTAAAGTCAAAGAATAAACTAAAATTTCAATGCTCCAAGTATATTAAAGTATAGATTTACATTTCATCCACTTAAAGGTATATTTGAGAGGGTAATATTTGGATTTGGTGATGATCTCTTCAATAAATACAGACAAGTTTTCCTCCAGTGTCTCTGAGGCCCTTGAAGTAAAGCTGCTGTCCACATCCCCAATGTCTCTTTCAAACTACATAAACATGTCTCTCTGAACACACGATCCTTCAGGAACTTCACCTGTGTCTTTGCCTTTTTTCTGCTTAATATACGTGTTAAAAGTATTGCCCATCCATATCTCCTTACACTAGTCCAGTGTTTACTAAATAGTGCACTCAATTGAAGTTTGTTGAATAAACAAAGTAGCATATCAATAGATTTCTAAGAAGATGGAAGGAGAGACCCCTGGTCCTGGAAAGACTGGATGTAGGGGAATGCCAGGACAGAGAAACGAGAAGGGGTTGAATGGGGAAAAGAGGGAGGGAAGGGGGCTTATGGGACTTTTGACTTTTGGGGAAGGAGGAAACGGGAAAGGGGAAATGATTTGGAATGTAAATAAAAAAAAAACTTAGAAAATAAAATTTAAAAAAAAAAACAAAAACAAAGTAGCCAAACAATGAAGAAATGAGCAAACTTAGTTTTATTTGCCACAGAAAGAGCAACAACAGGAAATTGGAATTTGATGAAATGGGAACAATGCATTTTAATGCACACCTTTATGTGAGCTTATCATTGGTGCTTAACAAGGGAGGTTTGATTGCTACTGACTAACATAGCATAAAAGGACCATTCGCAATCAGCTTATCTCACAGCTCTCAAAAGTACACTAAAATCTATCATAGGATTTGAATGCAAACTGGAGAAGAAATTAAAATGCAGGCCATGAAACAGCTGTTTGATCAGCTGTTACAATATGCTGTGAATGAAGCCATATTTCCATCTTATCTAGATAGGTAAAAATAATTAGTCACAAAAATGGTTGCTTATAAGGCTATTTTTTTCTTTTTTTTAAATATAGAATAGTTTATTCAGGGTATGGGAAGGGGAGTTGAGAAAAAGACAGAGAGGGTGGGGTAGAGAGAGTAGAGGAGTAGAAGCTGGCCGTGAGCACATGGAGAGAGAGGGAAGAAGGGTAAGGGGGGGAGCAGGAACAAGAGGAGAGAGCAAGAAGGCAAGAGAGCAAGAAGACTGTTTTCTTTTCTATACCAAAACTTCTCAGTTAATTAATGATGGCAGACTTTTAGAAGAATGGGATAAATAGTATCCAACATTTTAAAAAGTCATGAAAATACATATTCCTAGTTAAGCATTGTAGACACAAAGTGTTGACTGCATAGAAAAATTCACTGAAATTTGAAAAATAACAAAAACAAATCTGTTTATGATATCTACTATCAACAACTTCAATGCATTACAACTATGAACTGAAGAAGAATCACACTTTTCTTTGTGTTATACCAAGGATGGGGAGCATGTTGGTTTCCTATTGGGTTGACTAAGAAACTCATGAATAAAGTTCGACCATAAAGAAAATTGGTGAAATTTTCTCGGGATGACAGTTTTGAAATACTAAACGACCTGAAGGAATTCCCAAATTTTATTTCTAAGAATTTCCTAAAGAAATAGGATTATGCAAAACAATTTATATGTATAATAGTTTTGACTTAAAAAGTAGAACTTTGAACAAAAAAACAATGCTCAATAGATGAAGCATTAAGTAAGTTGTAATACAATAGTATGAATTAATCTTATAAAGTTATCAAGATCATATGGGAGCCCAGAATTCAGGGGTGGGAGGGCAGGGAAACCTCAAATTTGAGATCATCTTAGACTATATATTTACCTCTAGTCCAACCTAGGTTAAGTGAGATCCAGGTAACCCTGGGATATATCATAAGGTCCTGTATCAACAAAACCAAACAAATATATGAAAAATATCAAACAAAGGAAGAACATACAGGATATAAAAAAGCCAGTGTAAATTACATATGTTGCCCTCTCCTCATGATAGATTTAGAGAAAGAGAGGGAGAAAAGTCTGCTGGAGCACTGGCAGGACTTCAAGCCAGATGGGGTCCCAGCACTGAGAGTGGGTACAGGAGCTCCCATTTCTAACTCAGTAACTAAGTTATCTCTAATACTTACAATGCCCAGTAGTAGATGGCCAACACAAAATTAACTATATGGTATTTTTTGGAGATTATTTCTGTTCATATTGTTTTATGTGGGTATTTTTTAATTACCACTGGTCTTTTGCATATACATGGTATCTTTTTTTTGTTGTGTTTGTTTTGTTTTATTTGTGCTGGAGTGGTTTGCTTGCTCTTTTATTTGCCTGTTTGGTTTGATTAGAGAGGGAAAGAAGACATGGAGTTTGGTGAGGGGGAAGGTAGGGAAGATCTGGGAATAAAAGAGGGAAAACTATAATCAGAATATTTTTATGGTTATGAATTTTCAATAAACACGAATAAATAATTTAAAAGATATATAAGTATTTATAATATGCTATTAATTTTAAAACAGATAGTAATGAGTATATAATATATAGTTCCCATGAAGAACATATAGATTGAAATGGTAAGAGGAGGTAGTTTTTATGAGGTTCAATTATACATGATTTTCATTTCCTTCTTGTCACTTCCTGTAAATTTATAGATTTTTTCAACAAAATATATTATCTTTATAGTTTCTGTTATTAAAAATATTCCCAGCTCTCTAGAAATGATTGTCAACGTAGACATCACAAAGATGGGACAAGTGAAACTCATTAATCTCAGTGGGAGTGCTTCTCCTAAACTTATGAGGGTGTTTGGTTGTTAATTAAATTGGCTATTGGTATTTCATTTCATCCTCCTGTTAGGTGACAACAAATCTTCTCAACTGTTTGTTGCTATAATGTAGAAAACTGGGCATAACCCATAGACATGTGATAAAATTAAAAAAAAAAACAACAAAATGCAAACTAAGATAGCAACAGGACTGATAGCCTAAGAGAAAGAAACATAAGTACACATCCAAACGATGAGGCCATGCCTCCACATTCAACATGTAAGAATTGTTAAAATGTTGGACAGGTGATTAAAAAGAGAATGGTTGGGACTAGGAGCTAATAAAACTAAGACAAGTCAGGACGCCTTCACCATTGTGCAATTCTGGAAAATGCTGCTGCTGAGCAAGCAGAATGAAATAATGAGGTGAGAAAAAAATTTGACACAAGAGCAAGGGCTTAAACATTAAACACACATCAGATGCTGGTTAACACTGCATGTGGCAGGGTGATTAATAATTAAACGGTGGCACCCGTGTAACATTTGATGGAAAGAACCACTCCACAAAGTAGTCTCGTGACCTACACACCTATGCCATGTCACTAATACCCACCCATACATTACACACATGCACACACACACACACACACACACACCATACTACTCCTAGTAAGCAAATAAAAGTGAGAAAGTAAAAAAGTAAAAATTATAAATATGAATAAAAAATGAATATAAAAACCTGATGGTTTGGGCTTGGGATATAGCTCAGCAATGGAATACTTGCTTAGTAAGCATAAGGACTTAGGTTTCATTCCTAACACAACACAAAACAAAACAAGTAGTAGAAGAGGTGGTCTTATCCAGTAGGTTAAAATCTTAAGGTGCTTTCATACTCAGAAATCAATGATTCTTCTAAAGCCAGTCCCTGAAAAGGATAAGGTCAAAGGAAGTTTGTCACCTGGATATTCAAAATCAAGAAAGAATTTTGTCCCTTTACCTTTTACCTTCCTGTAGAATAAGTCTGTTTTATATGTAGATACTTTAATACTAAGCCTAATGAACTCTTGAAAAATGGAAATTCTGGGCTGGAGAGATGACTCATCAGTTAAGAGCATTTGCAGAAGTCCAGAATCCAATTCCGAGCACCCACATGGCTGATCACAACTATTAGTAACTCCAGTTCTCATGAATCTAACATCCTCTTCTTGGATCAGGCACATTCATAAACGTAAATAAACACATGCACATAAATAAAGTTAAACAAAACTTTAAAAATGGGAATGGCATATCTATAACCAGAACAAATCTCCAAAGCATTCTGTTGGGGGATGAAACCATCTTTATTTCCACAGAACATCTAAGTAGATACTCTCATTTTGACATACATTTTGGATCTAGCAGGATATTTAATCTTTCTTGTTTGCAAACCCTTTCAGTGAATCATTACTCGATGACTTGTAAAAACAGCAAACTCAATATTTACTGACGGACCTGTTCCCACTTACAGAGAAACATGCTGAAATAAGCCCTGGCTAATCCAAGTTGCACATTAGAACAGTTGGGGTTTATAGCCAAGCTCAGGATCCTCTAACCCTTGGGCTTACACATCTAGGTTAGTGCTCTTCCTTTGGGAGGTATATGGTTAGCTCCAATCTCCGACAGGTTTTTGACTAAAGAGTTTACCTTCTCTTACCTCAGTACCTAGGAAGATTCATATCCCTCATCAAGGAATACTATTGGTTTAATTTTATTTCTCAGGCTATGGAAGACTAGAGATAGGGACATCATAACATGACCAGTTTGGGATCAGATAAAGATTCACAACTAACTACTTACTCAGATCATTTGCCTTTTGAGGCATGGTCTCATGTACCTCAGGCTGATCTGAAATTCAGCTGACGGTGAATTTGAACTTCCTAGCCTTATGTTTCTATGTCCCAAGCACTGAGAACACAAGGCATGAATCACCATGGTTGGTTTCCGTAGTACTGCAGATGGAACAAGACTGGGGGCACTGTGCGTGATAAGTAGGCACTCTACCAACTGAACTATAGTCACAGCTCTAAACAGATAAAACAAATAAAATATAGTAGATGAGATGCATTAACGAAAACAGATATGGGATACTATCAAGATTATTAGTTTCATGTCTATAAAACCTATAGCTGAAAGTGAAGTTTTGGATGGTTCTTGCACACGGTCATATGCACTGTATATTTTCCATTTGTCCTGGGTCCTAACTAACACTGAATACTACATTTTTCTCTTGTCACTGGGAATGATTTAATATCGCTAACTTTATATACTATTTAAGCTGAAGACACTCTAATTTAAGGCATATCAATCACTATATATGTGTATTTGAATATTACTTTGAATGTTAATTGAACATATAAGGAATAAATATGAATTTGCTAAATTTTGGAGATAATACACCATTTGATCTCATTGATATCTGGAGAAAGTACTACCATCAATGAAATGACATTTTATGGAGTTTACTGTATCACTGCTACTGGAGGCCTCCATCTTGGAGAAATAATCTAGAAACTAAAGTTATTTCTTCAAGTTCATCAGAGAAATCAGAGCCAGAGGCCACTTGTGTGTTTTGTCAAAAATGTAGACATTGCTACACCAATTGAGTTCCTCAATTATATGTTGTGGCATTTAAAACAAACTTTATCTATACATCAGTTAAGGCAATTACCCTACTAAAATCTTCTGAGAATCTTCTTGCAGCTATATGAATGAATGAATGAATGAATGAATGAATGAATGAATGAATGATACCAGAGCACAGTTAGTTCATTATTATCATTACACGACTGGGAATGATGGTGCACACCTGTAATTTCAGAGTCTAAGAAGGTGAGGCCTGAGGATGTAGAGTTTAAGAACAGTCTGGCCATTAGAGTGAGAACCAGTGTTTAACAAAATTATTGTAGAGAAATGGCTCCACTGGACAAAGGTTAAAAGACTGAAATTTGCTTCTCTGGTAATGGTATGTTCACAAGAAGTAGAAAAATGACAACAGAAAAATGGATACTAAATGGAATAGGTCAATCCAAACATTAACATCTGCAGGCACCAAATCAATTATAAGTCTTCATATAGCAATATGTTTTGAGTTCATAGTATTTGACATATTTATGTCTTAGATATATCTTTCAAAGTGAGTTTAAGCTTTTTCTTTAAAGTCAATCATAGGCTTCACATATCATCTGTATACATGAGCAAACTAAGTAGAGTTTGCAAGCAGCGTTCCCCTTTATGATAGCAGTCCTTGTGTTTGTGTGAATGTGTGTAGACACACTCACATGCACAAACAGGCACAAATAATTCCTCAAGTCAATTTCTCAGTCTGCTACCGGGTAAGTGGTCATTTTTCGAGCCTTATTAACAAGAACAGCCAACATCTATTGTGCACTTTGCAGATGCCAAGTTCCTTTTCCAAGCACCTAACATATTTTCCCTTTATTCTTCTCAACCATTTTATGTAAGAGATAATATAGATGTTATTATTACCCTCATTTGCCAGATGAGAAAATGAATGTGGGAAAAGGCTATTTTACCAAAGGGACCAAAGCTTATTAGACAGGACCAGACTATACTCAATGCTAGCAGTCTGCAACTGCTGCTGCCTCTATAGAGCAGGAAGATCAAACCTTATTGCCCAGCCACTGGGGGAGGATATTGTAGCCATTGTCAAAGGCTCAGTTGCACCTTAAGCTGACTCTAATGACTTTTGAGGATGGGCAAAGACCCAGAAACTCTGTCTCTAGTGATGTGATTCTGCCTACACAGTCCACTAACAAGCCCCTTCTACCAAAATACCCTAGGTGTAAGGTCATTGTCATTAGAACCCTAATGAAGCTGCCATGAAAAGTCAAACGTGTAGACAGTGTTCAAAATGCTGTTATAAAACAGTAGCAGTGACTGGATAATACCATGTTGCTAATTCATTTGCCTTTTTGTATAAGGAAGAAAGGAGTGGAAAGGTAACAATGAGAACCACATCAGTGTTAGAACAAGAGCCTGGCTGGGGTGATGTCAAAGTACAGATCTAGAAATTCACAGGAACCCAATGAGTTCCTCCAGTCCCTTTGATGGGAGGTTGAAGAATAAACTGTGGCAGAACAAAGCTGGAATTGGGCAGGTCCTTGCTGCTGCTTGAATAAAAACCTCATATTCTGTCACTACCTCCTATGTGCGTCATTTCCAGAAAATTATTGGCTGCTAAAGATGGAGTAGTTATTGCATTTAAAAGTGTCTGTTTCTGCTCTCATGGTTTAAATTGGAGGACATTATGTCAAGAGAAACAAGCCAGGTGCAGAAAGACATGCGGTACATGACTTCATTCATATTTGGAAGTCAAAACTGTTGATCTGACAGAAGAGAGCAAAATGGTGATCACTAGGGCCTGGGGAGGATAGGAGCTATGGTCATACAGTCAGAAAACAGGTAGCAGAACACAGTCATATGTAACATAAGTTAGAATGTTCTATAGCATTATCAGTAGACTCCAGAATACAGTAATTTTTAAATTTTTATCTTGTCTTTTATTGGATATTTTCTTTATTTACATTTCAAATGTCACTCCCTTTCCCAATTTCCCCTCTGCAAACCCCTTATCCCATCCCCATGCCCCTCCTTCTATGAGAGTGCTCCCCCATCCCACCCACCCACTCCCACCTCGCAGCCCTGGCATTCCCCTACACTGGGGCATCAAGCCTTCACAGGACCAAGGGCCTCTCCTCCCATTGATGCCCAGCAAGGCCATCCTCGCCTACATATGCAGCTGGAGCCATGGGTCCCTTCATGTGCATTCCTTGGTTGTTGGCTTAGTCCCTGGGAGCTCTGGGGGGGGTCTCGTTGGTTGATATTGCTGTTCTTCCTATGGGGTTGCAAACTCCTTCAGCGCCTTCAGTTCTTTCTCTAACTCCTCCATTGGGGACCCCATTAAAAACAATGACTTCATGAAATTCTTAGGCAAATTGATGGAACAAGAAAATATCATCCTGAGTGAGGCAACCCAATCACAAAAGAACACACATGGTATGTACTCACTGGTAAGCCCAAAAGCTCAGAATACCCAAGATACAATTCACAAACCACATGACGCCCAAGTAGAAGGAAGACCAAAGCGCGGATGCTTCAGTCCTTCTTAGAAGGGGGAACAAAATACCCATGGGAGGAAATACAGAGACAAAGAGTGGACCAGAGACTGAAGGAAAGGCCATCCAGATACTGCCCTACATAGGGATTCATCCCATATACAGTCACAAACCCAGACACTATTTCGGATGCCAAGAAGTGCATGCTGACAGGAGCCTGATATATCTGTCTCCTGAGAGGCTCTGCCAGAGCCTGACTAATATTGAGGTGGATGCTCGCAGAATACAGTAATTTTAAAAACTGTTTTATTTTGTATTTCTAAGGATAGCACCTACAGACTTGTGCATACTGAGAAATCATTTTATTACTGAGCTACATCCACCACCACAATTATATATATATATCGAAGTGCTCCAACACAGAGCAATGCGTATTTTCAAGAGAAAGAAATGCTAATCACTCTCATTTTATTATATATTGAGTTGGAGTGCATAGGTGTGTGTGACGTTATCAGGTACTATTTCTTAACTGTGTACATGTGCTTGCTATATGTTAGTTAACCAAAGATTCATTTGGTTTATGTCAGATAACTTTGGTGTAGGGGGCCTCACTAATGAAGCTATTTTATAATCCATTTACATGGTTTTTGGAAGAGAGGATCTAGAAGTCTCAAAAAAAAAAAAAAAAGCAATGACACGAAAATTGGGACCCAAATTACCCTAATTTGTTTAGACCATGTTATCTATCTCTATTGAAACATCATACTGTATCCTATAAATATGTTCAGTTATCACATGTGGATGAAACTTTTTGAATAAGGTGATAAAATATTAACTATCTTGATTTGATCTTATAGACTACATAAATGTAAAAGATTATCATGTAGCACATCATATATTTTTAAGATTATAACTACTTTCAAATTTTTAAATATATGTAAAAAAAAAGTTAGTTTGAAACATCACTATTTGTTTTACATGTAAAGTTAATGATTTTTACAGTACAAAGATAGGGGCTCTATCCTGTAATAATTACATATTCAAACTGTTTGTAAAAATATGTTTGAACTGAAATAGCATTCCACCACTGTTCACCTTCCTTTCTTCCCTGATCCTCCTAGCTGCCCTCCCTCATATGGAGTTCAGTGGATTTTAGAAAACGAAACTAGAAAAAGGAAGCCTCACCTTGCTCTACATCCCAGAAAGTAAAGTGAAGCAAATCACAAGTCCTTTTTCTAGACCTCTAAAGAGTTGGCAAAAGACACATTGTGACTCACAGGAGTGACTGGAAAAGCAATGTGCTTCAGTGTGGCATTTGCATACAACATAAAACTCACCTAAATCCCACCCCCACCCCCACCCCCTTACCTTCTCTTTCTTTCCTCCCACATCCCCCTGGTTCCTTTCCTTTCCCCTAATTACCCCTTTGTACCTTCAACTCCTTTTCAAAAACAGTCTTTCTCTTGCTTTATTTTTAATGGAGGCAATCTTTTCCTTTCCCACTCACTGAGAATTGATTTCCTAGTACATGTTTTGAATCATTTCTAACTTAATTTTTCATTTTTGCTCATTTTTTTAAATCAATCAGTAAGTCTTCTTTTCTAGTGAAGAGATGAATGGGCCATACAAAATCATTTAAGCGAGTGCAGGAACTAGGGCTCACCTGCAGTTTGTGTGGCAATTTACTATGCTTACTGAGAATTACCATGGCCTTTCTGTTTCTCCTTGGCTGGGATATACAAATTTCCAAGCACATTATTAAATCACTGATACTTTTGAACATTTTAGTTTAAAGAGAATTTCCCCCATTTTTTTTCTTCATGACAAAAGAAGAGGTGGCTTGGTTATTAATCCCAAAGGCACCTCTACCCACAGTGGCCCTGAACTCATGATCCCTTTTGACTGTGGAGGACACTCCATATCCAAGGACCATCAGCAGGAGGCCAGTTCACTCTCCTAACCACACTGATCACACTTTAAAAGGCTGCTTCATGCTCCTGCAGGGATCTTAAGCAATTCCCTACTGCCTTTCATTTCCCAGGCCTTGCAAAGCCTTTCTCTTTTCCGTTTGAGTTGCCCTTTCTTAGCTTTTATTTTGGTGACTGAGTAGGATCTACTCCAGAGTTGCAAGTCAGTTCCCACAGTGGCAGCAACTCAAACATTAAAATTGAAACTTGGGACACAGGCAATGGGCAGCTGTGCTGCCAGCTAGTGCCAAGTGGAAGATTGTTTGCCCTGCCAAATTTCAGGGGATAAACAACCTGCTCCTTCTGTGGTAGGGAATCCCTTATAAGCAGACACATTTCTAAAGAGGTATTCCTCAGCCACATGGAAATTTTGTTTAAGCATCAAAAAGAAAGTTATGTATTAACTAGCTATACCTTCAGGATGTCTCTGTGTTTATCCTAAAGGGAGCGATTAAATTTTGCTGACAGCTTTCAAACTTATCAAGGGATTAATCAGATTGCCCTGAGTTTAATCATTGACAAAGTTTTAAAAACAGAGTGGAATTTGGAAACTATGAAGCATAAATCATTTTGTCAATAATCTCCTGAGTCTAAAATCATACACCCCCCCCCACTTGGCTCAGGCCATTTCTTCTACGACAGTGACTTTAAGTCCTCCACCACGCACATCTGTGGCACCATTTTTTTCCCCTCTTAGTTGCCAGCTGATGGATTTCTGTTCCAGAGGGTCTTCCAAGCACATCCCATTCCAGCTGTCTGACTTCTCAATTCCTTCTCATGCCAGCACTTTCTCCATACTCCCAGTCATCTCACACATAACTTTTATGAATTAAAAATTATCATATTTTTGAACTACAGAAGATGCTAAAAAAATAAAAGTCTCTCTACAATTCATCTCTGGTGATTAAAAAAAAAAAAGAGGCTGATCTCTGAGTTCAAGGCCAACCTTAGTCTACAGGTTGAGTTCTAGGTCTCAAAAAAACAAACTTGGAGATTTAAAAAAAAAATCAATTGTGCTGTGTAGCGAGATTTCCCTCGTAGTCTTTCTGTCACAGCCTCCCAAATGCTGGAATTATGGGCTTGAGCCACGTGGCCGAGATCCCACCGGACCATTTATTTTGTTTCTGTCAGACCTTCTCCCATTCTTCATACTGAAATTCTTTTTAAGAGGTTTTCATTTTAATTTTTGAAATTAAAATATAATTATAACATTTCCCCATTCCCTTTCCTCCCTCCAACTCCTCCCATACCCCTTCTTGATCCCTTCTTAAATTCATGCCTTCTTTTTTATATTGTTTTATGTATACAAATATAATATACTCATAAATATAATTAAGTATATAGACATAGCCTGCTCAGTTTGTTTAGCCTTAATTGCATTGTATATGATTTCAGGGCTGGACAATTGGTGTTAGATAACATATTTGGAAGCTCTTCCCTGGGGAAGGCTATTTCCTCCTGCTACCAGTCCTTAGTTGCTTGCAGTTTTTGTCAAGGGGTAGGGACCAGTGAGATCACCCTTCACTGTTAGCATATCATTTGGTGTTGTCTTGCTTAAGCAGCCATATTGGTGAGGAACCATGGAGGAAGCTTGCCTGTCATTTCCAGGAGACATAACCTTACAGCGGATCTCCTGGTTCTTTGGCTCTTGTAATCCTGACCCTCTGAAATATGTACTGTTTCCTGAACATGCTAATATGTCCTTTCCTGTGTCTGATTGTATACAAGTTATTCTTTAGTTTAAAGCGCTTCTGTCATTTAGCCTACTGATGTATTCACTTGCATTCTTTAAAGTCAAGTCCACTCCTCTTGTTTGTGAAGTGTGCACAGACTTTTCTCAGATTCTGATGTTTTCTACAAATACCATCCTTAGAATTTTGTGTCTGTGCTACTAAATCACCTGCCACGGGTCATTATTTTAATTGTTCCTGACTCTGCCTTTTGTGTATACTTATGAGGACTCTAGGATCAACAGTCTTGTGTTCATGTTTAATTTCCTTTGGGTCAATATGTGGGATGGGATGAAATGTTCATTAAATAAAAGAATAGATCTCTGTTTTCACACACACAATCTCCCTTGAATATATGAGTATGTACATGTGTATACCTGCACATGTATGGTATGCATATATTTCTGTGAGAATATTGTTGTGTGTGATGCGTGTGTGTGTGTGTGTGTGTGTGTGTGTGTGTGTGTGTGTGTATAAGCTAGAGGTTAACATTTAGGTGCTGTATATTTTTTTTTGGAAGATGGTGTTTCTTGTTGGCCTGTGCCTTCACACTCAGCTGTTTTGTTTAGATTTTTATATATGTTTAAGATTTATTTTTACTTCATGCGTATGGGCACTTGCTTGCATGTATGTATATACACTGTGTGCATTCCTGAAGCCCACAGAGGCCAGAAATTGTTAGATTCCTTAATACCGAAGTAATAGACTGTTTTGATGTGCTATACGGGTACTGGGAATAGAACCCAGGTCCTCTGCAAAGATCATCTCGCCAGCTGCACTTACTATTCTTTTTAAATTGATAAATTCTGTCACTTGAGTTGTGTGTGTGTGTGTGTGTGTGTGTGTGTGTGTGTGTGTGTTATACATGGATAATTCTCTCACCATCCTCTCTTATCTCCTTCTTATCTCTCTCAGTCCCCACTTCACTGACACCAGTCCCTTTTATGACTTTTGGCTTTCTTTTGTGATGGATTTGTTTTAACCTGGGCCATATGCATGACCAATGGCTTTGAACTTCCTATTGGAGCCTGGTGAGGCCAGCAGTGAGCACTGCACTGAAGGTAATGGTTTTTACCCCACCCCACCCCCACCCCTCTCTCTGAATCTATCAATAGCAAATAGTCCAGGCTGGTGGACCCCTGAAGCCTCTCCTTCATCCATATCTGACTTCTGATGGGCCCATTCAGAGCCAGTGTGTACATCTGCAGTTGCTGTGAGTTCAGGATTGCAACTTCTGTGTCTTTTGCAGTAAATAACATCCCACAGACCTACTTCCTGTCTTCAAGCTCTTGCATCCTTGTCAGCTGTATCTTTACAGGGGTTCTGGGAATTGACCTCACTTGCCATACTTGTGCAGCAAATGCTTTACTGACTGAGCTATCTTCCCAGTCTTTTAAATAAGCTAAAAAAAAAATGATAACAAAACTAGGGATGCAGTTCATTGGCAGAGCACTTAACTAAAATGCTTGAGACCTGTGTTCCATTTCGAACACAGCAAAGGGATATATTTCTAGGGTAATATGTGATGCTTTGATACAGGTATGCACAGTATAATATTTAAGAGAGAATAGCATTTCTAACTGCTCAAACATTTGTTATTTTGTGATGAAAATATTAATAATTCTTTTTAGTTCTTGTCTTAACATACTGTGCATTTTTACTAACTATAGTTACTGTACTGAAAAACAGACCACAAGAAATCATGTCCTCTGGGATTGTCCTTTAGATATCTCAAGTCCCTTATTAGAGTGATAGATCTTTTCTTGTTGTTTAAATCAGGGCCATATTCCAGAGGTTCACTTACCTTGAACTTTCTGTCCTCCTATCCTCCTTCTTCATCCTTCACAACACTGGGAATCTGAATGTGTGCGGTCATACGCAAGGCTCATTCATTTGGACACCTTCAGTGCCCTGGGTGCCATATTTTAGACTTTTCAAAAATCAGAGCTCACAACTTTTCAATTCTCCTCCACAATGATCTTGTAATCTGACTAGAATTAGCAGGTGTTTTCTGCAGGTAGCAGATATAGCAATTGAATAAGCCTGAGCCTTAAACCCCTTGCTTTCATTAGAACAGTGACAACTCCATGCAAAATTCTGGACAAAGGACAATCTCTGCCTCATCCCCTTGTTTTGATCAGTTAATGCTGAGTTTCATCATGGCTTATAAAAAAGTTAAACCTTTATACACCTCTCCTACGTGGGTCTCACATGAATAATTTCAGTGAGTTTGAAGGTTTAGCGCACAGAGACTAGGGCTATAGCTCAGTGGCGGAAGCCTTGCCTGCTATAGATTCTGTTCTCTGCACTAAATTATAATTATTATTAATTAATTATTATTAATTAATACAGTTGAAGCTTTGAAGCATAAACAAGAAAAGTAAAAATAATGGGGGAGAAGTAGAAAATCCATGAAGGCACTTTGGGAAAGTGAAGAACTTTTGTTAGTGACTTGAAAAGGGAAGGTTCAGTTTCCCACAAGATAGACAGTTGAGCAAGACAGTGTCTGGAGCATTAATATTTTCTACGGCGCCTAGGTGGGGATGCTTTTAAGTCCAAGCTTCTCTTGGATAGAAGATTCCAAAGGGATTACCATGAAAGCTGAATTTCTGTCCAGCCTTGCCATTTTAGGACATTGTGCTCACCCATCAATGCAGCTGCTTGGTTATTGTGGGTAAGCTCACCATGGCTGGCTAGACAGAGGTATTAGGCCAAGATCTGGCCCAAAGGTGAGGAGAGCTACCATGAAAACATTGAACCAAGCTCAGCACCCATCCAATGCTTGTTTGTGTTCTATGGTTCCTGGAGAGTTCGATCACCCTGTCCTGTGCTCGTGATAGGAAGAAAGGACCCTCTGGCTCCATATGGCCAATTAAGATTAAGTGAAGGCAAGTCTTTAAACAGTTACAGATTTTGATGACACCTTCACTACTGTTCCAATAATAGAATTCTCTTGGAGTCTAGGTGTCTCAGTTAAGCTGGCCATGCTGAAAGCATTGCTTATTCTCACCAGCCCTATGCCTTAGAGTCGGCTTGGCCTTCCTTAGAGTCCCATTCCTCACAGGGATTCCCCACTCCCCACTTCTGGCTTCTGTGCTTATCCTTGTTGTGACCACAGTTTCTTTATGGATGGGCAGTCTTTGTCCCTACATGGACTGGACCTGAGAACCTAGTGCAGTTCAGTCACCCTAGGATACTCAAGGAAAAATGGCATTGTAAAGTAAGGCTAGAGGAAGCATTCACCAAGAAGACACAGAATGTTGACTCCATCAGACCCATGGCCATCAGGGAACTAGAGGGAATTACCGAAGTCTCAACGATTCTGGGTAATTGATTGGTCAGAATCTCACCCCTTTTCTTTTTCAAGGCCACTTGCTCAGTGCCAAGATAATAACCTGTTTGCTGCTTGCCTGTTTTGAGCGAGTGCAGTGTCTTGGTCATTCTAGAACCAATTACTGGCCTTTGCAGGTCCCCAAAGCCCAGCAATTGTCTCCAGCCTTTCCAGTCTCCTTTCTCCTCAGTTGGAAAATTCCAGCAAGCTTAGCAGAGTTCTTGGAGGAAAAGTCCAAAGTCTGACTCCAAACCCGCAATATGCTTCCAGTCTCCCACTTGTGGCCCAGGGACTCGCTAAATCCTTTCCCCAAGAAGAACACAGCTAGAAGGTAATTCAGTTCTGACCCAAAGAGAAGGCCTCGGTTACACCTACAGTCGGGATTCTAGGGTCAGCCCCCGCCCCTTTACCTTGCCGGCCTCTCTTGAGCCAGCCACTTTTCTGAGAAAATAGCTCTAGCTGGCTCGCAGAGGCGACTGACCTGAGATGCCGCCCCCCACCACGATCACATCGCATTTGTTGCTCATGGTGCTCGCTAGGTTCCAGGCCTCTCGCGTCCGCTGCTACTGCGTCTGGACCTCTGCCTGCGCCCTCGCTGTTCACTGTCCCCTCACACTAGCGCGGCTTTAAGCTGGCGGGCCGCCTGGACTCTGAGCCCCGCCCGCCTGTCCGCCCCGCAGGCGCCCAAGCCGGGTGGAGCGCTCAACCCTCGCCCCCGCCCCCCGCCTGACAGCCCAGGCACGAGGAGGGCGGACACCTCAGCTGAGAGGGTGACCTGGAACCTTAAAGTCTGTCCCCAGCGTTCAAGACCCTGTTGCCCTCTACAAAGTATTTTCCAATCTGGCTTGTGATCACTCTGTGCAGCTGAGGAGCTGGAAGCTCTCCCAATCAGAATAGGGGACCAAAGATTAAGAGCCTTTCAAGTGCCAGGCACTGTGTTAAACGTATTGTGCAAGATTCCTGCTCAATTTCACAACAGCCTAGTTGACACAAGAGGAAAGCAGACAAAGTACTAAGTAATGTGGTAGAAAGAAAAAACAATGTGTATTAAAATGTCACCTCAGGGGCTCAAGAGATGACTCAAACAGAGGAGCTATAGTCAATACCCAACTGTCACAGACATCTGTAATACCAATCCCAGGGGATCCCACGCCCTCTTCTGTCCTTTCGTGGGCATCAGGCATGTAAGTTATATTCACACATGCAGGCAAAACACCTATATATGTATTTAAAACCATATTGTACCCTATAGAGTTATCTGTAATCCCAGTCCCAGGGAATCCCACACTCTCTTCTGACCTCCAGTGGATACCTGCCATGTATGTTGTAGTCATTCATGCAGGTAAAACACCCATACATAAAAAAATAAAATCGCATCATACTGCATAGCTATCTGTGATCAATATATGCCTACTTACATTAATAATGAAAGCAAAGAAGAGTCCAAGGCTCGCCTTGATCGACCAAACAGGATTAAGATTCCCAGCCTTACTCATCCCCATTTCAATCATCTGCTCCTACACACACACACACACACACACACACACACACACACACCATGCCATCGTTTAGTTAACTGCAAAAGGTTGCTCTAGCATTGTGATGAAGTACCTAGCCTAAAGACATCCAACTTTCCCCACTCTTACAAGGATAGAAAGTCATCTTCAGGAACCAGGGGGAGGGTTAGCTCAGCAGTAGAGCCCTTGCTTGCCATAAGCTAAGCCCTCAATCCCCCCGTCCCACAAGAGAAATAATACAATCAACTTCTTACTGATCAACTTCATGCATTTGTGGTACAAGCCATGGAAGTTGGCACCCAGAATGTTGGTTAATGGCAGTGAAGAGGCCTTGGATAGGTGAATGGGATTCAGGGATCCCCACTGTGAATGGTGTGTTACTTTTATGTGACCTTGGGATGAGTATCTGCAAACGCAGGAGAAAAAAAGAAAAAATAAGAAAAGCCACCTTTGAGAAATAAAAGCAAGAAGTGGTTAACTTTTTCGATGATATGCTTTTGTCCAAGATATTGGAACTGCCACCCTCAAAGGAGCTGCCCCTAAAGAACTTCCAAGTTGAAAAGAACCAAAGGCACACCTCTACCTCCTCTTCTTTCAGTCCCAAAGTCACTTGTCACTAAGGTAGTTTGTGATCCTATAGACTCTTAGACTAGGAAAAGAGATGAACATACCTGTTGTTGAGTGTCACTGCAGGCAGATAAAATCTCGTTCCTAATGTGTCCATTTTCAGCTTGACATGATTTAGAATAATACAGGAAACACATCTCTAGGTGTATCTGTGAGGGTGTTCCCTGAGATGTTTAATTGGAAGATCCACCCTTAATATGAGTGGTACTGTCTTGTGGACTTAGTATCCAGATTGAATAAAAAGGGAAATAAGAGAAAGCAGATGTGCATGAACCAACATTCATCTCTCTCTGCTTCCTGACTATAGATGAGATGCAGGATGTGACCATGCCCTACCACTGTTCTCCATCACAATGGGTTGTATTCCTCCAGTGAGTCAAAACAAACATTCACTCTCTTCCATTGTTTCCTGCCAGGTACGTTTTTTTACAGGAAGGAGAAAACTAAAAAGTATACATAGATTCTAAAAGTTTCCAGACACACAAACCCTGGACTTCCACCTACAACCCCACTCCAGAAAATGACAATCTGTCTCAACCTGCAGTCAGCCTGAATTGACCTGTTCCTTAGTGCTCTCTTCCCCCATAGCTCCCTGAATCAGTGGTCTTTTACAACCTGTACTCCTTTTCTGCTTGAAAGTGAATCACATGTCAGATGGGGAGAGACAATTGGAGAGGATCTTCATAGGATATGCCAGAAATCCCCCTTTGCTTCATTCCAACAGTGCTTCAACTAAAGGCTTGAATATATAATAAGACTTTGTGTCCAAGACAGCCTGCCTCATTGTCCACCTGACAATGAGGCCCAAATGGCATCTGGAGGAAACTCACTGTTCCCTTTGAACAAAGTGTTTCTTGTAGTTTATGAGATAAAAATGGATTGAATCAGAGCTCATACCTTGATAACAGACCCTTAAAGGGTCTCTGAGGCTACTTTTTCACTCCACATGGGCAGTCATCCAGGCCTATTTAGAGTCTTCAATACCCTAGGTGAGATAAGAGTTGTAGTCTGTCTTCTCTCTGTGTTTCATTGACAAGATGAATATAGTGCTTTCTAAACTTGAACAAGCATCGTAGCTTTTGGAGAAAATCAGAGGAAATGCATTTCTAACATGTTCTAGATGATAGTCTTGCTGGTCCTTCATCTATACTAATTTAGCATAAATGTAGGCTTCTGCTTTCCTACGAATTTTAGACCAAGCTCAGACTCTAAAGCCCCCTGCTAACCTCTAGAAGCCTCTTTAATAATCATATGGAAGATATCTGATATGGTTCAAGCGTGGTTTCTTTATACTAGACTACATGTTGAAGCTTAATTCTTCAAACAAATGGTACTGAGAGATGGTTTGACATGTAAACCTCTGGTCATGGGAGCTCCTCCTTATCAAGAAATTAATATGGTTTTAAAGAGTAAGGTATTATTTTTAAAAACCAAGAAGTTATGAAAGGAGCCTGTCACCTCCTCTCCATCTATTGCATGTCTCTGTTCTTCATGTGTCTCCATTGACTTCTTGCTATACATGGAGTAGCATGGGGCCCCCACCAGAAATCACTTATATACTAATTCCATGTTCTTGGCCTTCCAGAAGTGTAAGCCAAAATCAGTATTTTTTTCCTTCCTGATTGTCTCATCCTCACTCAATTTGTTATAATGAAATAAATCAGATGAATAGAGTGTCTACTTATTATATTAGCATTTATTGAATACCTGCTATGCTGAGTCCTAGAGAAGAAAAAAAGATAGTTTTCCCCTTTTTATGGGGCTTGCATTTCATCATGAAAAGACAGTCAGGAAGAGAGATCAAAACTGTCACTCTAGGACATGTATCAGGGAAAGAAAACCTAGCTAGACAATCATGGAGGCCCTCCAGGAGGAAATGACATTTCTGTTGGGATGAATAAAAGTTATTCAACTAGTAAGAATGACAAGCATGCCAAGCAGAGTGAACAGTAATTCTAAAACAGAAGGCAAGGCAAAAGCTGGCACATTGGAAGAAATAGAGACAGGATGATGCACAGCCCATCCTCACCATCTTTAAGATTATCCACAAACAGACTAGCATTAATAACATAGTAGTGAGTGACTTAGCAGTGAATAAATGATAGGAAGCATCCTTTGTTTCTGTGTGTATTCCTATCTTCTGTCCCCAGCTAGATAATAAATCACTGCTGAAGAGGACATGTTATCTTTTATTCATCCATTAAAGAATAATTTATTGAGCACAAACTTGATATCAGATATTGTGTCCATCATTAGGAATATGGCATTATAAATTAAAAATGATGCTAATCCTAGGAAGGCTAAATATAAAATTGCATAATTACCAGAAAACTAATTTATGTTCAATCTGAGCAATGTTCAACACCTCTCACAAAGCCATGCAGAGAGGTGCTGTTTGCCCCTAGCAGGATTTATTTGCCTTTTCAACTTTATGAAATCCATGTTTCTTTCATCAATTAAAATGAGCATGGTTTGCTTTCATTTCTTTTTCATTAGAAGACTGCCAAAGAGATAAAATGTCGTTATTACTTCTTTCTTGCTGGCTTACTTTTCATTAAGGGATATTTCAGTGAGTCTCTTATGCCACAGGAGGTTTCAATAAAGAGGCAGGCTGTGTAGAACACAGTGCACCAGATACTATCTAAGTAGTACATTTTGCCTTTCGTCTTTTCAATGCTGGAAGCTTGACAGAGGATAGAAATTTCATTTTAAAATTAGATTCTTTAGAGCTTAGCAGTTTTTCCCCAAACAACTACGTTAATCTTTTTTTTTTCAAGCTTGTATTGGAGGGTAAAATGATGAAAGGTGCCAGCCCTTGCAGCCAGGACAGTGCTTTCTTTAATAATGTTCAGTTGAAAGTGTGAGACCTGTGGTGCATGCAGTGGAGTAGCTGTCCTCATCTTGGATGCTAATCTGAGTGTTGCTTGGAATCCAAAGGTTGTTTATGGAGTGGGATGATGTATTCACAGGGCCCATGAATTGGAAGGGCTCAAGAATCTAGACCTAACGCAAAAGTCCATAGGCTGATTTAACAATGGCAAAGAAGTTTTAGGCATGGTGGCATATGCCTACAATCTCAGCATTTGGAAGACAGAGGCAATGGGAACAAAAGGCAAACACACAACAAATTACCAAAAGCAAAACTCCTAACAGAACCAGAAGACTTGTCAAGAACTACATGAAAGTCATGTATGTCATCAGGGAACAAGCTGGGTGACTTGATGTAACTGCCCAAAAGTTTTGTGGTTACATTAAGCAGGCTTACTGAGACATGTTAGAAATGGATAAGAAATGACTTTTTTCTATCAGAAAAGTGCAAGGATAGCTTTTCCCTACAACCCATTGTTATAACACAGGTATGATATGTGAACTCTGGGACACATCACAGAAAGCCCAATCTTGGAATGTATGGAGTTGGACAGAGACACCAAGCTGCAAGCAAGGCTTCAGCACAACAGAGGGTAAACTCTGATGTGTTACAGGGAATAAGGAAGACCAAGACCCCATGTGCATTGTAACTGCCAGCTGACCATTGTCCAAAGTGAATGTTCGCTCTTTTTCTTCTATTTTTTTTATTAGATATATTCTTTATTTTTATTGTTTCTTAGATATATTCTTTATTTACATTTCAAATGATTTCCCCTTTCCTGGTCCCCACCCCCTCGAAAGTCCCATAAGCCCTCTCCCCTCCCCCTGTTCCCCAATCAACCCTCTCCCTTCCCTGTCCTGGTATTCCCTACACTGCTGCATCAAGCCTTTCCAGGACCAAGGTCCTCTCCTCCCTTTGATGTCTAATAAGGCCATCCTCTGCAGCATATGCATCTGGAGCCATGGGTAACTCCATGTGTACTATTTGGTTGATGATTTTGTCCCTCAGAGCTCTGGGAGTACTGGGTGGCTCATATCATTTTTCCTCCTATGGTGCTGCAAACCCCTTCAACTCCTTGGGTCCTTTCTCTAGATCTCTCATTGGGGACCCTGTGCTCAGTTCAATGGCTGGCTGAGAGTGTCCCCCTCTGTATTTGTCATGCACTGGCAGAGCCTCCCAGGTGACAGCTATATCTGGCTCTAGTCAGCAAGAACTTGTGGGCATCGATAATAGTGTCTGGGTTTTGTAACTGTATATGGGATGGATCCCTGGGTAGCGTAGTCTCTGAATAGTCTTTCCCTCAGTCTCTGCTCCACACTTTGCCTCTGTATCTCATTCTCTGGGTATTTCGTTCCCTCTTCTAAAAAGGACCAAAGTATCTATACTTTGTTCTTCCTTCTTCTTGGGCATCATTTGGTATGTGAATTGTGTCTTGGTTATTCCAAGCTTCTGGGCTAATATCCACTTATCAGTGAGTGCATATCATGTGTGTACTTTTGTGATTGGGTTACCTCACTTAGGATGATATTTTCCAGTTCTACCCATTTGCCTAAGAATTTCATGAATTCATTGTTTTTTAATAGCTGAGTATTATTCCATTGTGTAAATTTACCACATTTTCTGAATCCATTCCTCCATTGAGGGACATCTGGGTTCTTTCCAGCTTCTGGCTATTATAAATAAGGCTGCTATGAACATAGTGGAGCATGTGTCCTTATTACGTGCTGGAGAATCTTCTGGGCATATGCCCAGGAGTGGTATAACAGGGTCCTACAGTAGTATCATGCCCAGTTTTCTGAGGAACCGCAAGACTGTTTTCCAGAGTGGTTGTACCAGCTTGCTTTTTCAAAGTAACTAATACTGTGAATAAAATTGTTTGTACAGATTAAAAATAGGGCTCTAAACAATGCATGATCTCAGAACAAATGACATGGCAAAAACTGTATAGAGCACAGAGAAGAAGGGCACATTATTAAACAATCTACGAGCTCAGAGAATGAGCATGGTATTTGTTTATTTACCTACCTATCTAGTAACTTAATCTATTTGCTTATTTGTTTATTATTTGAGAATTCTATCCATATATACGATGCATTTTTATCAGAATCATCTCCCACTCCCTCCTTCAGCTCCATCCAGAGCCCCCCCAAACATCCTTCTTCCAACTTCACATCTTTGTTTTATTAACTTGAGTCCAAATAGTGCCTTCCTTTTGTGCATGAGTGTAGGGCAATCCATTAGAGCATTGCTACATCTACCAGTAGCCACACCTCAACTTCAATAATGCCTCAGCTAGGGCTAGGGCTTTATAATGTCCTCACCCATCCATGTTGCAATATTGACTGGCTTGATCTTGTACAGGGAATTATAGCTGCACAAAGTTCATGAGTGCATCAGCCAGCCACATTATGTTCAGAATACAGCATTGGATGAGCACTTTTGAAGCAGGCAACCAAAGGTTTATCAACCTAGAACCCCTCCCTTACCTATACACAGACACACAGACACACACACATACACACACACACACACACACACACCTCCAAAAAATGTACCTATGCACCAACTCCTGTTTCCAGGTTCCTTTCTGTCCTGTTTAATTTCCAGTCCTAACTTCCTTCATTGATAAACTGAGATGTGGGAGTGTAAGTCAAGTATTCCTGCCCAACTTGCTTTTTGGTCATTATGTTTCAGCACAGCAACAGAAACCTATCTAAGACGTGTGTGTGTGTGTGTGTGTGTGTGTGTGTGTGCATATATGTATCTTTATCGAAATATAATTGACAAATTAAATTGTGTATATTGAAAGTATTCAAAGGTGTGATGAGGATTGATGTATATATTGTGATATAATCACCACAATTTAATTAATACACTATACATCATGAAATTACCATATTTGACAATGTGTGTGTGTGCATGTGCGCATGCGCGCACATATCTGTTAAGGACACTCAGACTTAATACAGTATTAGTTATTATGCCCACCATATTGTGCCTTTGAGGGTCAGAAGTTTCTCATCTTACGATTTTTTTTATCTTAACATTATTTACCTTAAAACTATTCATCTTATAAGAGTATATCATTTACCCATCATTTCCTGCATCAGTAATCCTCATTCTTATCAATTGCCATTCCATTATCTGCTTCTAAGATATTCATTGTTTTTAGGTTCCATATATAAATGAGATCATACACTGTTTTTCTCTGTCCAGCTTCTTCTGTGTATGTAGCATAATGCCCAACAGTTTCATCCCCATTTTCACAAATGACAGGATTTGTGTGTGTGTATGTGTGTGTATGACTGGATATTATTCCATTATATATATATATATATATATATATATATATATATATATATATATATATTCCATCCATATAATGCCACATTTTCTCCTTTCATTCATCAACTGATCAACAGTCCATAACTGGTACTGTAAAGAGGGCTGCAAGCAATACACGAGTGCTGACATCACTTTGACACTGTGACATACTCATTTCATTCACTTGTAGTTAATGGCCAGACATATAAAATGATATATTATTATAGCCTTGATGTGCATTTCTATAATAATTAGTGATGCTGTGCCACTTTTATGTGTTTATTGATCTCTTGTATATTTACTTTAGAAAAAAATGTATGTTCAGGATTTGCCTGTTTTTCTATTGAGATATATGAGTTCCCTACACATTTTGGTTGTCATCTCCCATCAGATACTGAGTTTATAAATAGGATTCACCCATAGTTTGCTGCATATCACTGGGAAAAATGCTAAAATACTGTATTTTTAACATTCTCATCACAAAAGAGAGAAGTTAATGAGATAATGATCATGTGAATTAAAAGAAGGTACTTGCTCCAAATATCCCATTAATATGGGCATGGTTCTGCACACCTGTGACCCCAGCACTTGAGAAACAAGCAGGAGAATAATTTGCAATCAGCTTGGGTTGCATAGAGAGGTGTCGTTCCTAAAAATTTCAAAACCAAGACCAAACAAACAAAACATATCAGATGGCCATCTGTCTGTCTGTCTGTCCAATGACTCAATTGAATGTAACTGTACCAATCCTAGAAACTATTTGGTGACAAGAGATGGCCAATTGGGACCCCATGTACACTATTATTTTGAGACTTCTTTAGGATTGCCTCTTTATATTTTAGAAGGTTTCGGCTGCAATAGGTTTGCACACTCTGCTTCACATCATCCTTAATTCTAGCTGTCTCTTCCTTCATTCCCTACCTCAATACTATCTCCATTCCATTTCCCAGCCTTATCCTTCCATTTATGCCCACTCCCAATCTACTCCTAAAGACTATTCTATTTCTTCCTCCCTGGGAGATGTGTGTTCCCATTAATCACTTCTTATATACCTAACCTTTTTTGGATCTTTGAATTGTAGCTTGGTTATCATTTACTTAGTGGGTAATATCACATATAAGCAAATACATAACATATTCACTTTTCTGAGATAGGGTTACCTCCATCAGGATGATTTTTCTAATTCTATCTATTTTTAACATCTGAGTAATCTATTATGTAAAAATATCACATTTTCTTTATCCATTTTTGAAGGACATTGATTTCTTGCTTGTTTGTTTGTGAGGGACTATTTTGAGGGACATTCAAATTTCTGGATATCATAAATAGAGCAGCAATGAGCACGGTTGAGCAAGAGTCCATGTGGAGGAATGAAGTGTACTTAGGGGATATGTCCAAGAGTGGTATAGGTGGGTCTTGAGGTAGATCGATTCTATCATTTCCATAGTGTCTACATTAGTTTGCACTCCCACCAGCAATGGATGAGTGTTCCCCCCATTCTACATCCTCACACAAATGAACTGTCACTTGTGTTATTGACATTTGCTATTCTGACAGGTATAAGATGAATTCTCAAAGTAATTTTGATTTATATTTACCTGACAGCTAAGGATGTTCTAGGAACAACAATTTAAAAAAAAAACTTATAAGATCCCCATTCTCTTCTCTCCTAATGTTATACTATGTAAGTCATGTTGGAAATGCTATTCCCTAAAAGCCTGTTTCTTCCTTCAACTTAAAGTTGATTTAACTATAATATCAGCATGAACTAGAACCAATTACTCACTGTCCCTGTCTTTGAAGGAGAATATTTTCAATTTCCATCTATCTCAAAGGAATAAGACAACTGATGCCTGTTTTAGATAATGGCTGCATACCCAACTTGTGTCATGTGTCCCCAAAGAGATAGGGAAAATATTAAAACCTTTGTCTTGGGAATGGTTATAAAATTTATTAAAAAAACAAGCTATTCTCTTAAATTTGAATTGCAAATGAGAAATGTCAATCTCAGTATGAATGTGTCCAGTGTTATATTAAAACAGATTGTCATTGATCTCAAATGCAAATTTAACCTCATATTCTGTATTTGATCTGGTTACTCTAACCTGAAAAGATATTTGTCATGGTTTAATGGAAGAAATCAACACATAGAAATCAAACTGACAGTAATAAATAACGAATATGTTCAGGTACTACATCATAAGATACAGAAAAAGAGAAGTGTTAGCTAAAGTCAGAATCCCTTTACTAGAGTTAGTAAAATAGTTCAACACACAAAAGTTTTTGCTACCCAGCCTGATGCCCTCAGTTCATCCACCAGAACCCACAGGGTGGAATGAGAGAACTAATTCCTACAAGCTGTCCTCTGACCTCTACATGCATGCATCCTGTCCAGACAATAAATATACAAATGTAAGAACACACACACACACACACACACACACACACACACACACACAAAGAGCTCTGTCTTTGTAGGAGTGTTTGGTAGTTTCTAAATGCACTGAACAAATATGCAAGTGAATGAATAACATAAATCAGTGTGGCAGAAATTGTGGTGGGTCTTTGGCATAATTTATTTTACTATTGCTGTGATAAAATACCACAACTACAGCACCTTAAATAATGGGGGTTCTATTTTGACTCCTAGTTGAAAGGGGCAGTTCATTATGGCAGGGAAGTCCTAGTAGCAGAAGCTTGAAACAGCTAGTCACATTGCACCCACAGGCACAAAACAGAGTCATAGACGCTGCTGCCTTGATCCTTTTTAGGCACTCTAGACCTCAAACTCAGGTAGTGGGGCTGCCCAGTTTTAGTGTGAGTCTTTCTACCTCTCATAACCTAATCAATACAGTCCCTCACAGGCTTGCCCAGGGACTAAATAATCACACACAAGTTGGCAGTGGATGCTTGCATTGCGGTGATCTCAGATCCTGCCAAGTTGACAATGAACATAAACCATCACAGAATGGAAGGAAGATGAAGCTCTGCAGGGAGAGAACACAACACAGAAGCACAGATGTACTGATTTGGACAGGAAGCTAGACAGAAGGAATCTTTACAAAGGACAGTTCCTTCAGACTGACAAGGACAGGGCCTAGCCGAAGATTCTACAACAGCTGGCTCTATGTCTTGCACTTCAACAGAAAAAGAGAAGTGCTGATGCAAAGGACATCCCTAATTTCAAAGGGAATAAGAGATTCTTCCTTCTGAGCCAAATGTGAGTGGCTGGGCCCTGAAAACAAAGACGCAGGTTGCCCTGAATGAAATGATCTGCTGTGAAAGTGATTATGTGCCATACTATAGTCATGGAATAAAAGATTTGGTATGTTTACTAAACGCATTGGTAGCGACATCAGGTGGGCAGATTACAACAACTCTGGGAAAGCTCTGCTCTAAGTTTCAGATGCTATCAGATGCCTTTTAGGTTGGTGGAACTGAGTGGTGTGCTAAGTTAACACATTACCTGATAGTTAAGATGTTAGGTCAGATATGGAAGTGGGTGATAAATGTCTATTAAGATGACTAAAGAAAGCCCAAGGTAATTTTGGTTCTTGGTCTGCTACATTCCAAGACTCCACAAATTATGAAGTTCTAATCAACCAGTCTACATACTCTTCAATACAGATGCAGTTTTCTAGAGGAACTAATAGAATGGAAGTCAATGTGACACTCCTAGAAAACTGATGTGAAGATTGACACCTTCAGGTCCATTGATATCTCTTCAGGGGAGTCCTCATAACTATTAGTGGCCGCAAAGAGGGATATTAAGGGGGAATAGCTAAAGAAATATGAAGGAGAAAATAACCTGTACCTCCAGAATCGGGGTGAAGCCTTTCACCATTTGAGTCAGCGTTGCCACTATTTGCTGTGAGGACTGCTGACACAGAGATAAGACCCAGTTCACAGAGCCTGTTAAAATGTTAGAGAATACTTAAGCCTAAAGCATACAACCTTTGAGAGTGGCCTTGCTCTTCTTCCAGAAAACATGCAGTTTTCTGGGAATTTCACAAACAAGATCCTAATTTTAAAGGAAAAACAAGCCTTAACTCCTTTGTGCAATCTACGTGCACAGAGGTTTTAATCCTATCAGTTGTAATTCTATCCGGCGCACCTAGAAATGACCCTATGATTCAGTTGATGTCCTCAAAGTTCATTTGAGATGTAGCTTCAGAGGCAACCAAGATGGCACATCGCATCTTTGTTAAGACACTTAAATTCCGCTCTTCAGAAGTTCACACGTAGGCGTCTACTCTTCCTTCTTGGAGTACTTCTCTCATACTCTCTGTGCTTAAATCCATATTGGAATCTCTTCTCAGTAAACTTCAGTGCTGCTTCATTCTGACTCACCCTGAGATTCTTTTCAACACTGCAGTCAGCATCTCAGCTGTACCTCACTCGAGGTCTCTGAAAAAGAACGCAGGCAGTTACGGTCAGAGACCCAAAGTAGTGTTTGGAGAAACATTCAGCTAGTATGCAGGTGTGAATTTCCTGAGGTAGAAAAAAAAAGAGTTCAAAGACTAGGCCTTAGACATTTTGAAATGGAAGTATTAATATCAAAAGCATAACTGACTTGAAAAGCCTTCAAAGAATATTTCAGTCATTCAATGCCATCTGGGACTAAGAAAGACTGAGACTTAAATTATAAATTGCAACAGGGTAGGTTGGGATTTCATAAACTAGGTACAACTGACATTTGGGCATGGTAATTCATCAGTAATCTTGGACATCTGCCCTTGCATGTTGCATCCCTAAAATTCATTTTGCAATGTAATCTCTAATACATTGGAGTATCAAGAATATGATTGAGGGGCTGGAGAGATGGCTCAGCGGCTAAGAGCACTGACTGCTCTTCCAGAGGTCCTGAGTTCAAAGCCCAGCAACCACATGGTAGCTCACACCCATCCACAACAGGATCTGACTCCCTCTTCAGGAGTGTCTGAAGACAGCGACAGTGTACTTACATATAATAAATAAATAAATCTTTAAAAAAAAAGAATATGATTGAGACGTAAGAACTTTCTACACATGAATGAACTTAAAGCCTTGTAAAAAGCAATTTCCCAGATTTAGATCCCTTTTGTGTGTTGCCTTCCGCCAAGTGAGAGTACAGCTTCTCCCACTCCTGTCACAGGACAATACTGAAAACAGGTCCTTAGCAAACTCTGAACTGCCAGCGCTTGGCTTGCTTCTTGACACTGTAACCTCTAGAATGAGAGAAACTGACTTCAGTTCTTTAGAGATTACCCACTTGCTAGGACTTGGAGTAAAATTTAGTGGCAGGGCACTGACTGACTGTGAACATAAATAATAAAGGAAGAAATAATAAGTAAACAACCCATTTGTGGTATTTTGCTCTGGTGATACAATGGAGTAAGACATTAGTATGTGCCAGCAGAAGGCCCTCCTGTGTTTACAATGAGCAAAAATGCTCTTAAATATTGGGAAGTGTCTGTTGGAAGCAAAATCTTCCCATGTTTGGAATCACTGATCTAGATGAAAGCATTCTGCAAAGGTTCAATTACATGTGTGAGTCTCTGCTATAATTTTTCCCTATCTGGCTCAGGCAAATAAGGGGTAATTTGAGCAAATAAAGCCTCTACATTTGAAAACGAAAAAGTCTCATAGATGGATGAAAATGTTGCCAGAGGTGAATCTTAGATGATGAAAAAGCAAATGATGGTCTATTAAGATCTCATACTTTTACTTCAAATGTCCAGACTTCAGTGGTTCTGGGTCAAGCTTATTGAAGTAAGTGGACATAGCCATGAAATGCACACAGTTATTAGATAATTGAAGATATGATTACTCTTAATAGATACTTCTAAATCTATGTCATTGGGCCAAAGAAAAATTACTCCTTGATAAAGAAAAAGGCAAAAACATTTGGAAATCTGAGGACCCTCCCCAGATGCAATTCTCTTCAACACACGAATATTATGTATTAGGAGCTCAAACTCCATCTGGAAAAATTGCACATTTGGCATCATTCTTAGCAAACATTGTTTGCCTGTTTGGCTTTTACTTAAAGACATCATCTCATCATTCCGAAGAACACTTGCCACTTCCAACCAATATTCATAAACTTTGAAGAATTAATACCCCTGGTAAAGATAAGCAATATAGTTTTCATGCAATAATCATTCTGTGTATTTCTTTCTTCAAGCAACTGATTTTACCTATGATGAAGTTAAAGAATTTTTATAAAACTTATCCCATGGGGATTGAAGAGATGTCTCAGCAGTTAAGAGCACTGACTATTCTTCCAGAGGTCCTGAGGTCAATTCTCAGCAACTACATGGTGGCTCACAACCATCTGTAATGGGATCTGATGCCCACACATACATAAAATAAATAAATTAATCTTAAAAAATATTAAAAAGGTATCTATTATGACAGTTTGTTGAGTGAAATTATCTATAGAGTTAAAAATATAAGTAAGATTAATTTTCATATTGATACAAAGATAGATTCCAGACAGACAGACAGTTAATGTTTTTTGCAGTACTAGAGATTGAACTCAGGGCCCCATGTATTCTAGGCAAGCATTCTACCACTGAGCAATACTCTCAGCCTAAATATTCCAAATGTTCTGTTTTATGGGAATCACTGAACAAATATTAGATGAAACTGTTCAACACTCACATTAAAAAATAAAAGCTCCAAATGGAGGTTGAAATTTTCAGAAGTCTAAATGATGAGTATCAGTCAAAAGAGATTTTCAGTAAAATATAATTTTCTACTCAAGATAGTGTTAAGCAATCATCAGATATAGATTTCTATTTTCAAGGGCATCACATATTAACTACCAAAACAAGTGTTGAAACTTCTCCCAATACAATATTACCTTGGCAATAAAAATTTAGAAAAAATATGAGAAACATCACATTATATTATGTGAAAATAACAAGATATTAAGAGATACAAAAGCATATGGCTTCTGTAATAATTATAATATCCAAAAATAGGTGAATTCATGAAAACAGAAATCAAAGAGGGGTTTTACAGAAGCCCAGAAGGTGGGGAAGATGGAAATTTCATCTTTCAGTGGATACGGATTTTTCCCTTCTGTGTGATGAACAAAATACCACCCAGTTGCATACCCCCAGAGGTTAATGCTTTATCGTATATGAAACTTCTCTACTTTACATAATCTTTCCTTATGTATGTATAGACATGTATAGCACATGACTGTATCCCAACTTCTTGGGCAACTGAAGTGAGAGAACAGCAAGCAGAAGGCCTTCCTGGAATACAGAGTGAATTCAAGACCAGCCTGGGCAACTTAGTGAGACTTTGTCTCAAAATAAAAAGTTTAAAAAAATGTTCTCAGGGAGAAAAAGTGATCATTGGACACAGACCACCATCCTGAAGTTATGAGCAAAGAAACATCTGTTGTTCACGGAGTTGGATTTGAAAGGAAGCAAGCAAATAGTGGTGTTTGTGTGTGTGTGTGTGTGTGTGTGTGTGTGTGTGTGTGTGTGTGTGAGTGAGAGAGAGAGAGAGAGTAGGTTGCAATGAAGGACAGGGATGAAGAAAAATGACAACAGCTGAAAAGATCAATATTTTCCCCTTTGTATTCCTTATTAAGTATAATCAAATCAATAGTAAAAACAGAAACAACAGAGATCCAAAGGTTTTCAATTTGGAAATAAAAAGTAAAATATTTATACATGATTTTAAAAGCTAAAGTTTATCTTAAGTGGTTAAGTAAAAGGCAGGAATTTAAGAACAGAAAAACAGGGGAAGGGTAAATGAGAAAGGCTGAGTTGGATCAAAATAGATTGTATTCACAAGTGAAACACATCATGTTGCAGCCCATTCATGTGTGTAATTACTCTACATCAATCAAAAATAAAATTAAAGTAATAATACAATAGAATATAAGGCTCTAATTCATAGAAGAAATAAGTTAAACTGAAAAGGTGTTTACAAGCATACATAACCAACACAGAGTCCCTAAGCTACAAATAATTTTCAAACAGATACATTTATATCTACACAAAGCAGGTAGAAACAACTCACGACTAAGAGCAGAGAGAGAATTTTTAACTCATAGTGACAGAAAATGTGATAAACACCTATCAGGACCTAGAGGACAGTCGAAATTCCAGAGGGGAAAAAATCCTACCCTTTGCTTATTTAGTAGATTACTTGAAGGCCAGCCTCTCCACCCCACTTCTCCCTGTGCAAACACACAGGTAGACACACTGGAATTTAGTGCTGGAAGTTTCTCTGCTTCCATCTGACTGATAAACGACAGAGCTAATTGCTTCACCTCCGTTACTCTGGCTCCAAGAAAAGGAATTTGTGTCTTTCCTTTGAATGAACATATTTAACAAAACCGTTGAAAAAGCCATTTTTTTTCTCGGCTTTCTTATCTCAGAAATGTTATGTCTTGTTAGGAAAAAAATGGGATAAGAAGATACAAACCCTATTGCTGCTACGAAAGGAAGCAGGGTTAAAAGCGGTCCTCACAGGAAAGGCCCCTTGGTTTAGCTCGAATATCCAACCCTCCAGGTTTTGGGATGAAGACAAATACATGCCTTCGAAGAATTATAACGCTATTACCCTAGTTTGTAAACCATTCCCTGGGATGGTATTATAGCCTATTTAATTTATTTATTTATTTATTTATTTATTTATTTATTTATTTATTTATTTATTTATTTTTGGTGGTTGGAGACCGAGGGAGGGCTTAATTTGTCCTTTATTTTATAAAGCAGTGGCAAAAGTAGATGATCTTTGACAACCTTAAATTAGTCAATTGATTGCTCTTGCTATTTCTAGGGAAATGCTCTCAGCCTACAAACTGGCAAAGTCTGAAGTGTCTGCAATTGTTTATGGCACAAAGAAAGCAATGCCCAGTGGGAGAGCATTGGTCACCTTGTGTGTGTTTATGTGTGAGTGTGTGTTGTGTATGCATGTATGTGTGTGTAAAATTGTGCATAAGAGAAAAACACAGAAGCTCAAGAAAAAAATGAACAAGAAGGCCAGTGCAGAATGTAGAAGTATTAAAGACGCATTATAGGAATAAGGCAGGGAGATGAGTGGGGAATAGAATGAAAAGGATGAGACTGGAAAACATCAAGGCAAAGAGTTACTTTGTATTACAAAGTATTCTCTGTATATTACAACGTGTGGTTACCTTAGGTTGCTCTGAAAAAGCAAAGCCTTGGATGAGGTTGTTGATGGAACTGCTTTATTTTAGGATGTGCTTCAAAGGAACAGTAGTGGAAACAGGAAACAGGAAACCATTGAGAAAGCTAAATAACACTGAAGTCTTCTGGGGGAACTGTGTGGCACACATCTCACCATTACCCAGCCATGGTGCAGAAAGAGAGCCACACATCCACTGACTCCAAGTTCCACTTGCTACATGTTTGCTCACTGTCCTACACTTTCAGCTGACACATCTATGACTGGCAGGAGAGTTTCCTCAGGTCCTAAGCAGAGGTATCAGGGAACTCTGGGGCAGCGAGTAGAAAATCCAGGTGCAGTGCAAAGGGATATCAGGTTATTGGTTGACACTTCAGTGATGAAAGGTGGGCCAGGAAGATATGAGGCCATGCATCATATATGGTATCTGTGGTAATGTTTTTGTCAGGTACTGCTAGTAAATCCTGGACATATGCCAGTGAAATCTAGGATAGACAGGGAATCTTCTAATGTGTTGTGGGCCTAAATGTCACTGACAGTATAGCTGAATTCAGGGCTTCTCACTTTCCAAGGTGACTAATGGCCTCTCACCTTTACTCAGTGGCTGCAGTGACTTGCTCTGCCTAATCACTTAATTTGGTCTCACATGCTATCGTAATGCTCCTCCTTCAATTCCCCACGATCTGGACTGGCTCAGCTCTAGCCTAGGACAAGTCTGAAGCATTTACCCAGATTTATTAAAGTTCCAGAACACTTTCACATGACATTTCTCACTTAACACTAACATTAACTTTAGAGGGACAGGCTTCCAGTGCTGAAACTGACAGCTATATTCCAGAGGTCACTTAGTGACCAAGACAAGGCATTGGGATCTCTCCTCATGAACTAAAAATCTGAAAACACGTTTGAGGTCAAAATGACTCTCCTATAGAGGAAGTTAGGTCATCCATTGTGAGCACCTTCTGTCACTGGTAGAGTACGTAATACTCAGGAGGTGAAGGAATATCACCTGTTATCGTGTGTTGGTGCAAGATCACATGACAACGATGTGAGTTGTCAGGAGAAGGCTTTAGTCTTCTAGGCTAGTGAGTAAAAAGAATCAAAGTTACAGCACTAAGTAAGCTATCTGCAAGCCATTTAACTCAATAAAAACTGATGTGTTGCTTAAGCTGTGTGCCTGCCCTGGAGTAGGAGAGTACTCTGCCCTATAAAGTAATGCAGGACTCCTGGCTGATAGTGAACGTGCTGTCTCAAATACTGCCAGAGGAAAAAGAAAGCTCTAGAAGGTATCTCCCAGTCAATTTGATTCTTATGAATGAAGTAGACACCTTACTTCCAGGCAGACTTATTAGCCATAACTGCTCATGTGACCCTAACCCTACATAACCACAGTGCTGCTAGGAAGTAAATAAAATTTCACAGCACCAAGGACTACCACAGTCAAAATCAGGAATGATGATTCATGCCTGTAATCCTAGCGTTTGGAGGCTAAAGCAGAAGAACTGTCACAAGATGGAGGCTAGCCTGGGTTACAGGGTAAAACCCTGTATCAAAACAAGATTACTACAATCATGCAGACGGAAATGTCTCTTAGGGCGTCACCACTTGCATTGCCAAAACAAATCACTTGTTACACAGTCAAATTCATGAATTTAAACTCATGCATAATCATTGTCTGAACTTGGGTCACATGAATATACCCAAACAGTCAGGTCTTACCTTAAACTGTGTTATCACGTAAATCCTATGGCATGGCTATTCATTCAGCTCTTCATTTACATATATGATTATGCAGTATCTGATCTGCTTCCAAGCACTCTGACAATCTTGCCTTGAGTAAGACATGATTCTTGTAGTCTAACAGAAAAGATAGAGGTGAAATCATTGTAGTACAGTTAAGTCATGGATAGATTAATGCTAAGGGGTATGTTTGTAGAAAATAGTAAGTCACTCTAATGGGAAGTAGAGCACATTATTCAGGGATGTCACGATGGCCATGAACTTTGTCCTACAGGATTGGGAGTCCTGACAGTGGAAAAGTATCGCATATGTTCACAGGTGCGCTTATGTGCATGTGGAAGCCAGAGAGCCAAGTCAGATGTCATCTTTAGTCACACTAAAGTTAATGTTTTTCATTTGAGACACAGTATCTCTCTGAACCCAAAGCTCACTGATTCAGGTAGCCTGGCTAGCCAGAAAGCCAGAGGCATCCTCCTGCCTCCAAATACTGAGATTATAGGTGAAGTCTCCCTTGCCTGGATTTTTATAGGAATGCTAGGGATCCAAACCCAGTCTTCATGTTTGTGCAACAAACAAGTTAATCACTCTTCAGCCCCAGTGGGAATCCTCGCAGACTAGGAGAAACATGAAGAACAAGCAGATTGTCATATCTCTCAAAAGGGGTAGTGCTTTCTAAAGGACAGCCATATAGGAGGAACAGAGAGCTCATATGAGTGTTCTTCAGGGTCACTATGGCTAGCAAGAGTTACACTGGCTAGAACAAGAATTATGTGTTTCAGTGTCAGGGAGGAGGCCTAGACCTTTGGGGTGGGGGTGGTGTTAAAGCAGTACCCATGGCTGGAGGCTTGTCTGTATTTCTCTATTCTGCCACTCTCATTTTTTTCTAGAGATTGAATGTATATTAGGCAAGTGCTCTATCACTATCTTACCCCTCCAAGTCCAATATTCAAGTCTTAAAGGACTAAGTACAGCAGAATCTATAAAACAGAAGTGAATGATCCTGGTCAGGTCTTGCAGCAAAGAGCAGAGACACTGAGCATGTAGCCAGACTGAACTGGGGTAACAGATTCATAAGGAGGGACTTGATCTGGACTCTACACACACCTAGGAGAAGGTTAACTGAGTTTTCAACTACAGCTGCTATGAGGATATTGTTTCTTAAATCTACGGTTGTGTCGTTGCTGCAAGAAGAACAAAGAAGAAATCAGAGCCAGGCATTACCTAATCAGAAGCAATTGACATGGAAGTATTCAGAAAACATAGGCTCTTGCTACAAATGTCCACACATTGTGGATCTGCAAAGTAAATAATTTTCCTCCACCTTTCTAGTCTCACAGGTTTGCTGGATAGAATTAACTCTACAGTTCTTAGCAGAGCATCCCTATTAACAGTTCTCTCTCTGCTGAGATCTGAGCCACTTTTCTGCCTTAGATCTGGCTCTCTTGTGATGCCACATACATGGCTGTTCTCCTTTATGTGCTTTTAATAAATGTAGTTCCTTTATCTAGAATCAGAATTGTCCATGATTCTAGAGAAATGGCTCAGTGGGTGAAGTGATTTCTCATAAGAAGACTGGAGTTCACATCCTCAGTGCCCATTTCAAAAGCCAGGCATGGAAACCTGAACCTGTAATTCCAGTGTGGGGGTGTAGAGGCAGGAGAATCCCTAAGGCTTTCCAGCTAGCCAGTCTAGCCAAATCAGTCCAATAAGATACCCTATCTCAAAGAAAATATGGTGGAGAGTGATTGTAAAAGAGTCCGGATATTGACCTCCCACTTCCACGAAAACACACAAACACACACACACACACACACATACACACACACATACACACACACACACGCACACACACGTACATACATACAAAATTATAATTAGGGTTATCAGATTTAGCAAGCAAAAGTACAAAATTTCCAATTTTAATTTCAGGGAAACAATGAGTACATTTGTGTATGTAAGTATGTTTTATGTAATACTAAGGACATGTTCACACTAATATTTTCACTGTTTACATGACATTCAAACTTGTCTACACCATGTCCTGCACTTAACTACCTGCTACAGTTTGCACGTGTTTTGCACCTAAACACCTGCTATAGTTTTCATGTGTTTGTCCAATATCATATGTTGCAAACATGATCCCAAAATTTATCTGTTGATTGCAAATGTGGCTCTTAAGAGATGACTAAAATTAAATAAGCTCTTCAAGGTGGAACTCCTACAATCAGAATGGTGGCTTTATGAGAACAGAAAGGAACCCAACCTAACATGTTTGCTCTGTCTCACTGTATGGTACCTTGACCATGTTATACTGCATCAATAAAACCCTTGTACTTGCTGGTTTTGTGTGTCAACTTGACCCAGACTGGAGTTATCACAGAGAAAGGAGGTTCAGTGGGGGAAGTGCCTCCATGAGATCCAACTGTGAGTCATTTTCTCAGTTGGTGATCAAGGAGAGAGTGTCCCTTGTGGGTGGTGCCATCCCTGGGCTAATAGTCTCGGGTTCTATAATAGAGCAGTCTGAGCAAGCCAGGGGAAGAAAGCCAGTAAGAAACATCCCTCCATGGCCTCTGCATCAGCTCCTGCTTCCTGACCTGCTTGAGTTCCAGTTCTGACCTCCTTTGGTAATGAATAGCAGTTTTGGAAATGTAAGCTGAATAAATCCTTTCCTCCCCAATTTGCATCTTGGTCATGATGTTTGGTGCAGGAATAGAAACCCTGACTAAGACAACCCTCATCAGATGTTAAATTGATGTTTAACCTATGCTCTGGGGCCTGCCAGCCTGCAGACTAGATCAACTGCCCTCATATTCTTTATAAATTACCTAGTCCTGTATGTTTTGCATAGAAAATTAAAAGAGTTATGACAACCTCTTTACTAGTATGTGTCATTCTTTATGAAGCCTCCCAGAAAGACCCATGTTGGCCTGGATGCCTTCTGCTTAACACTGATCTCTTTATGTATGATATGTTTCTGTGAATCTATCTTTAGAGACACTGTTGAGCACAGTTAGCCTCTATGTTTCTTCACAGCCTGATGAGCATGACCTTTGTATTTCCAGTACAAAGTCTGTTCGGTAAATATTAGTTGACCTGAATTATGATCTATAGGAGTATACAAGCAGCCCCACCTCTGCCTATACCTAACTCCCGTATCTGTAGATGCAAACAACTGAGGACCACAATTATTTTAGAAAACGTTTCTGAACCTAGTGCATGTAGACTTTTTCTTGTCACTATTCCTCACATAATGGCAATATAAGAGCTATTTGCATATTGTTTGCCTTTCAGTGGGTACTCTACACAATCTAGAAAAGATGTAACGTAAATTGTGGGGGTGCATCTCAATACGGTATTGAAATATCATACGAAATTGAGCGTGGGTGGGTTTAGATGTTCAAGGGATCCTCAAAGTAAGTGGCCACGGACACTGAAGGACAACTATATATGTAGCCAGTTAAGTGCTAAAACTACTAGCCCCCAAAACATATTTGTCAGCACCCTTTCTTTTTCTCAGGTGATAAGAGAAAAAAAACTTTCTAAGAACTGAGCTGACTTGATATGCTGGCAATGGGCACAGGGCAGTTGTAAAGAGCTTTATTTACGAAATCAGATTGCCTTCTCCACAAGGCACCAAAGTTCAAAATGGAGAAGTTTGACCTTTGAGTGTAAAGATAGGCTTGTTATGTGACTTTAGGGGGGGGAAATGTACTACACATTGCTCAATCCGGTGGTGCTGTTGAAACAATAATAAAATGTGCAATAATCAGTGTTTTGGAGGAAAAAAAAACACCATTGCAAGCCATTAAACAGTCTAGCAAGAACTGAACTCATTTCCTTGACACTCATCTTTGTGAGCAAGTACCCAGCCAGGAATCAAGAGTGCCCTTTGTTTGTTCAGAGCTGCTACTTTACAACTAAAATCAGACCCAGAGAAGTTGAGTTTCCCAAAGTCGTTGAGCTGATGAGTAACCATGGACTAAAGCTTCCTTGCCCCCTAGCCCAGAACCCTTGAAGTTGTTTACAGAAAGCTCCCAGGAAAGACTCCAGACTCACTGGAAAATGTGTTCAAGTGTTTACCAGAGAATTCTCAGGATCTTGGAAAAAAAAATCCTTGTGTTCCTCTCATCTTATCTCAGGCCCTCATTCTGTTAAAGAGTTCATCCAATGAAAAGAATGAAAAGAACCTTCACTCTCAGCAACCTACACCTCACATAAAAGAAAAAAGAAAGAAAGAAAAGAAAAAGAAAAAATGCTATTAAGTTGGAGACTGGATCTACTCATTTTCAGATGAAAACTAAACACTTTTATACAGTTTCTTTTCTTGCATAAGTATGAATGTTTCCTTTAAATTATACCTCCCCCCAAAAATTAAATAAGCAAACAATCCATTTGGTTTTTAGTTCCTACTACACTAAGAAGATAAGGATAAATATGCCCTTTGGATACAGGCTTGCCCAATTGGGGAATAAAGGGAGGTAGATTTTTACCTGTTCATTTTCATACAACCGCATAGGCCTTGAAGTAAAAATAAGGCTAATAAGACAGCATTTTGCCAGCCAGTCATGATCATCTATTCACCTCAAATCATGGCAGTTTTATTACTGTCAATAGCAGAGGTTCAATGAGATCTCATGACCTTTGTCCTAGAACCAGGCATTGGTGTTTCATGAGCTCTACCCCTCAAAGGGCTTCCTTCCCAAACACTGGAATGTACAGACATTCTCTTCGCTGTAATTGTTCTCCCCTACTTGTATTTTTCTAGGATCTCAGAAATCATAAGCATGCAGGCCATAACTCTTACCCAGGGTAAAGTGGATCATATATCAAGGATTTTAGGTCTGGAGTTCTTTACTGGCCAATTCTCACTTAGTTTCCAATATCCATTTTTACTTAATCTCCTTCTCAGCTATTTAGCAGGTGTTATCCTTATAATCTACAAAGTCTTTGATTACCCTATAATAACACAGGCTTATCGTCTTTCCTTATACATTTATTTCACAATTTTAAAGGTATACAATGCCCTCTGTTTTTTTCCTAACAGAACAGGTCTCACTCTGTAGTTCTAGATGGCCTGGAACTTACTATGTAGACCAGGCTAGCCTTGAATTCACAGAGATGCAGTACAATGCCTATATTTTAATTTTAAAAGGGTAGGAAGGAGCATTATGATATTTTTTAATTTTCTTTTTTTAATATTTATTTTATTTATGTGAGTACCCTGCAGCTGTCTTCAGCTACACCAGAAGAGGGTATCAGCTCCCATTACAGATGGTTGGGAGTCACCATGTGGTTTCTGGGATTTGAACTCAGGACCTTAAGAGCAGCACTCAGTGCTCTTAACCACTGAGCCATCTCTCCATCCGTATTATGATATTTGTAACCTGTAAAATTGCAGACTAGTATTAAAATTTTGTTTACAATTTAATATAAACCTTGTCTAAGGGGTAGTGCACAATATTTATCCATGAAAAATGTCATAATTAATCCTATTTTTATATATAAACTAAATTGTTTCATTAAAAATAAACTAAACTTCAGAACATAATAAGAAAGAGCAAGGAAAATTTTCTACTGATTTAACAGTTTTGCTGCAAAGATATAATGAAAATGCTTTGTGAAACACCTTGCTCGAGTCATTAACATTACCAAGAAAAGAAACAAAGCTTGCCCTGTCTCTCAGTGCCTATGACATCTTTAGCCACATCTTGGACCACAGCAGTTTATCTACAATAGAGTTTGGTTGAGCATTTTTAGAAAGCACTTTCTTCTCTGGTTTTTCACAAATCTTTCTTCCATTTTATAAAGTGAGAACATTTTTCCAAATCCAAACTAGGTTCATTGAGTTTTAGATTTTCTTCCCAGGGTTTTTCAGAGAAATTTCTGGCTTGATTGACTTTTGTGGTTTGCTTAATTTGATATGGAATTCGTCTAGTGTCTTTGGACTTGACTGGAACATATCCAGAGCTTTAGTGCTCAATTACCCATTTGCCTAATCATTTAATAACTAGCCTTTATTACATGCCAATGAATGTGCTAGGTTTTTTTTTTACAAGCATCATTTCATTTAAGTTATACAAAATTACATTGAGCTGCTAAATATTTTTATCTCATTTATCCCTGGATAAATAAGGATTTAGAATTACATGTGTTTTATGTTCTATGGTGACCAAAATTACTAGGAAGAATAATTGCAAAAAGGAAATAGGGGAGTTAGAGTATAAGAATCAAGAAGCTATCAGAAGTCATAGAAGCTTTAGTAGGTTTTTTTTTGTTTTTGTTTTTGTTTTTTAGTTCCCATTTTCAGGTCCTTTCTGTACACTTGCTTTTTAAAACTTCTCAAACTTGTTTTAAATGGTGTCTACAATTTACAAATCAAGTACTTGAGTCTGAGCATAGTGGCATGCACCTGTTATGTTCCTGTCCTACCAGCTATCCAAGAAGCTGAAGCAGGAACCCCAAAGTTCAAGATTACTCTAGACAACTTAGCCCCACTGCATGTTTTTTGAAAGTGAGAGAATTGTAGCTCAGGCTAACCTTGAACTTGCTAGGCAATCTTGATTTCTTGATTTTCCTTGCCTTCATATCCCAAGTGATAAGATTACAAACATGTATTGCCATGACCAGCAAGATCGTTCCTTGAAAAAAAAAGATTAAGGGCTGAGTCATACACTGCTTACCTAGCATTCACAAAACTCTGGGTTCAATCCCCAGGACTACCAAGAAGTAAATGTATGTCATAATTCAAAAGATGTTCCCATTAAAACTTCTTTTTATTAAATATGTAGGTGTTTGCTACATGAAGAAAGTAAATTTGCAGCAGACATAGCCTCCTGTGAGAAGAGTAGAGTGTTTTTAACACAGTTCAACATCCGGGATATCTCAGTGGCTCCAATAGGAAAGAAGCCTGAGAAATATGGTGGGTGGCAATGCAGAAGAGAAACAGTCATGTTGAACCATGGACATTGGGGAAATGTATTTAAAATGTATCCTGAACATAAAGGAATCATTGTACTATGAGTATAAATACATACTGACCATGAGAGTATCATCCTCTTCAGTGGTATTGTGACTGGTAAGTTGGCCATTCTTCAGTAAATAGCTTGACACTCTTGTTCATGGAAGCAACCCTAGTGACACTCCATAGTTTGCCAAAACAACACCAGAAAACACATGAAATTAGAAGAGACTTGTTGGAAAGAGGGGTAGAGGAGAGTAACAGGGAGTGAATGTGATCACAGCATATTAGATACATGTATACATTTGTCAAAGGACATTTAAAATATTTTAAAATAAGCACAGTAATAAATATAGAATCAAGGTAATAATTTAAGTATTCAATAAATAATTAGATGAAGTAACTTTTAAGTTAGAGAAAGAATTTGTATTTCAGACTGATCAAGGTGACAGGGAACCCAGTGGGATCTGGGGAGTTCTAGACTGTGAAAGTCAGGGTGAGTGCTATTTAAGACTAACCAATAAGTAAAAAGTAAGCAGCTTAAGCAAACTGCTAATCAGGAGAGAGAGAGAGAGAGAGAGAGAGAGAGAGAGAGAGAGAGAGAGAGAGAGAGAGAGAGAGAGAGAGAGAGATGTGGTCACATTGATTAGCTACCTGATAAGGGGGAGAGATATTTGATAAGACTTAATTCTTTGTAGGTGAGTATTGGGTTCAGGATAGAATTAAGCAGAAGGCATGGCATTTCTTCACACTGCCTTGCTGCATGCAGGCATGGCCTCCCTGTCACCTTATCCGATCCTAGTGCTACCAATGAGCTTCAAATGATGAATGTCAGCTTCAAACAGCAACATATATCCATAATCATAAAAAATTTGAAATTGTACCTAAATTATACATGAGTCATTACTGCTCACATTTTCCTCTCATTTCCATAAGAAAATAATGAGAGTCCTTATAGTTTATAACCACTTCAAAGAGCCTTGGTTCTCCTGAAGACTGTTGACTTTATTTTTCCTCTCACTTGAGTTTTCAGAGTAAAGACCAACTTCTAGGCACACTTGCTTGTGTATGCTTTGGATATAAATAGATCTGTATATTTCTTACTATTTAAACAATCTATTGATTCATGATACTACCTCTCATTTGGCAGGAGCTCTGCTTGTGTTGGCAAGAGCTGTGCAGTGACCAGGTATTAGGTATCTGGGACCTCTCTACAACAACTAGACTATGACAGAGCTTTGCAAGTACCCTGAGAAAAAGCAAGTTCTTTTTTGAACAACATAAAATGTAATAAGATAAAACAAAACCATCACACCCAAGTGACAAGTTGGACAAGGCAAACCAACAGAAAGAAAAGAGCCCCAGGAGAAGTCACAAGAATCAGAAACCTACTTGTCCACATATTCAGGAGTCCCTTAAACACACTAAACTAGAAGGCTATAATATAAGCACAGAGGACCTGGTGTAGACCTCTGTAGGCCCCAAACATTCAGCTTCAGTCTCTGCGAGATCTTATGAACTTTGCTCATGTTGCTATATAGGGCTTTATTTTCTTGGAATCCTTCATCTCCTCTGGCTTACACTCTTTCTATGTCCTCTTCCATGGGATTCCTTGAGCCTTGAAGGTTTTGATGAACATATACCATTTAGAGCTCTGTGATCCAAGGTCTCCCCACCCATACCTTCTCTCTCTCTGCATAATGTCTGACTGTGGGTATCTCTATTTGTTCCCCTCTGCTGAAGGAGGAAGCTGATACATGACTAGAGCACAATATCATTAGAAGTCATTTTATCACTCTTTTTGTAAAGATCAGTCATGTTTGGTTTTACCCTAGGTCTCTGGTCTATATAGTCTCTGGTTCTTGGTCACCCAAGCAGTATCAAGCAATATAAGGTATTGGTCTGTCTTGTGGAGTGGGCCTTCAGTCGAATCAGATATAGGTTGGTTACTCCCACAAGAAAAAAGCAGATTTTTTTAATTCTCAGTGGAATACAAAGCTTGTTTATTTGGAGTTTTCAAGGTAATTGCAACAAAAATTGGCTTAGACAAATTTCTTCACATTATCGCCCAGTTGTTTCAGTAACAAGCATAGAATATCTAATTCTGACTACTATCAGAAAAAGTATTTCCTAGTTGGCCAGATGTCTGTGTCTGAGGCAAAGCAAGAGAGGGTATGTGCAGAACAAAGAGAGGATTTCATAGATTCTGTTTCTGATAGCTTTTTGGCAATAAGATCAGAAGTTATGAACTGCATGATCCTGAAATCCTTACTAGAGAAGAATAATACTTCCTTTATTTAGTTTGAATCTCTCAAAACAAAAGACATCTGTGAGCATCGGCATCAAATTCAAAAGGCTCTTTAAAGTATGGCTGTGAAGTATAGATAATTTCAAGTAAAATTACATTAATATATATTTTAACTCTCAGGTGAATGTATATGTATACATGTTATATATACATATATATATATATAAATGTATACATGTTTTTATTATTTTTGAGAGTCTCTTCTCACACTGTATCTCCAGCTAAGCAATCTCTGGAAACCTCAACTTTAATAATTTGTATGATATTCTTATTCCTTGAGTTAGTGCCAGCAAAACTGCTTTATTTCAATTTTTGGTCATTTCATAGTTATGAAGCAAAACTAATTCATACCATTAATTCAATTTGCTGTGTTTGGAATATTTGCTGGACTTCTAATTTGACCTTTTGGCAATTATTTACTTATGCCCTTTAACCATTCTGCTTGTTCAGTTGTAGCAATTTCTTTGTACTAAATATTGACTTTCTGTTTACCATTTTACTGCATATATTCATTGATTTCAAATAAATTTTACTTGTTAAACATTGTTTATGTTAATGTTTTCTCCCGAATACACTCGGAACATTTGCATTGTGCTTCGTAGCTCCTTATTTTTAAGATTTGGTTAACAATTTCTCTTCATCCCTCAGGTTCACTTTGTCATGTATATTAAACATTAGTCAAACATAGCTATTGAACACTTGAAATGTAGTAGTTGAAACTCTAAGATGTACTATACACAAAAATACAAACTACAGTTTGAAAACATGTTATGGAATAAGGTCATACAATTTATTACTGAAAAGAGTTCATGTTTATCATATATTGAAACAATGACTTTTTGAGTGCTGAAATATGTCAAATGTATCATGAATTATACCTACTTTCAATGTTTTTAATATGGGTGCCATGAAATGTATGCATTTTTAAAATTGTGCCTCCTTATGATTCCAGTGGACAGCCTTGTCAAATTACTTAAATAGGATACTATATTATAAATTTAAGAAATTTTAACCTAGGAAAAAAAGACAGCGTTTTTAACAAATGGTGCTGGTTTAACTGGAGGTCAGCATGTAGAAAAATGCAAATCAAGCCATTCTTATCTCACGGTACAAAGCTCAAGTCCAAGTGGATCAAGGACCTCTGCATAAAACCAGATAGACTGAAACTTATAGAGGAGAAAGTGGGGAAGAGCCTCAAACACATGGGCACACGGGACAATTTCCTGAACAGAACACCAATGGCCTATGCTCTAAGATCAAGAATCAACAAATAGGACCTCATAAAATTGCAAAGTGATTTCTTTATAGCCTTTCCCATTTTCTTCTCATATTCTTAAAAAATGACAGATATTAATCTTCCCAAACACCATTTCTCTATTATTTTAAGAAAGTTGTATTAATGCAATACAATTGATTTGGGTAGCTTTCACTTCTGGCTATTACAAATGAAGCTACTGTGAACAGCAGTGTGCTGGTTATTATAGCAACATTAATTTTCATTTCTCTGGGATAGTTACCCAGGAGTGCAACCCTTGGGCCCAAAATCTAATCTCTTCCCATCATTTGTATTATGGCTATTTTTTTAAATCTAACCATTCTGATAAGTTGGTAGTTTTATCTTTTTATGGTTTAAATGTGTACTTTTCTAATGTTTATCTATATTGAATATATTTCCATGTGCTTGTCATCACTATATAATCTTCAAAGTTATGACCATTTACTCATTTACTTAATTTTTCTAATCATACTACTGCTGGGAGATCATACTACAACATCTATATTCTTTTCCTTGTAATGCACCTAAACTAATTTTGTCAATGTATTGTCCTAAAAGCTAAGCTTTAGGATGTATTAACTTCAATAGTTTACTTCAAACACCTCAATATGAAAGACTTTGCTATTTCTCTAGACTCATCTTCTATGGCATCATTTATTCCAACATTCTATCCAATGAAGATGAAACTTCAGAACAGAATATGCTGGATGCTGGTGATTGAGGACTTGGAGAACAAAAGTATAGAAACTTGTCAGAAATGGGATTTTTCTCATGTGCCTCCACAAACTGGAAGCCCACTTAACTATATTTTGCACATCATTCTCTAGATTTGATGTATTTGTGATTGTCTAATAATAACTTTTCAGGAGTTAAGGATATAGCAAAAAGTTACAAAGAGGGGAGGAAGAAAGGGCTTGAAAAGTGAAAGAAAAAATGAAAAGTAGATAAAGTTGAGAGAATGATGTTAGTATGTTGAATAAAGAAAAGGGGAGAGAGGAGCAAATAGCAAAAGCAATGCAGAGGATATATGTAACTAATGAAGTTAAGTACTCAACAAGAGTATATGTTGGCAGTACCTGACAAATACAGAGGTGGATGCTCTCAGCCGACCATTGGACTGAGCACAGGGTCTCCAGTGGAGGAGCTAGAGAAAGGACACAAGGAACTGAAGGGACTTGCAGCCCCATAGAAGGAACAATAACATGAACCAACCAGTACCCCCCAGAGCTCCCAGGGACTAAGCCACCAACCAAGGAGTACACATGGAGGGACCCATGGCTCCAGCCGAATATTTAGCACAGGTTGGACATCAAAGGGAGGGGGGGGGGACCCTTGGTCCTGAGAAGGCTTGATGCCCCAGTATAGGGGAATGCCAGGAGAGAGAAGCGAGAGTGGGTGAGTTGGTGAGCGGGGTGGGGGTTGGGGGAAGGGGCTGGGGAGGAGGGGGGATGGGATAGGGTGTTTTAGGAGAGGAAACCAGGAAAGGGGATAACATTTGAAATGTAAATAAAGAAAATATCTAATAAAAAATGAGTATATGTATGTAGTTATATATGCAGTATATACTTTATATGCACACACACATATATACTGTACTTATTATGCAGACTTAAGTATTTCACCTCTCTATTGATGAAGGTCCTTAGAGATCTAGAAACCTTCCTCTCTGGGTATTTCCTTTATAAATAAATTTCCTCTGTAAAAGCTCAACATGTGGGCCTGGAGACATGGCTCAGGGGTTAAGAAAGTGTACTGCTCTTGCATAGAAACAAAGATTGACTCCCAGACACACACAAACCTGACCGCCCCCCCTCTCTCTCTCTCACACACACACACACACACACACACACACACACAAATTAAAAACATAAAAATAAAAAGTTTGAACAGGAAACATCTACTGTGATGTTACAACTTCTCCTGTGGCTGCTAGCCATTACAGTAATAATCTCAACACCTATGGCCTGGAGTATACTGGCATATTTCATGTGGTTCATATTCTTTCATTCAGATAGTGATGTTTCTAAATATATTTTGTGGGATTTTCAAATATAAATTTATTATGTAGAGGCAAGTGTTATATTCCATTGATCTAAATATTTATCTCTATACTGTATTGATACCACAACAACATATTATTTATAGTAAATCTTAAGGTTATTAGTAATTCTTTGGCTTGATGCTGGTTTTTTCAAAATTGTTTTAGGCTATTCTGGGCCCATTACATGTTAATGTGAATTTTAGAAACCACTTATCTATTTTCATGAAAACCAAAAATCACTATTTGCATTATGACTAGATCTATAATTTACTCTACAAGAAATTGACATTTTGAGACTTAATTCACTTTGTAGCACATTCATAAGGAAACCTATCTGCTGCAGCCTATTTATTGCTTGGAATAGGTATGTGCCCCTCCACTCACCAGAAACTGACATCCTAATAATGTTCAGTTTTCTTACCTGTTCTCTTCATTTATTTCACCATAAATTTACATTAGCAATTGTACTGGATGGTTTTTGTGTGTGTGTCAACTTGACACAGCTGGAGTTATCACAGAGAAAGGAGCTTCAGTTGGGGAAGTGCCCCCATGAGATCCAGTTGTGGGGCATTTTCACAAGGGTGGGCCCCTTGTGGGTGGTGCCATCTCTGGGTTGGTAGTCTATAAGAGAGCAGGCTGAGCAAGCCAGGGGAAGCAAGTCAGTAAGAAGCATCCCTCCATGGCCTCTGCATCAGCTCCTGCTTCCTGACCTGCTTGAGTTCCAGTCCTGACTTCCTTTGGTGATCAACAGCAATGTGGAAGTGTAAGTTCAATAAACCCTTTCCTCCCCAACTTGCTTCTTGGTCATGATGTGTGTGCAGGAATAGAAACCCTGACTAAGACAGCAATATTTTGTTAAAATTATATATATATATATATATATATAATGCAACAATGGTATTTTTAATATTTTTTATAAGCCAAGTATAAAATTACTGCCAATGCTTGGATCTAGCAGTTTCCTGAGCTCACTTCATTAGTTTCACTTTTGTTTCAGAGAAATATTAGGATATATATATGTATAATCATGTCATCCTCCAAATAATCTATTCTTTATTTTACAGTTTTGTTTCTGCTTTCTTCTTTCTTTCCTTGGGGCACAATGATCTCCAGTTAAATAAAAATTGGAGTATCAATAATATTCTCTCTATCTCTTCATTTCTCTTTTCCTCTCCCTCTCCTCACTCTCTCTCTCAGTGTGAGTCTCTCAGTCCCTCCTTCAACCTTTCAAGTCAGTAGAAACACTGCTCATAGGGACTGAAAAGGACAAAAGTGGGATGAAGTTCATGGAGGAAGATTGTCTTTGAGGATTCAGCCACAGATACAATGGCCTGGGTAGAAAGTGTCTTCTCAGTTTCCTAAGGGCAGAACCATCACTCAGAGCCGATATGGTCACAGTAGCAGTAGAATTAAAGCTCATGACATGGAGCCGAAGGAAATTATCCTCAGGCCCTGAAATCTGATGGAATTTGTCCTGCTAAGGTTTGAATGTTCTTCAGAACGTTCTTTTATCCTTTCACTTCCTCCCTTTGGAAAGAAACGTCTGTCTGTTGTCTGCCCATAGTTTAGAAGCAGACAATTTGCCTGGTTTCTCAAGTTTGTGGATGAAGACAGTTTTGTCTCAGAATAGTCCATTCCCAGACTCACACTTACACCTTATTTGGCTGTTTTCCTAATTTTGCCTTACAGAATTATGGTGACTGAACTTGTCTTTAGTCACCATGTTCGCAGTTATCTGTTGTTATACCAGAAACAAGCAGTACTAAAACAAAGATGGAGAAATTGAAAATATGAAGTATTTTGAAATCAGAAAGAAACAAATAAGCAGGTATTTTTTTTAAATCTCACAGATGTAAGATAAAAGGTGACTTTTACAATGTTCAGTCAAGAGCAGAGAAAGTACAATGTTTACTCAAGAGTAGAGAAAGGACATAGTCACAAAAACATTTTACCTTCATGAAAGAGCATTGGAAATATTTGCTTTTATCACTTTGCAGCCTTTTGGCTAAGTTCACATGGATAATACCTGTCTTAGAAGAGTGTCCCTGGTCCAGCATGATGGCTTAGAGGGTAAAGGTGCTTGATTCAAAGACTGACAATGTAAATTCAATTTCTCAAACCCACATAGAAGGAAGAGAAAGACAACTTACCAAAATCATTCTCTCAACTTCATATATGCTGCCCATCCCCAATGCACACACACCAGATAAACAAACAAACAAACAAACAAATACTGGAGCTCAAGAGATAGAGCAGTGGTTAAGAGCACTTGCTGCTGTTGCAGAGACCATGGGTTCAATTCCCAGCACCTACATGATCTCACAACTATCTATAACTCCAGTTCCAAAGGATCCAACACCTTTTCGTGACCTCCATATGCACCAGGCAGTCATTTGATATGTGTTTGTGTGTGTGTGTGTGTGTGTGTGTGTGTGTGTGTACAGATAAGATAAAAACAATGAATAAATAAATACTGTAAAAACAGACCTCACACAGGGAAAGAAAAGCTTGCCCAGGAAAGAGCTGACATTTCCATAGTATCTGATCTTAAAGATGCTAAAATTTTGAGAAATTCTCATTGATTTATTTACTTAAAATAAAAGTGGATAAAAGTGTACTTATTAATAATGAAATATCATATTTTTATATGTGTATACTGCAAAATGTTTAAATTAAGTTATATATTACCATCTTTTCAAGCACTTGATGATTTTGTAGTGAAAATATTCAAAGTCCTTTCTTTAAGCTTTTTCTTGAAATAGCGTCTTTCTAAATAACCCAAACTGGTTCCAAACTTATGATGCTCCTGCCTCAGCCTTCTTGAGTGCTGAGATTATAGGCATATGCCATCATGCTCTGCTACATTACATTATATAGTTACAGATGCTATTATAAAAACTGAACATTAAAGTCTTTGAAAAGCAAACAGAAAAATCAAAATGCTTTATAAGCCCTTAATTTTTAAAAGTTTTATTTTATGTGTTTGAGTGTTTCGCCTACATTGAATCTTTCAGAAATGGAGTTACAGGTAGTTGTACGCCATCATGTGGATGCTGAGGTTTTAACCGAGATCCTTTGGAAGCATAGCAATGCGCTTATCTGCTAAGCCACTTCTCAGGCTCCAGATCCTTTTTGTGTTTTTAAGACAGAATCTTGCTGTGTATACCAGACAGGGAAAGGAGGAAGGAAATAAGTTTGAAAGCAGACTCAACAGAGGAATATGGGCTGAGCTAATTGTTTAACACATAGAGGGGAAACATAAAGGAACACTATCACTAGTGGCTGAAATGGTTCTTGGACTTATGGAAGCTTCCTTTTGCTCACAAAATGTCAATGCTGGGCTACATGGGTTTAAGCATTCCTACCACCCTACTTTTATAACCACTGTGTCTAATTATGTGAAGACTAGGTACTTCATGCTAACTTTGCAAATGGAAAGCCAAGGCTGCTATAGTTCATGGAGCATGTCTTCGCCAAAACATCCAAATCAAATTTTTGTACATAAGAAATCTCATCAACTTCAATATGGAAAGCTGTTTTTTCCTTTAATCTACAATGATATGTCACATCTAGGGCTAAGAAGTGTCACTGTTGTATGCTCAGCTTCACACTACCATTGTGAAAGTGGACTCCAATTCAGACACACCTCAAGAAGATTTGTGTCTCACAGTTAAGATAGGTCTAGTTTGGCAGCTGCTGATGTTCATTTTAACTTATTTCTTGCTTTGTTATTTACCTTTTTCCACAAGGCAATAATGAAATAAAAAAGAACAGCGAAGGATGAAAAGCTAGGTCCTCAAATAGGTACTTGTTTTGACATGGAAATAATTTATAAGTTAGATGTTCTTTTTTATTTTCTGGGAATTTTTAACATGTATACAATATGTTTTAAACAAAATCTACCCTTATCCTCCAACCCTTTCCATGCCTGGGGCCCACCCTTTCTCATCCCCAATTTCATGTACTCTTCATAAAACCCACTAAATCCATTAGTGCTCCCAGCATGTATCTGGGTGTAGCTGTCTACTAGGACATGGGCAACCTACCAGGGAGTGTTTTCATGAAGAAAATGGACTCTCCTCTGCCATCAGCCATCAATTGCCAATATCCTCAATTATGGGTGGGATTTTGTGCCCCCTCCAATATTCGTCCTGGAAATATGGCTAGGCTGATCTTGTCCAGGTCTCCTGTATTCAGTTACAGCTTTTGTGAATTCTTAGGTACAATGATAGCCATGTCTGGAAATCCCTGCTTCATCCTATTCTTCCCTGACTTCTGACAATTACAAACATTTCACCCTCTCTTTCACGATTGTCCATGAACCTTGCAGGAAGGAGTGTGGTGTAGAAGTCCCATTTAGACCTGAGTACTCCTAGTCTTTACACTCAACATGAGAACATTCTTTTTAAAAGTAAAATATCTTTCACTCAAATACAACTGAGTCTCTGAAACAAATAAACAAACAAAACCATCTAGAAGGTAATGCTGGAAACTGCAGGAGCAATGTGGAATTCTGTGATGGTGTGGAGGACTGGATCTTTTTTTAAGGTTTTAAATTAGCATTCACACTTTATCACGGAGTCATTTCTTCCTAACTTGGGCGCAATGTACAGCTCCTGATAACTCTTCATGGGCTGATTACATAATTATGAAATTTCTTCTTTTCTCTTTAGATAGGGAAAAAAGCTTCTGGGAAAAGTCTCTTAAAGCCAAAATATTCTATTTCTGCCTTTTTTTCCTAGAGAGCACTTATATTAAAATCGCAGTTGAAAAAACACCCTGTGAAACATTGTCTTGTGATTTCAAATACCCTGAGTTCATTAGAACAGCAGAATCCTGGCTGGTCATTTATTAGAAATTGAGCAAGGTTGCACCTAGCAGAGGAAGAAAAGCAAACTTAATCTACATTTTAATTAAAGAGCAAAAGGTTGTGATCATATGAATCGTACATTTTCATGGAAAAAGTGGCCATAGAAATCTAGGGCTTAATATTTTTGCAATTTTAAGTTTTGGAATTTTTATGAGACAGTAAAGAGTTGTAATTTCTATGTGGCCTGAATGCCAGAAAATTATATGCCCCATAATGCATTCTATGAGATGGCTTTAATCTCTTCGCACATGGGAGATCATCACAGATCTTTATTTTCTCACATAAATCTTGATAGGGTGTGGTGTAACAAGTTAGTGAATTTACTAATCACAAAATGTAGTTATTGGAGGTTTTCCTTTTGACACATTGAAGATTGAACCAAGGGCTTTGTCCCTGCCAAGCAGGTGTCCAACCCAGCTCTATCTCTGCGACATTACACAAACATTTTCAAAACAGACACACTGATTGAAAATAAGCCACTGTGTGCAAACCTAATGAAATGATGTTATCACCCCAGCTCCATTCTTTTGTCTAGAATTTAGGGACTAAGAATTAGAAGGCTGAAAAAGCCAGTTCATTTTCTTACACTAATAATTTTAATTGCCCATCAGAAATTATGCAATATTATTTAGAAATTAATTTTTAAAAATTTGTTTTTCTTCTCATGGGCTTAAAAACCCACAAATTGCCCTGGTATATAGCTCAGTATTCAGCTAACATGTCTCATCCCCAGTACTGCAAAAACAAATGCCTTTATTTAATTATGGGCTGAGTGCATTCTGATGGGAGACAGACAATTTAGTGGCACTGTCAATATTCTTTGTTATCAAGAAAAGCAGAGTTGTCTTGATTTTAATAGAAGTTTTATCAAGATTTAATATCCGAGGATCTGTATTTGTAAACTCTGGGCTATCTCTATGGATGTACCATCCAGTTATTTAATATGGCCACAATCTCCTCCAATGAAAAAAAGATAGGAGTAGATTGATAGATGTTGACAGGTTGATAGCTGTAGAGACATATATATGACTCTTGTGACAAATTGCTTTGTTCAGTTCATAAATGCGTTCAGAGATATATGAAAATAAATCAATTCCTTCTGACAAAGCATTGTCAAAGGCTCAAGACAAAAATATTGTGCTTGATGTTTTTGTGATCTTCATTTGACTTCTAGAACTCCATGTAGGTTCCTTCTTTGTAATATTCCAACAGCTCTTTAGGAAGTCTTCGTGAGAGTGTACCAGTTAATTTTTGCTATGCAACAAAAGACTCCAAAATTAAGTTGGTAAAACAGCTGTGTGTCATATTATGATTTTGTGGTTTGTGAATTTGGAGTGAAACCAGCTAGAGACTCTATTCTGCTAGTCTTGGGTGGACTTACTCATGTATCTAAAGCAAGGATCAGCAAACTTGCTATGTTGACGGGCAGTTAGAGAATTTTCTAGGATTTGTGGGATACACAGTCTCCTGTCACAACTACTCAGCTTTGTCTAGCAGTCATAGATGGTACTGAATGAATGGGCTTGCCTGTGCCTCAATAAAACATTATTTAAAAAAATCAGGCAGCTGTTCAGAGAGCTACATTAACGCCTAGATTATGGTCCAAAGCAAAACTTCCTACAAAGAGCATGCATACACCAAAAAAAAAAAAAAAACCATGAAGATTTTAGATACTTACATCAGTTAATTTAACTTGTTATAGATCTAAAGATTCATCCAGACCCTCAAACATACTGATAACATACTTTTCTATTATACTACACCCCCAATCTTTAGTTGTTTAACTTTGCTAGGTCATTTATTCTACCACACAGCCGAAAGTGGTGTTGCACACATTATATATTTACCAAGATGATAACTGAAATTTGATCAATTTCTCTTTCAAATTTGATCAAGTCTCTTTCATTTCTGAAAAGTCTCAAATTTTAAAACATTTTGTATTTATTATCAATAAATCAGAGTGAGTCCTGAATCAGAGAAAACATGCTGATTAAAGAGTGCTGTTGAGATAGTTGATGAAGTTAGATTGCTTTGAGCATGAAGTGTGTAATTTTAGCTTGATTGTGTAAGAGTAGGGCTTTGTTCTTAGGAAAATGCATGTTTCAATATTTAGAAATAAAAAGACATTATAATGCCATCTACTTTCAAGTGGTTCGGTGATGAATATATATGTACCCAAGTTTATATCAAGACAAAGTAAATGTAACAAAATATTTAAATTGGGCAATCTAGGTGAGCAGCCCTTGAACATTTTTTGTACTTTTCTTGAAATTCTTTTGTAGTTGGAAATTATTTTTAATTTTTATACTATTTTTAATTTTTAGCTGTAAAAATATGGTTGAAATTACATTGAAATGTCTTTTTAAAGATTTATATCTCTTTGGCTCAAATTTTCTCTCTGATATGATGCTTATAGATACTTTTTCTAAAACAGAATTTCAGAAATAGTACTCTGATTCTTTCTTTTTCTCATCCTCCCCCTAGGATAAAAACCCATCATGACAGATGGATTTCACATTCTCAAGTCTTTGCCTTGTAACCAGACAGTAATACACACAAGTATAGATAACTGTAAACACCACACATCTGTTCTAAGCATCACATCTGGAGTGAGAAATCCTTGCCAGCTCCCACATGCACAGAGCCAGACATGAGAATGGACATGGACTTATTTTCTTTCCTGCATAAAAAGCAACACTATTGTTACACAGCATGCCACTCATGGTACGGGCAAAGGAAACATGGGTAGCAAAACACTGACTCTTCTGTTAAGACTGTATAGCTGATAGAGTATCAAGATGGTACATGTATAGAAAAAGAAGATATAAGACATAAAATCCTGGTGCAGAAATGTTGCTATAATGTGATGTGTTTTTCCCTGGTCCCCTTTTTGGGGCCACATCAAGTGGGAGAGGAAGACGAGGAGGAAGAGGAAGAGGAGGAAGAGGAGAAGGAAGAGGAGGAGGAAGAGGAGGAGGAAGAGGAAGAGGAGAAGGAAGAGGAAGAGGAAGAGGAGGAAGAGGAGGAGGTTCTATTTCATCAGTTCTTAAGTGAGTGAATACGATTTTCCTGAAGAAAACTGTCCCACATGGAGAATATTTCCATTATAAACTAGGATTTCCACCTGCTCCATACACCGTGCAAATACAAATAGCAACGATGTATACTCATGTATACATCGCGCTGATCTATGGTGTGGATTGCATGATACTTCCCTAGAGGGGTCATTTAGCATTATCAAAACCTAACTAGGGTAACCAAAGTGCTAGAACTTTATTTGTGTTAATATGCCTCTAGATTTTTCTGTGACTATGTTCCTCCGGTCTGAGACAAAGGGTTGAAAGATAGCTAGCCTCTTGAGGTGTCATCTACCTCTTTGATTCTGGGCACCAGGCACTCACAAGCTCTGTGTTATAGTAGATCATTAGCACCACCTAAAGGCCGCAAATCAAATGACTTGCAAGCATGCATACTGCTCAAAATGTTCTTTGCTCAGATTATAAGATTCTTTGAAAGAACAGAACTCACTCTCAAAACTGATCCTTACCTGACATGCAGCAGGAGGCTGCCATGCCAAACTCAGTGCCTATGATGGTTCTAGTCCTGGGAATAGTTAATGTTATCTGCAATGTTTTCCTGTAGTGCTTGTCTTTTTAAAAGGGATCAAGCAATAGGGTGTGTATATCAAAAGCTGAGTTGGCCTGATACCTTGCACAGGTACCTTGCTATTTTTCAGCTCTGGAAATTTATTCTGTCAGTGGGCTAGTTAGAAACTGACCATTAATAGTGGAACAAACATCCAAAAGCCATTACTGCAGGCCTGGGGAGTTCCAGGCTCTAATTTTGCTTCACTGTGTGCTAGGTTTGTGACCTGAACCTCTCAGAGCTTCTCATCTGGAGTACAGGATCACATTCTGTTCTGACATCAGTGTGGTCTGGGAAGGCGATAGAGATAGATAACAGATGGCCTACTTCTTATCTCTATTTCATGTCACTGCAGAGAATGGCATAAAACACTTCAGGTCAGTCTCTTAATTGTGAAATTCCTAAGCCCAGCCAAGTTTCTTACAAATCCTTTAGAGTCAAAGCCAAGAAAAATCTGACTTAAAATGTCCTTGGAAAGTTTACAGGGGTCCCAGTAGTTCTCTGTTGTTCCTAGAAGCTGGAGTGCTCCCAAGGACCATTTAGAAAGAAGGTTCATCTTATGAAAGACTTCAATGGTAGGAAATTTTAGAACAAATTGACCTGGATCCAACCCCTCCCCAAAATGTAGTCATCTGTCTGAATGTGGGTCAAATCGGGGGACACACAGAAATGGAAAGTGACTAGAATAGAAAAGAATATTCAGAAACAGGTCTGGGCTCAAAGTAGCCTTCTGCCTACTACTGGTTCTCAGCCTCTGGCCAAATGCCATTTCTCTAAAGCCCTGTATTTCATGTCTGTATATGTGGTTAACAGCAGAGTTGTGGAGAGGATTAAATTCAACGTCATGTCCACTGTATGCAGCATCATACTTGCTGCAGAGTGAAAATGCTGTGACTGAGGTCATTGGTTTACTCCCTTAAATTCAGAGCCTCTTGCTTGAGGCTAAAGGCTCTTGTTTCTGAACACCAGCTGAGCAGATTGATTGCAAGTCTCAGGCATAACTGACAGGATGGCCAGTTTGCCACACACAGAGCTCAGGGACTTGGCTTTGTCTTTCCAAATGCCCTCCCTACTCACTGCCTCCTGTCATGAGCCCTGCAGGAGCCTGACTCCATTTCAGCACCTGGGGGCTTTTGCTATCATGGTATTTGTAGTTTTCCTTTGATGCCCAACTACTAAGCAACTCAATTATGGATGAGTACTCAACCTAAAAGCCTGCATCTCTCTTTTTTTCTTCCTCAAACAGCCCTGGCATATTTCCAGGCCCTCAGTAGACAAAAGCAAAGGGCTGATTGACACAGCCACTGCTGAGCTACTTAGTCCTTCCCATCCTTCTGTTGCTTGGGATGTTTTAAAAGGAAAGTGGGAGGAGGACTAAGGTGGGTGGATTGAAAAGAAAAATGCGACACTTTTTCCATTTTTAAAAAGTAATCAAGGGGCTGAGGATGCACAAGGCCCTAGTTCCCATCATCGTCATCATCATCATCACTAAAAATATATACTTTTCTCAGATTGAATGATACATTCACCACCAGCAATTCTAGTTGATGTAACATAATAAAGTTAACTATGTTCTGACACTGACTTGAAAAGATACATGTGTGTACACACACACAGAGATGTATGTGCCTTCCCACATATATATGTATATATAGACATACATATGTATGTGTGTGTGTGTGTGTGTGTATATATATATATATATATATATATATATATATATATATATATATATATGCCCTTCAGATGGGCAGCTTGGGCTTCATGTGGGTCTGTAACACTGGAGCAGGGCTATCCCAGAAGTTGTTGCCTGTATGTGGGTATGTTCTAGCTGGGCTGTATTGTCTTGCCTCAGAGGGAGAGGAAGCTCCTAGCCTCACAGAGACTTATAGTGCATAGCCAAGAGGGTCCTACACTCTCCTAGAAGAGAAAGGGAGAGTGGGATGGAGGAAGGATTGTAGGAAGGGGTGACTTGAAAAGGAGGCAGTGAGCAAGATGTAAAGTGAATAAATAAAAACTAAATATAAAATAAATAAAAATAATAAATTATAGATAAAATAAAATAAAAATAAGAAATAAAAAAATAAAAACGTGTATATACACATTCTTATATACATATTTATATGCATATTTACACATAAATATATGTATATATGTATATACACATTTATAGGTAGTATGTATGTATTTATACATGCATATACATACATGTACAAATATATACATGTTTATGTATATAAATATATGTATATGTATATGCATATACATATATTTTACTAGTACATATTTGTAGTTTTGGTGGTTGAACCTCAGGCCTCATGCATAGTAGGCATGTAATTCACCACTAAGTTACATTCTCAACCAGTTTTTACTTTCTGTTTTCAAGTACAATCTCACTAAGTTACCCAGACATGGCTTTAACTTAAGATTGTCCTGTCTCAGTCACCTAAACAGTTGGGATTTCAGACCTGTGCCATTGGGTCTGGCTTTAAAGTATTATTTTAATGATATTACTAAATTATACTCATTTCTAAAAATCTTCTTTTGGAGTATAAATTAATTAAGACAGTACCCAACTATTGTACTGGGGATGCAAGTGATGTTCACAGAGCTGCTGAGAAGCTGAGGAACAGTTGGTGTTGCCTAGCAACTGCCACTTCCGATCCCCCTGCCTCAGGAAGAGGGAATAACAAGCTTGCATAATGATGTTTTAGGATAGGAACTTGATTACTCCCATTTTTAATCATGCATAAAACACATCCTTTATGCTACTCTTTAACTTATTTCATATTTTTTCGTTTTGTTGCAATGCTGGGGAGAACCCAGGCCCTCACATGTGAATTGTGTGCTTTCTCACTGAGCTGCAACCACCTGTCCCCATGCACAACATTTAGAATAAAAGTGAACATTGGAGAAACCCAGTAAGTAAAAATATAAGATTTTTTTTTCAGTAGTGAAAACAAAACAGGAACAGAGTCTCTATTTTTTAAGTACTATTAACTTGAAATCATATGATAGTGGAGAAATGTCTCTCTCCCTCTTCCCCTCTCTGTGTACAGGAAGATATCTTCAAAATATGGTCTAAAGCAATATTAAAAGTTTAAGTGGTTCACTTAGAAGCACAGTCGTTTAGTGGCAAGGCCAGTAGAATTCTGACTTTATGGTGACATCTAGGCATTGACAATAATCTCTGAAATTCTCAGGAAATATTTTCTTGCCAACGCTTACAGCAAATTATAGCTCATCCACAATTTGCTAGCCCATGTTCTTTGCTCTGGATCTTTATCTTGTGAACCCTACCTGCTCTTTTTTCTTTCCCCCAGTGATTTCAGTGCATCCATGAAATGTCGCAAATGTAGATGGTGTCAGTTGATGTGTCCTGAGTGTAAAATACTTACCAGATGTCAGCGAGTTGCTATAAAACATATGTCTTATTACTATCTTTCACATTGATTACATATTGAAATAATAATAATATGAGATGTTGAACTGACGCATCAATGTTTTAACATCAACACTAATTTTGCCTGCTTGTGGGCTTTTTGTTGGTTTTGTCTTTGGCTGTTGTTTCAGTTTTTGTGACAGATCCCTTCTGTGTAGCCCAAGATGGCCTGGAGCTCCCTGGGTAGCCCAAGCTTTTGCCAAAGTCATCATCCTCAGTGCTGAAGTTACAAAATTGTACCTTCACACCTTCCCTTGTTTTCTCTCTTTAAGGTAATGCGTTTATTACTTTTTAAGAATTCCATACAATATATTTTGAGGATATCCAACCCTCCCTCAATTCTTCTCCCAATCACCCTTCCACCCTTAATACCCTACCCACTCAACTTTGAGTTTTCTCTTCCTCTTCTGCCTTCTTTTCTTTTGTGTCCCCATCGGGTCCAGTTTATGCAGCCCAACTAGTCTTGGCATTGGAGCCTGACTTGGCATGTACTCTACCTACCAGGGATCATGTCATTAAAGAAAACTGACACACTCTCTCTGGGCAGCTAGCTATAAAATGCCAATAGCTTCCCAGATTTCATGTCCACCTTCTCCCTGCTAGGCTAGAAGTTTGTCTGGCTTGGCTTTGAATGTTTCTTGTGCATGATGCCAACATCCATGCTAATGAGGTATCTAGATAAGTCCAGAGTGTTTAGCCAGTGAGCTTCCCTTCCTGGGCATCCCTTTGCAAATAAGGTATTTAATCCCTGGTTTACCCTGAGTAAGGTGTATTCATGCACATCTGCCATCAAATAAAGCAGTTTGGACAAACAAGGACAGGCTTGTCATCAAGGATCTCCCTGGAGGTTGGCCTTCCTCGTGCCTCTTCCAACCCCTCCATACTCAGAACCAAACTATATTCTCTCCCCACCTCCTCCGAGGCTCAGTCATCCCCTTTCTGCCTAGCATGTAGACATCCTGAGGGGGAGTACAGACCCGCAGACCCCTGTTCCCAACTCTCTGGGGTACTCCAGCAGCAACTGGGACTGAAAACCACAGCATCCATCCCAGACCCACTGTTTCTCATCCAGGGAAACATGGACTGGGGCCCCTATAGTGGACTGTGCTCTACCTCCCCTAAGTGACTTGCGGGCTGTGCTTCCTTGGCCATCCCAGCAGCAAGGCAGACATGTAGCCCAACAGAGCAGTCCTTAAATGCAATCAGAAAGTGGTTATTTATTCTCATAATATTCTTGTCATTATTGTACTAGTGGGTATATCTTGACAGGCTAATCATTATTGTAGTTTCCAGGGTTCACAGCTTGGTAGGACTTATTGCTCCTCTTTTCTTTTAGGATGTATCTGATGGCCTACCATAACAATGAAGCATTCAGTAGGAATAGATGTTTTGGGTGATTTCCAGGTTGATTTCTCTGTGTTCTGCGACTCAAATACATGCTGTCTTCAAGAATAGGGTTTTACTATCAAGTTTAGGAAGGTAGCAAAGAGTATGAACACTATATATAATTCTTAGGGGATGGGGGTGTCTATGTAATCTCATTGACCAACAGCTCAAAAGGAGATAATTCATTCCTGGTATTGGAGTTTGTATTTACTAGCACAAACTATAAGGTTGGGTATTGTTTCCTCTATTGTAGGAGATGCCATTAAAACTCATTTATCAATGTCCAACAAGGCCAGCCTCTGCTTCATATGCGGCTGGAGCCATGGGTCCCTCCATGTGTACTCTTTGGTTGGTGGTTTAGTCCCTGGGAGCTCTGGGGGTACTGGTTGGTTCATATTGTTGTTCCTCCTCTGGGGCGGCAAACCCCTTCATCATCTTGGGTCCTTTCTCTAGCTCCTTCATTGGGGACCCTGTGCTTAGTCCAATGGATGGCTGAGAGCGTCCACCTCTGTATTTGTCAGGCTCTGGCAGAGCCTCTCAGGAGACAGCTGTATCAGGCTCCTGTCAGCAAGCGCTTGTTGGCATCTAAAAAACAACAACAAAAAACAAAACAGCAACAAAAAAAATCCTCTTTTATCTATATGTATGTATATATTTTAGGAAGCTCCTATCTTAGTATGTTTTATGTGACTTTTTCAAAAAGCCTTCAGTGTTAATTATCCATTCTCCATATTTCCTTCTCTACCCAGTTCTTCCATTTCTCATCTCACAGTTTCTGTTCCATTATTCCCTTTAATCCTTTACACAACTGCATTCTACCTCCTCTCCCTTGACTGACCCCCAAAGGCTATGAATATGCCAAATGGAACACACATATCTGAAAGATCCAAAGATATCTATAAATGACAGTTTGACATTTCTCTTTTAGTCTCTGGGTTACTGCACTAAGAATAATTGTTTATACCTTCACCTATTCTCCAGCAAATTTCATAGTTATTTTAAAGCTGAATACTGTGTGAATGTAGCACATTTTCACTGTCTGCTCATTGGTTGATGAACATTTAGGTGTTTTTATTTACTGGCTATTGTGAATTGAGTAGATGTAGCCTGTAGCTTTTGCTACCCTGCTTTAAGCTCCAGGCAGACCATGCTACCAGCCCTCACCCAGAGAATATTGGATCTGTGGATGAAAAACACAGACACACACATTGCTCGATTTTAACTTGCCTTCTTGGCTCAATTGTACTACTAATCACTCGCGGCTAGCATGCCCTTACCAGTGCTCTTAGTTCAGCACCCTAAATCTGCCCTCAGCTTGAGTTGCTCAGTTACACAACTCAAAATCCCCAACGTTCCGCCCAGAGAAGTGGCCTACAGCCTTTCCACCTGGGATCATACATGGCTGGTCACCTTTTGTCCCTATGAAGCATTGTGGGAAACTCCCTCTCCTTTCCCTGCATTTCCTCCTCTCCTCTGTGAACCCTGCAGTCCCACCTCTTTCCTTCTGCCTCTGCACCTTATTGATATCAAGAATCAATTGGGGAAACAGTTATATATTGGTTGTAACAGTTTGCATACCCGTCATTAGTGAATAAGTGTTCTCTTTCCCCACATCCACACCAGAATCTGCCGTCATTTGCTTTTTATAAACTTGGCCATTCTGACTGGAGAAAGATGAAATCTCAAAGTAGTTTTGAGTTTTTGTTTTGTTTTGTTTTTTTGAATTCTGGCTTTGGCGAATGTATATGGAATGGATCCCCAGGTGGGTCAGTCTCTGGATGGCCTTTCCTTCAGTCTCTGCTCCACACTTCATTCCCGTATTTCCTTTAGACAGAAGCCATTCTGGGTTAAAATTTTGGAGATGAGTGAGTGGCCCCATCCTCTAACCGGGGTCCGTGCCTAACCTCTGGTATGGTCTCTACAGGTTCTCTCTCCCCTTTGTTGGGCATTTCAGCTAATCTAATCCCTGTTGGGTCCTGGAAGCCTTTTGCTTTCCTGGCATCTGGAACTTGCTGGTGCCTATCCCCAGTTCCCCATCCTCCATTGCTACACACCTCTGTTCAAATTCCTGACCCTCTGTATATCATCCCAGTCTTATCCCATACCTGATCCTGCCCCACTTTCCCCCTACCCCTCCTCATTTCCTCCCAAGTCCCTCCCACTTTCAACCTTCTTTGAGTATTTTGATCCCCCTTCTAGGAAGGACTGAAACATCCACACTTTGGTCTTCCTTCTTCTTGAGCTTCATATAGTCTGTTAATTGTATCTTGGGTATTCCGAGCTTTTGGGCTAATATCCACTTATCAGTGAGTGCATACCATATGTGTTCTTTTGTGATTGGTGAACCTCACTCAGGATGATATTTTCTAGTTCCATCCATTTGCCTAAGAATTTCATGAAGTCATTGCTTTTAGTAGCTTTCCCTGATGGCTAAGGATGTTGAATATTTGAAAAATGTTTCTCAGTCATTTGTAATTCATCTTTTAGATCCATACACATTTTAATTGGATGTTTTCCTTCTTATTTCTATATTCTAGATACAAACTTCCTGTTATCCATATAACTGGTAAAAGCTCTTTTCCTAAAATTGAGGCTAGGGGTGTGACTCAGGATAGAATACCTTTCTAGGATGCGCAAGGCCTTGTATTCCATTCCCAGCACTTCAAAAAAAGGACAAAATATAATGATTATTTTCTTTTATGAGGTTCTTCTATCACTTTCAGAGCAAACTCCCATCTTTAAGAGACTCATTAAGGGGTGAGGGTGACTCTGGAGAACAATTGGGTAATGGAAAGAAGTGAAGGTCATGAACTTATCTAATAATAACATTCCTCAGAATAAGTAACAAGAAATTTCATATTTCATTGTTTGAGTTGAGATTCCGCATGTAGGTAGACACAGAAAATGATTTCAAGTGTTTGCTGTCACTTATGTGAATGTAATTTGAAGGCTGAGTATACAAGATAAAAATAGTCTATGAAAGAACAATGATCTCTAATTTTTCCTATTCAATACTACATTCTTTTAAAAAGCAAATTTTTTATCACAGAGTAAGATAGTAAAATGTTTAAGAAATAATTTAATTAAAAATTATTTTTTATGTTCTAAGATCAAGAATTGACAAATGGGACCTCATTAAATTACAAAGTTTTTGCAAGGCAAAAGACACTGTCAAAAAGACAAAGCGGCAACCAACTAACTGGGAAATGATCTTTACCAACCTTCATCCGACAGAGGGCTAATATCCAATATATACAAAGAACTCAAGAAGTTAAACTCCAGAGAGGCAAGTGACCCTATTAAAAATGGGGTACAGAGCTAAACAAAGAGTTCTCACCTGAAGAATATCTAATGGCTGAGAAGCACCTAAAGAGATGTTCATCATCCTTAGTCATTAGGGAAATGCAAATCAAAACAACCCTGAGATTCCATCTCACACCAGTCAGGATGGCTAAGATCAAAAACACAGGAGACAGCAGTTGTTGGCGAGGATGTGGAGAAAGAGGAACACTCCTCCACTGCTGGTGGAATTGCAAGCTGGTACAACCACTCTGGAAAGCAGTCTGGTGGTTCCTCAAAAAACTGGGCATGACACTCCCAGAGGATCCGGCTATACCACTCCTGGGCATATACCCAGAGGCTTTACCTGCACGCAATAAGGACACATGCTCCACTATGTTCATAACAGCCTTATTTATAATAGCCAGAAGCTGGAAATAACCCAGATGTCCCTCAATGGAGGAATGGATTCAGAAGATGTGGTATATCTACACAATGGAATACTACTCTGCAATTAAAAACAATGAATTCACGAAATTCCTAGGCAAATGGTCAGATCTTGAAAATATCATCCTTAGTGAGGTAACCCAATCACAAAAGAACACACATGGTATGCAGTCACTGATAAGGGGATATTAACCCAGAATCTAGGAATACCCTAGACACAATTCGCATATCAATAGATTTCTAAGAAGATGGAAGGAGAGACCCCTGGTCCTGGAAAGACTGGATGTAGGGGAACGCCAGGACAGAGAAACGAGAGGGGGTTGAATGGAGAAAAGAGGGAGGGAAGGGGGCTTATGGGACTTTCGGGGAGGGAGGAATCGGGAAAGGGGAAATGATTTGGAATGTAAATAAAAAAAACTTAGAAAATAAAAATAAAAGTCAATAAATACCTTGGATATTCTTAAAAAATTATTTTTATTTATTTATTTAAATTTTTATTATTAAAATTTGCTAGAAAACACACTAAAAATAACATTCAGCTCAACTGAAGCTATACTCGAGAAACAATAGCTTATTAAAAATATCAGTACATAAATAGAAGTCCTTCCTAATGGTTGCTCAGGAGTGCTTACTGAGTGTCAAGTGTGATTTTAGATCTTTACACATGATATGTTGGAATCTTTCATCCTCAATATAATGCCAGAAAACATGTTCATAACTTCTTCATCTCTGTCTTAAAGATGTGGAAGCCAGCACACATGGATGACTAGAAACTTGCTTTAAGTCACATGGTTAACAGGAGAACATGGGGCAACCTGACCCTAGCGTTACCACTCTTAGTATTCATTGAGGAGTATTTTAAACTGAGGGATGAGTGGAAAAAGAGCCAGGGAAATTCATATTGTCTTGGTTCCTAAAACAGCAAACACCAGTGAAAGTGTCCATTTACTTTTTCATCTTGATTCTTGCAAGAAGAATCAAGAGCATAGCATTGGTCAGTGATGTGAGCATGTTTTCAAAGGTGAAAAGACAAAGGACCCAAAACTGTATAGAAATGATCGGCATTGGGCTACTATTCTGTGCTTTGCTCAAACAAGAGTCTATATTAAATTTGTGCCTCTACGTGGTTTATTCCAATAATGGCTACCTAAGGAGTCATGAAGTACAGTTGTAGAATCTAATCAGTGAAAGAGAAGTAATTGCCCCAACAAAAAAAAGGGGATCAAGCAGGGTTTAGAAAATGAGTGGGCACGCATAGAAACATAGTGTTTCTCAAGTAATTGTGAGAACACATATGTATGCACAGATAAGTTATCTACACTTTGAGATAATAATAACCGTATTAGTTCTAGTGATCATTTTGAAGAGAACACAAATTTCTTGGACTCTGTTCAGTTGCCAGCGCCCACAACCCCCTATAACTTCAGTTCCAGACTATCTGATGCCTTTTTCTCACTTCTATAGACAACTGCACCCCCATACACAGATACATATAATTTTTTTCTTTTTAAATAATAGCAAGACTGTGACTTTCTCTCCTCAATCTCACTGGCATTTAGTATTCTTGCTGACATAGCTGGGTATGGCACACACTTTTAAATCTTGTGTTTGAGGGATATCAGAAGACTCATTGGTAGGCTTGTTTGTTTTGAGACAAGTCCTTGTTAGGTAGCCAGGGCTAGCTTTCAACTTGTTATGTGGTCCAGATTTGCCTTCAACTCAAAATCCTTTTACCTCAACATTCCAAGACCTGGGATTATGAGCATGTGGCCCAAAATCCAGCTCAAAATATTGACTTGAATCCTTAAGCATTGCATGCCACCCAATGAGACTAGATGGGTTCCATCTTATTGTAGGTAAAAGTAGTTACTGATGGAGTTTGTACTGCTGCTGCTTATTAAGGATGAATGCTCCTGAACAGGTTACAAAGGGAAACCTGTGGTCAGGTCTGGAGCCAGGACTATTCATAAGAGTTGTCCTTCATTAGGCCAAGGGAGCCCCACCTCTGTCTGGCACTGGATAAACTTTTCTTCAAGGACGTACCATTGGGAAAGGTGTCACTGAAGCTGAGAAAGTCTCCGGGAGGTTGACAAGTGAGGTAACAAACCCTTTCTTAAAGGTAAATCTGGTTAGTGCACTTCCATATTTGCTACAGTTGTTCAATTTCAAATGTTCTGTTTGGCATGTAGAACATTGGAATTCATCTTTGAGGATACAGAGTGATCTTAGCAAGACATTTCAAATTGTATTTTCCCTGGGATCAAAGAAAATACCCGTACTATTCTAGAGTAGACTGAAACATTTTATTCACACACTATGACTTATAGGAAGACAGGGGACAGGAAGACAGCATAGACATTTTGGCATGAGATGTTATGTTCTTGTGGAATTCTGTCTTTCACTAAGTGTGGCTGTGTACTTGCTTGTGTATGGACATGACTTTTTAATAAGCAAAAGTCTCTTCCTCTGATGTTTCTACACAGTTTCATTTGAAATTCTTCCAACTCCCAAGATGCTCCATTGTTCTAGCTCCTAAAAGGAGCAAGTGAATATGTCCACCAGGATGTCTTTTCCTCTATACAAAGGAGATACCAGCAGCAGGATATGCTTTCTTCTCTGACTTAATTTTCATTCTTCAGCCATCTTCATGTCTTCTGGTGCCAACACACTTGGTCTTATGTACTAGGAAGCTCATGTGTTCAAGGGTCATGTTTCAGTAGGACCTGAGGAAGTAATCAAAAGTAAATCCGTATTTTAATTCCTCCTAAGTCACAATGAAGAAATATACTTACTCTAACAGCCCCATGGCCCAAATACATACACAGTCTGCTCTATCTAACAATAAATAGTGTACTGGGTAGGTTAGTAAGAATTGAATTTAAGAGAAATTAAACTGCAAATTCAATAGTTCAAAGAAAAGTTGACTTGTCTTTCATGGTAAATTTCTGGAGAAAGTTCAAGAGCTTGCTACACATAAATGACATAAGAAATAGGTCTGGGAAGCCAGGATATGAGGAAAATCATATAAGTTCATAAGGCTCTTTCTCTTCCACTGCATTAGTAGCTTATTGTTATTAAGTGTTCATAAACAGTGAGAGTTGGATCAATTTACAAGAATCTTTTCCTCCAGTACTATGAGTTAACATATAGCTTTCGAAGATGTAAGCTGCAAGAATTATAACACATTTTCATTTCCCTTTTTCATGTGTAGTAAATGGAGAAGGCAAGCAAGCATTCCTTAGGCATTCCAGGAATAATGTTCATAAGTGATCAATGTTTTCATTTGGTGCTTTCTCCATCCTTAGGGGTAAACACTAAAAAAAACCTAAATATGTTTAAAATTTTTAAAAGATTTAGTACAAATTCCATAGTAACTTAATATCCAATAACATATCAATTCTCTGGGTTCCCAGGGCTATTTTAAAGTCTTTAGAGGAAAATATAATTGTTTTTTTTTCTTTCTCAGTTTTGGTATGTTGCTATTAAACTTCACTCAGTATCCCCACATTCTTTTCTAGCTTATCCATTTTACTGAGCATGCAAGATCCTAAAAATAAAGAGGAAAAGAGGTGCTCTTGACTGGGGTAAGGAAGGAAAGCATTCATGGCTGTGGTGAGCAGGGACTTTGTTCTCCAATTCCAAATCCAAGTTTCTGGACTTCTGTATGAATCTTTTTGTCCATATAACTAGAGAAGATGCTGGATTCTTGCTAAAGGACTTCAAATGCCTCTTTATTTTCTGGTTATTATGCAGGAAGATTTAGTAGTGGCCCATGTAATGAGACTTAAACTGGCCTTTTTCATGGCTTCTGGCTAATTTAGAAGATATGAGTCATGTGACACCCTCCTGCTATAGTCTAGACACCTAAGAAGCAAATGAAGATTGCATTTTGTTGGTTTATATTATAGACTTTCAGAGTCAAGTAACATTTCAAAGCTAAGAAGTGATATATTTTTAAATTTTTTTATTGGATATTTTCTTTACATTTCAAATGTTATCCCCTTTCCTCGTTTCCCCTCCAAAAAACCCCTATCCCATCCCCCTCCCCCTGCTCACTAACCCACCCACTCCTGCTTCCTTGTCCTGGCATTCCCTTACACTGGGGTATTGAGTCTTCACAGAACCAAGGGCCTCTCCTTCCAAAATGCCCAGTTCTTGGGAGCTCTGGAAGGTCTGGTTGGTTGATATTGTTGTGCTTCCTATGGGGTTGCAAACCCCAAGAAGAGACATTTTAAAGTCAAAAATACCATTTCTACTTTAAAAAATATTTATTTTACTATTTGTCTGTCTGTCTGTGTATGGATGGATACCCAGGGAAGCCAGAACGGGGAATTGAATTTCTTGAAGTTTAAGTTACAGGCATTTGTAAGCTACCTGATGTGGTTGCTAAGGTCCAAACCCTTGTCCTCTGAGATAGCAATAATTGCCTAGTCATCTCTCCAGCCGTTTCTACTTTTGATTAACAACATGAATGAAATCCTCAACTCTGACTAGAAACAAATCCTTTCATTATCTGGTAGGAATTATAACCATTTAGCTGGGTGTGGCAGAGCTCTCTGGAGGCTGAGACAAGAAGGTTCAGAATTCAAGGCCAGCCTGGGAAACACAGCAAGACCCTAATCAAAAGCGAGAGTTCTCTAACTACATAACTTTAAATGTTAAATTTAGTTCTTCCTGTAGCAGGTTTTCTGTTCATATAATGGTCCAAAATGCCATTTTAAATTTGCTTTCAGGATGAGGACATCTTCCAATTCAGTGAACTGACTCCATCACCATCACGATGAAGATTAAAATCAAGCTCAAGGTTTTGGTTTGTTTTTTTTTTTCTGTTTCAAAGTCATGAATACAAATTTAACCCTGCCAGCTTTCATAAAATCATGTGAAAGTGGTACCAAAGAGTGTAGAAAACCATCATCTCTGCAGGAAAAGTAATTCACAGGTTAGTTTTGTTAACAGTGGGGAGCCCTGTCATTTCTGGTTAATCAGGACTGTGTGACATCAAGGTTGCCCTGGAAACTGAATTTTCATGGTAGGGTTCACATTGAGGTACCTGTAGTGGACATAATGGTGTTTCAATGTCATGATTCCTGAAGTGTGGAGCAGGATCATAGTAGGTTTGGAGCACAGACCTTCAAATGGTACAGAAACTGCTGTTTTTGAACTCGGTCCTGCTGGATCTGTTACCCTGACTTGTGCATACTTTATCTTTTCTGAGAAAAGTGTAGAGATTAAAAAGGATGAAAAATCTTTACCTCACACCATGGTACCTAGGAAAGCCAGAACACACCAGTTTTTGTGCTAAAATTTGAGACCTACAGCCAAGCCCATCCACCACAGTATATTAATTTTTGTAAGTTCCCATCATGCATTCTGGAACTCATTTTCCCTCTTATTGTCCATACCTGTATCATATCCTTGGAGATATCCAAACAGTAGCTACATGGATCTTATATCCACATCACAGGAGGATGTTAAAGAAGAGAGTAGGAGGAGGAAGAAGAGGAAATAATAACACACAGTCAAATATTTGAAGGTGCTCTATTTTTATTTGAAAACATGGGGAGAATTCAAAATTTGAGCTTCAAGGACCAAAAATATATTGAAACAAATTTTTCAGAGGATGTCAGGCCACCACTATGCCAACAAGCTTCACATAGACAGGTGGATGTAGCTAAGCTATGGGTTGAAGCTATTGCACACCCACAAGTAGATTCCTACATGCTTGACTCATGCTCAATTATAAGTATGGCGGCTCTCCACGCTAAGTATAATGTATGCCTTCTCCGGAGTCAGTGCAGCATCCATCTGAGTGTTTATGTGTGAAAGCCTGCTTCTTCCACAAAAGCTTTACCATCATTTACCTGGAAAAGCCTTCAGATTATAAATTTATCTGCCAACTTTATATTCCCTAAGCCATTTCTGAATAATTACGGTAGTGGTCAGGAGTCCTGCTGTCACATAAAAGAACCCGTGTGTTAGTTATTTTAGTAGCAGTTAGCTGGCTGTGAGTAAACTTCACTAAACATATCCATGGACTTGGTGTCCAGATCTTGAAACTAGAAACCTTTAGAGGCAAATCTTAGGCCAAAATGACAAGGGGAAACAACAACCGAAGATCTCCTAAGGAGAGTTAGGTAAATGTTTCCCTAATATGCACCGAATAGGGACAGCCTGACATGCTCTTGCACAGGGCCCCACATTTTCCCACTAATGAAGAGCTGTCAGGCACCCAAACCACAATCAGAGCCAACAGGGGAAATGCCTGAATCTGAAAAGTAACCAAAAGAAATTCTTCCAGGGAAAGGAGATGGGAATGGAAAGCAAGTTCCCAGAATCACTTTCTGTCAAAAGCACACTGAGTCTTTAGGACTAGAAATGCACAATCCTGTGGGACTTGCTCCATCTTTATCTGCCTTAACTCTTGTCTTGCCAGTCCTTCTCTAGCAGGTTGAACTGCTCCTGTGGTTGTGGCAGCCAGAAAGCCAATCATCAGCAAGCCTCAGGAGCTGCATTCCTCACAGTGACAGGAGAGGATGTACCGGTAAGTGGCAGTAAGTCGCATGCCCCCTGAGCAGCGCAGACGCAGAGCCTTCAGCTTGGAAGTTTGGGGTCGGCAGCAGTGACAGGAGGAACGGAAAGGTTGCTTGAGGACAGTGCTGAAGGACACCAAGGGCTCAGAGCGTGATGCCTGGCTGCAGTGCCCCTCACATCTGGCCAGGAGCACCATCTGGAGAAATAAGGGAGGCGGTTACTCTGTACGGTTCTCAAAAACTCAAGTTACCACAGCATCCTTTGAAAGACCCCAACACTCCTTACTGATTCCTGCTGGGTTGGACTAGTGGCTCTAGTCTCTCATCACACATAAGAATCTATTGGTGAACCTAAAATAAATGTTTAATGTGGTGTAGCTCAGTGGTAGAGCACTTGATATGCATGCACAAGGCTCTGGGTTCAATCCCTAGTACCTAGGGATTGGTGAGAAGTCAGTCAACACTATCCTGTCTGATACCAGTTTGAATTAAACTTCTTTAAGAGGGCCCAGGATTTTCAGGATGTTAAGTAATGCTCAGCCCTCCCTGCACTTCACAGTTACCTGTAATCTTAGTGTTTAGTGGGTAGAGACAGAAGCATCAGGAGTTCAAGGTCATCTGCAAGTACATAGTGTATTCAAAACTCTTCTGGGTTACTACATAACCTCAAAAAGAAAAACAGGAAGGAAGGAAGGAAGGAAGGAAGGAAGGAAGGAAGGAAGGAAGGAAAAGTAGGAGGGAGGGACAGAGGGAAAAGAAACCACCATTACCACTGAAAACCCCACCAGAGTTCCTTCTTATGGATGGAGGTCTACCACTACCCAAATGTATTGCAATTCTACCAACAACAGCAAGCTGAAAATCACTTTAAGTTGAAATCTGTGAGTAAACAGAGTGAAGAGTAACAGGGTGGGGTTGTTCTAGTGGGAACTAGCTAAACAGGTTTTAGGGAATTATGCCTTAGATCAGTAACATAAAGGTCTGTCTTTGGTGTCTAGCCCCATTTCACTGACAAAAGAGTTCAAGATCTTCCCCAGTTCCTTCTTCCCATATCTGCCAATACATGGAAGGGCTGCTTCTCACACTGGCACAGTGCAAAATTTGCTGCTCCCTAATCCAGATTATCTACTGGAAATTGAAGCAATTATACAGCCACTTTCCAAACTGAAGTCTTTAGAGATCCCCATGGATAAGGAAAACTTTAAGAAGGGCCAAAGAGGGTGTACAAGATCACATCCCACTAAGACACACAGTGAAACATAGCCATAAAAGATCAGGATATTAGCTTTCCATAAATGATCAAGTCTTCAATACAGGACAACTTGAAGACAAGCTAACTTAATTGGGATTTCACTAGACATTTTCAGGATCTGAAGCTCTATGGCCAGTAAACATGGAAGGACAAGATCTCTAGGATTACAGGACCTGGATCTACCTCAGTGGGCCTGTTTCTCAAATAGCTAGTTTCTGCACAAGAAGAATGAACCAATATCAGCCAGTCTACATGTACCATGGCTGCCTCAGGTATCATGTTCTTCCAATCTTATAGCTATTCTCATCCACCCTGTACTTTGGTCAAGCTTAACTACTCAGTAAATAATATATCGGGGACAAATACGTCTATGCCACTCCCACCACACCTCTCCCTCACCAAAAGCATTAAGCCATGTTAATCTTCTTATCTCTAGAAAGCCAGGTCAATATTCAGAGTCTGTGCCAGGCTGAGGCCAACAACAAAATGACAACCAGGGAACAAAGTCACATGGGGGTGGTGAGACTTGAAGATTTGGGTGATGACTCCACTCCCTCCAACGACTGTCTGTTACTGTCACATATGCCATAAATGAAACATGTGAAGAGGCATTTGCACATAGAACATTTCCTTTTCCTATATCCTGCTAGCCTGTAAGCATTATGAAGGGCAAACTTTTTGTTGTCTGTCTTCCTCCCACTTTATCTTTGTGTCTAGCAACTTCTATGAGACCAGCACATTGTAGGCATTCAGTAATAAATTTGTTTTTTATTTTAAAAGATCAAGCCACATCCCTCAAGTTATCACTTCTGCTATAAACTCTGTATCCCTAACACCCATCATTTTTCTTATGAGTATATGGGACAGCAACAGTAGATCGCTTGGGCATCCTAAGAGCTCCTTCCCAATTCTGCAACTTTCTCTGAGAATTTTCATAGCCTTTATCGCCTCAATTCATCTCCTTCTTTTCTCACCAGCTGCTGTCTCATCTCACTCATAAAAGTGTGCCTCACTCCAACCTCTTGCTGCTCCTTAGAATCTGGCTCCAGCCCCTTGCCTGAGAACCCCGCAGTCTTTTATTTTCACCGACTTGGGCTTCAAACATGAAGCCAGTTTGCCAAGCCAGGTTCTTGAAAACCCATGTCTAGCAGAGGTCAGAACTCACCCCTGCACATCTTCTACTCACCTGGTGACAGAAGACAACCAATAGAGTCTGTTCCTGTTTGATCTGCCCTCTTAGCACCCTGCACAGTGGCTTATATTTACTTTGCTCTTCTGCTCACCCCACCTCTCTCATCCAACAGAGCCATATGGAGGCTCACATTCCTAATCCTTTAAGGCTGCAGGGATCCCACCAGTTATTGAAGTCTTAATAGTGACTGAAATAGAAAAGTGGAAACACCTGTCTGACTTACAACTTCATCATCAAGGTCCACAATAGCATTTATTACATGTCTAGTATATGACAGACACTGTGCTAGCTGCCTTACAAATATCACCACTATGGCCATACATGCCCATAACCTTGGGCAAACAGCTTCTTTTGCAGGGGAGGAAACTGAAACACCAAACGACTTGGCTTTCCAGAAATCACCCATTTGGAAAGCTGGGAAGTGAAAATTGGAGACAGGATCTCGGCTACCTCCAAGCCTGGGATGCCTTAGTTCCTTCAACTTTTTCCAGACAGACAATTTCCTCTAATTGCAGATCTTCAGAAGGTTTGCTTCATAGCCTTTACTCAGAATTGTAGGGAAATGTGGTTTTTTGGGGAGACAGGGAATTTGCTTGCCACTCCTAGCCACTCTTGGACTTAACATCATGAGATATCATCACCAACAAAGCTCCTAGGTGTAAGCTAAACAGTGGCCATATTGTCTTTCTTGATGGGCAAGTCTTTCTTGCTTGACCATAATAGTCTTTCCTGAATTGCTAGAAGGAGGATAATAGAACCTAAAACTGGTCAAATGCAAGTTCAGGACCATGAAAGACAGAGAGTCCCACTAAAAGTGTCCAGAAAATCTTTATCCATTATTTCTACTTTTTCTAGAAAAAAATTATAGAATATGAATCATTACTACAGGCAGCTAGGCCTGGATTCTGTATACTACCTCCTTTATTCTTTTTACATTCCTTCAATATGAGGAATCAGGCAGTGGGAAAATAAACCCTCCAAACATGGCATTGCCCCTTCCCAGAGCATCAGGGAACCTAGTCTGTCTTTTCTTGTGGATTGTGAGTTTACTTCGTTGTAGCATGGGGATGATAGCACCTTCAAGGCAGGTGTGTTGGTAATGATTACAATATGTGTTGTAAAGTGACTGACACAGATTAGGTGTTGGGACCAGTGTGCATCATTCCCTGGGCCACGTGTGCCTTTCATGAAGTCAGGAGGCCAGACCCACTTGATAAATCTATGTTAGGAACATTAACTGGTAGGGCAAGGAGTGGTCATGTGTCCAGAAAATAATGTCCTTGCTTATGATACCGAGGAAAAATATTTGTAAAGCTATAAAATCTGCCCTGACGTCTTCCTTTTGGACATAGGCTAAACGTTTTCCTCCCAATCTCTGAAGGAAAACAGGTTCATCAGAGAGACTATCATTCTGAGTCTGGAAAATTCAAGAATTTTAGAATATTTCCAAGTGAAAATCATTTTCTTCCTGAATACATACAGAAAATGTAATCCAGAAAGGGTCTGGCAGCTGAAACTGTGCCAGGCACATTTTTTTTTTATTTTTTTGTAGCCAAGGAAGGAAGGTTAATAATTCCAAGCAGCATTTACATAAAACCATTGCTATATTTGGGGTCATTTGGGATGTTTGAAAACAGATTGTTCCCATGAAATTGCAAACATCTTTTCTATCATCACAATCTTTACCCTGTTATTTACTGTAGGGCTCTGGAAGAAGCGAAGGTGAAAATCAATTGACTAAAATTCATTTCTAAATGTCATGCTCAAACCCCATGACTTTTAGTTAAGGACATTTCTTTCTTGACCCTTCCCCTCTGATGTTAACTCGCTAAGACAGTCTTCCATCATTTTGTCCTATCTTTCCAGAGTTTTTAAAATTTTATTTGGTTCTGGGTTTGAAATGTAGAACCTTCCACATGCTAGGCAAGTGCTCTCCACTAAATTTCACTCCTAGCCCACTTTCGACTTTTTATAGATGCTACTATTTTCTATAATCTGCCTTTCATTACAATGGTGCTTTCTTTAAATTTGAATTCCCCCATCTCCATCTGTCTGTGTCTGTGTCCCGTGTCCATGTGTGTGTCCGTGTCCATGTCTGTCTGTCTGTCTGTCTGTCTGTCTGTCTGTCTCTTTCTCTAAAGAAACATGATTATGGAGCACAGTTCAACAAAGGAAGAAATCATCCATGAATTAACAAACACTAGATATCAGTGCTTTTGCTTCTGAAGCAACATCTGAACAGTCATGGTTATAAAGATACTTCTCTTATCTTTGTTGTTGTTGTTGTTGTTGTTTCAGTTGCTGTTATTGCTTTGTGTGCTTCTGTGGTGCTGAAATGAACCTAAGCAAGGTTGTCCCACCCCTCCCCCTTGCTGGCTACACCAGCTCAATTTCTCCATTTCTAAGAAGGAATTTCACCAAAAATTATCCATGTCTAATGATTTCTCTTTGGTTTTGTCCCTCAACTATAAGTAAGATCCAGGACATTTTCTTAAGGAAAAAAAAAAAAAAACCTCTATTTCTTTTCCCACAGTCCTAGGTCTTATTAGAACAATGGCAAAATTGATTTAACTGAAAATTTGAAGCCCTCAAACTAAAGATCTTCCTTGGACTACAACCACAGAAGTTATGGAAAATGTAAAAGCTGGCATGTTTTGAAATGGAGAGTGGAGAGATTGATTCCTATGACCTTAATTCTAGTGGTTGATAGAATTTTGTAAAATTCTTAACTATATTGCAAATTTTAAAAAGGTTTGACATATGAGGATGTTTAAATGGGTTTTGTTGTTTTAGTCTCAGGACTAAAGTGAAAATTGTCTGGGGTTGAACTAAACAAAATCTTATTTACTAAGTGTAGACAAATTTAGAGCATGTGACTTGGACAATGATGGTCATGAGAACTCTCATTTAGGATCCATTCCATCCTCCATGTGCCTCCCTTCTGGGTGGTCTATGTGGCAGCCACTCTTGGTGGTCTGTTAGCATGTTATTACTTTGCACACCTCTTCGCAGCACCAAGTCACAGATGACCTGTGCAAGAAACATTCCACCCACTACCAGTAAGAATGAACTGCTAAACAAGATAAAATGAGAAGCAATCAAATTGCCATCTTTAGTTGTAGAGTCATTTTAACATCAATGTGACACACGGAGGAAGGTTTAGACCACCCAGCTGGTTCTAGGATAGTTCAGAAAACTGTTTGAAGAGCCTCCAAGAATATGCTCCACTGTCCAATTATATTCCATAGCTTCCCCTTCTTTTTGTTGATCGAAGTAGAAGGAATTATGACAATTTAAAGGCTCCATGTTTTGTCTTTCTTTTTGCATATGTGGTGTGTGCATGTGTGTGTGTGTGTGTGTGTACACACATGTGTAATATGTATGCATATTCTTGCACATGCGTACATGTGTGCACAGATTGTGGAGGTCAGAGGTTGCTCAAGGATTTGGTTGTCAATTGCTCCCTTACTTTTTAAGACAGTCTCTTTTTTTTAAACAAAACATATTTAATACATTAAAAATGTTAAGTAAAAATTGTACAAACAAAACCATATTTTGTCAAAGGTTTGGCAATTCAGAGTTGATCATTCAAAGTAGAAACCAGTGATCTACCAAGAATTGGCCCAGAAGAGATATAGAGAGCAGAGCTAGAAATCAATTGAGAGATTGATTCTATCAGCATACAGAACTAAATGCAGAGATTCAGAAATATCAAGATTGCTCCAAAATGAGTTTCAGAACAATGAGTGTGTGAAACAGAATAAACACAAATTTAAAATATAAAAGATTTGACACTTTCTATGCCAAAGAAAGAAAAGAATCTTTAGCTCAGAAATATGAGACAGTTGTGAATCTTAGCAACAACAAATATGCCAACATCCTATGTTCCAATGTGACCCTGTGGAACAAGACTTCTAAGGGAAGGGATTAAGTTAAGTAAGGATGCTAGGGTAAGACCTGAGGTAATCTAACAGGAGTTCTTGTAAGTGAAATAAGAACAAAGACAGAAAAGAAATCATGAGCAACCTCAGGAAGCCACCCATCACTCAGGATACTGAGAAGGTAGCTGAGGGGAAGAAAAAGAAAAGGAAAAAAAATCCAAATCAATAAAATAAGTTTCTGTGGATTGTCAACTTAATATGTGCTATTTTGTTAATGCAGCACATACAAACACATTAATGTTAAAGAAAATATTTTTAAAATACTATGAGAAAACTACAGACAATGCAACAAAATCCTATCATTCTCAGGATAGCACAGGCTAGATGACTTGAGCAACAAAAATTTGTGATCTTGCATTCAGCAGGCTAGACACCAAGGTTCTAACAGCACTGGTTTCTGGTGAAGCCTCTCTCCTCTTTTTGCATAAGGCTGTCCTATCACTGGGCACTCTGAGTTACAGGATATTTTCATGATCCTGCTTGTTATAAAGTCACCAGTTTGATGGATCAAAAGATCTATGCTGAAGCCTTTATTCTGCCTTTATCATCTTTAAGACAGTCTCTTACTGAACTTGAAGCTCACTATCTGGGCTAGACTGACTAGTGAGCATGTCCCCATGGGTTCTCTTGTCTCTGCTTCCTCAGCCTTGGGATTAGAGATGTGTATACTGCCATGCCAGGCTCTTTTACATGAGTGCCAGGGATCTAAACTGAGGTTTTCGCTTTCCCCACTTTTCCTATTCCCAGCCCCTATTTTTCTTTATTATAAAGGAACATTATTGCTCATAAATTTCCCACCCAGGGGCACAAGACACACCCACAATAGAATACGCTCACACATGTTCCATTATAGACACAGAAGTGGAAAACACAGTGGGAAAATTCTAAAGAAACATTCCCTTGTGAGATCTACAGGCCAGTCATAGAGCTCCATTTTGGGCTCTGGTCATAGCTCTCCATCTGCCGACAAGGAACTAAGGCTGCTCTTCTGTTAATGAGGGATGGGGTATCCTCCAAAGGATTTGGAATGACCTTGATCTTACCTTTGAGCTACATTTGTACAATGGGTGACTGATAGAATCAACATAATGGTGCCTCATGCAGCGTTGAGAGTCCATCAGGAATGAGCTGTCTGTTTTGCTGTCTGTATCTCCCATTATGGCCAGCAGGGAGAGCATAGAAATGGATGCAGCTAGTACATGATTTCTCATTGTTGTAAGGGAAAACTTCTCCAGAAAAACAGCAGAGGGAGACAGAGGACAATAGATCGGAAATGCTGCCACCTCCTAGGATCCAGTCCCTTTCAAGGCCAGAGCAGGATGGGGCTGCCGCTTTCTGGTTGTCATTGTCCTTTGTATGCAGGAGGCTTTCTTGCTTCTTTCACTTGCAACCGATCACCGCAGTATGTGCCGCACAGCTGGAACAAAAGCAGAAATGATTTTACCCAGAAATATGGATGCAATACAAGAGATATGAAGTTAAACTTTTCCATGTCATTTGGGGTGAAGAATATTGGTTTCTAGAGCCTTATTAGCTTATGCTCTCATCCATTTCATGTCCCCTGACCTTAGTGTTTATGCTACATATTTATGACCATTTGGAAATGGACATGATGGTTGAGTGGAAACATATGTTGACTTTAATTGCTTGAGTCCCTGTGCCTAGGAGCAAGAAGAGTTTGAGCTCATGGACAAGATTAAATGTGTGGTTCTGGCCAGAGGATAACTAAATTGGGTGGTCCCATCTTTGTCCTTGGTTTGTGGGGCAGGAGGGTTTATTCAGATTCTCTCAAAACTTTAGTATCAGCATCAGCTTCCAGAGTAGGAGAGGAGGCAGGTCAGTGCTAATGAACACAGTCTGGCCTGAGGGAGCACATTTTCCATTCTATACCCACCCACCTCATTTTCCACTTCTGTGCTCTAGGACTCATCCTGTTTTTGTTTTAAGCCCTTGCTACCCAGCATCAGTAACCAACTGCATCTGAAACTCGAATTATGATCACTGGCCTCCAGCGTTGCTAAGGCAGTACATGCATATTTCCCCAAGAGTCACACATTTCTACAAAATCTTTGTAGCTGAAGCCCACAGTGTAATTTGAAAATGTGGTCACTGGAGAAGAGACTTATCATTAAAGTGAGATTGTGTTGGACTCATTTTTCTAAAATTTTCTTTGTTCTTTTAATCATACCTCCTGGTCAAAGGACCTGAGTTTAGGAATCTACTAAAATTACCTCACTGATGCTTTTCATTATACCAGAAGACACATAATATTAAAAAATATTTTCAAACATTTGGGGAAATTGAGAGAACCTGATGGTACACTCCAAAACAACAGAATAGAGTAACTAAAGAAAATATTTCAAAGAAATTCAGATCAAAGTTTGATTGTTTTGTTTGTAGTACAAGTATTTCTTTAACTTCCTACTCATGAACAGTCTGAATAAACAGGGTAAAGTATTGCTGTGATCAAGATAAAGTATTGCTGTGATCAAGATGTGTTCAAGGTGGTATAAGCCAATTCATTTTTGCTGCAATAGTGTCTGGCTTCAGGCTAACTTAGCTACAATTAGCCAGCTTGCAATGTAGGGCAGGACGTTCTGAGTGCAAAAGGGTGTGGCAATAGAAACAGTTCAGAGTGGAGCATCTCTGACAATATCAAAGACTGAGAGTCTGTGTCTCTGGGAAGTCCTATAAATTGCAGGAAGGGCAGAGACCAATAATGAGAGGACCCACATGGACTAAGTCACAACCATTAATCAGCTGTGGCATCTTGCACAGGTCACTTAAATTCTTCCAGTCCATTTCCTCGCCTATAGGATAGAGGAATTGACAGCAATAGCATCTGCTGTCCCCTCCTGCTCTAAAATGCCAGCATTGAATAGCAATGGATTTGGCTACTACCATCCCCATCTCGAAATCCAGAAGGTAATTTATAAGACTAGAAGAGCCCTTTCTCAGATAGCCTTGCACCACTTTCCTTCATGCACATGCCCATAGTGACTTCTCCTTAAAATGCATCAAGTGTGTGCCCAAGTATCTCAAATGAACAAAAGCTGCGGAAGAACATTTTTTCTTACTGAAAGTTGATTTTTTCCATAAAATATATTCCATACAGTCTCCCCTCCCCCGATTCCTCCAAGATCCTGCCCACCTCCTCACCCATCCAAATCACACCTTTTCTTTCTCTCTCTCTCTCTCTCTCTCTCATTAGAAAACAAACAAGTATCTAAAAAATAATGATAAAATAAAAACAAACAAACAAGCCAGAATAGAACAAAACAAATGGGGGAAAGAGCCAGAGAAAAAGCACAAGAAACACATATAGATGTAGAAACACACACATTTGCAAACACAAAGATCACTTGAAACCACAAACCTGGAAACCATAATGGCAAAAAAAAAACCAAAAAAAAAAAAACAACAACAACAAAAAAACATGCTCAGATAAAGCATTATGAGACAAAACAAACTTCAGAAATACCATCTAATTCGTTTTGAGTTGGCCATCTATTGCTGGGAATGGGGCCTGTTTTAAGTTTGGTGTGTATACCCCGTGAAACTCTGTTGGAGACAACTAATTTTTCATTTGAGAGAGGCTATTAATTAGAGATGGTTTCTGAACTGGAGATGTGAGCTTTTGTTTACTTCACATCTCACCATGGAACACCAGGAGACCTCCTGTGCTGGGGTTATAGACATGAGCTTTGATATAGGTATTGGGAGTCTAAACTTACAGGGGTCCTCATGTTTGAGCAGCAGCTATTTTACTACCTGAACCTTATATCCTGAACCCCGTGAACTGCTTTGTGGTTTTGACATGAAAAACTGCACTCAAAACTAGTTATAAAAGACAAAAGGGGGCTGGAAAGGTGGTTCAGTGGTTAGGAATGCTGCCCTTATTCCCAGCACCCACATGGAGTCTCATGACCTGCTATAACTCCAGTTTCAGTTGTTCTGACACCCTCTTCTGGCCTCCTTGGGTACCAGGCACATAGTGGTACCCAGACATACAAATAGACCAAATATCCATACGCATAAAAGAAAAAAATAGAAAAATTTAAAGTGACAGAAAAATGACAAAGTACATATTGCTTTATGTTTACTTTTAAGATTTTTGCTTCCATTACATTCATGATATTTTTCTTCATTTTTTCTATTAACACTAAAATAACAATGCAAGCAATGATAAGACACTCAGAATTCATCAAACCTTCAAAACACAAAGGTGAATTTATAATGTAACACTAGGATTTGTTTTATTAGTAGTAGTTGTTTAGATTTATTTATTTTTATACACAGTGCAGGCTTGGTGCTAAAGAAGATCAGAAGAAGTCATCAAATGCCTTAGAAATGAAGTTGTTTATGATTTTGAACCACGATGTGGGTTCTGAGAATGGAATGAATCTAGGTCCTCTGCAAGACCAACAAGTGCTCTCAATCACTGAGCCATCTCTCCAGCCAAGCAATTGTTTGTTTGTTTGTTTGTTTTTGAGACAGACTCTCACTAAGTAGACTCTGTGAGGTCCCGAGGCATGCTGCAATTACAGGCCTGTACCAAAACACTTAGCAGCTGAGATTCATGCTGAATTTTGGTTTTGCACTATACAAATCGAATGAACCAGCACTACTGTGCTGAAGATGAGTTTGGAAAACTAAAGATTAAGAAAGGAGGACCACTGAGTCAAACTATAGTGCACACAGACCAGTATCTGCACTGTGAGCAGGGATGTACAAGGGGGAATTAAGGAATTAAGAAAATTCACACTACCACAGGATTCCTTGCTTTCTGCCAGGCTAGCATATATCAGCTTTATGGGAGCTTCTAGCATTTTTTTTAAAACTAAATTAATCCATTTGTTCTATTTTTTACGCCATGTGTAACAAACTCAAATGCTGACGATCAGGACTAAGGTCCTCAGCCAAGCAGCCCATGATGAGTTGAACAAGAGAACTCAGTAGTCCTCTGTCCCCTTTGTGCTTTGTGCTTTGGTATGGTCTCTGAGACCTGAATTTGGCCACGGGACAGAGCCCACGTTCTCATGACTCCAGTGCAGAGCCCTTTGCCGCAGGAGAAGCACGTAGGCCGGCACGCTCCAGTTTGGAGTTACCCTCCAAACGCTACCAGTGGAAAAGAACAACTGGTGCCCAGATTTCCCCACCTGTCATCCTCATTGAAATAATATCGCTGCCTCCTGGGTGGGAGATGGTGCTGTGCCCACGGATCAGCTCACTCTCTAGGCCTGACCTTCTGCCTGGCAGAGAGTAAAGCATTAGCTTTGCACAAGTGATCCATCAACAAGCTAAGTTGAGTGTTGTGTGCCAAGAACGACCTTGGTTTTGCCCTACTTGTGAGGCAAAGGAGGGCAGTATTTCCATATCTATCCTCTCCCAGGCTGTTTTCAGTCCTGAAATAGGCAGGTGTTCTTTCCCTGTTTCTTTCAGCAAACATTTATTCAACACATTTATTTATGTATTGAGCACCAACCACAAGCCTACTTTTACTCGATAAAACATGAGGATTGGGGTAACGTAAGGGACTAGCGGCTGGCATGCCAAGACTCAGTGTTAAATGCCCAGCAACAAAAACAAATTAAAAAGCTAAAGGTGAGAGAAAAAAGTAGGTCCTATCTTAGATATCTCTTTTTCGTCACTGCATTGATAAGTAATGAGTCTGGGCCTGTTGTTTTCCTTTTTAATTTTGAAATCCCATTGATACTCCTCATTTATTAATGAAATTATACCCAGCATGCATAGCATCATCTCGGAGAAGATGTAGTGAAGCAGGTAAAATATAATGACTTTGGAATGGACTCAGTGCATAAGACAGAAATATGTATTATTTATTGTAATTTTGTTTTGTTTTCTGCAACTGGGTCTCTCTATGTAGCACTGGCTGTCATGGAACTCTGTGTAGACTAGGCTGGCTTTGAGCTCACAGAGATTCAACTGCTTCTGGTTGTCCTGGAACTCTCTCTATACCAGACTGAACATGAACTCACAGAGATCCATCTTCCTCTGTCTCCTGGGTGCTGAGATTAAAGATGTGCACCACTACTCACAGATATATGTTGTAATTTATTGCAGTACATGGAGGCAAATAAATCATATACAAGAGGGGGAGAGAATTAAAACTATAAGGCTGGAAGAAAGCTTGCTACTAGATATTGCTTCATGCAAGGATTAGAAAAATAAGAAATATGGGCTTTATTCAGAGAGTGCAAAGGACTAAGTAGCCCCTTCCCAGAAACCCAAAGAATTCCAATGGGATCTAGGCGAAGAGATGCCTTGGAGAATAAGTCAGATGCTTCTTCCCAAGACACTTAATTTATAAACTGTAAACTGCGTGTTGGATTGTATAAAGCACCCCCTTCACTCAGTGAATGGTTTAAGATTATTTCTATCTAGCAGCACATGAGCAGCAGTCAAGAAGCCAAGCCTGGGCTGATTGACCCTGAAGCAGTAGGTACTCTTGGTGGAAAAGATGCAAGGGCCTGCTTGGATCTCCCAGGATACAGCCACAAAGTCAGTAGAGGAGAATATGGCTCTTGTTCCTTCCATCTCAGGTTCTATAGTGGGAGGCAGTAGCCACCTCCACAATACTACCTTAGGTGAATGAGGAAAATAGCTTTGCTGTTAAATAATAGTCCCCTATTCTGTGATAGGACACTGCATTCTTCCCCCTGTGTGACATCTGTGGCAGAGCTTTACAGCAGGAGGTAAGCATGTAAGGGGAGGAAGTTATGGAAGAAGAGGGAAAGGAAAGCAAAAGAGGAGGAGGAAGAATAGAGCCAGGGAAAGAAGCAATATATCACAGTCCCAGTAGATAAGGGCACTCAAACAAATGCCTGACAATAGAAATAACTTGGTGTGGAGCAGCAAGGAGCCAATTGTGAAGTGGGCCATACCCATGTGTGTGTGTGTGTGTGTGTGTGTGTGTGTGTGTGTCTGTCTGTCTGTCTGTCTGTCTGTCTGTCTGTCTGTCTTTGACTTGAATAGTTTTACAACCTGGGGAGAAAATGCAGTGGGAGGACTTAACCTTGAGTTTAACTATAAGTAAAACTCCTGACCTTGAGTGATTTGTGGGGAAAAAAAAAGCTTTTATTGTTATCTGGTCTCCCGCTTACCTGCACCATCATGTCTCCTTCCCCAGACCTTTGCTAGCCTATGTTATTAGAGTTCTGTATCTCTCAATTATGCATTCACTTATCAAAAGACAACAAATAACTATTTCCATGCATTCTGAAACCTACAGAACACTCTACTGTTGCTTGATCCAGTAGAAGGGAGGCTGACCTGATGATCTTCAAGCTGCATCATCCCTTCCCATGATTGGCTCTTAGAGCTTTTATCATGTCATTTGTTTTCTCTGGGACTTAGTTTTCTTATCTACAAAATAAGTTAATTGGTTGTAATACTTCACAGCTTTGTCCATGTCTAATCGTGTCTGACTCTTCCCAAGCTTCTCAGACTACATAGCACTGCTCTGGGACTACATACTCCCCCAAGAAGTCTTACAGCAAGACTTCCTTTCTTCTTCAAGGAGTTAATGATCACTCAAGATTCCAAGAATATTCTAATGAAGCGCCTGAGCCAACAGGCTATTAGAATGCTCTCTTCCATGAGGCCATTTGGGTGGCCTGAAATAAAAATAGCCTCCAATATCCAATTGATTTGGTGCTTGTGATTTACTAAATGTAGTTCATAAATTATTAATATCTTTCTTTCTTTGTTTTTGCTTTGCTTCTTTTTAGACATGGTCTTGATATGTAGTCCCAGATAGCCAGAAATTCACTATGTAGAATAAGCTGACATTGAATTCTTGAGGGAGCCTCTTCACCCTGCCCCCACAATGTTAAGATTATAGAGGTGTGCCACTATGCCAAGCTCATGTCTTCTTAATAACAAGGATCATTTGGTGAGTATAGATAACCAGTTTCTATTTTTCTTAACTTTCTCTTAAAGTTTGTGTTTTTTTGGTCCAGTCTCATCCAATACATCCATAGAAGAGGACAATCAGAGAAACTTCTTCCATTTGAGGATGGTGATAATAATAGGCTAACTTCTACCTGTTAGTTCCTTTCTTAGGAATAGTCCATAGTTCCACATTGAGCTGTATCCAGTTACTAAGAGTATAACGGGCCATGTGCAGGGCTCTGGCACAGAAGAGAGGATAGAAGGTTGGATCTGCAAAGTCTTCTTGAAGATATGAATTAATGCGGTCTCAGGGGATGAAAAATAAGTCCCTCTGTTTGATAAGGTCTCTGTAGAACCTTTGTCCCAAGGGTTCTTGGGCTGAACCCTGGGCTGAACTTGTCTCAAACAAATGAGCATTGACTGTGGCAATGGGATCCTCTACTAGACATCTGTGACCTTCTATAGTTTCCACAGGACTACTACTAATTCTGAGTTCTTAACAGTTGATGTAAATAATTGACTTCTAGAATATAAATTTCCCACAAATTAGAAATTACCAGATCTGATTAACAGAAGCACCTTTCTGTTAAATCTTTTCTTTCCTCTGGGGGGATTAGATTATTTTGCAAATCTAGCCACAAAACTATGAACTATGACTGATGTGGTAATGACCTATCAGAAAATGCTCAATGGTAGCCTTTCTAGGGTAACAGAAATCACCAGTAGCTTTGAACTCTGAGTTCTGTTCTATCCTTTCATCCACAAGGAATAAAAAAATAAGCAGAATGGGGTTGCTCTGGGTATATAGCTCAATTGGCAGTGTATATAAAACCCTGGGCACACTATATACTGGTGCATGTCCCAGATTCCAGCACTCAAGAAGCAGGGGCAGGAGGATGAGAAATTCAAAATCATCCTCAGCTACATAGTGAGGTTCAAGACCAGCCTGGGCTACATGAGCTCATGTCTAAAAAAGAAACAACCCAAACCAACTGACTAAATGAAATGACAATAAGAACACACACACACACACACACACATTTCTGTTGCTATGTTGTGCTTGCAGACAGGAGCCTAGCATGGTTGTGCTTTGAGAGGCTCTACGAGCAGCTGACTTTGACAGATACAGATACTCACAGCCGACCATTGCACTGAGACCAGGGACCCCTATGAAAGAATTAAGGGAAAGATGGAAAGAGCTGAAGGGGATTAAAACCCCATAGGAAGACCAACAGAGTCTGAACCCCTGGGAGCTACCAGAGACTTAAGCTACCAACCAAAGAGCATACACCAGACTGATCTGAGGCCTCCAGCACATATGTAGCAGAGAACTGATTGCCTTGTTTGACCCAGTAGGAGAGTATGTGCTGTAGAGACTTGATGTAGAGACTTGATGTACCAGGAATGGGAATACCCCCGGGGTCTGCACCTTTTTAGAAAGAAAGGGGAGGAGATATGTGCAAGAACTCTGTGAGGGAGGACTAGAAGGGGGCAACATTTGGGATGTAAATAAATCAAATAATTCATTAACAACACACATACAAAACCAGAGTAGATGCCTCAGAAGTAACAGAAAAAATGAAGAAGTGATTCTGGATGCCTCAAATCTACCACAACTTTTTTTATTCCCAAGTAGCACTATTTCAAGAAGGGAGGATTCCCTTTATATTATTCACTCCTTCCTAAGGAAGTGAGATCTGAGCCAAATAAATACCAGTGAGTAGTTAGGTATAATACTACTCACCATGTTGGGATCCAGAGTTTTGAGAAACCCAACCAAGAGGGCCTAGTCTTGCTAGAGATGCACCCTTCATGTAGAAAGAAAAGGTGTTCTGGGGACCCAGTTGCTGACATAATGCAATTCTTGCTGTGTCCCTGGCTGCTGGTTGTGGCATGGTCTTACAAGAAATGACCAGTCCTAGCTCAGTCCCAGTTCCCTTTTGCTCTGAAGCCAAATGAGTGTGTTGGCTTTTCTTCAAAGTGTCTAGTGAAGTGTTTCTAAAGCTGCATTGCAATCTCCTACCCGGAAACCACGTTCTGGAATGGTGGGGAGTGATCTCATGTAACAGCTGGAGGGTCCTCACTAAGGACTGGGCCCTAAACAGTGAGGGCAGTTCAATCTTTCCATTGCTCATGCAGTTTGCCTTTTCTGCTCCATGATGGGATTGAATATAGAATTTGGATCAGAAGATTCTTGGATGTTGGCCTGCATGAAAAGGGGTAAGACAAGCACAAGCATCATGTGAAAACCATGGCTCCTCTGCTGCCAATCACCCTGTAGTTGTGGGGATGTGAGCTTTCTCTTTGTCTTTTGTTTCGATTCAGTACTGCCGGTTCTCCTGTCTTTGGACCCTGAATCTTAAAAGAAACACTTAAATTTTGAAAAGGAGCCTGTTCTCAGAATTGGCGGGGGGGGGGGGGGGGTAAGGGATCACAGAAATGTATCACGTCCCAACTATGCCCCTGAGTTTTAAGGATAAATTGGAAATTGATTAAGGCTTTGCTTTCTTTGATTCATCATGTCCATGTTAGGAAAGTGCATACCCCTGGTCCTGGAAAGACTGGATGTAGGGGAACGCCAGGACAGAGTAAGGAGAGGGAGTTGAATGGAGAAAAGAGGGAGGGAAGGGGGCTTATGGGACTTTCGGGGAGGGAGGAAACGGGAAAGGGGAAGTGATTTGGAATGTAAATTAAAAAAATAAAATAAAATAAATAATAAAAATAAAAAATAAAAAAAATAAGACTATTAGCACTAAAAAAAAAAAAAAAAAAAAAAGGAAAGTGCATACCTACATTTTTACCTAAAGTTGAACTTGGGGATGTTTTTTTACCTGGGGGTTTGACCACTTTTCACGTAAGGAAGGCTATTTCAAACCCATCTCTGGGGGAGAGTTGGGGGAAATGAAACTTTCCCTTTATGAAACTGAGCTATTTGAAAAAACTGAAAGGGCAGTGGCCAAGTTTAACATCACAAATAATCTCTTCTTGGTTTCTTTTGCTACTTCTATTACTTGTCTCTCCTCTTTATTCCCTATGGATGAAAGGATGGAAAAAGACTCCAGGTTTGGGCCTACTGTTGCTGCTTTACTGTGCTAAAGAAAGATCACTTCTTAGCATTTTCTGACAGTTGGTCCACTGAATGTCTTAACCTGCTGCCCTCTCATTTTTAAAGAATACTGCAATCGGTTGGACCATGGCTTAAAAGAAAAAAGTTGGGATCGAGCCAGGCCTTGGAAGAGAGCAAATGGACTAAATAAGTCTTAGCTTTTGTGGAAAAAAGAAAATCTTATACCAAGCTACCAGTCAGCATTCGTGTCCAGATTTTGACACGTGGATGAAATGGACCTCAATTGGAAGAAATCCTGATTATAAGCACTCAGGGTGTCTTGCCAACTGAACTAACCCATTCTTCGAGTCTTCTGAGTCAGCACTCTTTCTAACAGAAAAGTAATTGTTTCAGATTGTAAACTTCTAAGCTGCTAGGTTCTAACGGCTAAAAATGGTCCAGAGAGTGGGACACTTAGTAATATATACCTAAGCACCAGGCTCATAGATACTCTGATGAAGTATTGAGTCAAAGCAAAGTAGTGTCAGAGACACAAGTAGGAAGCTTTGCAAATAGGAGGGCAGACAATGCTGCCAGCACAATGGCACAATCTTCCTCAACAACTGAAAATGTGTGTGGGGGGTGAATTTCACCAGTCAACCTGGATAGCCTAGCCAGCATGCACTCATTCCAGGCCCAGCCTCCCCTGCATGCTGCCCACACATGAGCGTTTCTAAAGAATTCCTCAGCCTTTGCTTTTCTCCTGGAATCAGAGGAGTTCATGGTTGTTGACCTGATGGGTGAGGAGTGGGTACCACCAGCTGGAAGGCTGCCACTGGCAGGGGCAGACAGGAAAACAGAAATGCTCTTAATGTCCTCCCAAAGAAAACCTTTGATGGACAAAAGACTGGTTGTATTTTTACCCTCTTTCTTCATGCTGCCAGGCTTCTTTAAATAGATCCTCTAGCCTAGGGACTTGTTTGGAATAATTCATATTAAACCCAAGAACTGGCAGTGAAGGGTAGATAGTGAAGGGTAGATGGTTCTCTCTCTCTCTCTCTCTCTCTCTCTCTCTCTCTCTCTCTCTCTCTCTCTCTCTCTCTCTCTCTCTCTCTCTCCCTCTTCTCCCCCTCCCTCTCCTTCCCCGGGTCTCTCCATTCAAACCAACTGGAAAAGGTTCAATTTAATTCAGCTGTTATTTTTTCCCCTTTTGTGTCTTTTACATTAATTTAGTTAATTGGGAAAAGATGGACAAAGTTCCTAGGAAGTGAAAAAGACTAGGACATTGCCTTGTGTATTTCTCTTTAATAACTCTTGCGCCCAGATACATTTGCAGCATCATTTGGGATGCTGTACAATAAAGGTCTTAAATGGGTCTCTAATTGAAAAGTACAGTACCTTAGGCTTGAAACTCAGGAACTGAACTGCTTTTCTGATGTAAAGAGAAAGGAAAGGAATAAAAAAGAAAGAAAAAGGGGGGGGGGTGGACGAGAAGTAAGAAAGGAAGGGGCAGGGAGGAAGAAAGGGGAAAGGAAGGAACAAAGGAAAGAAAGAAGAGAGAGAGAGAGAGAGGACAGGGGGTTGAGGGAGGAAAGAAAGAAGGAAGGAAGGAAGGAAGGAAGGAAGGAAGGGAAAAAGGAAGGGAAGAAGGAAGGAAGGCTGGCTCCTTTCTCACCTCAAGCCCCACACATTTTCAGTTCACTCAATTTAGAAGGAATTGCTTGGTTCTTCCTTTCAGCAATGGGTTTGACAAGGCATCAGGCCTCTACTGGCCAAACAAAGTCCTGTTTCTCCTTTCTGTCTGGGGAGGAGAGACAGGAGAGAAACTTGAGGAACCTGGGAGCAGGGCACAGCCCAAAAGATCTGGTGATCTTTGTTCCAAGTCACTTGTCTGTCTGTCTGAAACAGAATAACCACATTTCTCTTAATGTGGGCCGAAGTGCATCCAGGCATTCCCATAGCCCTCCCACCCCCAGGCCTTCGCCAGAGATGTCCGGGTCACTGTGATGGTATGCTTGTCTCTGCCAACCCGGGTCACTCCAGCCCCGCTCTTGGAGAGCCACGTGGCTGCTCCTCTCTGTGAATGGGTTCAGGCTCAGGGCTACAAAAAAGCCCCCATATCCTATCGGCGGAGCAGAACCTGTGCCAAGAATGACATCCTGGGAATACTATGGAGATGAGGAGACCTCATGGGCTGTTCTCCCCAGATGGAACAGGACCCAGGCTGTCTGGAAAACACAACTAAGCAGCTCACAATAGAAGGAGATCAGGCATAGGGAAAAGGGCGGGCTAAGAGCAGTGGCAAACAAAAGAAGCCACTTGCCACCCAGGAAGATTTCATGCTGTGCAGTGGTGGAGGAGGCGGTGGAGGAAGCAATTGCAGGAAACAAGTACCCAGACATGGCACTGCCAGTCTCACTGGATTCTTTTCTGTATTAGATTATGGGAAAGAAAGAGGGGAAATATATAGCCAGCCAGCTGTTCAATGGCTTACAACCTTGCTTTTATTGTCCGGGTAAGTTGGTGAGGTGGGGCATCAGAGGAATTCCAAACATACCATCCCAGAGAAATTTTAATATGTTCCACAGTGTCATACACGAAGAGGAAATGACAGCTGATCACAGCCAAGACAGGCTACAGCAATTTGGGCCCCGGAGTTCACCCATCCTCCCATGGCCCTGATTCCCTCTCCTGTTGAGTGTTCACACTCCTTAGTCCTTCCATCTGCCTTTCCATGCCCTCTGTTCCTGCTGGTCTGGCAGGAGGGTGTCATTAACTAACAGTCATGGGAAAAAATGAGCATAGGTACAAAGGCCATTGACCAAGAAGATGTGGCTTAGCTTGGATAAGTCAGGCACCCTAGAGGGTCAGAGGCAATCCCATCACCATGCATTATGTGCTAATAAGCCCCCAAATCAAGGACACTCTTGATGTCTTCGCACCCCTTCCCCCCTGCCCAGTAACCTAAACATAGGGTGAGACACTATACTGGTTTATTGGAAAGCAGCACTGTGTGTGGCTCAGACAGAGACCTAGGTTTGAGGAACAACTTCCAGCTACTTATCCCAGGGCCCTGTTAAATTTAGGCCAAGCCCAGAGGTCACTGATTTCCTCAGTCTAAGGAATGGGACCAGTAAGTGATGGGAGAGAGTGACTGCATCTTCCTCTGCATATGTTTCTAACACGGTGATTCATGAAGCAGCCCTGATGTCAGCTGCTGGGGAGGTGACTCACACCCATCTTCTCATAGAGATAAAATACAGTTCCCTTCCAGAGGCTGCTCAAAAGAACTGAGGAAGGATGTATTACTCTTTTTTCCAGATGGTTTCAACCCCTACCCCAAGAAAAATCCGGACCATATTAGCTGTGCAAGTGTGATACATTCAGGATCTGGTGCAAACAGCCAAGAGGGAGGAGAGTCCCTTCATTATAAGTAGAAAATCTGTTAATAAGTATTTTAAGTCAATCTAGAAACACTAGCAGCTACTTTACAGGTTTCTTAATAAGCAGAAAGTTCTTGTCCAATTACCCATTGGCAAAGCCCATTAATTTCTCTTCCCAGATTCAATCCGAATGAGCATACAGACCAAAAATAAAGTTATGGGAAAATGTCCCATTCACCTTTGTATGACCAGTATGTGCATAGTGCCAGGGACACTGCAAATGCTTAATAAATAATTTATCAAAAAGATGATGGAATGAATTATTAACCAGGAAGAACAATGGTACTGAAATTGTGAGTTCTCAAGACAGTAACAGTCTTTGGCCACCACTGGTGGTTGTAATTCTGAGAAAGTCATTTTTTAAGGGCCTAGGAAAATAAATGAGTTGGAAATTGTTAAATGTATTGAAAAATGATTTATTTTTCCCTTGACAGTGTCATTGGAACTCAAATTAAGATTGAGAACTCCACAGGCATATTTCCATCTGTGGGTGTCAGCTGCTCCGTATACAGTCATAATAAGAAGGCCTTAGCTAGTTCTCCCATTACCTGAACCAAATGTATTTTAAAAGAAATGATGCACTACATTGCATTTGCGTTCAAACACTTTCACATAATGGTCTGAATAACAGTTTAAGAAAATTGTTTTGAGTCACTTAAATGCTTTGCTAACAGCAGTAGTTTTTTTTTTAAATTGTCATGAAATATTGCAATACAATACATATTATTTTTTACAGCCTTTCTTGATTAGTGAATTAGCAGTTGTGAATTCCCTCATTTAAATGTGTGATTTTATTCAACAATGCTCCTTGGACTAGCTATTTATGAAAGTCAGGGGGGAAATTCCCATAAATTGTGCCCCGTGTTCCACAGAAAGCTGGCCAACAGAACCCTAAAGTTCACTTCAAGGAGTAAAATTAGTGAAAAGAAAGTTAGCATACACTTGCATGAAGTCTAAATGCTATACTGAGACCATCTACAATTCCTGATGTATTTGGCTGACACCCATAGCCACCACTATATTTTCAGCATCTCTGTGTTTCCATGTGCATCTGGTAGCTAATGTTGCCTTGAATAAAATCTGCCCTGTTGTACCTTGTAATTAAAACACACTGATATTAGAAATGAAGAGAAGCACACTTTATAATAGCCATATCTGCTAGGAATGACAGAAAATATAAGAGATTTTCATCTTGCTAAATAGATTGCTTTTTCACACCTGGTCCTTAGGAAGGTGAGTGTGTGTGTGTGTGTGTGTGTGTGTGTGTGTGTGTGTGTGTGTGTGTGTGTACTGGGTGCTCTTTCTCTTTCATGGAGGCTTATCTGGGCTTGCCCATTACAATGAGCCTCAGTTACTGTGCTTTCTGAGTCATTAACATTCTGTACACAATCAAACTTCCCGTCCCTCAAGAGTTATGCCCGGGCCTCCTACAGCTCAATTGTTCATTTAATGAGAGAACTTGCATTCAGGAATTGGAAAGAACCCTCTGAATATTCCTCAGGTGTCTGTAGGAGTCATTCCTCCAGGTCCTGGTCCCTGTGCTGTCAGGAGCATCCTTTCCTGGTCACTTCTTGAGCATTGGATTGTTGGTTGTGCTGCAGGGACAAACCAACTACTAAAAATAACCCCTTGCAATAAGGCCAAGGCAAACAGCATGCATTTCCTCAGACTTTTTGCCCAATCAAAATCATACAGCAATCCCATCCTCATTTCTCCCCAACACTTCTGAATGTATCCATGGAAGCAAAGTCCCAACGCGGGATAGGAGAAGAGTGCAAAGGAGCAGCGTGACACTGAAAGCTAGGCATAAATGTTGCCTTTTGTTTGAAGTCATTCTGAGCACTCCCGGCGCAGCCCTGGCAGGAGATCAGCCGCATACATAAGGAGTAACAAAAGTAAATAGTGCACGTTTAACCTCGCTGACTCGCCTGCGTTAATAGTGCCCCCATTGTAAGTGGGATGAAGGCGATAGGGAAGATACCGGGACTCCACAAACGCAAGTCGGCAACTGCTGCTTCTCTGTCCCCCTTTATGGTGTCACATAGAAGAACCATTCCAAAGTTACATCTAACTACGCAGAGTTTGAAAAGAAATCAAGCCAATAGATATTTTCGAGCTTCTCTGGGACGCTTCCAGTCACAGACTTCAAAGACCCGTTCATTTTAAAACAAACAAACAAACAAACAAACAAACAAACAAAAACCTCCACAAGGCTAGCATGCTACAGATTAATGCAAATTAAAGTGATGCAAATTTAAGTGGTATTTAAAGGTTGTCTCTTTGTCTGCAGGAAGGATGAAAGGCAGAGTTTGGAAAGAAGTAATTTCCTAGGCAAGCCGTCAGCGTTTGTTTGCCTGCTTACCTTGGGGGAAACGCAGGGCTCCTTTCTTCTCAGACTTTTCTGAGAGCTAGAAAGAGGTCCTGTTACTTCCAAATGCTTTTGTTCTTCTGTCCCTCTGTCACATGGCTTGCCTTTTATATTTGCAACACACAAAAGTTAGGACTGTTGTTTAAGCGACCCAGGGAGAGAGAGGGAGAGAGAGGGAGAGAGACAGGGAGAGAGAGGGAGAGAGAGGGAGAGTGTCAAATGGAAAAGTGCCATTGCAGGCATATATCAATCAGGCGTGTGGCCGCAGCAGCGCACTAGCAAATGGGAATAGCACGGAAATGTTAGGCGCTCTCGTTATCTGGGACTCAGCCTCTGCCCACTGCTCGGCTCTTTTCCATGAGCATCTTACGATGAGAACAACAGCATAGAATACGGAAGTTTTCTTCCCCTCCTCCCCCATTACGTTTTTGTATTTGTGCACTAATAAGAGGCTACATGAATATTCTGAGTCTAATTCTTTTGCAAGCATGTGGCTGCTATAAAGATGTGCAGTTGGCAGTAGAGACACATGGTTTTGGAAATACAAAGACAGGGTGGCATTCTGTTTAACGATTAAGCAGCTGGTCGGGATGAAGTTGAAATGCTAAGGGAAGGAAAGGTGGACATCAGTAGTCTTTCTCAGACTAAGCTGAGAAGCAAGTGCAAAACCCTACCCTGTTTTAGCATGATGTGTGTGGGTGGTGAGAGCTCTTTTTTTCCAAGTTGTTCATCCATTAAGTGATTTTTAGCAGCATAAATGCGATTCAGCTCTCTGCGGCACTTTAACAAGTGCCTTCACTGACATCATTTGGAGCAAAACTTTGTAATAGATTTAGAAACAAAGTGTAAAATGTTTGGTCCATGACTCCTTGAGAAAAATGAGGGTGTGACTGAAAGGTGAGGCCAACATACCACATCCCATTTAGTAGAAAAGAGACAAAGGTGAACTCTGTGTGGGGGTTAAGCACCTGCAGCTGAATAATGCCCTGTTAGGAGCTTTGGGACCACAAAGGGAAACATTTCCCAAATCTTGCCCTTAAAATGCTTAAAGACAAAATGATCAGCAATTTTAGAAACCAGAGGACAGTACAAAGAACCATTTATAATTGTTTTAATGTCAGGTAGATTCAGACACGGAACAATTTATTTTATTAATACTGATGAAAACTTAAACCAAGGAAAGGAAGTCTCTATGATATTTTATTAAAACGTAAATATTTCATAAACCTCAACAAAAAATGTTCTTTTAAGAGCTCCAGCTAGCTAACGGCTGATTCCCAAACCATCATATCATGCTGTATTTGATTATTTATTTCTCATCAATAAATTGGTAACCAAATTGTATTGTTCTACAGAACCATTACTCCAAACAGCTATGAGTGTTTTACTAGAGTCATGTAAATTTTTTCTGCTTTGCCTCAATCTTTTAAGAAGTAGCTTTCTTTTGTTCTATCAGGAAAGCCCTGTCTACCTTGGACTAGTCACAGAATCTACTGAGAATCTGCTAAGAATAAATGGACCTTTAAAAATGGGAATAGTCTTCAATGGGATAAGACTTGCCCCTGAGTAAGAGCCCTGGAAACAGTCATGAATACATTTTCTGGCTTAGTTAGGTGGATCAGATTCAGATGGAAAATAAAGTCTTAGATCACCAGCATTTTCAAATCTCAGAGTTTGACAGCCACCTGCCTCTTTTCATTTTCCTGAGAAACATTTCCTAAGCGCCTTCTCCAGAAGGTGCTTATTGCTCCGTCTTGCCATATTGTGCCTAGGGGTTCTCAGGGTTGCCCTGTCTGCTGTGAAGCAACAGAAAAGGTGTGCTTCTTCCTGGATGGAATTTTCCAGCCTTCTACAATCTGCCCCTTCTAAAAGAGCACCACAGAAAATGTAAAGACTGAAAACACACTGACTGCTCGGCCTCAGAAGACAGGCTCTTTCCCAATGGAGTCCCATGGCTTCCTCCTGCTTTACTCTGTCAGGGATGGCAAAGACTACCATCTGCTGTGCCTTTCAAAAGGGAGACTCAGCCTCTACCCATCAGGCTCCAGGGGACCTGTTTCTAAGCCTGCCAATAGGTATCTGGCAACAGCAACTGTTTTCAGCACACCAGTGAGCTTTTTTTTATCAGTATGTCACGCAGTTACTTGACTGGCCATGATAAATGTTGCAGAGAAAGAAGGATTTCCTTTAAATTTCCATCTATGTAAAAGAATGAGGATTCTCTTCCTACCATTTCATATATATTTGGGATGCAAAGAAGGGGATAATCTTCAAAGGCATCCGTACCCTAGTGTTGGAGATGAAACAGAAGGACTCAGACATGCTAAGAAAGCACTCTGCCACTGAACTACAGCCCTGTCTCAAGGGACTGTATTTGAATCTTTTGTTTCTGCTCTTGTCTTCCGATTGCTTCTCTTTAAGTGTATTAGTGGCTGGTGAGAAGAGTTACCCATCATCAAATAATCCTGCAGAATGTAAGCCCAAGGCAAGTGGGAGACAGGACCTACCTCCTCATTGCAGACTTAAAAGATAAAGCCATTCTGGAGGAGTTCAGTGTGATTACGTGTAGTTCACTAAACAGGATGAGGAAAAATGAACAAGGTATACAGACACTCAGAAGTTATTCTCTGTGGTCACACTGGAATGGAAAGCCTCGGGGCTGCAGTAGGCCAATGTTAGGGAAAACAGAGCCCATTAATGTGACAGTGGGTGGCCTTGGGGACAGAAGGCTTATGGGAGGGCAATCTTAACAGTTTGATATTTTTCTGCTGTATCTGTGTTGACCACCATTTATGAACCTGAAAGTTACAGAGCTTTCCTGATGACTCCATGAACTACAACCTAACCCTGTCCCTGCCATAATCTTGCCAATAAATTCCTTTCTGATTTAATTAGCTAGAGTCAGTTTTGGAGGTTGGTAATCAGAAGTTCTTTCCTTAATGCTGTTTTTCCAAATTTAGGGAAACTAACACCATTAATAAACACATAGACATACAGCTACCACATCTTCAAAAATAAATAGATTCAGAATCATTGTCAACTCTGTTATAGTTTCTGCTATGACACTGTAGATACAAAGAAAATTCTTATATGGGTATATAACAAAGTGCATGGTGTTGTTTGTATTTATGTGTGTGCAGGCGTGCACGCGCGCATGTGTATGTGTGTGTATATGTGTGTGTGTGTGCGCGCGCACACATGCATGTGTGTGCTCTCAATCCACCAACACAATGTATTAGGCACCGTTTTTATATTTATTTATGAAAGTACTAATCTTTTTGCCCTCCCAGATATAAATCTCATTCATCTAGGAAATATTTGTTAATAAAAATAGCAATCCCTAGTGGATGCTTCCTCTCTACTATACTGTGTACCAAATATTCCATATATATTATTGCTTTCAGAAAGATACCCAACTCTCTATATACTGTTCTTGTTTCTATTTTTACCAAGGGAAGAAAACGAGAGTTCTGAGAGGTTGGGTGATTTACCTGTGGTTGGCACAGCAAGCAGATGGCAAGGTAATCTCCGGCTTTCTTGTTTTCAAAGGCTTAGCCACTCACTATGTGATGTGGCTCCTGTGATACAAAAGGTGGTTTCCTACGCAGTCTTACTATTGGTGGAGGTGAGAAATAAAGGGAAGATGTGGACCCAGTTCTTAAGGTGTTTTGAAATGATATGGAAAAGGAAAATGTTGGCTTGTGAAGATGCTGCCTGGTAGGATGTGATCAGGACCACAAGAAAAGCAAAAGAGTTGGCCCATCCAAGGGATTTGCATCCCCCATTGGGTTTAAGCATTCAAGGTGCACAGTGAATCAGAAGAGCAAGGCCCTCTAGTGGAATAATAATATCCAGTCATTTTCACTTGGCCTAAATATATGCAACAGGAAGATGTGATAAACAAAATAAAGCTAAGCTAGCAAGTTGAGGCCAGATGGAGTTCAACAGGATAGCAGAGCGGCTGTGGTAAAAATCAGGAGCAGAGTTCTTGCTGACCATGTAGAATGTCCGGTCAGTCAGCAACTCCTGATGCTGCTGTCAAGCAAACAAGCAGAGGAACAAACAAAGCCAAAGCAGTGGGCGATCTGAGCCGAAGAAGAGAGGATAGAAATAAGAGAACTGAGGCAGAACACTGAAGATTAAGCAGCCAACAGGAATACAGACAGGTGCTTTCATTCACTACTGCATTCACTCAACAGCAATTGTTTTGGGGGGTATGGTATGCAGGATTAAACCCATGACCTTATGCATGCTCAACAAGCCCTTTACCACTGACATATATTTTCAGTCCTTCTTATTTTGAAACAGAGTCTCACTATGCAGGTGAAGCTCCCCCTGAGTCCTGCCACAACCTTCTGAATAGCTAGGGTTACTAACCCAAGTTCAACTATTCTTTTATGACAAGAACTGATTTCCAAAAAGCATAGTCTCTGTCCCAAAGCAAAACCAAGTAAGTGGAAATAAACTTTGAAATCTAAGAAAAAAAAATTCTCTGAGTGCCTCTTAGCTACCTGTGTTCTCATCCCAGGGTTTCATTGTTGCTAAAGATAAAGTATCCATAGTTGTGGTGGAATGGTATGGTTCAGAAGGAAATATTAAAGATAAATGACAAACATGCCAAGTATTCAGTAGTAACCCTTAGGTAGGGTTACTATTGCTGTGATGAAACACCATTACCAAAAGCAACTTTGGGAAGAAGGGGTTTATTTGGCTTGTGCTTCCACATCAAGGAATGTGGAGGCAGGAGCTGATGCAGAAGCCATGGAGAGGTGCTACTCCCTGGTCTGCTTACCATGACCACTGAGCCTGCTTTCTTAAAGAACCCAGGATCACCAGCCCAGGGGTGGTACCCCTCAGAATGAGCTGGGCCTTCCCCCATTGATCACTAGTTAAGAAAATGCCCTTATAGGCTTGCCAACAGTACTGCTTGCAGAGGCATTTTCTCGGTTGATGTTCCTTCCTACAGTGTGTGTCAAGTTAACATAAAAGTAGTTGGCACAATACTTGATCAGATAGTGTGCAGTTTTATTGAAGTTAGAGGGATCCTCAAAAAAAACCCAAGCTCTTTGCTCTCCCATCATAACATTGGTGACTTCTGTTTTCCTTTAGCTGGTCAATTCATGGGATCAAGATGGCTGCCAGAACTCTAGAAATCACATTGAAATGTAGGTGCTAAGGGGAAAGCAAAAGAGTTTGTTCTTTGCATGCTTTAAGAAGGATTAATACCTAGAAACATCAGTCTTTCTTTTACATCGCTCTGACCTGGACTTGACCCAGTCTAGCAACAATCTGCTAAGGTAAACACAGTTATCATCACTGGCCTGATCCTTTGTACCAGTACATGGCTTACAGTTGGGTGTATAGTCAGATTTTTAATCACAAGACAGAATAATGACAGCTGGGTAGATAACTAGCAGCATCTGTCACAATGGGCATGACAATATGTACACAGGGTGACTTTAGATTGTAGCAAATGTTAATTAGAAAAATAAAGCAGTAATGAGATAGATAGACTAACTCACAGGAGTAATTTAATAAGATGATCTGAGTGGTTTTCTGTGTGGAAGAGACATCTGTATTTCAATGCTAAAAGCAAGCTGCATTAGCAGAAATGCTAGGGTAGTTGAACAGAATGAGAGGAACAATTGATTGGACAATGTCAGAGATGAAGGCAGGAGCTATATATAGTTGACCTTCAGTATCTACAGGGTAACAAAATCAATTGATGCTAACTCAAATCCTTTACATAAATTGCTATAGTATTGGCATAGAAACCATATATATATATATATGTATGTATAACTTCAAATAATCTCTGCATTATTTATAATACCCCACACAATGTTATGGCGTGTAAATAATTATTATATTGTTTAGGAAATAAAGGTAAGATAAAATAGACTACACAAGCTCAGTATGGATGCTAAGTATTTTCTTTTAAATGTCTTTTCTCCAGGGCTAATTAAATATATGTATGCAGAACCTGTACATAGGGAATTCAACATAAAGCTATGTAAGCCAAAATCGACAGTTTGGGTTTTTGTCATGGGCTGTGTTTTCCCACAAGAACATATGCTGAAGTCTTTACCCTTATACCTCAGAGTGGAACTTACTTGAAAATAGAGATTTTACAAAGGTAATAAAATTAAAATGAAGTGGTGTTGGTCTATTATTACTAACATCTTTATTTTCAAGAAGAAGGAGAAGAAGAAGAAGAAGAAGAAGGAGGAGGAGGAGGAGGAGGAGGAAAGAAGTACTTAGATCAAGAGACAGAAATGCAGAAATGCAGGAGAGGGTAGATGATGTGAAGACATAGGGACTGTATGGTCACGTGAGTTGAGTGATGTAGCCACAAGTCCAGGAGTGCCAAAGATTACCAGCAAGCCTCAGAAATCTGAATCAACAGGGGAGGATCTCCCTTAGAGTTGCCAAAGTCAACATGGTTCTTCTGGCACAGTGACTTCAGACTTCTAGCTTCCAGAACTGCAAGACATTCTATTTCTATTGATTAAAATCACGTATTTTTGAGGTACCTTGATATAGTCACCCTAAGAAACATATACAGTTTGCTTGCTTGTTTACAATGAAAGGAGAATTCATTTGTGGGCTGAAAAAAATGCTTTGTGTCTCCAGAAGATCCCTATGGCTCCTGGGTAGAGATGAGTCATGAGTAGATACAGTGGGAGGAAGAAAGAAGAAGTGAGTGGGGAGAGGCGATTGAAGTCTCCCAGTCAAATTTAGGTAATGGCTTTTATCAAAGTTGAAGCATTAAAGTCAGAGTGAAATACACAGATTTCAGACATGTTTTGGAATTAGACTGCAGAAAACTAGTTTCTGATTTGGATGTTTGAGGTAATTTTTTTTTTTTAAGAAAGAAGCTTCAAGGATGATTCCTGCCCCATAGTGTACTAAAAGAAATACAGAATTAGTGAGTATAGAGTTGAAATCATTACTTAGTTCAGAACAAGCTCGACATGACATTCTTCAAGGACACAGAAATTGAAATGTAGAACATAGAGAAGATGGTTTGATATTCAAGAGTGATTTTTCAGGGACTACTTCGGAGCTGAAACTATGCATTGGCAGCCTGTATACCTACGAAAAACATTTAAAGGAAGTGGCTGATGGGATTCACCTCCATAAAGAAAGGATCCCACCAAGGGAAGGGTATGGATCTAGGAGAGAGCACTAGAACTCCATTCTATAACACTGAAAAGAAAAGGTCAAAGACAGAGAGGGAAAATGAAGGGAGGAAGTTGTTATGTTAACAGAAAAGTGAGTTTTAGGATGTGTGTGTGTGTGTGTGTGTGTTTGTGTGTGTGTGTGTGTGTGTGTGTGTGTGTGTGTGTGTGTGTATGTGTGTGTACAACTGAATATAGGTGCCTAAGGAGTCCAGAAAAAGGTATCAAATTATCTGCAGGCAGAGTTACAGGTGGCTGTGAGCCATCAGAAGTGTGTGCGTGGAACTGAATTCAAATCCTCTGTAAGAACAACATGCATTGTTAAGTGCTGAGCCATCTCTCCAGGGCTGTTTTTGTTTTTAATCATAAAATGCTGTTGCCTGAAACTAGACAAATGGTTGTGTGGGTTTAGATCCGTGCTTGGTAACTTCAGAGTTGAATGAAGAGTTTTGAAAATTCTGATGTTCAGAATTTAATCCAGGATAATTAAAACAATTTGTGGAGTGGAACTGGGTATATTTGTCTTTCTTTCTTTCTTCCTTTCTATTTCTTTTTTTTCTTTTTTTTTCTTTTCTTTTCTTTTCTTTTCTTTTCTTTTCTTTCTTTCTTTCTTTCTTTCTTTCTTTCTTTCTTTCTTTCTTTCTTTCTTTCTCTGATTGTTTTTTAATTATAGCTTTAGCTTGCCATATAGAAACTATGTGGCTTTTTCATACATCCTTATACTTGGTTAACGTTAACACTCCCCTCACCCCCTTTTTCCTTGAGATGGGGTCATTCTAAATAGCACAGGCTGGACTCAAACACATGACACTCCTTCAGTAATCCCTCCATAGCACTGGGATTAGAGGCATACATAACTGTTCCCAGAAATGTGGCTTTCTTTTATACTCCTCTCATAATGCTAACAGCATGACTCATTCATAAGTTGGATCTCATTAAAATTAAAACACTTTTAAAAAAGACTATGATAAGAGAATTGAGAAGGAAAGCCACATACTAGGAAGAAATATTTATAAAAGACACATTTGATGAAGGAATATACATACATACATACATATATATATATCACTTAAGCAACAAAAAATTAACAATTAAAAATTAGCCAACTACCTGACTAGACATCACAACCAGGTATATACATAGAAAGATACTAATAATATTAAAAACATTCTACATCATATGTTGTTAGAGAACTGCCAATGAAAATGACAATGAGAGGAATGGGGAATACAGCTCAATGGTAAACAGTTGAGTAGTAAAGAGTTGCATACCTTGTGGATATATAAAGAAGGGAGAAAAAACAAAAAGAAAGGCACAGCAATAATATCATGATACATATTATTAAATGATCAAAAAACAAAAACAAAGCCAAGTCATTGACAATAATGCATCACCAAATATTAAAGCAGACCTGGAGCATTATGAGTTCTCATTCATTGGTACAGGCACTTTTGAATATAGTCTGATAATCTCATCCAAAACTAAACATAGTTCTACTGGGTAATCCAGTAGTCATACTCCTTGATATTCATCAAATGATTTAAAAAACTTTGGACACAAAACCTATCCCCAGATGCTCATAACAGTGTTATTTGTCATTGTCAAACTTGAATGCAATCAAACATCTTTCAGGGTTAAATGGATAAACTACAGTATACCCATATGCTATAGGTCAACACTAGAAAGGAATGAATAATTTTAGTAAGGTGCATTTTCCCATGTTGTGATTGTAGCAAATCTAAGTAAATTGGTACTTTAATTATAAATAATATGATGCTTCTTTAAAGGCACTTACTCCATTCTGAGTTTCTTTTGTAAAACAAGTTGTTACTGAGTCACATGGGTGGCTGATAGTCACCTTGACAATTGGCTGACTACCCATTGACAACTATGTACCAATGTGTAAATGAGATTGTTAGTGCCGAAATTAACACCTAGAACTCCACTTAATTACTGGGGACTATAAAATCTCAGTACCTTTTGAATACTTCTCACTAATTGCACTCTCTGAGTATTCACTCCTAATTGGCATTGGCCACTAAAGGCCCTTGGGAGTGAAGAAGTTCTTTACTTGGTTGGTGCTAACGATTAACATACATCATAATGTTGTCTTGACCTGGACAATTGCTGCCATGCCTTGATGGTACTTAATCAATCAATTGGTATTCTCTTCCTCAGCCTCTCCCTCAGCCTCCTCCTCTCCCTCTCCCTCCACCCCACGCCCCCTGTTGTTGTCATGAACATAGTTTTGCCTGTTTATCTTTGGTTGTACTTCTCTCTCATGCCTTACAGTAAACTAGTTAATTCAGGAATTATTTTTGTTGCACTTGACTTCTTGATCATAGAATTAAAAAAAAGGGCCTCTCCTTGAAGAAATACAATGCTTGAGGTTAAAACTCTCAGGACTTATCAGGAACCTATCAGGTATCACATTTGGTAGTTCGCTATGATGTATCAAACCTTGAATGAATATTACTAAGTGAAAGGTGTCTCTCTGAAAATTCTCCATAGTGTGTGCATCTAATTCCATGCAATTGAGAAAAGGCAAAACTGTAGAGACAATAAAAAGATCAATTTGCAAAATTTATCTGGAATACCAAAAACTCAGGATATCGAAAACTATTCTCAACAATAAAAGAATTTCTGTGGGAATCACCATCCCTGACCTCAAACTCTACTACAGAGCAATAGTGATAAAAAACTGCATGGTATTGGTTCAGTGACAGGCAGGTAGATCAATGGAATAGAATTGAAGACCCAGATATGAACCCACACACCTATGGTCACTTGATCTTGACAAAGGTGTGAAAACCATCCAGTGGAAAAAAGATAGCCTTTCAACAAATGGTGCTGGTTCAGTGGACGGTTAGCACATAGAAGAATGCAAATTGATCCATTCTTCTCTCCTTGTACAAAGCTCAAGTTCAAGTGTATCAAGGACCTTCACATAAAACCAGATACACTGAAACTAATAGAAAAGAAACTGGGAAGAGCCTGGAACATTTGGGCACAGGGGAAAATTTCCTGAACAGAATACCAATAGCTTATGCTCTAAGATCAAGAATTGACAAATGGGACCTAATAAAATTGTAACGCTTCTGTAAGGCAAAGGACACTGTCAATAGAACAAAATAGTAACCAACAGATTGGGAAAAGATCTTTGCTCCAGTAGAGGACTAATATCCAATATATACAAAGAACTCAAAAAGTTAGACTCCAGAGAACCAAATAACCCTGTTAAAAATGGGGTACAGACTTAAAAAAAGAATTCTCGACTGAGGAATACAGAATAGCTGAGAAGCACCTTAAGAAATGTTCAACATCCTTAGTCATCAGGGAAATGCAAATCAAAACAACACTGAGATTCCACCTCACACAAGTCAGAATGGCTAAGATCAAAACCTCAGGTGACAGCAGATGCTGGAGAGGATGTGAAGAAAGAGGAACACTCCTCTACTGCTGGTAGGACTGCAAGCTCATACAACCACTCTGGAAATCAGTTTGGCAGTTCCTCAGAAAATTGGACATAGTACTACCTGAGGACTCAGCTATACCACTCCCAGACATATACCCAGAAGATGCTCCAACATGTAATAAGGACACATGTTCCACTATGTTCACAGCAACCACATTAATTATAGCCAGAAGCTGGAAAAAACCTAAATGTTCCTCAACAGAGGAATGGATAGAGAAAATGTGGTACATTTATGCAATGGAGTACTACTTAGTTATTAAAAACAATGACTTCACGAAATTTTTAGGCAAATGGATAGAACTAGAAAATATCATGCTGAGTGAGGTAATCCAATCACTAAAGAACACACATGGCATGCACTTACTTATAAGTGGTTATTAGCCCAAAAGCTCAGAATACTCAAGATACAACTCACAGACCACATGAAGCTCAAGAAGAAGGAAGACAAAAGTATGGATACTTTGGCCCTTCTTAGAAGGGGGAACAAAATACCCATGGGAGGAGATACAGAGACAAAGTGTGGAGCAGAGACTTAAAGAATGGTCATTGAGAGACTGCCTCACCTGGGGATCCACCCCATATACAGTTATCAAACGCAGACACTATTAGGGATGCCAACAAGTGCTTGCTGACTGAGCCTGATATAGCTGTCTCCTAAGAAGCTCTGCCAGTGCCTGACAAATACAGAGGGGGATGCTCTCAGCTAAGCACTGGACTAAGCACTGGGTCCCCAATGGAAGAGCTAGAGAAATGACCCAAGGAGCTGAAGTGGTTTGTAGCCCCATAGGAGGAACAACAATATGAACCAACCAGTACCGCCAGAGCTCCCAGGGACTAAAGCACTAACCAAAGAGTATACTTGGAAGCAGTGCTAAGAGGAAAATTCATAGCTCTGAGTGCCTGCAAAAAGAAAATGGAGAGAGCATACACTAACAGCTTGACAGTGCACTTGAAAGCTCTAGAACAAAAAGAAGCAAGTACATCCAAGAGGAATAGGTGGCAGGAAATAATAAAACTCAGGGCTGAAATCAACCAAATAGAAACAAAAAGAACTATACAAAGAATCAACAAAACCAGGAGCTGGTTCTTTGAGAAAATCAAAAAGATAGATAAACCTTTAGCCAGACTAACCAGAGGGCAAAGACGCACCACCCAAATTAATAAAATCATTAATGAAAAAGGAGACATAACAACAGAAACTGTGGAAATTCAGAAAATCATCAGATCCTACTACAAGAACTTACACTCAACAAAATTTGAAAATCAGGATGAAATGAACAACTTTCTTGATACATACCAGGTGCCAACATTAAAACAGGATCAGATAAACCATCTAAATAGTTCCATAAGTCCTGAGGAAATAGAAGCAGTCATTAATAGTCTCCCATCAAAAAAGAGCCCAGGACCAGATGGGTTTAGCGCGGAATTCTATCAGATCTTCAAAGAAGAGCTAATACTGATACTCTTCAAACTATTCCATGAAATAGAAACTCAAGGAACACTACCCAACTCATTCTATTAAGCCACAATAATGCTTATACCTAAACCAAACAAAGAACAAACAAGGAAGGAGAACTTCAGACCAATCTCCCTCATGAACATCGATGCAAAAATCTCAACAAAATTCTGGCCAACCGAATTCAAGAATGCATCAAAACTATAATTCACCACGATCAGGTAGGTAGGCTTCATCCCAGGGATGCAGGGATGGTTCAATATATGGAACTCCATCAACATAATCCACTATATAAACAAACTCAAGGAAAAAAACCACATGGTCATATCATTAGATGCTGAAAAAGCTTTTGACAAAATCCAGCATCCCTTTATGATAAAAGTCTTGGAGAAAACGGGAATCCAAGGCCCATACCTAAACATAGTGAAAACAATATACTGCAAACTAGTAGCCAACATCAAATTAAGCAGAGAGAAACTCGAAGCAATCACGCTAAAATCAGGGACCAGGCAAGGCTGCCCACTCTCTCCCTAGCTATTCAATATAGTACTTGAAGTTCTAGCCAGAGCAATCAGACAAAAAAAAAAAAAAAAAAAGGTCAAAGGTATACAAATTGGAAAAGAGGAAATCAAAATATCACGATTTGCAGATGATATGATTGTATACTTAAGCGACCCCAAAACTTCCACCAGAGAACTCCTAAAGCTGATAAACAACTTCAGCAAAGTGGTTGGATATAAATTTAACTCAAGCAAATCAGTAGCCTTCCTCTACTCAAAGGATAAACAAGCTGAGAAAGAAGTAAGAGAAATGATACCCTTCACAATAGTCCCAAATACTATTTTATACCTTGGGATGACCCTAACGAAGCAAGTGAAAGATCTGTATGACAAAAACTTCATGGTATTGGTACAGTAACAGACATGTAGATCAATGGAACAGAATTGAAGACCCAGAAATGAATCCACACTCCTATGGTCACTTGATCTTTGACAAAGGAGCTAAAACCATCCAGTGGAAAAAAGATAGCCTTTTCAACAAATGGTGCTGGCTCAGCTGGAGGTCAACATGCAGAAGAATGCAAATTGACCCATCCTTATCTCCTTGCACTAAGCTCAATTCTAAGTGGATCAAAGATCTCCACATAAAACCAGACACACTGAAACTAATAGAAGGGAAACTAGGGAAGAACCTTGAACATATGGGCACAGGGGAGAATTTCCTGAACAGAACTCCAATAGCTTATGCTCTAAGATCAAGAATAGACAAATGGGACCTCATTAAATTACAAAGTTTTTGCAAGGCAAAAGACACCGTCAAAAAGACAAAGTGGCAACCAACTAACTGGGAAATGATCTTTACCAACCTTACATCCGACAGAGGGCTAATATCCAATATATACAAAGAACTCAAGAAGTTAAACTCCAGAGAGGCAAGTAACCCTATTAAAAATGGGGTACAGAGCTAAACAAAGTGTTCTCACCTGAAGAATATCTAATGGCTGAGAAGCACCTAAAGAGATGTTCATCATCCTTAGTCATTAGGGAAATGCAAATCAAAACAACCCTGAGATTCCATCTCACACCAGTCAGGATGGCTAAGATCAAAAACACAGGAGACAGCAGTTGTTGGCGAGGATGTGGAGAAAGAGGAACACTCCTTCACTGCTGGTGGAATTGCAAGCTGGTACAACCACTCTGGAAAGCAGTCTGGCGGTTCCTCAGAAAACTGGGCATGACACTCCCGGAGGATCCGGCTATACCACTCCTGGGCATATACCCAGAGGCTTTACCTGCATGCAATAAGGACACATGCTCCACTATGTTCATAGCAGCCTTATTTATAATAGCCAGAAGCTGGAAAGAACCCAGATGTCCCTCAACGGAGGAATGGATTCAGAAGATGTGGTATATCTACACAATGGAATACTACTCTGCAATTAAAAACAATGAATTCACGAAATTCCTAGGCAAATGGCCAGATCTTGAAAATATCATCCTTAGTGAGGTAACCCAATCACAAAAGAACACACATGGTATGCAGTCACTGATAAGGGGATATTGACCCAGAATCTCGGAATACCCTAGACACAATCCACATATCAATAGATTTCTAAGAAGATGGAAGGAGAAACCCCTGGTCCTGGAAAGACTGGATGTAGGGGAACGCCAGGACAGAGTAAGGGGAGGGGGTTGAATGGAGAAAAGAGGGAGGGAAGGGGGCTTATGGGACTTTCGGGGAGGGAGGAAACGGGAAAGGGGAAATGATTTGGAATGTAAATTAAAAAAATAAAAAAAAAAACTTCAAGCCTCTGAAGAAAGAAATCAAAGAAGATCTCAGAAGATGCAAAGATCTCCCATGTTCATGGATTGGCAGGATCAATATAGTAAAAATTGCCATCTTGCTGAAAGCAATCTACAGATTCAATGCAATTCCCATCAAAATCCCAAATCAATTCTTCATAGATCTAGCAAGAGCAATTCTCAAATTCACCTGGAATAACAAGAAACCCAGGATAGCAAAAACTATTCTCCACAACAAAAGATCTCCTTGGGGGAATCACCATCCCTGACCTCAAGCTCTACTACAGAGAAATAGTGATAAAAAAAAAAACTGTTTGGTATTGGTATGGTGACAGGCAGGAAGATCAATGGAATAGAATTGAAGACCCAGATATGAACCCACACACATATGGTCACTTGATATTTGACAAAGGAGCTAAAAACATCCAGTGGAAAAAAGACAACATTTTTAACAAATGGTGCTGGATCAGCATGCAGAAAAATGCAAGTCGACCCATTCTTATTTCCTTGTACAAAGCTCAAGTCTAAGTGGATCAAGGACCTACACATAAGACAAGACACAATGAAGCTTATAGAGGAGAAAGTGGGGATCTTGAACACATGGGCACAGGGGGAAAGTTCCTGAACAGAACACCAACGGCTTACACCCTAAGAACACGAATTGACAAATGGGACCTCATGAAGCTACAAACCTTCTGTAAGGCAAAGGACACCGTCAGTAGGACAAAAAGGCAACCAACAAATTGGGAAAAGATCTTTACCAATCCTACATCTGATAGAGGGCTAATATCCAAGGTATATAAAGAATTCAAGAAGTTAGGCTCAAGAGAGTCAAATAACCCTATTAAAAAATGGGGTACAGAACTAAACAGGGAATTCTCAAGTGAGGAAACTCTAATGGCTCTAAAGCACCTAAAGAAATGTTCAGCATCCTTAGTTATCAGGGAAATGCAAATCAAAACAACACTGAGATTCCACCTCACACAGGTCAGAATGGCTAAGATGAAAAACTCAAGGGACAGCAGATACTGGAGAGGATGTGGGGAAAGAGGAACACTGTTGGTGGGATTACAAGCTGGTAAAACCACTCTGGAAATCAGTTTGGTGATTCCTCAGAAAATTAGACATAGTACTACCTGAGGACACAGCTATACCACTCCTGGGTATATACCCAGAAGATGCTCCAACATGTAATAAGGACACATGCTCCACTATGTTCATAGCTGCCTTATTCATAATAACCAGAAGCTGGAAAGAACCCAGATGTCCTTCAACTGAGGAATGGATACAGAAACTGTGGTATATATACACAATGGAGTACTATTCAGCTATTAAAACAATGAATTCATGAAATTCTTAGGCAAATGAATGGAACTAAAAAGTGTCATCCTGAGCAAGGTAACCCAATGACAAAAGAATTCACATGGTTTGCACTCACTGATAAGTGGATGTTAGCCCAAAAGCTCAAAATAAACAAGTTACAATTCACAGACCACAGGAAGCTCAAGAAGGTGGAGGACTGAAGTGGGGGTGCTTGGGTTCCTCTGAGAAAGGGAACATACACTTACAGGAGCAATAATGGAGGCAAAGTGTGGAGCAGGGACTGAAGTAAAGGCCACCCAGAGACTGCCCTACCTGGACATTCACCCTATAAACAGTCACCAAACCCCAACACTACTATGAAGGACAAGAAGCGCATATCAAAAGGAGCATGCCATGGTTGTCTTCAGAGGGGCCCTGCCAGAACCTTATATATACAGAGACAGTATCCAACCATTGGTCTGGGAGTGGGTCCCCAATGGAGGAGTTGGAGGGCGGTCTGGAGGAGCTGAGGGGGTTTACAGCCCCACGGGAAGAACACAATGTTGACTACCCAGATGCCCCAGGACTCCCAGGGACTAAACCAGCAACCACGGGGTACACATGGTTCCAGCCAAAAATGTGGCAGAGGAATGTCTTGTTGGGCATCAGTGGGAGGAATGGTCCTTGGTCAGGTGAAGGCTAAATAGATGCCCCAACAAGGGGAAATTGGGGGGGGAGGTGGGAGTGGGTTGGGTGGAGGGGCATATACTTGGAGGCAGGGAGTGGGAGGAGGAGTTGGGGGGTTGGGGGAGGGGGGAAACTGGGAAAGGTTTTACCACTTGAAATGTAAATGAAGATTATATTTAATTAAAAAAAAGAGTACACTTGGAGGGACCCATAGGTCCAACTGCATATGTAGTAGAGGATGGCCTTGTCGGACTTCAATGAGAGGAGAGGCCCTTGGTCCTGTAAAGGCTCATTGCCCCAGTATAGGGGAATGCCAGGACAGGATAGCAGGAGTGGGTGGTTTGTGAGCAGGGGAATGGCAGATGGGATAGGGGGTTTTTGGAGGGGAAACCAGGAAAGGGTATAAGATTTAAAATGTAAATAAAGAAAATATCTAATCAAAAAAAAAGGTGGGAGGAAAGAACCATAGTTTCTAAAGGTTGTAAGGAAGGACGGCTGAATAGATGGAATGCAGAGGAGATTCAGATCAGGGAACCTACTCCATGTGTTACTGTAGATATCCATCTTTATGCACCTGAATGTAATGGTGAGTGAATCTGTATAGCCCCATAGGATGGACAACATCAATAAGAAATCCTAATGTAAACTGTGGACTCTGAATGATAATATATCACTGTTGGGTGATCATTTGTAACAACATTAGATCATTTGTCATTATAGTACTGATTAACTCTCTTTAGTTGCCACTCAGTTTTTCTGTAAATTAAAAATTGGTCCAAAATTATGGTTTTTGAAAAACAGTAACAACAACCCAATAGCATAACAAAGCATGTGCATCTCCCATCTCTTCTAAGGTTACTGGAGTGTGGAGACTCCCTCAAGAAAATAAAACAACAATTCAGGTTGTTCCAAAGAGCAGATATTAGCCATTATATATGAACTCAGTCCATCGGTTCAGTAAACAAGCTCAGAGCATGCATTAGAGCTAACAAATTACTAGGCATGCACAAATTTTAATGAATAATGTCTCTTGGCATCTTCTTTCCCATTTTATGAGCTCCATCAAAGTCCTGAGAAGACTCTTTTTCTTGCAACATAGTGTACATCTCATCAAAGGCATAAATCAGTATTTTGGTAAAAAAAAGATACTGAAAGGAAAACGACTCTGGGCTCTAAATTTAAGCATCTTTTGACCTTAGGAAAAATTGCTTAAAGAGCAACATTGTTAGTATAATAGAAACATCAAGATTTTTATCTAGTCCTTCTTTTACCAAATAGATTTTCTCAGAAATAGTCCTGAAAGATCATAAATAACTTTATACACAGAACTAAAAAGCTAGGATTCAAGGTAGTCCAAAGAACATTTGAGGGGATAGGACTTATATTTTTGTATAAATATATTTTATATGTTGTTAAGGAGGAAACAGGTCCTCCAACAATGCATGCCATCTTGTTCTACTACAGTTCCAAAATTAGTCCTTATTTATTCAAGTGCGAAATAAAGTCAAGTGTAGGACTCTGCTCTATTGCTGAGGCGTTCCATGTTAGCATTTAAACAGTCATGTACATTTTCTTGTGGTCTTATTACTCAGCCTATGAGATTTCTTCTCTTAGTCTTCATGCTCTTATAGGATCCATTCTAATTCAGGCATCTCATTTTTTTTCAACACATTAGCTCTCTTCTCTACTAATATTCAAATGAGTGATTTTTTTCCCTAGTTTATGCTTCAAATATCAGTTAGTTCAATAGAAATTCATAACAATAATTACTTATTCTCAAGAAGTCTTAATTTAAATATTCTATTGATACCTCTTACTGGTGTATGAAGTTGAATATTATCTGCTTCTTTCACAGGGCTTCATGTATTGTTTGCATCCTTAATTCAACTACCTCAAAAATGCCCAAGACTAAGAAGACCAAAGGAACTCTAGAATTTTGGTAAAGTTAACTTATTCTAGAATGTTTTAATGATACAGAAGATTAATTTAAGCAGTTGGTGTGAACCAGCACTGCTTTAGCTATCAAGTGGTACTGATTGTTCTGTGCTTAGCTAATATGCTTTGATGCCCATAAGGCAGGGGAAGAATGACTTCCTCCGTAGAATAAGACAAAGCTATTATAGTCAAATTTGAAATTTCATCATTCTTATTTTGCTTATTTGTTTTTTGAGAGAAGGTCTCATGTAGCTCCTATTCGACTCAAACTGACTGTATTGGTGAATCTGGCCTTGATCTTCTGACTCTCCTGCTTCCATTCCTTAAGTATTGGGATTATAGTCATACACTATCCTTCCTAGCCTGTTTCTTTTCTTCTTTATGCAAAATAATAGAGTCCACTTTCAAGCCTTATTTCTTAAATTCTTAAGGAATATTCACTTCTTTTAGCATAAAATGTGACACTCAATTAGAAATATATTTTTAATTAACTTTAGTATCTCAAGATCACTATTATACTGGTAGCTCAACAAATTCATATAAAATCAGTATGACTAAATCTCACACAGACACATTATTCTTAGGCTTGCTTTATCCTGACAGCTTATAATTAATATATACTTATAAAATGATTAGTCATAGAATATTCAAATAAACATTTTATTTCTTGATCTTCCCATGGCAAAAGAAGAAAAACATAATATCCATCATATTTGACACTTCTTTACTTTTCCCTAACAAAAATTTCATGTCTTGAACAGTTTCTTTGTCACAAATTTATTAAGTTTCAATTAAAAATCTTAAAAATTGGTCACTTCAGCAAAGAAAAAATAATATATATAAAGACATTCTATAGTTCTATCTGGTACACAAAGGGAATTTTAATTTATTCAAATATTTATTTATTTACCTTAGAACCATTAAGAACTTACTAACTGTTGAATTAATGGATAGCTATGTTTTAATATTTGCTCCTAATTTTCCATGATATCTGAGGTTATCTAGGTCTTTCTAACCTTCTTTTTTTTTTTAAAAAAGAAACACTTTTTATTCAGTTATTCAAGAAATAAGTGTTGAGTATCATCAAGGATTTTTTGGGCCTTAGAGATGATAGAGTTACAAATAAGACAAACAAGGTTCCTGCTTTCATGATACATTTCACTAGAGGAATAGATCACAAACCCACAAATAATCTTTTCTGTGCTTCCACATGACAACAATTACAAGCAAAGAAAATAGGCTAAGAACATACAAAGCAAAGGGGAGTGTTGTTTCAGATGGGTTGATCAGCACATGCACCTGCACAGAAGGAAGCAATATGAGTGGATACATGGGTGACACAAGAGAACTCTTGTAAAAGCGAAGAGACAGTTCCAGGCAGAGGAAGCAATCTTGGAAGGCCAGAAAGCTTAGCAGATTCAAGATCAAGAATGCAGACTATTATGGCTAAAACAAAGTGAATAAAAGCAAGGGAAAAAAAGTCAAGGGACAAATCAGCCTATGGTCATTTGGGGAATTAGAGTATATTGTCCTGTGATTAGAAGCCCTTGGGTAAAGTGAACTAGAGTATGATATGATTCATACTGACAATCACTTTAGGCCCTATGTGTAAACAGGCACTGTGCTTTGAAGGCCAATGTGGTAAATTTTTGGCTATATTTCGAAAGTGATAATCTTGTAGAAGTTGCTGGGGTATTGAATTTTTGAGTTAGGAGAAAAGATAGTGGAGATGGCAGTTAGCCTTTTGGTTTGAACAAATAGTGTTTCCATTTAATCAAAATAGGACCAACTAGAATATGAGTGCAATGAAGTAGATGTGGGCAACAGAGCCAAGAGCTTTGATTTGGACATAATCGACATCTATTGTACAATGGAGACAGATGTTGAGATGGCCAATAGATCAGATCTGCTGAACCAGTGTTCACAGCATCCATGTGAGCTCTCCATTGCTCCTTCCACTCGTAAGAAGCTTTATATCAGATGCCAGATTGAAAGAATATTGGAATTTTGGTGACATAAGCTTTTGTGCTGAATCATTAGGGGAAATCCAGGGCTCTTCCCTGATATGATAAGAGGCCAGTATGTTATAGGAATATGACTCTGAGAGCAAGGAGTATAACTCAGTAACAGAATGTTTGCATCTCCAGCATCACAGAAGAAAATAAGGAATATGATTCAGTGATAGTAGACTTCATCCCTATTTTGCCAGTATTTTCTTTGGTTTAATTAGGGAATTGAATATAATAATGTTATAATATATCAGAACCTTATTCAACTCAATTGCAACAGTTCCCTTTCCAATGCTGTGGAAGTGAGGAGAGGAGCTGACAACAGGATTTACCACATCAGTGATTATCACTGGAGAAGCACCAACCCTTATCCCAGCTGCTGTGCATGGAAGGCTGCGATCCAAGCCTCAGGGCTGACCAAGATTGATTGCCTTAAATACTGGCCTGGGCCAGTTTCTATGGAGATTAGCAGGAGGCCAATTCCATCTCTGCATGGGATAATTCATGGACAAATTAACACTTACCTCTTAGTGAAAACTTGGATTAGGTTAGTAGTGGTGGAGTGGTGAAATGTTGTTGGATTCTGGAAAGATTCTGAATGTAAATTTCCTGAAGAACTTGCTAATGGGCTAGCTTTATGATACATGAGGAGGAAATGGGGAATCTGGAATGTACAGGCTTTTATCCAAAACAACTGACTGAATCACATTTCTGTCTAGAGAAATAAGAAAAAGTAAAGGCATTTGTCACAAGGGTGGAGGTGAAATCAATAATTGTGAAAGGGCAGGCATTGTAGTGTGTATACCTGTAATCCCAGCAATTGGGAACTGGAGGCAAGCTGGGCTATGTAGCATAGGTAGTAAGTTCAAAACTAACCTAAGCTACATATACGACTCAATCAGGAAAAAAGAATTCTGATTGGAAAATGCCCACCACATACTCAAGTGGAGGAGTGAATGGAACCCAGGGGTTTAGGGGTGAGATTAGGCTGCAGATACCTGTGTGGGTATCATCAACCTGGTAGAAGCCTTTGGGACCTCTGAAAGTAGATCATTTCAAGAGCAACTATAAAAGAGAAAAGGGACACAAATTGGCTTCATTCCAGATTGTGTCAATTAATATTTGATTGTTTTGAGCAGTCCTAAGGTCTACTTCCATTACAGGCAGAATGGAAGAAACATGCAAGCACCATGTAACCTCAAAATAATGCCTATGATTTACTGAATGAAGCAAGCCTATGAAAGGCCTTGGTCATGTCCCAAGGCAATGGTGAAATATTTCTACACTCTCATATATCAGTGATGATGAGCACATAAATATTAAAAGCACAAATTTCTCCCTCCCTCCACTAAGGAGAAGGGTATGCCAGCTCAGAAAGAAATTGACAAAAGCCCATATTTTGCTTACTGTTTCAGAGACTCCAAATAAAATTATGTAAACATTCCAAAGCTTTTTGGAGAGAAGCTCCTTATTTAATGATGTATTTTATCTTATCTTCCATAGAGCTAAAGCCAAAGAACTGTTAAATTATTGAGAACTTTACACCATGTGCTTTATTTTCTGCTTCAAGTCAAATATTCTCAGACTAGTACTTCAGAAAAGGATCAATGACTGAGAGGAGAACCTTAGGGAAATTTGAAAACACTGTTAGTTTTTGGGTATAAGTCTAGAAATTGGTTATAGCCTAAGCTAAATAAAGTAAATATTAAATAATGATTCATGAAACAACATTAAGAACTACAAAGTATTGGTGAGTAGGAATCAAATGAAAACTAACTGTATCAAATAGAAACTTGGGGGCTTGGGTGAACAGCTTAGTGGCAGAGCTCAGTTTTACTATGTGCAAGTTCCAAGCTCCAAAATAATTAACTAGATAGATAAAGTAAGTAATTTAATTAAGTAGGGAACCATTTAGGTCTCTCCTTGTTTTCGTTTATTTCCTGAACCAGTGCCAATGAAAAATACTCTATGGTTTCTTTATTTTGATTTTAGCGACAAGGTTTCATGCATCTTAGGTTGGCTCAACACCATCTGTAGATGATGTTGACACTGAACTCTGTATCCTCCTGCCTCCATTTCTTTCTTTTTTTTTATTGAATATACTCTTCACTTACATTTCAAATGCTAAAACCTTTCTAGGTTCCCCCTCCCCGAAAACCCCCAATCCCTCCTCCCACCCCCTGCCTCCAAGTATATGCCCCTCCACCCGACCCACTCCCACCTACCTCCTTCGATTTCCCTTTGTTGGGGCATCTATTAAGTCTTCACAAGACCAAGGACCTCTCCTCCCACTGATGCCCAACAAGGCATTCCTCTGCAACACTTTTATGCCTCCATTTCTTAAGTGCTAAGATTGCAGGAATTTACTACCATGTCCACCTAAAATCCCATTCTTATAGAAAAAAAAAGACCCCCAAATTCAATATATTAAACTTTAAAATCTGTCAGGACCAATATATGGATGAGAATATTTATGAAATTTCTGGAAAAAAATAATGTTGTTCACTCAATAGCCATCTGTTCTTCATTATTGATGAGAAAATATAACTAGTTCTTCCCATTGGGCAGAAAAGGTGTCACTTTCAGATGAAATTGTTCAACAACCTGAGCACAAACTCTCTAGCTGTCTCTCATCACACTTGGGTAATTTGGAAGTCATATATGAGGATAGTGGCACCACAACATAGAAGCAGCCTAAACCATTGAATCTCTCTGTGGAAGAATGTAATTATCTGTACAGATGAGTGACCCACCAGTGGTGCTCATGTGTATATTAAATAAGTCTTGTTGAAAACAACAGAAACTTGAGTTTTTTATTGTGGCATTAGCTATTTATCTACTATCACAGCATTGAAGTACTTAAAAATGGCCCTTAACATATTGTGAAAGCTGTCTCATTAGGTAATTTGGCCTTTGTGCAACATGAACTTACAAAAAACTAAGATAACCAGTGTCATGATGTGATACTATGTTGTGGAACCACTGTCATATATTTGGTCTATCTTTGACTATTTGTCTTGGAGGTGCATGGGCATACTCTATAGAGTATACAATAATAAAAAAATGAAGCAATAATTATTCAATAGATATTACTAAACAGGATGATGAAATATAAATGGGTTCATAAGTAGACCTGTGTGTGTCTGGAAATCTAGTATATGGTAATTATGTCTTAAATCAACAAGTAACAATGAATTACTAGTGCACATCTCAGGAAGTTAGCCACTAGCCTTCTGTTCAAAATGACAATGGCAATTTAGTGTCTCTTGTGGATTCTATGGGTCAGGATCTCACAAAGAACACACTATAAACAGGTGGTATCTACACAATAATGTCTAGGTTTCATCTAGGACAGAACAAAGGCTTGAAGCTGGAATTCTCAGAAGGTTTGTCCATTCATATATCTGCTAAGTAGCTCTTCCAGGGAACATCAGCTGAAATATGCCCATGTGGCTTTTACATTTTCTTGATACACTTACAACATGGTGGCTCAGTTTTAAATATAAATGCAGTGTGTGTGTGTGTGTGTGTGTGTGTGTGTGTGTGAGAGAGAGAGAGAGAGAGAGAGAGAGAGGCTATATGTGTGTTATAGGGAGCCATTTGTGACCTCAGAAGTCACACAGTAATACTTTAGGCATATTCTATCAATTAAAGCAGTTACAAAAGCCCACTTAGGTTTAAGAGAAGGAAAGAGATACTGTCTCTCAGTAGAGAACTGTCAACATCATACTGTAAGAAAAGCATGAAGAATCAATATGTTGGCACATGTCTACATTTCTAATACTTGGTAGGTAGAAGCAAGAGGTTCAGAAATTCAAACTCATCCTCAGCTATGTAGCAGTTTAGGGTGAGCCTGACTTAACCTTGTCTCAAAATGGGGGGGGGGGCAATATATGCAGTCATCTTTGATAACTCAATCTGCTACATTCTAAATGTGTAATTTGTTTCTTAAGGTTATGATACTATCTTTAAACAAGACAAATGAATGCTTTCTCACTATGGAGATGAAAGTAAAAACATACTTCTATTTTTTTTTTGATTAAATACGCCCATTGCATTAGATCATATGAGAAGTAACGATACATTAGACATGACATGGCATAATGTGATAACTAGATTAGAGTTCAGCTTAAAATGCAAGGGAACGCAGTTTTATTAAAGATGCTATATTTGTCGTTAAATTATATAATTTGAAGTATGAAATAATGTCCTGAACATTACAATATGCAGTATTATTTATTTTTTTTATTATTTTATTTTATTTTTTTAATTTACATTCCAAATCACTTCCCCTTTCCCGTTTCCTCCCTCCCCGAAAGTCCCATAAGCCCCCTTCCCTCCCTCTTTTCTCCATTCAACCCCCTCTCGTTACTCTGTCCTGGCGTTCCCCTACATCCAGTCTTTCCAGGACCAGGGGTCTCTCCTTCCATCTTTTTAGAAATCTATTGATATGCGGATTGTGTCTAGGGTATTCCGAGATTCTGGGTCAATATCCCCTTATCAGTGACTGCATACCATGTGTGTTCTTTTGTGATTGGGTTACCTCACTAAGGATGATATTTTCAAGTTCTGACCATTTGCCTAGGAATTTCGTGAATTCATTGTTTTTAATTGCAGAGTAGTATTCCATTGTGTAGATATACCACATCTTCTGAATCCATTCCTCCGTTGAGGGACATCTGGGTTCTTTCCAGCTTCTGGCTATTATAAATAAGGCTGCTATGAATATAGTGGAGCATGTGTCCTTATTGCATGCGGGTAAAGTCTCTGGGTATATGCCCAGGAGTGGTATAGCCGGATCCTCCGGGAGTGTCATGCCCAGTTTTCTGAGGAACCGCCAGACTGCTTTCCAGAGTGGTTGTACCTGCCTGCAATTCCACCAGCAGTGGAGGAGTGTTCCTCTTTCTCCACATCCTCGCCAACAACTGCTGTCTCCTGTGTTTTTGATCTTAGCCATCCTGACTGGTGTGAGATGGAATCTCAGGGTTGTTTTGATTTGCATTTCCCTAATGACTAAGGATGATGAACATCTCTTTAGGTGCTTCTCAGCCATTAGATATTCTTCAGGTGAGAACTCTTTGTGTAGCTCTGTACCCCATTTTTTAATAGGGTTACTTGCCTCTCTGGAGTTTAACTTCTTGAGTTCTTTGTATATCTTGGATATTAGCCCTCTGTCGGATGTAAGGTTGGTAAAGATCATTTCCCAGTTAGTTGGTTGCCGCTTTGTCTTTTTGACAGTGTCTTTTGCCTTGCAAAAACTTTGTAATTTAATGAGGTCCCATTTGTCTATTCTTGATCTTAGAGCATAAGCTATTGGAGTTCTGTTCAGGAAATTCTCCCCTGTGCCCATATGTTCAAGGTTCTTCCCTAGTTTCCCTTCTATTAGTTTCAGTGTGTCTGGTTTTATGTGGAGATCTTTGATCCACTTAGAACTGAGCTTAGTGCAAGGAGATAAGGATGGGTCAATTTGCATTCTTCTGCATGTTGACCTCCAGCTGAGCCAGCACCATTTGTTGAAAAGGCTATCTTTTTTCCACTGGATGGTTTTAGCTCCTTTGTCAAAGATCAAGTGACCATAGGAGTGTGGATTCATTTCTGGGTCTTCAATTCTGTTCCATTGATCTACATGTCTGTTACTGTACCAATACCATGCAGTTTTTAACACTATTGCTCTGTAGTACAGCTTGAGGTCCGGGATACTGATTCCCCCAGAGGTTCTTTTACTCTTGAGAATAGTTTTAGCTATTCTGGGTTTTCTGTTATTCCAGATGAATTTTTGAATTGCTCTTTCTAACTCTATGAAGAATTGAGATGGGATTTTGATGGGGATTTCATTGAATCTGTGTATTACTTTTGGTAAGATGCTCATTTTTACTATATTAATCCTGCCAATCCATGAGCATGGCAGATTTTTCCATCTTCTGAGGTCTTCTTCAATTTCTTTCTTCAGAGACTTGAAGTTCTTGTCATACAGATCTTTCACTTGTTTGGTTAGAGTCACGCCAAGATACTTAATATGGTTTGTGGCTATTGTGAAGGGTATTATTTCTCTTACTTCTTTCTCAGCCTGCTTATCCTTTGAGTATAGGAAGGCTTCTGACTTGCTTGAGTTGATTTTATATCCGGCCACTTTGCTGAAGTCGTTTATCAGCTGTAGGAGTTCTCTGGTGGAGTTCTTTGGGTCGCTTAAGTATACTATCATATCGTCTGCAAATAGTGATAGTTTGACTTCTTCCCTTCCAATTTGTATCCCTTTGACCTCTTTTTGTTGTCTAATTGCTCTAGCTAGAACTTCAAGTACTATATTGAAAAGATATGGAGAGAGAGGGCAGCCTTGTCTAGTCCCTGATTTTAGTGGGATTGCTTCAAGTTTCTCTCCATTTAGATTGATGCTGGCTACCGGTTTGCTGTAAATTGCTTTTACTATGTTTAGATATGGGCCTTGAATTCCTGATCTTTCCAAGACCTTTAGCATGAAAGGATGCTGAATTTTGTCAAATGCTTTCTCAGCATCTAATGAGATGACCATGTGGTTTTTTTCTTTGAGATTGTTTATGTAGTGGATTACATTGATGGATTTCCTTATATTGAACCATCCCTGCATCCCTGGGATGAAGCCTACTTGATCGTGGTGAATGATCGTTTTGATGTGTTCTTGGATTCGGTTGGCAAGAATTTTCTTGAGTATTTTTGCATCGATATTCATAAGAGAGATTGGCCTGAGATTCTCTTTCTTTGTCGGATCTTTGTGTGCTTTTGGTATTAGTGTAATTGTGGCTTCATAGAACGAGTTGGGTAGTGTTCCTTCTGTTTCTATTTTGTGGAACAGTTTGAAGAGTATTGGTGTTAGGTCTTCTTTGAAGGTCTGATAGAATTCTGCACTAAAACCATCTGGACCTGTGCTTTTTTTGGTTGGAAGACTTCCAATGACAACTTCTATTTCTTCAGGGGTTATAGGACGGTTTAGATGGTCTATTTGATCCTGATTAATTTTGGTACTTGGTATCTGTCAAGGAAATTGTCCATTTCCTCAAGATTTTCTAGTTGTGTTGAATACAGGTTTTTGTAGTAGGATCTGATGATTTTTTGAATTTCCTCAGTTTCTGTTGTTATCTCTCCCTTTTCGTTTCTGATTTTATTAATTTGGATACTATATCTGTGCTCTCTGGTTAGTCTGGCTAAGGGCTTATCTATCTTGTTAATTTTCTCAAAGAACCAACTCCTCATTTTGTTGATTCTTTGTATGGTTTTATTTGTTTCTACTTGATTGATTTCAGCCCTGAGTTTGATGATTTCCTGCCTTCTACTCCTCTTTGGTGTATTTGCTTCTTTTTGTTCCAGGGCTTTCAGGTGTGCCATTAAGCTGTTAGTGTATGCTGTCTCCCGTTTCTTTTTGGCGGCACTCAGGGCTATGAATTTTCCTCTTAGCACTGTTTTCATTGTGTCCCATAAATTAGGGTATGTTGTGCCTTCATTTTCATTAACTTTCAAAAAGTCTTTGATTTCTTTCTTTATTTCCACCTTGACCAAGTTATCATTGAGTAGAGCATTGTTCAGCCTCCATGTGTATGTGGGTTTTCTTTTGTTTTTGTTGCCATTGAAGACCAGCCTTATTCCATAGTGATCTGATAGGAGGCATGGGATTATTTCTATCTTCTTGTATCTGTTGAGGTCTGATTTGTGACCAATTATATGGTCAATTTTGGAGAAGGTACCATGAGGAGCTGAGAAGAAGGTGTATTCTTTAGCTCTAGGATGAAATGTTCTATATATATCAGTTAGTTCCATTTGGTCCAAGGCTTCAATTAGATTCACTGTGTCCCTGTTTAGTTTCTGCTTTCCTGAACGATCCATTTCAGAGAGCGGGGTGTTGAAGTCACCCACTATTATTGTGTGCGGTGCGATGTGTGCTTTGAGTTTTAGTAAAGTTTCTTTTACGAATGAGGGTGCCCTTGCATTTGGAGCATAGATATTCAGAATTGAGAGTTCTTGATGGTGGATTTTTCCCTTGATCAGTATGTAGTGTCCTTCTGTGTCTTTTTTGATGACTTTAGGTTGAAAATCAATTTTATCCGATATTAGGATGGCTACTCCACCTCGTTTCTTGGGGCCATTTGCTTGTAAAATTGTTTTCCAGCCTTTTACTCTGAGGTAGTGTTTGTCTTTGACACTGAGGTGCGTTTCCTGCATGCAGCAAAATGCTGGGTCCTGTTTACGTATCCAGTCTGCTAGTCTATGTCTTTTAATTGGGGAATTGAGACCATTGATATTAAGAGAGATTAAGGCATAGTGATTATTGCCATCTGCCATTCTTGACGCTATCTTTATGTTTGAGTGGTTATCTACTTTTGGGTTTGATTCAAGAAGGTTATTATCTCATTTTTTCCAGGGTGTTGTTTCTCTCCCTGTATTGGAGGTTTCCACCTATTATCCATTGCAGGGCTGGATTTGTGGAAAGATATTGTGAAAATTTGGTTTTATCATGAAATATCTTGGTCTCTCCATCTATGGTGATTGAGAGTTTTGCTGGGTATAGTAGTCTAGGCTGGCATTTGTGCTGTCTTAGTGTCTGCATGAGATCTGCCCAGGATCATCTGGCTTTCATAGTCTCTGGTGAGAAGTCTGATGTGATTCGGATAAGTCTTCCTTTGTATGTTACTTGGCCCTTTTCTCTTACTGCTTTTAGTATTCTTTCTTTGTTTAGAACATTCGGTGTTTTGATTATTATGTGACGGGAGGTATTTCTGTTCTGGTCCAGTCTGTTTGGAGTTCTGTAGGCTTCTTGTATGTTCATCGGCATCTCTCTCTTTAAGTTAGGGAAGTTTTCCTCCATAATTTTGTTGAAGATGTTTACTGGCCCTTTAAGTTGCAAATCTTCACTCTCATCTATACCTGTAATCCTTAGGTTTGGTCCTCTCATTGTGTCCTGGATTTCCTGGATGTTTTGGGTTACACGTTTTTTGCATTTTGCATTTTCTTTGACTGTTGAGTCGATGCTTTCTATGGAATCTTCAGCACCTGAGATTCTTTCTTCCATCTCTTGTATTCTATTGTTGATGTTTGCATCTATGACTCCTGATTTCTTCCCAAGGTTTTCTAGCTCCAAAGTTGTCTCCCTTTGTGATTTCTTAGTTGTTTCTACTTCCTTTTTTAGTTCCTGGATGGATTTGCTGAGATCCTTCACTTGTTTGTTTGTATTTTCCTGTATTTCTTTAAGGTATTTTTTGCATTACCTCTTTCAGGATTTCTTCCTGATGACCCACGTCCTCCTGCATTTCTCTGAGCGATTTTTGTGTTTCCTCCTCATGGGATTCCATCTGTTGATCCATCGTCTCCTGCATTTCTTTAAGCAGTTCTCGTGTTTCCTTTGTAAGGGCATCTAACCGTTGATTCATTTCTTTAAGCAATTTTTGTGTTGCCTCCTTATGGGCATCCATCTGTTGACCCATATTCTTCTGCATTTCTTTATGCAAATTTTGTGATTCCTTTGTGAGTGCATCTACCCGTTGATTCATCTCGTTAAGCGATTTTTGTGTTGTCTCCTTGTGCGCCTCCATCTTTTGATCCATGTTCTCCTGCATTTCTCTAAGCGATTTTTGTGTTTCCTTTGTAAGGGCTTCTAACCGTTGATTCATGGTCTCCTGTAACTCTTTATGAGATTTATTTGTGTCCTTCTTGTGATCCTCTAATAGGATCATGAGAAGTGATTTTAAATCCAGATCTTGTCTTTCGGGTGTGGTGGGGTATCCAGGACTTGCTGCTGTTGGAGAGTTGGGTTCGGATGGTCCCACATTACTTTGATTTCTGTTAGTAACATTCCTACGTTTGCCTTTTGCCATCTGGATACCTCTGGTGTTAGTTGGTCCTGCTGCCACTGGCTGTTGGTTGGACCTCCTGTGAGCCTGCAAAGCTATTTCTGCCCCCCCCTGGATTACCAGGATTCCCCTGGCACCGATTTCTGGGGCCTGCCTGCTCCTGAGTGACTTTGGAGCCCTAATGTGCCTTGCCCCAAGTGATCTTATATTGGGGAGGCCTTGCACATCTAAAGGCTCAGCCTAGTGGATTCCTGGAGCAGATGTCGCCAAAGGGAGGCTGGTAGGCTCCTGCCCTGTGCAGGGGTGTGTGATCTCTTCTGGGGGGGGGGAAGGGGCGTTCCTCTGCCAGGCAGAAGTCCCACAACAGATCTGGCGCGCTGGTCACTGCAGATCTGCCCCGCACCTGGGAGCCGCACACACACAAGCCGCCCGAGACCCAAGCGACATTATGCCTGTCTGTCTCAGAACCTGGCTGTCCCAACCTCCCAGTCACTGGAGCAAAGATGGCGGAGGGCACTCTCCGTGGAGCCGCTCACCCTGTAGACGTGATGGCCCGCCGATCTGGCACCCAGACGACCACAGCGCTGACCCGTTCTCGGGCACAGATGGAAGCCCCAACAGGCCGTGTCCCAAGTGATGTTATATTGGGGGTAGGGAGCTTGGGGTACCTGTCTCTTCAGCGCAGTCTGCGGGAACAGAGGGCGCGGAAGGAAAGCTGGTAGGCTCCCGCCCAGTGCGGGGTCCCTCTGCCAGGCAGAAGTCCCACAGCAGAGCTGGCGTGCTGGTCACTGCAGATCAGCCCCCAAAAACATACTTCTTTAGTATGTATGTGTTGAATGAAACAGGAAATATGAATAAGCTTTATTAGAATTAAAGCTTTCTGGTTTTGGAGACTTTCTTTAAATTATATTTTAGCATATAGCTAATTTACACATCTGTTATCTTACTGCGTTTTCTGTTATTGTTGGAAATAATGTATTTTTTGTCCTTTACTGAGTTATTTTTAGTGATCAAAGCCTTGAAAACTCCTAGGCAAAGGGCATTCTGAATCTGTTACAAAGAGAAAACTTTAGCTTTTCGTTTCTCTCATGTCTATACAATACAGATGAAAAATCATTCTGAGCAAACCTTACTCTCACCTGTCATTTTCCCAGACCTCAGCTCAAAGCAGAAATAATATAGCTGTTTGCGTTCAGGTGTGCACCTTGTTAGGTGACTTCTTGGTTTTCAGAAAAGGATGCCAATCCTATTACTAAGCCACTTACCACCTACCAAAGCATTCTAGGACTGGTGAATTAATTGTTACAAGTCATCAGAAAGAGTAATATTGAAAATTCTGAAACCAGGTTTGTTTGTTGGTTTGTTTTAATTTAGTGTCTACCTGAAATAAAGTCCATTAAAGAAGGTGACTTAACAGCTAGAGAAACCACCTTGAACTCAGTAATTCCATTGCTCTGCTTAGGACCCCTTGGATCTCCTTTAGCAACATGAACCCATGCCAAATTCTATAGCTGTATTAGGTGAAACTGACTAAAGTCTATAAGAGTCATTTTGCTCACAGGCGCTGGAGCAAGAAGTAGCAGGGGGTTAAGCTCACCAATACCACACCACTAGACCTTACAATTCTTAGACAACAATGGATGGGTATAAGACAATAAAACCTAGTTCCCTCATCACAAGTCAGGAGAAACCAAGGTGTAATTTATCCTTCTTAAAAGACAAAGCGACAACAGATTTAGATATAGTTTCAACTGGCTTTTAACTGCAATTCATGAATCAAGATAGCCTCCAATTCTACGAAATAACATGAAAGTTCTCACTGCGTGATAGCACAGCAGTGGGCTTTTCTACAGTGCAAACTAAAACAAAATAATATGGGAAACAAAGCTGATTCACATGAAGCATATCAAGATTCTATTCAGAAAAGTCAAAGCCAAGGGATTTTCCTATCACCCTACTAAAACAGATTGATTTGAGAGCTTTGCTGTACATCCCACCCCCATAGAAGCACTTGCTGTGCAAGCCTGAATTCGTGACTTAGATTACTGGAACCCATGTGTGTTAACTGGGATTCTCTGAAGAAACAGAACTTATAGAATGAATGTATATATTAAATTTTTTATTCGAATGACTGATATAATCTAGTATTGGTATTTTAACAATGTCTGTATCACACTGAAGAGAAAAAAGATCCTACAGTTGTTCAGTCCTCTAGGATGACTGTCTCAGCAGTCCTATTCTAGATCTGAAGATCTAGAGGATTCCTGGGGAGCTGCTGGCATTCAGTCTGCACTGGAAGCTCAGAGAAGCTGGTTCTAATATTATTGAAGGGACACAGCAACAACAGGATAAATGAACTTACCAGTAAAACTGAAGGGAAATAGGCAAAAAGATACTTAGGGTAGGTCTTTGTACTTCAAATAATTTGACCAAGGAAGTTCCTAAGAACACAATAGTTAGCTTGATATAGCTGTCTCCTGAGAGGCTCTGCCAGAGTCTGACAAGTACAGAGGTGGATGTTTGCAGCCAACCATTGGACTGAGCATGGGGGTCCCTGATGGAGGAGTTGGAGAAGGGACTCAAGAAGCTGAGGGGATTTGCAGTCCCATGCAGGGAGCAACAGTGACAATAGGTCAGACCCCCTGGAGCTCCCGGGGACTGGATCACCAACCAAAGACTACACATGGAGTGACCCATGGTACTAGCCACATATGTGGCAGAGGATGGCCTTGCTGGACATTAGTGAGAGGAGAGGTCATTGGGCCTGTGGGGGTTCAATGTCTCAGTGTAGGGGACTGCAAGGCAGCAGGACAGGAGTGGGTATATGGGTGGGGGAGCGCCCTCATAGAGGCAGGGGGAGGAGAGAGGGGGGAGAAGGTCTCTGGAGGGGAGACCTGCAAAGGGGATAACATTTGAAATTTAAATAAAGAAAATATTCAATAAAAGAAAAAAAGGGGGGGGGAAAGAGCATGTATTACATATGCAGAGGACCTAAGTTTGGTTCTCAGAACACATGTTCACTTACAACTACCTCTAACTCTAGCTGCAAGGATAGCTATGATGCCTCTGACCAGTACTAGTACTTAATACACAGAGATTTACATATATAATTAAATTTAAAACTTCCAAGTACACTTGGAATACAGTACTCAGGAGGTAGAGGCAGGCAGATTTCTACATAGGAAGTTTTAGTCTAACCAGTGCCACATAGTTTCACACTCTGTCTGAAACAAGCAAACAAGGACTTTCTTGGGAAGACTCAGTAGGTTGCATTTTTATTTTATCCCAGAGCCAGTTAAGTTGACAACCAAGATTAGCTACTATACCATGTAAAGATGGAAGGAGACAACTGATTTCACAATTCTGACCTTTGACCATAATGTGTGTAAAATGGTACACACACAAACACACAGACACACACACACAGACACACACACAGACAAACACACAGACACACACACACATGCAAATGGAGGGGGAGAGAGAGAGAGAGAGAGAGAGAGAGAGAGAGACTAAATTTTAAAATATAAGCTATGTTCAGAAAGATAATTACTCCTACATGTGGAGTCTGTAAAATACAAACATGAAAGTAGAAGAAGGAATCTTAGGAAAGGTGAAAAGGATGGAGGGTGTAGAATACAGAATGATAACAAGGAATGAATATGATGAAAGTACTTTATATACATGTATATAGCTGTCACAATGAACTCCATTATTTTAAACTATTAATATACACTCATAATAAAACAAGTATCACTTAACTCACAAAATGAACAAAAATTACCATATTTACCAATGATCTTAAGAAAAGGGAAAAATGTGCAACAAACAAACAAACAAAAAGCAGTGCTAAATCCAAAACATTTATAGACATACATCTTATTACAAAAACCTGTGATTAGTAAACTATTAATTCTTTCTAGTTTGCCTTATAAATGTAGTACATTTCTATTCTAGGTTAATATCAAATAAATAATGTTCAATTTGATTAAAATGATTCTAAAGCTTATCAAAGAGAATAAGCACACAGGATAAAAACTGTTTTTCTAAATTTTATTTTTTGTTTGTTTTTTATTGGGTATTTTCTTTATTTTCATTTCAAATGTTTCCCCTTACCATGTCTCCCCTCCAGAAACTCCCTATCCCATTGCCCCTCCCCCTGCCTCTATGAGAGCGTTCCTCCACCCACCCACTCCCATCTTCCTGCCCTGTCATTCCCCTACACTGGGTTATCGAACACCCTCAGGCTCAAAGTCCTCTCCTCCCACTGATGCCAACAAGGCCATTCTTTGCCGCATATACAGCCAGAGCCATGGGTCCCTCCATGTGTACTCTTTGGTTGGTGGTCTAGTTCCTGGGAGCTCCCAGGGGTCTGGCCAGTTGACAGTGTTGCTCCCCACAATGGGGCTGAAAACCCTCTCAGCTCCTTCAGTCCCTTTTCCAAGGCCTCTATCAGGGACCCTGTGGTTTGTCCAATGGTTGGCTACGAGCTTCCACCTCTGTATTTGTCAGGCTCTGGCAGAGCCTCTCAGCAGACAGCCATATCAGGCTCCTGTCCATAAGCACTTATTGTCATCCACAATAATGTCCGAGTTTGATAACAGTATATGAGATGGGTCCCCAGGTGGAAGTCTCTGGATAGCCATTCCTTCAGTCTCTGCTCCATACTTTGTCTCCATATTTACTCCTGTGAGTTTTTTGTCCTCCTTTCTAAGAAGCACTGAAGCACCCACACTTTGGTCTTTCTACTTCCTGAGCTTCATGTGGTCTGTGAATTGTATCTTGGGTATTCCGAGGTTTTGGGCTAATATCCACTTATAAGTGAGTACATACCATGTTTGTCTTTTGTGACTGAGTTACCTCACTCAGGTTGATATTTTCAAGTTCCATCCATTTGCCTAAGAATTTCATGAAGTCATTGTTTTTAATAGCTGAGTAGTATTCCATTGTGTAAAAGTACCAAAATTTCTGTATACATTCCTCTGTTGAGGGACATCTGGGTTGTTTCCAGCTCTGGCTATTATAAATATGGATGCTATGAACATAGTGGAGCATGTGTCCTTATTACATGTTGGAGCATCTTCTGGGTATATACCCAGGAGTGGTATACCTGGATCCTCAGGTAGTACTGTGTTCAATTTTCTGAGAAACCACCAGACTGATTTCAGGAGTGGTTGTACCAGCTTACAATCCCACCAGCAATGGAGGAGTGTTCCTCTTTCTTCACATCCTAACCATCATCTGCTGTCACCTGAGATGTGAGGTTGAATCTCAGGGTTGTTTTGATTTGCATTTCCCTGATGACTAAGGATGTTGAACATTTCTTTAGGTGCTTCTCGGCCATTTGAGTTTCCTCAGTTGAGAATTCTCTGTTTAACTGTGTTCCCCATTTTTAATAGGGTTCTTTGGTTCTCTGGAGTCTAACTTCTTGAGTTCTTTGTATATATTGGGTATTAGCCCTCTATGGGATGTGGGAATGGTAAAAATCTTTTCCCAATCTGTTGGTTGCCACCAATTTCCCTTTTGAATATTAGTGCAAAAATACTCAATAAAATTCTCTCAAACTGAATCCAAGTATATATCAAGATGACCATTCACCATGATCAAGTAGGCTTCATCCCAGGAATGCAGGGATGGTTCAATATATAGAAATACATCAATATAATTCACTACATAAACAAATTCAAAGAAAAAATCCACATGATCATCTCATTAGATGCTGAAAAATCATTTGACAAAATTCAGCATCTCTTCATGTTAAAAGTCTTGGGGAGATCAGGAATTAAAGGCCCATACCTAAACATAGTAAAAGCAATGTACAGCAAACCAGTAGCCAACATCAAACTAAATGGTGAGACACTTGAAGCAATCCCACTAAAACCAGGGACTAGACAAGGCTGCCTTCTCTCTCCCATTCTATTCAAGTTCTAGCTAGAGCAATTAGACAACAGAAGGAGGTCAAAGATATACAAATTGGAAAGAAAGAGTCAAAATATCACTATTTGCAGATGATATGATAGTATACTTAAGTGATCCCAAAAATTCCACCAGAGAACCCCTACAGCTGATAAACAACTTCAGCAAAGTGGCTGGATATAAAATTAACTCAAACAAATCAGTAGCCTTCCTATATTCAAAGGATAAGCAGGCTGAGAAAGAAATTAGGAAAATTACACCCTTCACAATAGTCACAAACAATATAAAATACCTTGGTGTGACTCTAACCAAGCTTGTGAAAAAATCTGAATGACAAGAACTTTAAGTCTCTGAAGAAAGAAATTGAAGACGACCTCAGAAGATGGAAAGATCTCCTATGCTCATGGATTGGTAGGATTAATATTGTAAAAATGACCATATTGCCGAAAACTATCTACAGATTCAATGCAATCCTCATCAAAATTCCAACTCAATTCTTCATAGAGATAGAAAGAGTAATTCTCAAATTCATTTGGAATAACAAACAACCCAGGATAGCGAAAACTATTCTCAACAATAATAGAACTTCTGGGAGAAACACCATCCCTGACCTCAAGCAGTACTACAGAGCAATACTGATAAAAACTGCATGGTATTGGTACAGTGACAGGCAGGTAGATCAATGGAATAGAATTGAAGACCCAGAAATGAACCCACACACCTATGGTCACTTGATCTTTGACAAAGGAGCTAAAACCTTCCAGTGGAAAAAAGACAGCATTTTCAACAAATGGTGCTGTTCAACTGGAGGGCAACATGCAGAAGAATGCAAATTGATCCATTCTTATCTCCTTCCACTAAGCTCAATTCCAAGTGGATCAAGGACCTCCACATAAAACCAGACACACCGAAACTAATAGAAAGGAAACTAAGGAAGAACCTTGAACATATGGGCACAGGGGAAAATTTCCTGAACAGAACACCAATGCTCTAAGATCAAGAATTGACAAATGGGACCTCATAAAGTTGCAAAGCTTCTGTAAGGCAAAGGAAACAAACTGAAAGAGAAATGAAAAGGGATTTCAAGCCAAGTGCTAAAATATATACTAAGCCACAATACTATGAGCAGTGCAGAACTAAATCAACAAATCAGTAAAATAAAAATATATCATAAAGCCATAACAATGTGAGCAGTGCAGAACTAAATCAACAAATCAGTGACAAAGTAAAAGTTTAGAACAGACTTTCTAGGGTCAAGAATGATAAGAATTTACCCTATGATAGGTGTGGCATTTAAAACCATACTTATTTATGTTTAATTTTTCTTTATCTTTTGAGACATTCATACATATATATGACAAAATATGATCATATCTACTTCTCTCCAATTTCACCTCTCTAACATACTTCCCTCACCATTTCATATCTTTCTTTCTGTTTTTTTTTGTTGTGGGGGGCATGTTAAATCCAGATAGTTAGTGCCACCTATAAGTAAATAGGTGTGGGACTATCTAGTGGAGTATTTATACGCACAGAACTGAGTTGACCTTGGTGACATAAGTTTATTTATGTAGTAGGAAACAGTCAAGGGAATGAAGTACTGAGAATATGAGATTGGATACTCAGTCCTAAGCAGGACATCTATATCAATCACCACTACCACCAACAAGACTAAGGGGACATCGCAGAAAAGGAGGTAGAAACAACATAAGCACCAGAGAATGGCAATGTTTTTTGTGAAATGATGCCTTCTGGACATTACATGACTATCCACACAGCAGCTGTGGTTACTGGCATAAGAGCTGTATAAAATCAACAAAGCAAATATCTGGGCATAGATGGTGAAAATGATCTTCAGGCCCTACTCCTTTACTGTGGAAAGCATATTTATTATATAATGTGGTAAAATGATTGTAGAGAAGTCAAATTGACACCTTTATATTCTAAATAAATTCCAACTGTTCAACAGTATTCTGGCAACCCTCCAAACAATATAGACTTTTGACATCATTCTTGTATATTCACAAGAACTAGATGGTAAGACCCTATTGCTGAAAATACCATACACCTTGGTCACAGAACATGAATAAATCAGGGTGTGACCACTGCAAGATCTACCATCCTCCAGTGGATGGCCTCACACTCATGAATATATGAGCAATACAAATTGGAATCAGCAGACAAAACTATAAAAATAGAGGATATGAAATTGAGACAGGCTGGGACATAGATCTGGAAGGGGTTAGGGGGAAAGTGTATGGTGAATATAACAAAAAACACATAGTATAGATGTATGAAATTATCAAAAGTTAATAAAAAATATTATATTAAATATATGTAACAAAATGAAAACTAGTAAATACCATGAAAAGGTAATTCACAAGATTGTGATATTAATAGGTTTTAAACATAGCTTAATTTCTTTAGTAATAAAACAGGCAAAAGTGGGGATGGTATATTCATTACCTTTTATGTACCAAACTGACAAGAATTAAATAAGGTTGTCTAAGTGTTGGTAAATGTGCAAGCACCTCGTATTATTAAATGCAATTGTCTAGAGTATACATTTTATACAGAAAATTGGTAACTTGTATTTAAAAAAAACCATTCAAATTTTAAGTTGATTTTTTTCTTCTTCTACCACCTTGTCTTTCAGTGCTGAAGATGGCCTCACACAAGCTGTAGCATTACTCTACTACTGAAGTACATTTCCAGCTCTATTCCATTTTAAAACCCCATCATCTTGTAATTTGGATAATCTAATATGCCAGCCTGAGATTTTTCAGGAAGGCTATGATATGTGTAAAGTAATATGTGTGCCTACTATTATGGTTTTGCTAAATGGACATAGTATAAACTGTTCTCTAAATTTGTATTTTTATACCAATTTATTGATGCACCTATTGAAATGAGATGCACCTAACTCTCAGATCTATTGGAGAAATTTCTTTGAGCAGTAGTAGATGGTGATTAATGCAGAAACTCACAACTGGTCAATGTGCAGAGAATAAATGTGGAAGAATAAGAATTTCCCAGCATATAAGAACCACTAAAGAAGTCAGGCAGTGGTGGCACACACCTTTAATCCCAGCACTTGGGAGGCAAAGGCAGGCGGATTTCTGAGTTTGAGGCCAGCCTGGTCTACTGAGTAAGTTTCAGGATAGCCAGGGCTATACTGAGAAACCCTGTCTCAAGAAAAAAGAAAGAAAGAAAGAAAGAAAGAAAGAAAGAAAGAAAGAAAGAAAGAAAGAAAGAAAGAAAGAAAGAAAGAAAGAAAGAAAGAAAGAAAGGAAGCACAAAAGAATATCTGTGCTGGGACATTTGAGAAGAACAGTGTGGTGGTTTGAATATGGTTGGCTCATAGAGTAGCACTATTAGGAGGTGTGGCCTTGTTGGAGGAAGTGTGTCACTGTGGGCATGGACTTTAAGACCCTCGTCCTATCTGTATGGAAGCCAGTATTCTAGCAGCCTTCAGATGACGATGTAGAACTCTCAGCTCTGCCTGCAAGATGCCTGCCTGGATGCTGTCACGCACTTGCCTTGATGATAATGAACTGAACCTCTGAACCTGTAAGCCAGCCCCAATTAAATGTTGTCCTTGTAAGAGTTGCCTTAGTTCATAGCAGTAAAACCCTAACTATGACAAATAGATCCTTCCATGTTACTAACCATTTTAAGAAGCAATTGTATAAAAAAAGAAGCTATTGTATGTCATACACTGTTGTAGGTTCTGAACTGGGCAGTGAGAAAATTTCAATATTCCTATGTCTCTTTTTCAAATTTGTATGTTGACATCCTAACCCTCAGAACTTCAGAATGCTCCTGTATTTGGAGACAAGGTCTTTATATGGTTAATTAACTTACAATGGGAAAATATGTGTAGGCCCTAATCCCATACGACTGGTCCTTTTATTAAAAGGAGGAATTTGAACCCAGAAACATATACTTAGAGACAATGTGAAGATGCAGAAAGAAGCTGACCATTTGCAAACTAAGAAGACAAGCCTTGGAGGGAACAAACTTCATATTTTGCTCTCCATGTTCTAACTTTCAGAACAGTGAGTAAATAAATTATGTGTGGTATTTTGTTGCAGTGTCCAGAGCACATTAATTGATCTGACATTAATGGGATAAAGAGCAAATAAGCAAACAAAAATATATATAATTACAAACTATTAACTTTCCAGATGGGAAACTCAGGAAATGCTCCTGGGCATGATGACATTTAAGTTGAAATCTGAAGGTTGTGTTACAACAGCCTACAAAGAACAAAGGCAGAAGGCTTGGAAATCTACAGTTAGGGAGAATTCAACTAGTTCTAAAAACCAAGAGTGAAATGAACCCAAGTGGTACCTTTGAAGATGCCCTAGGGTCCTCTGAAGTTTCCACCTATTCTCTCTCTCTCTCTCTCTCTCTCTCTCTCTCTCTCTCTCTCTCTCTCTCTTCTTCAGTGACAGTATATGAACATAGAGTCTGCTGATGTATTTATCAACCACTTGTCCTGCATCTTTTTAAAAGATTTATTTTATTGTTTTTAAGTGTGTGTGTGTGTGTGTGTGTGTGTGTGTGTGTATAAGTTCATGTCAATGCAAGTACCCTCATAATCTAGAAGTTAGCATTGGATCCTCTAGAACTGAAGTTAAAAGTGGTTGCAGCTGGATACTGGGAATTGAACTTGGGTCCTCTGCAAGAGCAGCATGTGCACTCAACCACTGAATGACCTCTCTATGAATTCCATGAAAAAAAAAAGTACATGCAAAGCTCATGTACTCCATGAAAAAGTATCTGTTAGGTTTGTTTGCACATTTATTGATGGGAGTATTTATTCTTTATTTCTAGCTCAGTGGTAGAAATTCTGTTCGATCCTGATATAGGGAGGGAGGGAGAAGGAGGGAGAGACAGAGGGATGGGGAAGGGGGATGTAGTCACTGATAAGTGGATATCAGCCAAAATGTCAGAATACCCATGATACCATGATACAACTCACAGGTCAGAGGAAGCTTAACGAGAAGGAAGTCCCAAGTGTGGATAACTAACTCAAACCCACTCAGAAGAGGGACCAAAATTATCATGGAAGTCAGAGTGAGGGAGAAACCTTGGTGGGAGAGGGGAGAGAGAAGAGGGGAGGGGGGAAAGGGGGCAGAATCAGGTATGGGGAGAGAGAGGAAAGAAGTCCAGAGGGCCAGGAGAACAAATTGAAATATGCAGCAGTGTGTAGTGGGAGGCAGGAGAATCTCTAGAAAAGCTCAGGATGGGAGAAGCTACCAGGACTCAGTGGTGATGACATTAACCAAAATGACCAACAGTGGGGAGATGGAACTTGAAGAAATCACCTCCAATACATAGAAATGGCCCCCAGTTAAGGCAGGGGACCACCACCCATCTTCAAAATTTTTGACGCAGAATTGTTTGAGTCTTAAGGAAATGCACAGAGAAAAAATGGAGCAGAGACTGACACAAAGACCACCCAGTGACCATCCCAACTTGGGACCCATTCCATGCTCCTACACCTAACCCTGACACTGTTACTGAAGCCATATTGTGCTTGTAGACAGGAACCTGGCAGGGATGTCTTCTGAGAGGCTCTACCAGCAGCTGACTGAGACAGATGCAGATACAGCCAACCATTAGATTGAGGTAGGGAACTCCTATGGAAAGTTTAGGGGAAGGACTGACAGAGCTGAAGAGGATGGCAACCCCATAGGAACAACAACAGTGTCAACTAACCTGGAGTCCTCAGAGCTACCAGAGCATCCATGCCCTCCTGCCTCCCCTGTGAGCACATGGGTAAAAGAGGACTGCTTATCTGGCCTCAGTGGGAGAGGAAGTGCTTAATCCTGTTGAAACTGGATTTCCCCCCCCCCCCCAGGGAAGAGAACTGTTGGTGGAAGTGAGGTGGGTGTGGGGGGGTGGGGGGAGGGGACTGGGGGATGAGGATGGGATGATGAATTCAGGGAAGGGGAACCAGGAAGTGGGGCAACTTATAGAATGCAAGAAAATAAAATAATTAAAACAAAAAAGAGTATGTTTCATAGCACTTGTTCTCTGAATTTTCCTTTATCTCCTTCATAAAAGCTCCCTATTTAAGGAATTTTTTTTTAAGTTTTGTCATTACCTGATCCTGTTGAATACCTTAAGGCAAGACTGTTACCAGGGCAGCTCGCAGCCTAAGGAAAGCAATCTAGAAAGACTGTGATGGCCCCATGATTGTATGTGAATGGAAGTTTGTACCTGGGAGCATTTCCAAAAACAAGTAGTCATTCTTTGAAGTCAGTGATGTCCTGAAAGAGCCATTGCCTATGGTGTCCAAGGTCCTGAGTGAGGCTTCCAGCATAATAAATAAGTTGAAAGATAAATATCATCCATTAATCAACAGAGTTTAGCTCACACACTATATTATTCATGATACCTTTCTGCCATTGTGGATTTACTCTGGGCTTTCTCTCTATTATCCTACAAAGCTGTTAGCTAATTCTGAAATGGGCAAGCACTTAGCTCAGCCCTGACAGTGTCCTGTTACTTACAGAAAACCTTTTATGCCTCTCACTAAGTCCCTGAAATGCTTATTTGCGAGCAGCAAGTGTCCCCCACACAGTGACTTCAGAATCAATAACACTCATGAGTCTCTTACCTATCAAACTGATCACTCAGCAAGTAAAGTAGATTTTCCCTTTGAAGATATAGATTCTTATAACACATGCTTTTGAGCACATTTCTGTATTTGCTTTATAAATAGTATAAAGATAAGCTTTAAATGGATTTTTGACATTGAGTTTAGATAAACTAATGCTCACTTAAAAAAACAGTTTTTTTTCTCTTCAAATAAGTAAGAACGTAATTCTTTAAACAGAGGAAAAACTGACCTACAAATATTATGAGTATGCCGAGAGCACAAGGTAGAGAAAAATTATTCATCTCATGGTAGCCAGGAGGCAAAGAGGAAGTAAGGAGGGTGGGGGACAAAATCAACCCCCTGAAGTCACCTACTTTCTCTAACTAGGTTCTACCTCCCAAAGTTCCCACCACCTCTCAATACTTCATTATTGGATTTAGGAATCTAGGTAGTTAGGAATCTTCCAGTGGATTAACCTGCAGATTTGGTTAAAACTCTCATGATCCAACCACCTCTGAACCTTGCACTGGACTCAGGCATCTAACACGGGATCATTCAAGAGCCAAACTATAACACCCTTCCAACACTGCAGTGGTTTGAATGACAATTGGTAGCACTGTTTGGGACAGTTTAGGAGGTGTGGCCTTGTTGAAGGAAGTCTATCACTGAGAGAGATCAAAACTTGTGTCCCTTCCAGTTCTCCTTCACTGCTTCCTGCTTAAATATGAAAATGTGAGCCCTGAGTTTCCAGTTTTTGTCCCCAGGCCTGTGGCTTATTGTCATGCTTCCTTTCATGACGGTGTCTTATCTCTTTGGAATCTTAAACCCAAATAGCATCAGCCAGCAAAACCCAGAGATTCGTTTGTCTCCACACACTACAGCTCTGGGGTTGCAGGTACATGCATGGTCATTTCCAGCTTTTCACAGTGATCCAAACTTACACCCTTGTGCTGGGACAGCAAGTTCTTTTATCTTAATCCTAATCTCTTAATCCTAAATTATCTCTCTAGCCTGATTTCCTGTAGTTTTTATTAGAGTTGAACACATTCTCTGCCAAGTCTCTTTCTCCTAAGCTGCTATAGCAGAGTACTAGAACAGCCATTCATTTACAATTACAACCATTCTTCCATGGTCACATCTTGTATATCCTTACATGATTCAATGTGGAATTAGAATGTTCCCCACCAATTTACAAGCTGTGAGTCCATCAATGCAATTTCCTCTTTGAAAACTCCTGACACCATTTCATATTGATTTTATCTGTCAATAACTGCACAGTATTTATACCATGGTATCCAACAGTCAATTACTGCTCCCTGGCATCTTTTATAATGCAGGCTTATATTTTGGATAATTTTTATATTCTTTTTCAGAGAAGGAGGACAGAGAAAATGCCCCGTGAATATTTAGGATATCCAGACAAAAAGACCTAAGAGGGCACAGGAGTTTTGTGCACTCTCACATTGCAAAAGAAGCAAGTCCAGGTTGTTCCAAGCACAAGAACAACAAAGAGAACAATACTTAAGTGTATTGAGTTCAGATAGGAATGTTACAAAAGAGTATTGGGAAAAAAGATGGATCAGAGACCAGATAGAAATATCTGGACAGGTGCCAATCACCCCAAGTCCCAATGATACAGGAGCCAGTACAGGTCTACAAAGGCTCCCTATTGATGCTCTTTCCTTAAAAATTGCTTCATACTAATCTCAAAAAGAACATGGCTACTACTCCAGAGAAAGGATGGGGAAGCTTTTGGAATAACCAGGAAAGCCTTGTATTGGCTAAAGTTATGGAAGTTAATTAGACTTCAGCTTTTATTTTTTACTAGCCAATGGATAGTCAGAGATAAGTAGTATAGAAAAACATTTGGAAAATATAGTAGAAAATCAATGTAAACTGCATAGTTTAAGTACTTGAACTTAAACTCAAGGAGTTTTACCTACTATGTATGTAGTATATAATGTGTTTATTTAGATTATCTCTCATAATATTCATTGACAGCCTAATGATTAATCTATCAATTAATTAAAATTTTAGATTAATGGCTACAAAAATTAAATCAATGACCTAAAGTTTTATATTCTACATAAAGGGTAAAATATAAAAGTTTTATACTTGAACTATGCCCAAATAGCCATGTGTTAAGTCATGAAAAAGAATGCTATGAAAGACGGAACTGGGGGGAAAGGTTCACTGACATCATTTGGCAGGCAGAAAACAAGGGCATTAAAACTTTGAATTAGAGAACAATTCTGTAGACATTTGCCATGAATATTCTGTGCACATAAACTCTTAGTTATAAAACATAGCTTTGAAGAACCTTTAAAATGTCCCATTAAAAAGCCAACATAGGTTTGTAACTAATGTATTTCTTTGATGCTGGATGTTGATAGTGGAGAAACTTGTTCATGTGGGGAATAAAAGACCACTTTGTGCTTTCCACTGTTTATTTAGTGACCCTAAAACTGCTCAAAAATAGTCTTTTTAAAGATGAAACTATACATTAAATCCATGAGACTGAAAAGAAATTGGTGGTTGCCAGGGCTTGGGGAGAGGAGGGGCGGAGTTGCTTAATGGATGCAGTAGTTTATTTTAGGGCTGTGAACATGTTTGGGAACTAGATTTAGGTAGTAGCAATACAATATTGAAAGTGTACTAAATCCCATCAAATAATTCAGATAAGTTTATTTAGGTTTATGATGTAAAATTCACCTCAATGAATTAAAAAATTAAAAACATTATGTGCAATAAGTTAAAGTCTTCAAAAACACATTGGAAGAAATCATAGCCTCCTAGTATGGTCTACTTTTGTCTTTCACTTTGTTTTGATTTTGGTCTTTTGAGACAGCACAGACTGGCCTTGACCAGCTATGTGCTGGTTATGAACCTTGAGACTAGGGTCAGATCCTTTTGCCTAAGGTTTTTGGGTGATGAAATTACAGGCATGTGTTTCCATGCCCAGGTCTCCAATTTATTTTGAAGCAGTGCTCACATATTTTTTTTCTTGTATACACCTCCGCATCTGTATACTAAAAGCTCTGAGTGGCAATTGTTATAAATTATATGTATTATCTTTACCGAGCCACTGACTGTCTAAATTAATCATTGTTTCTAGGTATGTCTATGAGGATATTTCGGGAAGCAGTTAGCATTTGAATGTAGGAACTCACGATAATAGATTGTCCTCTCCAATGTTGGTTGTCATCATCCAATTCTCTGAGGGACTAACTAGAAGAAAAGATTGAAGAAGGAAGAATTTGCCACAGTTTTGTCTCCCCGCATGAGATAAGGCATTTCATTCAATCTTCTACACTCAGACTGGCATGTAAATCTTTTCTAGTCTGGTCTCAGATCATGTGCCTCAGGCCATGATCACATCACAACTCTGTTGGGTATTTAGCTTGCAAAGGTCAGGTGGAGGAACTTCTCAGCTTCCAAAACCATTTTTTCTCTCCCCCACTTCCCTCCCTTTCTGCACATATCCCATTAGTTGTGTTCTAGAGAACTTTGACCCTAACACAATGGTCTTTCAATAAAGATCTTTGTATTTGTTTCAGCCAGGATTCTTATCACATGCCATCTACCCAATATCTAATGACATCCCACTGATGGCACGATACAACAATTTGAAAAATGTTCTTCTAGACCTTTAAAAATAACACTAATCCATTCTTATTTTAACTGTTTCAAGAAAAAGATTTTTACATGGGAGTCTTTTAGAATCTGTATTGAAAATAACTAAGTCTTTAAAGGTAAATATGATTTCTAAGGAACATTTTTGATAATGCTGAAGACAACAATATATGGCCTTAGTAAACTCATTTCTGAATGAACGATGAGATGTGTGAGCCATAAAAATACAATGTGGCTTTTGAATAACACTGGGTTTATAGGCAGGAGTGCCACAATAGGAAAACTGATTATTCCAGCTATGTATAGATCAGCTAGCCATGGAATTGGAGATTACATCGATTTGTACAAATTGCATTCTCTATATAGTTCAGAATGCATGACACAGTATGTGGGCACATATAAAATAGCTGACATTTAAACAAGAAATATAATGCTGTCTGATACAAAGAAAATTTGACAAAATAAAATGGCTCTAGGCTATTTCTTCATGCAAGTAAATGCATCCTCCTGAATCTTCATTGGAAGGCCATTTTTTAGATTCTAAAGAGGTTAAGTTAAATATAGCCACAGCACAGACTGTTTTCAGGTTGAAATCAGAGATTCTCAACTAGGAGTGATACAAAGTAAGAGTAGAGAGAGCAGAGCATTTCCTTCTCCTGAAGGCATGGTTATTCAAAATGAGTGGTAGACATTTTAATTACGCATTTGCTTAAGAATCACAATAGTTCATGCACTTTGAATGAATGAAGAAGGAATCACAAGTAGGAGAGCATGGGAGTATAGATTATTCAAATGGAGGCACGGACTAGGAAAGACGAAAAAGCACAAAAGGTAAATGCAAATTAACCTCAACAGGCCGCTCATTCCACCCACTGCACACAGCGCATGTCCACTTCTTGAATTCTCAGGCCCCAAATATCCCAACAGTTTAGGCTTATGAGAGGTTCAGGAAAGTGTTCCAGGTGCTCTTAAGCTGACTTAGGCCCTCCCAGAATAAGCATCTGGTTCTGCACTCTCAGAATTCCAGGCATTGGCATCTAGGACCACTTGCCCTGCTTTTCAGATTTCTTCACAGTTACAACAGCAAGACCAAACAGATAACTAGAAACTGGGCTGTAAGAATGTCACTAGAATATCTGCCTACCTCAAAATGCCATCACATCCTGTTGCTTACCCGTGATAGGCCCAATATCAGGGCTCCTGCTGATTATGTTTGTGCTAGCTGACATGCACTCCTGCCTATGACTGATTGAGGCAGGGCTGCATAATTGTCCCACTTGAATCTCTCCCTCCTTCTTATCCTCTTTTCTTCTCTTTCTCCAGATAGGTTTTCCAGACTAGTTTCAAATCCATAATCCACTCAACACGACCTTCCAAGTAGCTGGGGTGACTGCTGGTGACCTTGGTCTTGGACTATTTCCTTACAAAACTTAGAGATAAGATTCATGAGGTTCATACATACTTGTTGCTATATGTGCTATGAGACAAGATTACAAATTAGAGAAAGGTTGGCCAGAGAATATACTGTTGGGTCATGAAACCATAAAAGCCGAAAGAATAAAAGGAGAGAGAGGTGGGGAGAGAACATAGCAAATTTTAGAAAGCATTTGGCCCTTGAGAGATACAGAAGTCCTGCTGCCATACTTACTTATTCTCTTTTGTTGTGTAGAGGTGGAAACCAGGATCTGGTTTAAAAAGCTCTGCTCTTGAGACTGGTCATACCCTAGTCCTTGCTGTGTTTCTGATGGCATTTTAGACCTCAGTTCAAGGACCTCATACAGTCCACCCTCATGTTCTACTTTCTGAGATACTTCTGTATCTGTTAAACAAATATTTCACACACATTCTTAGTTTTGACCTAGAATACTTGGTACTTGTAACTACTTTTCTGCTATTTGCAATGAAAGTATCTATCTCTTGGACATGGACACACACACACACACACACACACATACACACACACACACACACATTAATTTTCATCAGAAAATTTTCTCCAGGACCACAGCCACATATATGGATTCATTAGGTGGTTTTTGATCTATGTATTGTAAACTACATTTAGCTCACAGCTGGATTAGGATTATTGCCTTTTGTGTTAAATTTCTAATAATGGGATAATAAATTACCACAAACATGCACTAATCCTAGTCGAGCTGTGCTGTTGGGAACTGAACTAGTGTATTCCGTAAGAGCAGGAAATTCTCTTAGCCGTGGAGCCAGATGGTCATATATTTTAATTTTTGCATTACTAAGAATTGAACTCAGGGCTCTGCACATACTCTACCACCTGCTTCAAATACAGATATAGGAGCATTTAATCACACTAAAGATCAGCAGTAATACTTGACTCATGTTTTGTAATGTGTTACTTTGTATGCATTTTTGCTCCAACTAGAACAGCAAAAATGCTCACAAAATCAACACATAATAGAATATATAGATTTCAGAGATTACAACATGGACATCTTTTGAAGGCCAGCATTCTGTTTAATACAGCAAAATCCCTAGTCCTTCTTATACGGATGCTCCATGTAGAATCAGGTTCCTGACAACATGATAACCTGAGAGAGTAAAGTTTCTGCTATGCAGCTTGGCTGACATCTAAGAACATTTCAAGCAGATAAGCCTCAGTGTGAAGATGTTTATTATGCTCCTGATTGTTTTGAGTATGCCGATATCCTATAATGCAAAGGAAATCACAGTAGGTTCTAGGGTCACCATGGAAAGGGAGTATATAAAACAGGAGTACAAAAAAAAGAGTGACTTATTTAGGGCCATTATTAAGAACTGCTAACCAATCCCAATTAGAAGTTTCTTTCCAATGATTTTAGGTTTCATATTTAAATGCCTCAAATTACAAAACAGTACAAAATGTTTGCGGATTCAAATTATCTCTGTTGATGGTACGATGTTAGACAGCTAGATAGACGTTTAGATAACTATAATGTTATAGCAAGAAGCTTCTTGAGCTGATAAAAATTTCATTAAAGTTTCAGGACACAAAGTCAATACAAAAAAATAAATCAGCCAGGCAGTGGTGGTGCACACCTTTAATCCCAGCATTCAAGAGACAGAGGCAGGTAGACATCTCTGAGTTCTAGAACAGCCAAGGATACACAGAGAAACCCTGTCTCAAAAAACATAAATAAATAAATAAATAAATAAATAAATAAATAATCAGTAGTTGCCAAGAATAGTGAGACTCATTTAATCCCAACACTCAGGATTTAAGGTAAGTGGATTATGAGTTCAAAGTCTACTACATTTTTACTTTATATAAAATTTAAAAAAAAATCAATTGTATTCCAATACATAAATAATGAACTATTTCAAATATAAGACTTAGAAAATAAATAGCAACCAAAACCAAATAAGATATGTATACATTTAACTAAGGAGGTAAAAGGTCTATAAAGTTCTATTTAACACAAATAAGAGAAATGGAAGAAAACACAAACAGGTCTCCTAGATTAAGCAGATAGGAAGAACGATATTGCTGAAACACCAATACTACAGAAAGTCATCTACAGTTTCAGTACATATATACAAATTCCAAAGTAAGGTTTTCAAACAGGAAAACATAATTCTTAAATTTGTTTAGAATTACAAAAAAAGCAAGACCAAGAAACAAAAATCCAGACAATCTAAACACTTATGGTTAAAAAACCAGATAAAATCTGGAGGAACTAGTATTCTTGATTTCAAAATATATTGCCGATCTACTCTAGTTAAAATAACAAGAATTTGATAAGAGGCCATTGTGTTTAGGATTGAATAATGTGCCCTGGTATGGTTGACTATGGAAATATAAACAATTAGACACTTAATAAAAATATTTTATGATCTCATTTATAGGTGTAATCTAAAAAAAGAACAGAAAATTTCAAGTATACAGAGAACAAAATAAAAGTTATAGGGGTGAAGGTCAAGAGAAGAGAGGAAATGAGATCTAGATCAGAGGATGCAAAGTAGCAAATATGTAGAATAAAGAAGTCTAGAGATCTAACGTGGACTGTATCAAATTCATATGTAAAATTTGTGAAATCTGAGTACAGTTACCCCCAAAACAAGCAAACAAACAAACCAAAACAGGATAAAAGTGTTTATTTTATCTTACAGCTTCCACAATGATGGGAAGTCTGGGCAGGAACTCAAAGCAAGAAATGGAAGGCAGGAACTGAAGCAGAGACCATTAAGAAATGCTGCTTACTAGCTTGTTTGTCATGGTTTGCTCAGCCTGCTTTCTTTTGAAACTCAGGATCATCTGGCCAGGAATGGTACTGCCCACAGTAGGCTGAGCCCTATCACATCAATAATAAAACAAGAAAATTCCCCACACACTTGTCTGTGGACCAATCTGGAGATATTTTCTTTCTTATATTTTTGGTTGTGAGTCTAGCTTTTAAGACTGAGCCACCTTCCAAGCCCAGGGACCATTTTCTCAACTGAGGTTCCTCCTATTCAGATGACTCTAGTCAACTAACCAACAGAAACATACAATGAAGAAAGAGCAGGCTTTTGAATAAATGATGTAGTAAAAACCGGGATTCATACAAAGGAGAAAGTGAACCTTTATCTAATGCCATATACAAAAGTTGGCTCAAAATATATGGAAGACAGGAATTAAGACCTAAAACTATAAAACTGCTATGGAAAAAAAATAATTAGGAAGCTCCATGACATTTTTGGATATGTCCTCACATGAAGAAGAAAGAAAATCAAAGAGACAAATAGGATTACATCAATCTAAACAGCTTCTGTGGAGTACAAGAAATGGAACGAAATGACAATCTATAGGTTAGAAGAAATTTTTGCATCTGATAAATGGTTAATATCCAAATAGATAAGAAATTCAACTCACTAATAAAAGAGAATGGATAGAAATATATTTTTCTGGCACAGTCAGCAGGGTCATGAAGAAATGTTTGATGTCCCTAATCATTAGGGTCAGGTTTAAAGGCTAGTATAAAAAAATGAAATGGAGTGGTAAATATTTGGACAAAAAAACCTGGTAGACTGGATGTTAGAAGAAGGAATTTATGAAAAATATACTTAGAAAACTATACTATTCTTGAGTAATTAAAGAATTAAACACAGCATACCACAGAGATCCATACACACCCACGTTTACTGCAATAATAGCCAGGTTATGGATCTACCTAGATATCCAACAACTAATGAATGAAAAATATGTACATACTCAATAAAATATTATTCAGTCTTTAAAAGATAAGAATATTCTGTCATTTGTGAAAACACAGATAATTGCAAAGGACGCTAGACTAAATGAAATAAGCCAGGTACAGAAAAAGAAAATACTGCATAATTTCACTCATACGTTAAATCTGAAAACACTCAATTGACAGCAGGAAAGACTAGACTGCTGGTTGCCAAAGACTGCAGGTAGGAAGACAAGGAATGGAAGCTGTTGGTCAAAGGGTATGAAGTTTCAGTAAGATAGGACAAATATGTCTTGAGGATTACTGCTGGACAAAATAACTATTGATACTAAATACAGTTACAGAGTAAATTTCAAAGATGACATAAAAACTGATAAGTGACATGGTAGATTCATTCAATTTAACATTCATAATTATCCAAACAGTATCAGAATAACAAAACATCAAATTGTACCCCATAGATGTGTACAATTACTTTCTATTAAAACAATAGAATTTAAATAACAAACTAAATGCAAATGACAATACCTGATTCTCATACCACTCTCTAGTGTGTGCTAGGTTCCATAAATACTTCCTGTGTCTTAAATCTTGGATGCTAAGTTCTGTATTTTCTTTCTTTTTCTTTTGTTTTTTTCTTTTCCTTTCTTTTCTTCTCTCTTCTTTTCTTTTTCTTTTTATTTTTTTGAGACATTATCACCCTGCAGTAAGTGTAGGCTGAATTCAACCTTGTGCTTATCCTATTGCCTCCATCTCCTGAGTACATGTATGCCCACCTCTGTTATTAGATTCTTGAACTTCACAGTCCACCCAGGCACTTCTACAAAGCTAGAAAAATCAATAGAATCTGTATTCTACTTTTCAAGAGCAATAAAGGGTGTGCATGCTACATTATTTCTACATAGGTCATGGTAAAGTACTGTATCATGCAGTGCCTGGATGGGACGCCACTGACTGGTTCTAGTCATCCATTGATGACTGTTGTGTGACGCCAAATGGTAATTTCTATTTCTGTCATTTATTATAATTCTACTTGTGACTTATTGCATGAAGGATATTTCTTTTGTCTGGGATTTATCTACTTACAATTTTAGATTGCTATAAACTCTAGGATTCTTATTTTATGCTGTTGGTTACAACATAATAACTGTTGGTTATTATCATTGTTTAATTTCAAATTAGATTGTCTCAGATTAGTGGTCAAGGTGGCTTCTATGTCCCCTTGAAAACCCTTCATCCTCCTTTGAGTATTTTCTGGCTTTCTTGTTCAGTGCAAACTTTCCAGGCTGCCCACCTTGAACTTTCTCTGTCACATCTCTGTCCATACTCCTTTCTCCAAGGACTCCATGTTTCTTTTATGGAGATAGAAGCTAAAGCCTAGGCATTAGTTGTGCTGAATTTCTATGAGAATGCCATAACTTCTAGGCCTCCCTCACCTTGGAAAAGGGTAGAAAGTCGATGTATTAAAATATATGTACAAACAAATGGTACGTCTGCAGGATAGAAAATACTCAGGAAAAAAACAAGAGTAACAAAATCAAATCAGACAAACTATTTAAAAATAACCAGAAAACTAGTAAGACAAAAACTACCAAAATAAAGCAAAACAAAACAAAAAGTGCATAGAAAAACATGGAGTCCATTTTGTGTCTGCCAACATCTTAATTCTAGTCTAGCAAAAGCAGTGTTGGATTTCTCACCCACACAATGGTAAGGTAGTTGTTATACATGTGCTATTGACCAGTGAAGAATACAGTGAAGAAAAGCTACTGTCAGGGGTATAAGTTACAAAACCCCTGACATGTGAAGGTACATAAAGTCCGGCATGGCAGAGAGTCTGTGGTGAGAGTGAAACTAGCAGTAAGGCCAGGAGCCAGAGGTCATATTACATCCAGAGTCAAGAAACAGAGAGAGATGAACACTGGCTCTTGGCTTACTTCTGTCTTTTGATTCAGTCTATGAGATGCACATATTTCAGATGAGTCGTCCCATCTCAGGTAAACACTTCCAGAAATACATTCATTAGCATTCCTCCATTAGAGGTCTCCATGGTGATTTAAAATCCCATCAAGTTAACAATCAAAATTAATCTAGCCTGCCACCTTTAGGCAAAGTTGGCTTCGATGGTTTGAATGAGAATGTCTCCATAAACTTATATTTGAATGTCTACTTCCCAGTTGATAGACCGTTTAGTTTAGGAAGGATTAAGAGGTATAACCTTGTTAGAGAAGGTAGGAGTGGGCTTTGAATTTTCTAAAGTTTATACCTGGCCCAGTCTTGCCTTCTCAGGTGATCTCCTGCACACAGATCATGATGTAATCTCTTAGCTACTGCTCCAGTGCCACGCCTCCCTGCCTACTGCAATGCTCCCCACTATGATGGTCATGGAGTAAGCCTCTGAAACTATAAGCAAGCCTCCAATTGAATGCTTTCTTTTATAAGCTGCCCTGGTCATGGTAACTAAGTAACTAAGAGAGTTGACAGAGGTATATCTATTTTTATTTTGTGATTTTGACTTGAAAAAGTCCAGCTCAACATATTTGCAGATATAGTCAGTACATTTGTTGTGCATCAAAATGGTGATCTTTAATGATAGTGGGAATAACCAAAAACAAGTTTATTCCTCTATCACAAAAACATGAGTCTATGTGGGATCATCTCAGACTGTGTTGTATTATCTCATCATGCCCAGGCTAGTACCCTCTTTACAGAGTCTAAAATAGCTCATACCACATTCTTACTCCAGTCTGTGGAACGTAAGAAAAGCAACTGCTCAAACTTTTCCCTTTTCCTACTCATTATTTCAATTCATGTGCTATTGGTCAGAGCTGAATCACATGGCCACAGCTCCAAGCAAGTGCGACTGAGTAGCACTGTACAGACTAAAATTTCTATTAGGGTGGAGGAAAGGAAAGACAAATATGAGGGTGCATCTATCTCTTGTATCCCACATAACAGATATTCCTCACTGATGCTGACTTATGTTTGTTATACTTATATTACACTCTTATATAATTCTTTTTCTATTCTTTTCTCATATATTATATCCCAACCAGTTTCCCCTCCCTCCACTCCTCTTAGTCCCTCCCCACACCTTTCCTCTCCCCCAGATCTACTATGTACTCCTTCATTTCTCTTTAAAAAAGCAGGCCCCCACGGATATCAACTGAACATGGCATAACAATTTACAATACAACTAAACACATACCCTCATATCAAGGCTGGATGATACAACACTGCAATAGGAGGAAAGGGGTCCTAAAGAGCAGGCAAAAGATCCAAAACACCCCACTAACCCTATTAAGAGTCTCACAAGAAAACCAAGCTAACAACCATAACATACAAGCAAAGGACCTAGGACAGACCCATACAGGCACTGTGTTTGTTGCTTCAGTCTCTGTGAACCCCAATGAGGCCTGCTTAGTTGATTCTGTGAGCCCTGTTTCATGCTGTCTTCATCCTTCTGGCTCCTACAATAACCCCCCATCTTCTGTAGGGTTCCCATGGCTCTGACTAATATTTGGCTGTGGATCTCTGCATCTTCTTAAGAAGGTGTATATTGCAGTTCGAACAGTTTTGATCTCATATCTTTCTTTATTAGATATTTTCTTTATTTACATTTCAAATGTTATCCCCTTTCCTGGTTTCCCCTCTGAAAACCCCCTATCCCATTCCCCCTCCCCCTGCTCACCAATCCACCCACTCCTGCTTCTGTTTCCTGGCATTCCTCTATACTGGCACATCAAGCCTTCTCAGGACCAAGGGCCTCTTCTCTCTTTGATGTCCAACAAGGCCATCCTCTGCTACATATGCAGCTGGAGCCAAGGGTCCCTCCATGTGTACTCTTTGGTTGGTGGTTTTGTCCCTGGGAGCTCTGGGGTACTGGTTGGTTCATATTGTTGTTCCTCCTATAGGGCTGCAAACCCCTTCAGCTCTTTCAGTCCTTTCTCTAGCTCCTCTGGTTTTTCTCTATCTCCTCCATTGGGGACCTTGTGCTCAGTCTAATGATCAGCTGTGATGGAGATTGAACCAAAGTCCTTGAGCATACTGAGATAGCACTCTTCTACTGAACTGTGATTCTACACTGAAGAAAAATTGTATGAATTAGCAACACATAGGAATCCTCACATCTGCTGCTTTTCTTAGCACAGTTTAGCTGTCCTCTGGTGATTTAAAGTGACTTGTAAATAGGGTCTTTGAATCTCCAGGTTTTACTGCAGGTTTCAGATGCATCTGGAATCTTCCTGTCAGCTTTCTAGCCCAACACCTAACTTGTCCCATGTGTGCTCAGTTCACTCACTGGCAAGGGCCTATCACAGACCTAAAATAGGACAGTCTTTTAATCTTTTTTTTTCTTTTCTGATGTCACAAATTAAACCCAAATCTAGGTGTCTTAAAAACTCCAGTTTGTGACTTGTGTTAGAGTGTTAGAGTGAGAGCAAATGTGTGACATAGTCTCACTAGTCAAGGTCCACTAGACTAAAACCTAAATCTACAAAGGCCTATGTTCTTTCTGTAGGTTCTAGGGGAGAACAGGTCCTCTCCTTTCCTGTCTTATGAAGGCTACCAGTGTTTGTAGTGCATAACCCCTTTTCTCCATGTTGGAAGCTAACAACAGCTCAGGTTCCTCTCAAATAACTTCCCTCTTTTCTCTTCCATAGTCACCTCTGACTCTCCGCTATGTCTTCCCCTTGTGCTTGGAGTGACCTTTGTGGTGGTCACCTAGTGTTGTAATATGACTTTTTCCTCCAAGCACAGGATGTCTATGATATGGTAGAGATAACCTTTGCCTGATAGTCATGGCAATGGCAGCTAGGTCTATATACGGTAAAGGACCTGTCAACACTGCATAGTAAGAATCAGGAGAGAAGTTATCAGATCCTTACATGAAATTCCACATTACCTCTTTTACCTGCTTCCCAGCTATAGGTGGTTGAGGGATGGAGTCAATGCTATATTATATAGGAATTAGGTTAGTTGAAAGCAGGACTCCCTGGTAGAGCTTCTATGAGGTTGTTACCCATGATGATGTGGGACTCTTCGGTGATACTGCTGTTTTGAGTCACCCATTCAATTATACAGGCTTACTCATAATATAAAAACCAGTTTCCCCTCCCTCCACGAAGAAACTAATTGTTTCACTGGGTTCAACTTGCATGGAATAGTTTCTTTGGTATTTGGGATGAACAAATATTTCTTCCTGTCTTCCTAGGAAAAGTAATGTAACACCTAGGTTTAACCTATCTAACACTGGATATCCCAGGATATTCTCTGTATTTTAAGATCGGATGACTAACAACCCTAATTATATATACATCCCTAATTCCCATTTATCAAGTGACATAACATTTTTACAGGTTGAGGGGATTAAGACATGGATACGTTTTATAGGAGAAGCCATTATTCTACTAGCCACAAGTATCATTTTTCCTCAGTCCCTTGTGGCTAAAAGCACAAGTATGTTTTCTTTTCTTCTCATCTTGGGCTTTACTTGCAGCTCTACTGCCAAATGAGATTATTATTCAACTCAAGAGTTGGACTTTAGAAATTATCACCTTACATGGGTACAAAATCACCTGCCCCTTTTTAAATTACTCTAAAATTAATGAATCATGGTTCAGATAGCAAAATGAGGAGGCAACCTTAACTAACTAAGATGTCTATACATGATTGCAATCCCTAATTCCTTCATATGGGATTTGATACATGTAGTACGAAATACCAGCAGTTCTTAGGAAATGGAATAACTCATTCACAATTATTTTCCAATCATGAAAAAGGTAAGAATTTACATAATTGGAAACTTCTGCAGTTACATCTGAGGCCTCCTCTTGATTTTTCTGAACAGAGAAACAAGTAGAAGAGTAGAGAATGATTGGAAAAATCTCTTGGAAATGTTTTGATATTGAAATTATTTTAGTAGAACTAGCTAACCTGTAAAAGCACTATCAAGGTCTTGAGCAGTGAGATTTGCTATCTAGAATATGTGAACAGAAGGAGGTCTGGATTCCCACCTAGCTTTTATGGAAAAGTTGTAGGCGCCATCTACAAATGAGTTAGTGCTATTATCTACAAAACAGGAAGGAAAAAACTTGGCATCAACTCTCTGTGCCTTAATTAAGGCCAATTAAAATAACTATTGCTCCTCCTAGATTTGGGAGTGAATGGGGTGTGGGTGGGGGGAGAAACTGACCATCCTTTGTAACACTGTAATAGTTTACATCAGATGGGACCAAGTAGCGGAATAAGTTAGCCTGGATAATTGTCAAGGCTCCATTCATCTGTGCTCATCTGAAAGCTGGTGACACAGTTCTTACTCAGCTTACAGCCACTACTCTGCCCTTGGACAGCCTCAACCTCTCTCTTGCAGTCTGGGGCCAAGTCATCTCTGTGGCATGGGTTGTGGTTTTCCAGTGCACTTCCCTCTTCCTTCCTGGAAGATGAATCACACTGGCATGATTCTTGCCACTCTCTGAAGAGTGGCAAAACTTACTCTCAGAGTAAGTCTATGGGTGTGTCTCTGTGGCAGCTTCTCCCTAGAACCAGACACTGGCATATTTTATAGACAGTTCTACATGACAAATATAGACCTGCTTTATTTTCTTGGTTAGAATGTGAGTATTATTCTCTGTGTTGTGATGTGCCATGGAGTTGGTTAATATTGGAACCTAAAAAGGGGATCTAAGAATCAAAAACAACCCCACCTATAATTCTGTATGTGTGCATGTGGGCATACAGCTTTTTGATAAGAAACTCTATACAATATATACAATAGAGCTGACAGATTTTTCATTGGGCCGTAAACAAATGACACCCAACAATGTGAATGTTCACTGCTACACAGTCACATTATATACTGAGAGCCATTGAAGGAGGCAGTTTGAAGAGCCAACAAAGCTACAGAGATGCTTTAAGCATTTTATACCCTATATGGTGCAGTAAAAACCCTTGGTAAATCACTTCTTAATAGATTGCTGAGATTATCCAATGTTCTCTGTTCTATAAAATAGTTGTGTAAAATAGTTCCTGTAAAAATAGTTTCATCAGTGCTCTGAGCTATTTCACTTCATGTCCTACCACAGAGATAGTCACATCTGTATTCTTACTGTTGCTCTATTCACTATAGCAAAGAAATGGAACCAATCTATTTGTCCGTCAGCAGGTGATTGAATAATGAAAAGCTGTTACACATATGAAATGGAATCCTATTCAGCTCTAAGGAAAAATGAAATCACAAAATTCGTAGGAAAGTGGGTACTTAGAATGTATACTATTAAGCAAGGTCAGCCAATCTCAGAAGGAAACACATCACACTTTCACCCTATGGATACATATATATAAAAGTAAAGAAATGTGTGGATAAGTATAATAGTATATAGTAACTTTTAGAAAGGAGAAGAAAGGATAATGCAAAGAGGAGAGGTGAGCTGTTTACAAATGGGTTCACATATACAGGAGATCTTATGTAAGTCCTTTGCATGTTTTCTCAATGGCTACGCATTTTCTTTTCATTTTGAGATTACAATTTAATTACTATTCTCCCTTCTCTTTCCTTCCTTCAAACCTTCTTTCCCATATAACCCCTCTGGGTCTTCAAATTCATAGCCTCTTTTTTTCACTAATTGTTATTGATTACATCCATATATGTATGCAATAATAATGTATATTATTGTTATAGCATAGTAATATATTGCATATATATACGAATACACACACATACACACACAAAAAAATAAGTTCTTAAATGGAAGTGTGCACATGTGATTTCATGAGCACACCTTACTGGAAGACCTGCACTTTAAATTACATTTTCACTGACTACTGTTGCAGGATGTGATTCTTTGGAAATACTAGCAGACAGTGCGTTTTATTCTTTAAACAAGAATTTTAGTTTTGCAAGTTATTGCAAATGAAGATTGTCACAAGGAGGCTCAAAACTGTCATAACTTTGAAAACGCTGAAAATACATGGAATGCTGATTCATTGTTTTTGAATCTCATAGAGTAATGTGCCAGGATCTGAAAACACAGAGCAACTTGTTTGTTTTTAACTGTGTATTATAATTTTAAATTGTATCAGTATTGATAGATAGATGTAATTTTATTTTTACTTTAAAAGTGTAACCAGGATCACTTGGGTCTGTTGCTTCTGGGATTGGGCATGATAAAGTACAGCATTGTGGCAGGGAACATTTACTGTAATAAATAGGTAACAACCAGGTAGGAGCAGGAGGGAGGAAAGGAGAGAAGGAAGGGAATGAGTACACACACACACACACACACACACACACAGAGAGAGAGAGAGAGAGAGAGAGAGAGAGAGAGAGAGAGAGAGAGAGAGAGAGAGAGAGAGAGAAACAGAAAAAGACAGAGAGACAGAAAGAGACAGAGACAGTCAGGCAGAGTCAGAGACAGAGAAAGAGACAGAGTCAGACACACTTATAGAGAAAGAACAAGATATGCCCTTCAAAGACAGCCCTCTAGTAACCTAGTTCCTCTGCATTTACAATATCTGATAGCCTATTAGGAATGATTCTGTCTATTGATACATTGCCCTCATCTGACAATTGCTTGTTAATAATGTCATCACTGAGGGGAACCATCAGAAGACATCTGATATTCAAACCTTAACCAGGCACTTTGGCAGAAGGGAATAAAGGTCATTGGAAGAACAGAAGTCATTTGAGATGAAGTTCATGAGTCACCCGAAGGAGTCTTAACTGCATTCCAAGTATGATGGAAGGCATTGACAAGTTTTACATAGGGAGTGAAAGGACAGTATCATATCCACAGTTGGGTAGTTCCAAAATTTCTATATCGAGGGATCTTTTGGAGGAAAAGCTGGGGGTGAATGGGAACGATGGGCAAGGCTGACAAGGTACACAGAATTTTGCATAAAAAGGAGGCAATGTGCATAGCATCAAAGGAAGAATTGCAGTGGGGTGGAGGTAATGGTGAATACTGGGTAATTAGTGTATCTAACTTGGTTCATGTTTGTCTTCACTGCATCTGTAAAAATCACCGTGACTGTTGTATAGAGAAGAGGCACAAATGAGCAAGAGCAGATCCTACTTGGTAGGTTTCTTTGTAGCACGGAGGCAACCGTAGCTTGGTTTAAGGAGATAGCGACAAGACCCATGTGAAGTGGATTATGTCAGACACTTGTCTTTTGGTGAGGATGTGATTGGCCCAGCCTCCACTTCTGTGGCCTCCTACATATCATCAGCTACTCCCCTGAGCACTGCTCTTTCCCCTTTTCTCAGTACTGAACTTGGGGTGCTGCCAAGAGTGTACTCTAATCCCCTCACTCTAACTGTTGTCTGTCCATGTCTGTCCATTTGGCTGGGAAGAGCTTTTGCCATCAGCAAGCAGCCTGCACGTGGAACCATGTCATAAGACTCCACTCTGACTATGTAAGGACTGTGTCCTAATAAATAAGTCTTAACACCTCTCCCAGTCCATCCCTTGTCCAATCTGAACTGCCCTTACCCGTGACGGACAGGAATGACATGTAAACCTCTGGCTCCTTGGTCCTGAGCTGGAACATCTCTGAGGTTAGAACCTACCTCACCCTGCTTCTTTTCCTTAAATCTCTCATTTGGTTCTCCTCAACTTGGGCTTTTTCTGGGCGTATTTTCTGTAAAGTCCATTTACTCATCATTGGGGTCTACTTCTGGGGATATTAATGAAAGACAAATTCTTCCTGTGGGATCTCCTTCAGGACTGAGACTTTCCCAGCTAGCATGCACAATTCTGAAATTTTATCTGTAATTCTGTACGATCTCATATAAATGGGTTCCCTAAAGAATTGAGCAGAGACACACAATTGCACCAGAAACAGAAACCACTCATTAACTCCAACATAAAAACACTAAAACCTACACTTGGAACCTAGGTGTGTGGCCCTGTGGCAGAACTTCTGCCTAGTAAGAACAAGGCCTGAGTTTCAGCTCTGGGAGAGACACAAAAGGAAGAAAAGGAAGATCTAGGTTCTGGGTCCTTCATTCCTGTTATCAGTTATAGGACTGCATATGTCCTTAGGCTGTAAGATTTCACCCGTACTTTATAGGTCCAGGTTTTAAAATGCTACCTATTCTTTGTCTTGTTTCTTACCTATAAAATGAAGAAAATCATGCCCAACGTGGGTATCAAAACTATAATTTACATATCTCTTAGCACAATGCTTAGAATACATAAACATTCAACAGTTAAAGGCTGACTAGGCCCATGAACCCAAATTAATTCTTAACATGTTTTCTCTAATTTGTAGTAAAATGAGAAAGAATGACAAAATAATGTTTTTGTTTGTTTTGTTTTTTACCAAAGTTAAAATTGTTCTTTTTTTTTTGTGTCACAATGCCTCTCTCTCTCTCTCTCTCTCTCTCTCTCTCTCTGTGTGTGTGTGTGTGTGTGTGTGTGTGTGTGTGTGTGAGAGAGAGAGAGAGAGAGAGAGAGAGAGAGAGAGAGAGAGAGAGAGAGAAAGAGAGAAGAGAGAGAGATGTGTGTGCAGGTGCTCATAAAGGCCAGAAGAATATATTGGTCCCCTGAAGCTGGAGTTACACACAGCTGTGCTGCCGCCCAATGTGGCTGCCGAGAATTGAACCCAGGCCCAGGGGAAGAACAAAAAGCACTTTTAGTTGCTGAGTCATTTTTCTAGTCTCCAAAGGAGAAATTTTATACCTGTTCTCCAGTTTCCATTTTGCATATATAGGAATTTCATTGCATTGATTTATTTATTGTGTGTTATATGTATGTGTGGAAGTCAAAGGCCAACTTGCAGGAGATGGTTTTTTCCTTTCAACTGTGTGTGTCTTGGTGATCAGACTCAGCTTTGGCATAGAAGCAACCACTTCTTTTCATTGAGTCACTTTACCCTGCCCACTGCCAATTTTCATTTGAAACCCAAAATTGGACAAGTAAACTTAGAAACATTATACCCATGGAACTGTCATTAAGTGAATATTGTTGATTTTTGTATTTGTTTCCTAAATTTTCCTGCTGTGATTCTTGTCATGTGAGGGCCACATTGAAACCAGCTCTCTTGAACATAATTCATAGGATGTGTTTTTCTCTCCTAGTCAAGAAAGTTGATTATGAGATTGGTTAGCAGTAACATTATTATAATCATAACCTTGGTTCTGTATGTGTTTCTTTTTAATGGACTTTGAAAAAAATTCTTAATCAGGGCTTTAATGTCTGTTTTCTCTCTGTATACCAGAATGGCCCAAAAGGAAAACACAGAACCAGACTGGTCTTGGCTAATAGCAAGGTTCAAAGAACATTTCTGGATAGGATTCTAGGTTCTCTGGTTCCCCAAAGAATTGAGCAGAGACACACAATTGCACCAGAAACAGAAACCACTTATTAATAATGCCACACTTTCAAGGGAGGAAGTAGACCAGAGCAAAATGTTAAGCAGCTCCAAGGCCTGTCTGTGTGAACTGGGGCTTCGAATTTGGGACTTGTTCAGACATTATAGGCTTCTATGACTCATTTGGACATACTGGGCTTTTCCAACCACGCTTTGTGTGTTACCCGTAATTCTTTCTACATACAACTTTATGCACTGAATGTCTCATCAGCTTCTTAAACATGGAACCACAGTTTATTCAGGCCTTGGAATGCCTCTGAGCCTGTGTCATTGGCACCAGCTGGTTTTAGTTGGCTGACACTTCATCTTTTCCATCTTTTATATGCTAATAGCTTGCAAAATTTTGTACAAGACCTTCTGAACCTCACACTTCACCTTACTCTCCTGTCTCATGTGAGCCTTAGAGAAGAGTCTAAGTCTATTGGCTCATCTTAGGCCATGCTAACCTTTTCCAAGAGAGCAGTAAGAGCACTGTCTCATTTCATTTTCTATTTCAGCATAAAGAAAGCTATCAGCTGATTCAGTACTCATCTCTTGAGGAAAATGGATTTGATAAGCCCACTTGTGACTATGGGTAGGGTCAAGTTCATATGTAGTCTATGTATCAGAACCAACCAAGTAACTAAAGTTATCGTTATTTTATAAAACAAATTCTTATTTAAATGGTTTTATAAAGAAATCCATCTTTTAATGAAAATAACAAGCATAAATATTTAACTGTTAAGTTAAACCATGTAATAGCTTCATGACCATCTTTTATAGCTCAACCGAACACTAACTGTAAACACTGTCTGAGTTTTATTGTTCCAGTATAGAGTTAGAGAGGTCCTGCCTCTTAACATGCATCAGTTATCTGCTTAAATAAACTGCACTTGCTTTCAAACATATTTATCATGGGCCATGTAAAAAAATCTTAATAACTTTTTTATACTCAAAGATTTCCAGGAGCTTCAAACATACCTAAATCTTTCTTTACTTTTGATGGACCAGTTAGTTCACTATTAATGCCCGTCTCCTACTTAGGAATGAGACTTCACACCAGTCCCAAGGACGCATCTGCCTTTCCTTGACATATTCCCACTGCTTCACTTTGTCATTAACATCTTCAGAAAAGCATGGGTCATACAACAGAATATTTGAACACAAGTCAGATTTGACCACGTACTGACTCCGTTATCATAGCTTCTTTATCTATTACAAGATCCAAATTTCAATATATGCAATTATTATCCTTTAACCAGTGGGTTCAACCTGTGCTTATTTCCTTTGTTCAGGCTAAGAGAAACATAAGTAATTATCTGTCAACATGACTGATTTCCAAGTTGTGTCTAATCACAAATATAGATCCACAATGTTATATATTCAAATAAATAGGCAATCATGACTGTCGTAAAAACAGATATCCTTCTCAATAAAGGTGAACTTCTCCTCACCCAGTGTATACTCATAGACAAGCCCTGCATGTCCCAAACAGTCAGGATTCAGGTCATCAAAGGAATTCAGAGCTATCCCACCACAAGCAAGTGTCAGCCTTTCCATTTTACTGGTTAAAGGACCAAATAAGCACACACTGACTCAAATCAAGGATGCAATAAGAGATGGTTTGAGGACTGTCAAAATGCTTTTGATAATGGCTGTGGTGTCCCAGCTGCGGGTGCAGTAGAAGTAACACTGGCAGAAGCTCTGATTAAATACAAGCCCAGTGTGATGAGCAAGGCTCAGCTTAGAGTCCAGGCATTTGCAGACGCCTTGCTCATCATTCCCAAGGTTCTTGCACAGAACTCTGGTTTTGGCCTTCAGGAAACATTAAAGTTCAAGCTGAACAATTCAGAATCTGGTCAGCTTGTAGGTATGGATCTGAGCACAGGTGGCTGCAGAAATGGGTGTGTGGGATAACTACTGTGTGAAGAAGCAGCTCCTTCACTCCTCTACTGTGACTGCCACCAATATTCTCCTGGTCGACGAGATTATGGGAGCTGGGATGTCCAGTCTGAAGGGTTGAAGAAGTCTGCCTGTGATGCTACAGAATGTTGGGGGATATGGTTATTTTTGTCCAAACTTCAAGTGATTTGGAAATTAATTTTCTCTTCCTGATTGGAGAGAAAGAACAGGACATTTGGCACCTATTCAAATTATAATACTGTAAAATTTTACTTTATTTTATTTTTGCATTGAGCGTCCAAAGACACTCAAAGCAGGTCATTTTAAACCCACTGTACAAGATGTTTTCGATACAGCGATACAAAAATTACATAAGATAAGCATGTTTTCTACCTTATTAAAAAAAGATAGCCTTACATTGTTAGTTGCATTGCAGTGGGGGAGGTCTTTCTTCCTCTGTGTGTGTGATTCTCCCTTCTCTCTCTTTCTTTAGTGTTTTTCTCTGTACGCTGTGTGTGTGTGTGTGTGTGTGTGTGTGTGTATGCAGCATTACAAGATGTAATCTCTCCTAGGAGTCACCAAGTCATGGCACACCTTGGTGTCTGCAAAGTTTGGGGTAAATTTGTCCCCATTCATTTTTTTTTCAGGGAACTAGTCATAATAGCTGTGGTTCCCCAACTTGAATCAAGTGATGCTTTGAGTCAAGTTGTTTTTTGCTTAAATGAGAAACCAAAGGCAGACCACAGTTCACAATAGTCTTAAAAATAACTTCTTGGGAATAATCATCACATGCTTCTTTATTACAGGAAATGCATACCAAATGTTGCCTTACATTTAAACCTGAAAAGTAGGCAGACAATTACAGCAGAAGCTACATAAAGAGGGCAAGTTCCCATGGCTGGTGACAGTTACTCTTAGCACCCTATCTATTCCTGACTTCCTTTCAAAGGGAGGCATTACTACAGGTGCTGTTGGTTAATATCACTGAAGCAAATTGATTGTCATGAAGCCTTTTGGCTGTGAGAGGCCCATTCAAACCCTTTTGGCATAATCACATGTCCAGCATGGGTGAGGAGCACAAAAAAAAAAAAAAAACTTGAAGGGCTGTCTTGTCTCGTGGTTTCCTAGCTTTCCAAGCAGAGATATGAATTTAATTTCAAGGCTTCCCAAACAGGGAAATCCTTGTGCGACTCTCTCCACCTCCTGGAACATCATGCTGACTGAGAACTGGGGTAGACATAAGAGTCAACTAGATCATTCATGGGGCTCTGTGTGAAAGAAAAGTGCAGGACATCTTGTTCATAAAGCATCTCAAGAAGTACAATAGGGCTGGAATGCTAAGACTCTTTACCTTTCTTGTGAAGTTTTTGACTTTTCATAGCAGCTCTTATGTGCCATTATATTGAATGGCATTCTAAGTAGGGAAAAATTAAAAATTTAAATAATTAGTATCAAATTTTCCACTCATCTTATAGCGTGATGTGAGTTATAAATGCAAATATAAGAATGTTTATGGAAACACCAAAATAATGTAATTTACATCTCATACATTTATGTGCATTTTGCTCTTCCCTGAAGTACAGAAAGGCTATACAAAATGAACTCAAACTGTTTTTTTTTTCCTCATTTCTTCATAGACTCACATTCTATCAGCTCTTTCCATCTGTGGCTTTCTGATGAAGAAGGAGAGAGTGGAAGGACAGAAAACCATGGGTTGCCCTATGTTAGTTTTCCCTTCTTTTTTAAATTTTTATTTATTTATTTTTAATATATTTACATTTCAAGTGTTATCCCCTTACCCTGTTACGCCCTCCTGGAAACCCCTTATGCCATCCCCCCTCCCCCTGCTTCTATGAGGGTGTTCATCCACCCACCCACCCACCCACTCATGCTTCCCTGCCCTCAATTCCCCTACACTGGGGCATCTATCTAACCTTCATAGGACCAAGGACCTCTCCCAAAGATGTTTGACAAGGCCATCCTCTGCTACATATACAGCCAGAGCCATGTGTACTCCTTGGGGGGTGGCTTAGTCCCTGGGAGCTCTGGTTGGTTGATATTGTTCTTCCTATGGGGCTGCAAACCCCTTCAGCTCCTTCAGTCCTTTCTCTAACTCCTCCATTAGGGACCCCACATGGTTGGCTGCAAGCATCTGACTCTGTATTTGTAAGGCTCTGAGAACCCACAATTTTGTCTTTCTCCTTCTTGAGCTTCATGTGGTCTGTGAATTGTATCTTGGATATTTGGAGCTTTTGGGCTAATATCCATGTATGTTCTTTTGTGATTGTGTTATTTCACTCAGGATGATATTTTCTAGGTCCATCCATTTGCCTAAGAATTTCATGAATTCATCAGTTTTAGTAGCTGAGTAGGACTCCATTGTGTATATATACCACATCTTCTGTATCCATTCCTCTGTTGAAGGACATCTGGGTTCTTTCCAGCTTCTGGCTATTATAAATAAGGCTGCCATGAACACAGTAGAGCATGTGTCCTTGTTATATGTTGGAGAATCTTTTGGGTATATACCCAGGAGTGGTATAGCTGGGTCCTCAGGTAATACTATATCCAATTTTCTCAGGAACCACCAGATTGATTTCCGGAGTGGTTGTACCAGCTTGGCAATCCCATGTAGAAGAATGCAAATTGATCCATTCTTATCTCCCTGTACAAAGCTCAAGTCCAAGTGGATCAAGGATCTCCACATAAAACTAGACACACTGAAACTAATAGAAAAGAAAGTGGGGAAGAGCCTGGAACGCGTGGGCACAGGGGAAAATTTCCTGAACAGAACACTAATGGCTTGTGCTCTAATATCAAGAATGGACAAATGGGACCTCATAAAATTGCAAAGCTTCTGTAAGGCAAAGGACACTGACAATAGGACAAAAGGGCAACTTACAGACTGGGAAAAGATCTTTACCAATCCTATACCTGATAGAAGGCTAATATCTAATATATACAAAGAACTCAAGAAGAGGAATACTCCTCCATTGTTGGTGGGATTGCAAATTAGCTTTCCCTTCTAATCATTGTTTTGTTAATGGAAATGGCACCTATGCAGAAGTAGTAATCCCATAGTCTTCCACATTTCTTAGAAAATCATTGCTTTATGTTCATGAAATTGATGCAAATTCTAGCACAGATGAAAAATGTGACTTCTCTGGGCTGTCATGTGACAGAATTTTAGGGAGCTCACTGAATTCCCATATACTGTAGATCCACTTGGATTCTATGTTGAGTGGGCATTATGAATGATCAATGCTGTGGCATGGAGAATCAAGAGACACACATAGCAGGCACATCTGCTTATCTCACAAATGGGTTCCATTATCCTACCAACCCTCACTAAAAAAACCACAAATGAGCAGTTAGTTTTCTCATTACTGTGGTCAAATACTTGGAAAACCACTTTGCTAATTTAAAAAGCAGCATTCTTTTGCCTATAAGATGTGTGGGGGGGTGCCCATGTGGCACCATGTAAATATGGAGATCGGAAGACAATTTTGTGGTATTGATTCTAGGAATCAAACTCTGGTTGTCAGGCTTCTATAGCCAGTATTTTACCTACTAAACCATTTTACTGGACTTGGAAAATTATTAAGAGGAGGAAAGGGCTTATTTTAACTCACAGTTTCAGATCACTCTGTTAGATATTGTGGAGCAGAGCAAAACAGCTTACATATAGAGAATGAGAGGCAAATGGAGAAAGAGACCAACTAGTGATACATATACATACATATATATAGTCATATAGATAGATGATAGATAGACAGATATATTGACAGACAGACAGATAAATAGATAGATACCCTGAAGACCTCTTTCCCCAGCTAAACCCCACCCACAGTCTAAAGTTTCCAGAACCTCCCCCATCAGTGCCACTAGCAGATAACACTGCTTAATTCTTTAATATATCCCTGTTTGGCAGGCACTTCATATCCATACCGTAACATGTTTAAAGGTAAAATTATTAAGAGTTTTAAGAGAGTGGTATCAGGTATAGATTCTAGTATAGCACCCTTCTGAGGGATAAACCCCTCTATGGTTATTCAGACTGTACATCCCTTAAGCCATCCTGGGATCATTCATTGAGCATCAGCTATCTGTGATTAAAGGCAAGTGAGACAGAGCATAGAATTAAGTCATGCTTTAAATATTGGAGGAGCTATTGGGGTGCCTGTTATGTCCTGTTGCCTATAGAAGTGTGAGTTGCTTAGCTCCTAACACAATTGCTACAGTTATAAGAGAATATGTAGCACTTTGAGGATATATGCAATGTGGGGCAATAAATTCTAGTCCTCTGACATATGGGGAGAAATACAAGATTTGTGCAGCACAGAGTTAATGCCAAACTTATGACTCAGTTTGACACTCAGAATATATTACCCGGGAGGCTTATTGTAAATATACTACAGAGAATACAAGGTAAGCAGATAATAGCTCTAGCAATGTCTCTATAAACAGAAAACCAGTGAGCACCAGTGGTAGGATAGTGCATTTGGTGTGGCAGAAAACAATGATTTTAAGTTGTTTTATTTTGTTTTTAATTGTGGTTAAGACCTCCTAAAATAAAAATTTCCACTTAAGCATTTGTAAGTGTACAGTTCAATGATGTTCAGTAAATTTACAATGATGAGCAACTGATCTCCAAAACTTTTTCATTTTCCAGAACCAAAGTTCTATAATCATTAAATAGATATTTTCTCCTCCCCTCCAGCTCCTGGCCAGGATCATTCTACTATATGTTTTCTGTTAACCTACTTTTGAACCATATAACTTTTGTCGTTTTGATATTGGCTTTGTAATATCTTCAAGGTTCATTCCGGTTGTAGCATGTGTCAGATTTCTGTCGTTTTAAGACTGAGTAATGTTGCCTTATATGCACATACTGCACTTTGGTCATCTGTCAATAGACATGTATGTATGTTTCACATATTGCCTATTCTAAATATGGTTGCTATTAACATGGATGTACAAATACCTCTTTGAGATCTTGCTTCCATTTCTGTTGGACACAAACCCAGAAGTGGTATTGCTGGAGAAAATTATTTTAAATCACACTGATCCAGATCTATTGGTAGATAGCATGATATTTGGAGGGTTTGGGGGATGTGATGGTTGGTTTTCACACTTGACAGAATCTACAATCACCTGGAAACAATCCTCTGGGCATGCCTGGGAGGAGTTATCTTGATTAGGTTAACTGATGTGCAAAGACCTATGTTACTTATGAATAGAACCATTCCCTGGGTAGTATAAATGGACTGAATAAATGAAGAAGGGGAGCAAAGAAGCAAACACACCCTCGTCCTTTTCTGCTTCCTACCTATGGTTACAGTGTGACCAGATATTTCAGGTTCCTGCCATCTTACCTTCCCTGCTATGGTGAATTTTTTCCTTGAATTGTGAAGCTCTTTTTTTCTCTTAAGCTGCTCTTGTCAGAGTATTTTATCACAGTAGTAGGATAAGAAACTAAGGCAGAAAATGGTACAAGAAGTTGGGCTCTTGAAGCGATAAACCTCCACATGTGATTTGTAGGCTTTTGGAACCATTTTGTGGTTGGAATGTGACAGTATTTGTTATTTGGGACCACAAAAGACAGTGAATGCTGGAAGTAGAGTTTAACTGAATATTCTGGGAGCTGAGACAAATGCCCACAATGGATGCCCAGTTCATTGAGTTTTAAAGTAGAGGACTCTTTCAAGAATTGGGTGGTGCTTTAGTCAACAATCTAGCTTTTTTCATATTGTGCAGTGAATACCTAAGTGAAATTAAATTTAAAGATACTGAACAAATTTGTTGGACAGAGGAAATTGAAGACAGGAGGGTATCCCTGTTTGTACTGAGAAAGCAGTTATGATTGTTAGAGAGCAGTACCATTGATGAGAAACCTCCAGTGCTGTACTGGAACTATAAGGAAGATGTTCTCAGGGTGAGGGGGAAACCTACCCTTCAGAGGCTCCCTCTTTTGAAGACTTGGGTTAAATTAAAGGAAGAAAGCCTAAGGCAAAGAGATTACCTGCTTCTTGAAAGCAATTGCTTAGGAAAAGTCTTCTCCCAGGGTCAGCACATAGAAGCTGATACAGCACTCCTCCAAGGTGGTTAGCAGCAGATTGTGGCAGCATTGTCCACATGGTGCTAGTTTGACAGGCATCAAGGATTCAAGATACAGAGAGGAGCATGACAAACAGCTGGGGAGAGGCAATGTATAGATGGGTTGGAATCTTGGCAAAGAGACCATCAGAGACAATTTCATGAAACTGTGAAGGTGAAGTCTATGTTTCAGTGGAAACACTGGGATATTGAAGATGAGATTTCCACCAAGGAAGGCTATAGGGTGCACAGCCTAAGCTAGAAGTTGTGTATGTTCCAAATGGCAGGGAAGGAGGAGTAGTGCTGTTCAAATCTTGTTTTTTTCTTTTTGTCATGTTGTTTATGAGCCTAGCTTTTTAACTTTAGCTTTTTAGCCTTTCTAACTCTGTTCAACCTTTTTTTTTTAAACCTCAACTGATTTGATTATATTATGAACCCCAGATGCTGGACAAGGAAATGCAAGATTTGATATATTCTTTGGTATGTTTTAGTTTTGTTCTGGTGTACTCATTCCTCCTTATGTACTGATTCTTCCTTTTAAAATAGGAATGTTTATTCTGTATATAACTTTCAGAAACTGGAACTCACAATTAAGAAACTCTGAACTTTAAGGCATCATAATTATTAAAGACTATGGGAACTTTCGAAATTGGACTGAATGCATTTTTGTGTTACAATGTGGTTATGAAACTGTGGAAACAGGTGGAACATTATGCTTATTACATTTCTTGTCAAGTTGACAAGGGGTGGGGTTGTGATGGTTAGTGTTAATTATGAAATTGATATCATCTGGAATCACCTGGAAGACAAGCTTCTGCAGTTGCCTGTGCGAGATTTTCTTTACCATGCCAATTGATATAGAAAGACACATCTTACTTGTGGGCAGGAGCATTCCCTGGGAAGGGGGTGCTAGACTATATAAGTAGGAAAGGCAGCCTAAAAAGCAAACATACATTACTCTCTACCTCTCAGTGATGGATACAATGTAACCAGCAGGTACCACCTTGATTTTCCCACCACGACACCTCGAACCAAGAGCTAACCCAAACCTTTTTCCCTTAAGTTGCTTTTGTCAGAGTAGTTTATCACAGTTATAAGAAAAGGAACTAAGAAGAGAGTCTAATAGGAGCTTAGGAATGAAAAGAAAGACTGTAGAAGTATTAGCTTTAAAAAAGCACAAAGTGTATCCTTGCAGTTGTTGAACATGTGGCCTTCCAAATTGGAAAGACACAATTAATGATTAAAACAAGCATAAAGACAAACCCAGTAACAAAACACACTGCAATGAAGTCAAATGAAACTAAGTATACTGAGGACACGAAGAAGAAATAGTGATCTTCCAGTTATTTTTGGAAAGTAAAACATTCAAGAGTCTGTTTACTGGTTTGTAACTCAGCCTTTGGAGCAATGAAAAAGAATCCTCTGTGGCAAGATAGCAATCTCCAGACAGGAACAATGTTCCCGCTGAGATAGCACTACATCACCCTAAAGTAACCCTCTGGAGAATATGGCTATGTTCAGTGCTTCCTAATTGCTAACCTAACAGGCTTACCAAGGAGCCTTACAATTACAAAATGTTCAGACCTAGTATATGCTATAGATCATTTAGTCCAGATTGTATAAATAAAAAAAGGAAGAAACCAAGGCCTAAATAAATTAAAGGACTCTCCCACAACCACAAAGCTAGTCTGTGACAGTAGTAGGGTTAAATTTTCCTGTGCTAATGGTAAATTTGTAAATGTCCCCAAAGCCACACTCAGAGCAGCAACCCCACAAACGATTGAGGGTACAAATAAAATAGTTCCATCCTGAAAAGTCATGTACTTCTGGAACGTTTATTGTGGGATAGCCAGGTTATCACTGATGCTATCCAACTGTACTAGTTCTATCCGAGGTCTCAGTAGATAATTTTTTAAAAGACAGATTAACATGTTGGATGGTACCAGATAATCATAAACATTAAGGTAGTAGTCAAGGTCCCAAACAGAGGTCTCTTGTCCATTAGGTTTATTCAGGTCATTAATACCTAAGGAAGTTCCTGGAAAAATGAAAACATATACTCCAAGTAGGGTTTTAGGTGGATTGTCAGGAATTAATTGATCAGATTAGGTAGTCACCTGTAACCTTGACAAACTTGGATCTCTTAGCAATGAGGAACAGGGCTTCAGGGTCCAGATGTTTTTGTTGACATATTATAGGATTAGGGAGAGGTTGCTAAGAGAAACATTGACTAAGTGCATGAAGAGTTGTGTTTAGGGGTCTGGGGGCGGGGAGGAGAGAAAGCACTGGACAATGAGTAAAGAATTTCTAAAAAGAAGTTATAGGATTGTCAAGGAAAAGTCATTTGTTAATGACTTCATCATGAAGCGCTACTAAGGATGCATTGGTTAAAAGATGAACATCCACATGGCCCATACTATCTGGAGTATGAAAGAATTTTTCATCTTCTAACAATCTCTAAGATAAAAGAGATACATTTGCAATGTAAAGCTTTAAAAACCAAACTTTAAGCTGCTCCTACAGCTGACTATGGGGATGGGAATATAGGTGTCCCCTGTGTTGCACATCACAGATGGGGATGGCAGGCACCCTAGTAATAAAATGCAGGTTAAAAAGAGACAGGTATTGCTAATCTGTTACTGTGCACATGCACACAGGAGTTACACAAAATATAACAAAGAACACAGAAAGGGCCACATGGCTAAAGGCTAGATGGCTCCTTCACAGGAGATGTGGAAATGGGAGGGTGGTGACTTGTTTAGGACAGTCATTGCAAACAAAGGGTGTCTTAATAGGCAGTCTCACAGGTAACTTCTAAGACTGTCCTTGGGAGCCTAGATAAAATTCTATCAGGGTGAGGTGACACTTTCAGTCTCCTGTCTTTTCTGATAGTTAATCTTTCCTGGTTATTTGACAATATTTCCTGGTGAGGGAGTTTAAGACAATTACATCTCTTTTGAAAGAAGCGTTTTCAGTCAGATAAAGGAACTTCAGAGAAAGCCTCTCCCAGCACTTCAGAGAGAAACAAGGGAATGTTCCAGAAACTTTGATTTTGAGCCCCAACACCATTGTAATGCTCCTACTTGATAATGAAAAGCTAAACTTGGCTAAGATAACAACCATATATAGGGATGGGAAAGAAAAATAAAAGTATAAAATGACTCTGATAGTCTACCAACAGTGGAGTCACCCAGTGACTACACAGTTCAAACAGATGCATATTGAAATTGATCCCTTGGCTGAATAAGGGCAAAATGAATATTTATTTTTGTTACCTTATCTTTATTTTTCTAATACCCATGTGCTATGTATTGATTCAACCATTAGAAGTCATGGAGGTTCAGATAAGCTTAGAGAAAGCCCATAACAGTGGTAGTTATTTTCCATTCTCAACCTAGTGCATGTGTGTTTTGCATCCCATGATGCCATGTGGCTGATTCCCTGGTCCCAACTCCCTACACTCAGGAATTTTTAAAGACACTGGGATCTTTGAGTTTAGTCACTGAGGAACTCATTTCACATTTAATGTTTGTATGGAGAATTTGCTCCAAACATTTCTGAAGGCAATTTAGAATGGCAAATTGGCTCCTAGATATATTTATGTGTTGGAGATGGGTGAGTTGATGGTTTACTATCCAGAAATACTTAGAACTCAAAGAAATTCTACATAAGAACACAGTGCCTACATGTACTGGCATATGCTGGTAATCCTGCCACTCTGGAGGCTGAGGCAGGAAAATCTAGAATGCAGAGCCAGCCTCAGTCATATAGTGAGATGTTTAAAAAATAAAAAAAGAATAAATAAAAATAAAACCACCACCTTCCTTCCTTCCTTCCTTTCTTCCTTCCTTCCTTCCTTCCTTCCTCCCTTCCTTCCTTCCTTCCTTCCTTCCTCTTAAAAATGGTCTCTTACTCTGGAACCCAAGCTGGCCTTAAATTCACAGCACTCTCTCTACTCCAGCCTCTGAATGTCAAATATGAGCCATAATACCCAGCTTTAGCTCATAGATCAAGAGGACTCAATCCATCCTTGTAAAGAGAGGGTATTGGAGAAACTGATCTGGTCACATCATGGTAACAAGAAAATAGAAAAAGGGCCAGAGCAAGATATATATCCCCAACGGCATGTCTCCAGTAGTCTACCTCCAATTAGGACTGACTATGTGTTCCTAACTTTCATCACCCTCCAATACCACATTATGATTCAGCAGGGGATTAATCCATTCATTAACAACCATTCTAACCATCTTTAGAGAGGTCCTCCCAGACATATCCTAAAGTGGGCTCCATTAATTCCCTATGGGTTGGTTGGTTAGTTAAAACCAGATTACATTGAAAATCAAGATCAGCACCTATCCTGGGCACCACACCTTCACTGCCTTATAGAACTTCTTTTTTTGTTTGTTTGGTTTGGTATGGTTTGTTTTTTTGTTTTATTGGATACTTTATTTATTTACATTTCAAATGTTAATCCCTTTTCCCAGTTTCCCCTTCACAAACTCCCTATCTCATCCCCCTCCTCTCCCTGCTTCTATGAGGGTGCACAACCCACCCACCCAATCCTGTCTCACTGCCCTGGCATTCCCCTACACTGGGAAGCCTTCACAGGACCAAGTTCCTCCCCTCCCATTGATGCCAGATAAGACCATCCTCTGTTACATATATAGCTGGAGCCATGGGTCCCTCCATGTATACTCTTTGGTTGGCAGTTTAGTCCCTGGGAGCTCTGGGTAGTCTGGTTGGTTGATATTGTTATTGTTGTTCTTCCTATGGGGTTGCAAACCCCTTCAGATCCTTCAGTCCTTTCTCTAACTCCTCTGGTGGGGACCCTCTCCCCTGCCCAGCTCAGTCCAGTGGTTGGCTGCAAGCATACGCCTTTGTATTTTCCAGGCTCTGGAAGAGCCTCTCAGGAGACAGCTATATCAGGCTACTGCCAGCAAAGCATTTGTTGGCATCCCTAATAGTGTCTGGGTTTGGTGTCTGCATGTGGGATGGATACCCAGGTGGGCAGTCTCAGGATGGCCTTTTCTTCAGTCTCTGTTCCACTCTTTGTCCCTGTATTTCCTTTAGATATGAGCAATTCTTCGTTAAAATTTTTTGAGATGAGTGAGTGGTCCCATCCCTAAACCGGGGGCCTTGCCTAACCTCTGGATATGGTCTCTACAGGTTCTCCCTCCCCTTTGTTGGGCATTTCAGCTAATCTAATCCCTGTTGGGTCCTGGAAGCCTTTTGCTTTCCTGGCATCTGGGTCTTGCTGGTGGCTACCACCAGTTCCCCATTCCCCATTGCTACACACCTCTGTTCAATTTCCTGACCCTATGTATATCATCCCAGTTTCCTTCCATACCTGATTCTGTCCCCCTTTCTGATATCCCTTTCCTCTACCCATTTCCTACTCCTTTCCTACTCACTAACATCACAATAGATGGCATCATGAGAATTTTCCATACAAGGACTCATTATACTGTAATAACAGGGTTAAATAATTTCCATTAGTACTCACCATTTTATATATGAGGAAGGTGAAATATAGAGAGGTAAAATGAATTGTCCCAGGCTACAGATTGAGGGAAGAGGTAGGAGTCAGGCTTGTCTTATAAAACTACAGTTTCAGGTCTAGTCTTGTCAGTAACTTTTTTTTTTTTAATTCTAGTTAATGAGGAGGCTTGTCCTTCCTCTGTTCATACCCTGCTTTTTCAGCTTCACACTTTGGGGCCTTGAGAGTGAGTCCTCACCAAAAAAGCTTTAAGGAAATAATCCCTTAGACTGCTCATTGACAGGTACCGAAGGTCAAGGCCCAGGCCCTTTGCATGCAGTGCTCTGCTTTGGGCCCAAGGCCTGGAGTCTGGATGTCTGGTGCAGAGTTTCCATTCCCAAGGGATGACTGCCCAGGAGAGATGGCCATCTGAGAACAACCTTCCTGATGGTCCTTTGGCTACACATTTTGTTGATTTCCTTAAGTGTGTTTTCTTATGGGGTTTCTGTTTCTTTTCTGGCTTGGTTTGTGACTTTACTTCATTTCTGTTTATTTCTTATTATTTGGCCCAACACATTTGTTTTCATTAGGTTTTTTTTTTCTTTCTTAGACTCCTGGCCTACATGACCTCTGGCTCACTTTGCCATACAATATGCCACCCTGTCTGTGTGTTTTGTCTGAAGTCTTTGGAAACCCAAACTTTAACACTATGACAAGGGGATTGAGTCGAGGGGGAGACTTAAGCCCTTCCACTAAAGCAAAGAAAAATTGTGAATGAAATGCAGACAGGATTGGAAATCTGTCACCTCAGTTCTTCACTACTTTAATTGATTAAAAACTGCCATACTGAAAGCTTTAAAGAGAAATAATCTGGGCACAGTGGGTCAAACCTATAACCTAAGCACCAGGGGCTAAAGCAGAATTGCTATGAGTTTAGGACCAGGATAGGCGATAGAATGGAATTTTGTTTTAAAATGTTAACAAAAAAGTAAAGCAAGAAAGCAAACATTTCTGGATCTTTTACTTTGGTGATACAAGGATAAGGCAGAAAAGGCTGTGTGGTCACCATCTTAGGGCCGTGGGGACAAGAGAAACAACTCTCAGCCAGTAGAGTGTGGACCAGTTCAGGTGAAGTCTTGACAGCAGTAGGTATACTCAGTTACTTTCCATAGAAAATCATCTGTATACCACATCTGGTATATTGTACCCACGTATCCAACCTCTAATCCAAGATAATGATCTGAAAATTTAAAAAAAATACAGCTAGTTTGAAGCCTGTCTGGATCTAATTAGTTTTCTCACACATCCAAGAACATATCTGGGAGATTTCCAGAAGAAAACATGGGATGCTAACTAATACAATAGACTGTGGTTTTAATGCTTCTAGGGGAGAAAAGAAGAGTCAGATACTGGGCTTCCTGGCTTACAATGGGAAAAGATCTCCAAATGTCACAAGGTTTACTGAAGAGAAAGCCCACTCAAATAGATTGCAGACAGTGGGGTGCTTTACAGCAGGGTCATATTGTTCCTGAATTTATTTAGGAGCTTTAATAGTTTAATAGTTTCCTGTGTGCTAAGTTTAGATCCTAGCTGTGTCAACTCACTATCTGAGTGGTCATTACAGTTTGAATCTGAAGCATCTCCCCCAGACTTGTGCTGTAAATAAATTGGTAGGGCTATTTTGGGGGCTTCAAACACTTTAGGGAAGTTGGGGGCCTAATTTCTATAATATTTATAATATTTATAGAAATTAAGTGAAATTTGTCGTGGCCAAAGACACATAGCCAACCATGGGATAAGAATCAAAATGATAGTCTGAAAGAATACTGAAGTAATTTCTCTAGTATGTAGAGAGATAAATTCCTCAAGTTGTGTGAATGCTTTGAGTGATGGGATCCTAACCAAGTCCAGGAAGAGTTGGCAGACATGAGGAAAGGCCCTTGGTCCTGTAAAGGCTCGATTCCTCAGTGTAAGAGAATGCTAGGGCGGTGAGGCGGGAGTGGGAGCATCCTCATAGAAGCAGGGGGAGAGGGGAAGGGATAGGAGGGTTATGGATGGAAAACGGGGAAAGGGGATAACATTTGAAATGTAAAACATAAAATATCTAATAAGAAAAGGAAAACAAAACACAATTCTCAAGGTAAAGATGGATCTACCACCAGGCTGAGGATGCTAAGTGTCTGGTCCTTCTGTTCTCACTAAGAAGATTCTGCCTAGGCCCTGCAAGGAACTCTGGAAATGTGCTGTATGCCTTTACAACATTTGCCAATGTAACATTGCTTTTTTTTTTTATTTTGTCTTTTTTTTTCAAATGTAATAGTTTTGTGTGAAATAAATTAAGACATGTCTCTTCAAAATATAGAATCAAAATGAAAACTGAAGGCTCTAGCATTTTCTCTCCAGTCTCCTTTTCTAGAATCACCAACCACAGTTACAGCAGAGAGGTCCTAACACAGAGCCTGCTAAGTCAGGAGGGCTTTACAGAAGTAATGTGAAGATCATAAATGGTTCTGTGTATGTAGGAAGGGAGGAAGAAAGAAAACAACAAACAAAGCTCCCCACATTGAGGCCTTCTCTTCACCTTCTACATTGTTTCCAAAAAGTGTCGATGTCTAGAGTCTCACTGCTAGGTATCCACAAGTGTTCTAATCAAACAGAGGGCCTTCTTTGTGGCCATGTGTAACATATAGCACTCCACAAATGAAGAAGATGCCAAACGACAAAATAAATCCACCCACATCTGTTCCTTGTTTCAGTCAGTATTGGATATCAGTATGTTTAGAGTGATCGTAGAGCAAAATTGTTCTATATGCAAGTAACCCGATTTATGATAGTCTCACTTATGCTTCTTCAACATTAGGATGCTGTGAACATCGTGTGTGCCCTGTAGAAACTGTATTTTTCATATTTTTAATTTAGATCCTCTTCAGGATTGACAATATGTAGCAGGACCCTCTCTTTTGTGCTGTTAGGTAGTGACTGGTTTTCAGTCACTCCAACAATTATGGGAGACAACACTACAGTGTCCTGTGTTGCTAAACTGTGGTGTGGAATACATGTTATCGAATGCATTTTCTTTCCTCTCTTTTTCTTTTTTCTTTTCTTTTCTTTTCTTTCTTTCTTTCTTTCTTTCTTTCTTTCTTTCTTTCTTTCTTTCTTTCTTTCTTTCTTTCTTTCTTTCTTTCTTTCTCTTTGAAACAAAGTCTCACACTGTAGTCCTGGCTGGTCTGGAACCCTCTCTGTAGACCAGGCTGGCCTCAGACTCACAGATGCCCTCTTGCCTTAGCCTCCTGAGTGTAGGGGTTAAAGGCACCCACCACCATGCCTAGCTTATTAGTATGTATTTCAACATACAATGGGTTTGCTGTGACATAAACACATCCCAAGTTGAGGGATATTTGTAATTAATAAATAAGTGCTGGGGTGCTAGAACAAAATGGCAATATTCACAAGTCATGCTCAATTTTGGCTCAACATGACAACAGTTTTGAGATGTTAAGAGCCAGAGTGAACCTGGAACTTAACTCTAAATCCAAGTTGGTGCAGGCCACCTAATTCTGTTGCACTGTCTTTTCTGAGGCAGGAAGGAGAAGAGATTGATTCTAGCGGTTAAGGTCATTGCTATGATGGATCTTTGGTGTGTTTCTGGGCTCCTTACCTCTTCTCCCTTTTTGGTAATAGAACTATTTCTTTTGGTGGGAATCCTCCTTCACACCTTTATCTATATGAGTTTGAGAGGCCTCCATTCATGATATCCTAGCCATCTGTCCAGAGAAAGGTAAGAAGCCAATGCCTAGACATGTACTTTCCTGTGGACACAAAGATGACTCAAGGGAAGTTCATTCCTTGGAATTTCTTTAATAGATCTGAGATGTAGGACTTTCCTCTGGCCCTAGGACTGTAAGAACATAAACTAAAATGGCTAGGCTTCTACTGGAAAAAGTATCATTACTTGGTAACAGTGAAAGAAGGTGTAATGTGTTCCTGCTGGAATTGGCCCCTCTCTTAGATGTCCCCAGAGACAGTTTCATCCCTGTCCTTGTATCTGAAACTAATACGAGCTGTATTTCTGTCCCTTTAACCATAAATCCTGACTAATATGGAGGGGACCTTCAAGTTAGTACACTCAGACAAAACAATTGATAAGAACAAAAGGACAACAAACATATCACCTATCCACTAGAGAAATTTTCAAAGAAATATGACCCAAACAATGAAAACCAAAAAAGTTAGAGTTCCTTCACTGTGGGCTGAGCTTCTCAATGAAACAAATTTGAATCCATTACCTCTATACTTGTTCATGCACTTAAAAAAAATTTCCATGGTATTTTAGAAGATGTACAAAGTTCAGTAAAAACTGTTTTCAAAAGGTTGTATGATGCAGCTAACGCTGCTGATGGTGCTAGGGATTATTTTCCCAGAGTCACTTGCTAGCTGTGTGTTGTCACTTCATCTCTGCAAGTCATAGATACCTTATAATATTGGTATCATATGAATGCTGAAATAAGAGCAGAGTTAAGAATATTCAGTTGAATCATGTACGTAATGATCCTGGTGCAATAACGGCTCTGTTTAATAGTCAACCCTCACAAACAACATTAAATTAACTAACAGGTCTATTGACTAATTTACTGATGCACAGATGTCACACATTTAGCTTTCACATAAGGACGTGTGTGTGTGTGTGTGTGTGTGTGTGTGTGTGTGTGTGTTTTAAATAGGTCCTCACTATGTAACTTTGGTAGGACATTACTTGTTCTGTAGCCCATGCCTACCTCAACCTCATGGAAATCCTCCTAGCTTAGTCTCCTAAATGATGGAGTTAGAGATGTATACCAGTAGATAGTCCTAGTCTTTTTTTTTTCTTGCAATTGTTTTTCAAACAAAAAAAGTGAATATTCTTTGTGGATGCATATGTTAACCACTCTGTAGACATGATAGTTCTGGTCTTTTCTGATCCAGTCTCAGCTTCAGTGAACCCCAGAGAAAGATGCCACTCGATCACTTAAATGTGTCATTTTCTATATGTGACAAACATTTGATAGTCCTAGTTTTCATATTTAATTTAGAACACGTCCTTTTAGTAATACTTCATTGTATTAATACAGGAGCCCTCTGGTGGTCAAAACCACTTCTGGAACAGACAATACATTACCTTTACTTAAGTAAAAAAAGAATTTATATAAGAACATAATGATTTCCATCTCACATACAAGAAGTGATGGGTTTACATATAGCATTATGGGGTAAATCATGTCCCTAACTTTCAGGTGTTAAATTCCTAATCCTTAGTATATCAGAATATGACTATTTGGAGATGCGTTCTTTAAAGAAGCAATTTCTTTTCTTTTTTTCTTTTTTTATGGAAAAGAACTTTATTCAGTCAGAAACCCATTTGAATAGACTCTTTTCCAGAGATCCAGGTCAAGCTCTGGAATAGAAATTTTTTGTCTAACCCCTAGAAATATTTTTCTTCCCCCTTTACCAGTGAAGTACAGCTACTCATGTGGCCTCTCCTTTCTTTTCTTAATCCAGTATTATAGATGTCCATGTAGGAAGAGGAGGTTAGAATATAGACTTGCACAGAGAATGTGATGACATGGTAAGAAGATAGCCATCTTATGAGTTAAGGAGTGAAGTCACCCCTATAAACCGTTCAGCTCTTAAACTGTGAAAGTATGTATAAATATCTTTATTTCAGACTTCCAGCTTCTAGAACTCTGTCAACACAAATTTCTATTGTTCAATCGACCTGGTGTACCTAAGACATACAGACATAGATCTTGGTTAAGAGATGACATCAGTTTTTAAGGAAATTGCACCAGCATCTTCTCTGAGGTCCATTCAAATATAACCTGGAATGCTGCCCACCATAAGCAGGCTGCTAATGAGTTTAGGATAAAGTGTTTCTTTCTAGATGCAAGCCATATGATATTTACCTCATTTCAGGTTCAAATATTAACTCCTAAAAATAAAATTAAGAGAGCTGTCTGAGTAATGCAAATACCCTGATGTAGTTCACCAAGATTTGTCAAAAATAATACAAGCATCATCTTAATTAATTAATCATATGAATAATTCTATTATAAAATACTATTTTCATAATTTGTTAACTTGCTCACATTTCTTTCTCATACTTCCTAAGAGTCCGCCTTATCACTGCTACTTTTGTTATTTTGGCTTGGAAAGATGATGACAAAAGAAGAAGTTGGTCCAAAGAACCATTTCAATTCAAACCTAGGCTTTTTGGCTCCCCTTGCCCACTGGCTGCTGCTGCTTCGCTGCTTTACAGGAACCCTACCTGCAGTAACCTTAAAGTACCTTTATCGTATATCATAATCTGGGAAATGGCAGCCAGTTGTCCCACTGACTTGTGTTTACAAACAGAACCAAAACAAGGCATAGCTATTAATCTGTAAAAGTGAATATAAAAGTTTTATGAGAATCTCCTTTCCAAAACACCAACTTGGAGAGGTATGTACAAATCTGAGAAGGTTTCTACAAACAGTTAAGATGATGAGAATAAGTGAAGAATCTTGCCATCCTTACAATTTCATGTGGTTGGTTTTCAGTAAGCGAGCAAGTCTCAGATCCAAGGACTCAAGCAACTTCAGTTTTGAAAATGGAGTTGGGCTGCTGATGGTTTTATCTGTATTGTGCATGCTTAGACTTCTTTCTTTTCATTTTTCCCTAAACAATATAATGTAACAGCTATTTCCATAGCATTCACATTGTGTTGGGTGTTAGAAGTCATCAAGAGACAGTTTAAAGTCTGTAGGAGGATGTATGTAGACTCTATATGAAAATTGTGTTGTCCCTGTATATAAGAATTTGATGAGTTGGATTTTACAGCAAGGTCTCCAACAGATACTTAAGAGTCTTGCATTTAATAAGAACTAGTGTGATTTCTCCACATTCAGAGAAGAATAATTTTAGGAGTTCATCACAGCTGATTCTTAGTTTGATGTTCCTCTCTTGGGGTTTCAGGATCCATCACTTTGGGCTTGAGGCCATACAGAACATCCTGGCAGGGGCAGTATGTCACAGATGTTCCTCACTTCATGTCAGGCATGAAGCAGAGGGAGAAGGAACAGGAGATAAGCCATTCCGGGCATGTTCTCAGGACCCTACTTCCTCCTTCTTTCTACAAGCTCCCATAACACTGTCATATTCTGAATCCATCAAGGGCTTAAACCATAGATTATCTCAGAGCCTTCAGAATCCAATCACTTCCCCAAAGTTCATCATCTGACAAGACTCAAACATGTAATTCAGTGAAAGGCATTTCATATTCAAATTATAAAAGGACCCTCAGTTGCATTTTAATAAAAAAATGACTAAGTAAATAAGAATTGATGGGGAAATCATGTAGCAAATAGAATTCAGCACTAAGAAAGTGTTCTCATGATGGTTAATTAAATTCAAATGAATGAAACGAGTGCATTAAATACAATAATGTCTGATTGACACAAAGCCCATTCATCCATCATGATTTAATCTAGGGCCAGGTGATTGTTACTTCTAGATTTTCTGTGAAAAGAGAATGTGTTGAGAAGATGTTATTGTGTAAGTGAGAATGAGTAAAAGCATTTTCATCTTGCATATGCAAAAACAATTGTTTTATGAAACCTTGGCTCATTTGTTATAAACTAAACATACCTAACCCATTATGCAGGTTCAAAGGAGCTGTGTGCTCAGTTTGTTAAATCAGTGAATACATGAATATAAAGTGCACAGCTTTTCTACTCCTCAAAGAAGGCCCCAGAGTATGTCTGCACACCAGGATGTTGATTCTCAGAGTGGGCCTCAGACCAACAGCTTCCACATCACCTGGGAATGTGTTAAAGATGCTAATTCTTAGGCTCTACCTCAGATCTACTGAATTAAACACTCCTGGGGTGGGACTCAGCTGTCTGTGTTTTAATAAGCCCTCCAGGGGGTTCTGATGAGTGCTCAAGTGTAAGAAAGCTGTGCAAGAAAACAGTTGTTTTTTAGATGTGTGATTGTTCTTAACAACATTCAAAGGCAATTGAATTGTCTGTCTGAGCATTCTGTTCTTGACTTCTTTTGCTATTCATAAAGACTCTTCTCTGAATTAAGGGAGAGGAGCCATAACTGGGTGTTTGCCTGCAGAGGTGCTGAAAGGCCAGTCTGATGCCTATTGTCCTCACAGAGGAATGATGCTTACTCGGACTTTGGGCTTGGCAGATCTGATGATATCAGCTGTGGAAATGGATCAGTTTGCGGCTCTCAAAGGATTGCAACCATTTCCAAATCTATTTCATTCTTTCTCTTATTTAAGTCGTATTGCAAATGAAATCTAATCCATATTTCCCCTAATTTACATTTAAAATGATCCCAATGTTATGTTGGTAGGAGATGAGTGAGTCCCCAGGAGACCTTTTGAACCATGGAAACCTTTTTCTTCAAAACAGGAAGTTGCACTTTACCCAGAGCAAACAAAGTTTAGTGGAGAAAGGCCTGATTTGTATTTCACTTTCTTATCCCCAAACTCAGAATATATTTAATTTTCAAAACCTATTTTCTCCTACATTCCCCAGTATCATTCATCACATATGCTGCCCTTCCTTCTGGTATAACACAAGTTGTGAGAGCTCTAATCTTATTTCCATAATCATATTCACGGAATTCTCTGAATGCACTAGTTACACCTCAGTTTAATTCAGTTCAACAACCATTTATTGTTGTCTGTGCAAGGAAATGGAACTGCCTCTGGGGAGGGAGGAGGTAGAAAAATATTTCAGACATGAGTTGATTTCAGCTGAGAAATGACTGTTTGTCACACTAAATGTATTTTGGTCCTCATTTGTCCTCATTGTCTGAACATTAGACAGACACTATATTGGATTTCAGAAATTTACTGGTAATTCTAAAGGGGTTCACTATATTTGGGAACAAATAATCTAATTTGTGGTTAAAGGAGGAAGAAACAAAAGAGGAGAAAGAAGAAGAGAGAAAAAGGGTTGCTTTTGTCACAGAGTAACTAGAGCTGGAGAAGGAAAGGAGAAATGGATGGAGGGATAATTGCCACCTGGCTGGGCCAGGACAAAATACAGGGCCACCATCTTGTATCCAACTTTTCTATGTGTGTTGCTAATGAAATACTTTGCACATACCTCAGTGCAAATTTCTCCTCAATGCAACCGTTCATTTACACAGCCAGGATTCAGTCTCCCAAGGTCTTGGACAGTTGTTATCTGCAGCATGTGGCATAGAGGCCCTGTCCTGATTCCCTTCTACACCTCCTTTCTCTGCTTCTTTGGCTGATGTAATGTGAACTGCTGGAAGCACCATAAAGAAGTTAGTTTCCGATAATCCATTGAGACTTAGAAGCTTATAAGCCCTTTTCACTGGTGAGGGGGAGCAGGAAGATAGGCAATGTAGAGGAAGAGTAAAACGATTTGGAGAGGAAGTGAGTTGGTCCTAAAAATAAACAATAACTGAAGGACAAAGTTATCCTGAGCCCTGAGTGTAGGGTCAAGTCTAGTCTTCTTTTCTGGATGTGAATCTTCTGGAGAAGCCTCCCTTTGGATGGATGACTTGAGAGAAAGGCCCTCCCTGTAATTCTATAGAGAAACAGGACCTATGACCAGGAGAGCAGGATAATGTCAATGTGTTCAAAGCACTTCAGCAAGCCAATGTGCCATAATTTGGAGTATCACTGTATGACCTCTACTGTTCTCCATATCATGACAGGAGCAATATCAAAATGTTATCGTAGGGATAAGAATGAAGGTTAATGATGGAGAATTTACCTATCATCTATCTATCTATCTATCTATCTATCTATCTATCTATCTATCTATCTGTATGTATGTATATAATGTATATAATATATAACATGTCATTAATATATAATATATACTATGTATATATTTTATATTAATATATTATATGTGTATGTATATGTAGAGACAGAGAGAGAGTTGACAGACCACAGACAGACAAAGACAGAAGAGTATATAAGACAACCTTTCGTGTATCTTTAGGAAATACATGGTTGAGCAAAGCCAAGAAGAGAATTAAAATCTGTGAAGTCTTTTTTTCCTTCACACTGTTTTTCCCCCTATAACTCTACTACCTCCATACCCACACTACATTTCTTATTCTAGATATGTTTTTTATTTATACTGAAAGGATACCCTAAAGCTTCTGTGTATTGCATATGAATTCAGAGTCCATAAACTTTAAAATACTATAGATCTGATTGTTCACACTCTCTGTCAAGTAATTTTCTCAAGGACATACTTCAAAGTTCTCTATTGGGGGATAGGTGGAGTCAAAGAAAAGTCAATATTGTCCTTTATAAAACAAATGTGTGTTGTGAGCTATTTTAACTCAGGGGTAGTGTCTTGTGGAAACTATGACTGGAAATAACACTTGGATTTATACTATTTTGTTTTTCAAGCCAAAACCTTGGGTGGGGGAATACAATGTACTATTTATCCAGAGTAAAGGCAATTGCTTAGTGCTATCATTTGAAAGGATGGGATTAAAATATGTGTTCCTTTGCTGAAAGTAGTTTGTAACAATCAACTCAGTCTACTGTTCACTGGCAAAGAACCTACTACAATTTTCATATAGGTACTTTGATCCCTCTAGAAAGAAATTTCAGGGTTTTTAAAATAAGAATTATCAGATTTAAATTTTTTCCTGGAAGTATATGATGTGAAAGCAGCAAGTCTGGGTGTGTGAGCTTGGTGGTGAGATAATTCTCATCCATTTCCCTTCCTAAAAAATATAAAACCCTCAATATATTCTACACACAAGGTGTTGTTCATCATATTTACATTTTAGAAAAAAAGTATAAATTACTCTTGTCTCTGCTTTCCACATTGATGATTTGTGTAATGAGCCAAAGAGTTAAAGCTCAGGAAAAAGTCTTCACTAACAGTAAACTAAGGATAATTAATAGCAATTTTTAGAGGAAGGGAAAGAAACCATTACCCAAAGGCTGGATAATTGAATTGTATGAACTTGTTGAAGCTTTATTCTAGCCGTAAATGCATTTGCAAGTAATTATCACCCACAGCATAAATAACTTTATAATATTCCACCTGAGTTAACATTAATCAGATTTGCAAAGCACCAAGGAAAACAAGCAATTAGGTGATTCTTCATTCAAAAAGGCGTCCTACTCTGCTAAAAATAATTCCACAATATTAGAAAGAATGAATAAACAGAGGTTGGCAATGGACAGCCCATGGACAACTCCAGGAGATGTTTCACGAGATGTAGAAAAACCATCTTCTGTAATACCTTAGCTCATGCTTTCTCTGCTGTTCTGAATAACATGAGTTTGGAATATACAGAAGGCTTAGAACTAGGATTATGCCTGAGACAATTGTTATAAGTTCCTCTTGAATAGCACCCGAAGTAATCTTTTAAAGAATCAAGTTTTCAAAAGGCCCTCTGCCACGAGCTTCAACTCTATGATAGGACAAACCTCAAAGAAGTCCACATATTGCTGTGAAATTCCTGAGCTCAATATTCCCTTGAAAGCAGTGACATGGGTTCTAGAGTGCTGGCTCAGTGGTTAAAGGTGGACTATGATCCTGCAGAGGACAAGAGTTCAGTTGTCGCTACAATGATGGGTAGGTAGTTCACAAGAACTATAACAGCAGCTCCATGGAATTGACATCTGATTCCCTCTTCTGGCTTCCATGGGTACATGCTTTCATTTGCATACATACAGACCAGTATGTAATGTGGACTGGTCTGAAATTTACTATATACCAAACAGGCTGCAAACTCACAAATTCTAAATGCCTCTGCCTCCCAAGTTCTGGGATTAAATGCTTACAGCACTACGCTTGTCCTAACATATTCATAATTATTAAAAATATAAATCATTTTTAAATAATATGAAATGGAAACATGAAGTAGTTTATAAATGATCTAAATATTACAACTCCATGGCTTTTAATTCAAACGAACTCATTTTCCTTCTTCCTAACAAAATTTCTTGATGCTTTGCTGAATCTAATCAAATCATTGTTGGGGATTCATTTTTCTAGAATGATCAGAACATAGGACCAAACATTCTAAAGCCCAAATAAAAAAGAATGTCAATATTTGGAGTGCTAATACAGTGCCCTGGGTATTTTGTTTGTTTGTTTGCTGGGGGAGCATGGGGGCAGGATGTAAACTTGACATAAGCTAGAACTATCTTGGGAATGGAATCTCACTTGAGACAATGCTTCTATCATACTGCGCTGTAGGCAAGCTTTTGGAGGCATTTTCTTTCTTTCTTTCTTTTTATTTTTTAAATTTTTATTGGATATTTTCTTTATTTATGTTCCAAATGTTTTCCCGTTTCCAGGTCTCCCCTTCAGAAACCCCCTATCCCATTCCCCCTCCCCCTGCATCCATGAGGGCACTCCCCCACCCAACCACTCCAGTCCTTGTGCCCTGGTATTCCCCTACCCTGGGGCATTGAACACCCTCAGGCCCAAGGGCCTCTCTTTTCGCTGATGTCCAGTAATGGGTGGCTCTACATGTACTCTTAGGTTGGTGATCCGACTCCCGGGAGCTCTGGGGGTCTGGCATGTTGACCTGTTGCTCCCTCCAAGGGACTGAGAACCCCCTCAGCTCCTTCAGTCCCTTCTCCAACTCCTCCACAGACCACCGAGCTCAATCCAATGGTTGGCTGCGAGCTTATGCCTCTGTATTTGTCAGGCTCTGGCAGAGACTCTCAGGACACCGCCATATCAGCCTTCCATCAGCAAGCACTTCCCTGCATTCACCATAACATCCAGGTTTGGTGGCTGTATATGGGATGGATCCCCAGGTGGGGCAATCTCTAATTGAATCTTAGGTATTCCAAGCTTTTGGGCTAATATCCACTTATCAGTGAGTATATACCATGTTTGTTCCTTTGTGACTGAGTCACCTCACTTAGGATGATATTCTTAAGTTCTATCCATTTGTCTGCGAATTTCGTGAAGTCGTTGTTTTTAATAGCTGAGTAGTATTCCATTGTGTAAATGTACCACATTTTCTGTATCCATTCCTTTGTTGAGGGACATCTGGATTCTTTCCAGCTTCTGGCTATTATAAATAAGGCTGATATGAACATAGTGGAGCATGTGTCTTTATTACATGTTAGAGAATCTTCTGGGTATATGCCCGGGAGTAGTATAACTGGGTCCTCAGGTAGTACTATGTCCAATTTTCTGAGGAACCACCAAACTGATTTCCAGAGTGGTTTTACCAGCTTGCAATCCCACCAGCAGTGGAGGAGTGTTCCTCTTTCTCCACATCCTCTCCAGCACCTGCTGTCACCTGAGGTTGTGATCTTAGCCATTCTGACTGGTGTGTGAGGTAGAATCTCAGGGTTGTTTTGATTTGCATTTCCCTGATAACTTGTTGAACATTTCTTTAGGTACTTCTCAGCCATTTGGTATTCCTCAGTTGAGAATTCTTTGTTTATCTCTGTTCCCCATTTTTTAATAGGGTTATTTGGTTCTCTGGAGTCTAACTTCTTGGGTTTGTTGTTTATATTGGATATTCACCCTCTATTGGATGTAGGATTGGTAAAGATCTTTTCCCGATCTGTTGGTTGCCCTTTTGTCCTATTGATAGTGTCCTTTGTCTTACAGAAACTTTGCAAATTTATGAGGTCCCATTTGTCCATTCTTTATCTTAGAGCAAAAGTCATTGGTGTTCTGTTCAGGAACTTCCCCCCTGTGCCCATGTGTTTGAGACTTTTCTCCATTTCCTCTTCTATTAGATTCAGTGTTTTTGGTTTCATGTGGAGGTCCTTGTTCCACTTGGACTTGAGCATTGTACAGGGAGATAAGAATGGATTGATTTGCATTCTTCTACATGCTAAAGGCCAGTTGAACCAGCACCATTTGTTGAAAATGTTGTCTTTTTACCCACTGGACGGTTTTAGCTCCTTTTTCAAAGATCAAGAGACTGTAGGTGTATGGGTTCATTTCAGGGTCTTTAATTCTATTCCATTTATCAACGTGTCTGTTTCTGTACCAATACCATGCAGTTTTTATCACTATTGCTCTGTAGTACAGCTTGAGGTCAAGGATGCTGATTCCTTTAGAAATTCTTTGACTAATGGTTGATTTGGAAAGGCTCAGCACACTGTTGGGGATGCAGCCCTCCCCCACCCTTGACTAGGCAAGTGGTCCTGGTATAAACGAGAAAACAAACTGAACAAGCCAGGAGGAGCTTACTGGCTTCATTCAGTATGAAGCACTCTTCCAGATTCTCTGCTCCAGCTCTTTCCTCCAGGTTACTGCTCTGACTCTCTTTCATGAAGAAGCAGTAAGGTGAATACATCCTTTTCCTTCCACGTTGTTCTTGGTCATGGTATTTTTCACAGCAATATAAACCTAACTGAAAAACACATATGATTTTTTTCTTTCATTCATTTATTTATTTTTGACAGAAGATCTGACTCTATATCCCAGACTAGCATGGAACTCACTATGCAGTCCCCTTTGCTCTCAAAGTCAGTACAATTCTCCTGCCTCAGTCTTCTGAGTGCTTGAGCCACCATGCCCGGATACCCACAGTCCTTGTGGATAGGAAACCAACTGACACACGGGTTGAAATGATCAAGGCTTCTAGCCTTCACCTAGGAGAGGTGAACTGCTAGGCTCTGATGCTGAGAAAAGAGGATTTCAGCCAGGCTCAGTCATAATTATCCCAGCTGTTTGTGTGAGGTGTATATGGGAAGTCTTGCCCTAGTTCCTCTTAGGAATGTGGTCCTCTGATGAAAATATCCTATCTGCTTCCTATCTAAGTCTGTTTGGGAATGCATACCTATCTCTAACGTTGTCCATATGCCTTTTCAAGATCACTCAAGGAACTTGTTTGTTGTGTTAATGTTAGAAACTCTATTCTGATTATTTAAGAAAGCCTAATCAGCAAAAGGCATCAAGTTTTTAGAGATTATTTTTTTCTTATAACATACAAGGTACTGTCAAGCAGAATTGTTTAGTTTGCATTTCTTTTATTTCATTTCCTATTTGCTAGGGATTGGATGTTTGCATCCCAAATCCACATGTTGAGGCCCCAATTTCCAATGCAATGGATTTTTGAGAGGCAATGATTTCATGATGTGGGGGTTCTCATGACTGAGAGTATTCCCTTTATAAGGAAAGGCCTAGGAGACTCTCAATTATTTTTTTTTACCACAAGGGGGTCTAAAATGAAAATGGCTGTCTACAACCAGAAGAGGGATTTCACCAGGACAGGACTTCCAACCTCCAGAACTGTTAGACATAAATAAATGCCTGTAGACTAAGCTTATAATGCTTTGCCATAACAGACCAGATGGACTAAGGTACCATCTCAAAATTTCCATCACAACTGAGAAGTATAGCAACACAAGCACAAATAATTCACAGGTAGTTAATTACCAGGGTTTTTTTTTCTATATAATTTCTATGTGTGTCAATTGTTGGGGAAACAGTTTTTCTTTGCTGGTCCCCAATAAGATGTTTTGTGTTCTTAAGAATCCTACCACAGAGGAAAGTGGTCCTAAACAACATGATGATGCCCATAAGTAGTAAGTAAAACACTGTGCCCAGGAATCCAGTTATATTTCCCTGGATTGTTTACTCATCAAAGATCAATTTATATCCCAAAGTACCAGTCCTTGGACCAATTAATATGGGTTACAGACAGAACCAGAATTTAACATTATATATAAAAAGGATGCTTCTTCATGAGATATTTTTATGTAAAGTTTTATAATTATTATAAAAACACATATGCATATTAGTCAAACATTTTCAGCTACCAAACTACTTAATAGTATTGTCATTTGCATACATTTGTCTAGCTAGCTAGCTGTTTTCACACCCAGGCCTTATCACAAGGTATTAAAGAACACAGAAGTGGAAGCTCTGGGTTCCAGCTAACAGTAGCCTGGCACCTCTAGGATATTCTTAGTAATATTTCATATACTGTTCTTTAAAAATTGCACTCGGAGGAAAATAAATTTAAGATTTTGTGGTTGGCAAAGAATGTTAAAAAAAATGTTCCCTTGTATTTCATGAAGAAAAAGCTATGGCTATCTGGAAATACATTTTTTAACCCATAATTTTCCTGTTACATTCCTATTTCCTTTTGTATGAGGAATGTATGGGTCTACTACTGCTAATCTGAAAGAGCTAATTTTTAATAAAATATTTGATTCCCCCTGCTAATATCAACACCTAGCAATATTGAACCTTTACATCAGGGAGACAAGAGACAGCCCCAGAGGACAATTCATCACTTCTTGGGTTTTCTGAAGACTCACTCACAGCTATTGTCACATGATTATAGTTCAGGGGTTAAAGGGGAGCAGAGTTAGGCATCTGTTTTATTCATCTTTGTCTCAGAGAAGAACAAAAGCTGTTATTTCTTTGATATTTTTGAAGGACATTTGAAGGTTTCTTCTTTCACATTAGACCCATCATTTGTGCTGCTATCTGTGCAGAATATTGGCTTCTAGATACAAAATCAAATCTATCAAATTAAAAAAATTACAAAGGGTTTTGCATGGTTACTCAGGGTACAGCAAAACAAACACACATCCCTGGCAGTGTCTGCAAACATTTTAGTACATCTAAGAGATTAGTACAGTTTTCTGGGGGTGCTGATCGGTTAGAGAATTACAGGGCAGTAGGGATGGTCATGTTTCACCCCTTTAACACACATAATAATTGCCCTCCCTCCACCAAAATATATCTGTCGAGAAGTGGGAAGATTTGCATACAAATATATTCCAAAGAGCTCTGGAATTATCCACATGACTTATTGCAGCATAAGAATAAAGAGTCTTACTACTAGGTACAAATCATGCTTATGTAGTTGAGAAGCATGTTTTTGTACTCATTCTGTCCACAGATCTGTGGGTGGGTTGTCAGGATGTATCAGTCAGATGTCTTTGCTTTGTCCTCTCAGCTCAACTTTGCTCCATGTCTTCCCTGCTCTCTGCCAGGACTCTGTAGGTCTAGACTACATCAACAGGGCTCCATGGCCTCTTGCCCCCAATTGTGTTTGACCCATGGAGAACAGTTTCAGAAGATCAGTGACAGAGGAAGCAAAGGCAGTGTCATTATGCCACTGGCTATCTCTTTACAGCCTGGGAATATGTCCTGATCATCTCTTCCTGGGTATGTGAGTCTGGGGCAACTTACTAGCCCCCTTCTGATTCTGTGACCCATTCCCTCTCCTCAACCCTCAGGCTAAGGCAAAAACAATTTGGCTGCTAGGAGTTACAAGGTATTGCACTCCCCTTTGTGATTCCCCTGTGCCAACTCTGCAAATAAATCCTTCTCAATTATCCTCTCCTGGGTGTGTCAGCTGTTCCTCATTAGAACTCTGCTTGAGACATCTACATAATAGCATATCTGGATTTTTCAGGGACACCTAGAAGACAGTATATATTGAGACACATAAAGCCACAAGATGAGCATGGAGTCTGGAAGCTAAGTTCCAGGTGGGGAGTAGCAGGGAGAACGACTCGCTTTTTTATAATTTGTAATCTACCTCCATCATAGTTCTTCTGCTGCACATGCATGCAGAGAAATGGTAAGATATTAATCCAGGAAAATGGGACTACGTTGCCTACTGCAGGACCCTTTCAGGAAACTTCAAAAATTGAGCTTTCAAAGTCCCTGGTTGATTGAAGTTCTTGTAAAGATAAACTTCCTCCAGCTTTACTTTTTAGGAAAGTAAGGGTTCTTTGGACATATTTCCCCAACTCCCTGTTCAAAGATTTACTTATTTATTATTTGTACATATTTGTGTATGTGTGTATGTGTGTCTTCTTAAGTTTATATGCAGCACACGCATGCACATGCCCACAGAGGCAAAAGGGTTTCAGATTCCCTGAAACTGGAGTTATGGTGCTTGACATCACAATCAAGATCGAAAGACATCATCATGTTCAGATACCATGTTCAGATAGGACCATGTATGTTTCATCAAACTCTACCCACTCTAGCAGATTCTTGGGGAAATGGCAAAATAGTCATCTGTAAGACTTATGGAGGTCTGCATAAAGAGAGAGATCAAGAGTTAATAGTTATTTTTGTAACTTAGGCTGTATAAGTTGTAATTCTGGGATAGAACACATCAACATTTAATCTCTAAGAGAATGTTTTTCTTCCTGTCTCGCCTATTCAGCACTGGAATTCAGAAACTAGGCACCTGCCTCCTATTTAAAAATATGTATATTGTGTCTAGGCTGATGAGAAAATATTCTGGGAGGAATTTCTAAAACTAGTACACAGTTATTACGTTTTCTTTGATCCTGTACATAGATTATTCTGGGTATACTTTGTTACACTCTATATTCAATGTTTATACAAATACACATGTGATACCTCAGCTAAAAAACATGTTTTCTAAAGAAGTAATGTTTTATTTTAATTCTATGTGTAAATCTAGAGATCTGGAATCCAGACATGATTGTGCCATGAAATATCTACCTGTCCCTTGGCGATTTGTCACCTGTCAGGGATGTCTTTTCTTATTCTCTAAGCTTTGTTGCCCTTATGAGGGGTTGGAAGTAGATAATAGCTACTGTTCTCTTCAATTAGGACAAAAGCTCTCACACTTGACCATGAGAAGATGGAGGGTTCCAGTTATACTAAATTCTGCTAAAGTATATGTCTCCATATATACTCATAACTACACAGTTAGTTGTTAGTCACGATACCAAGGAGTGGGGATATTGCATGGAGCCCTGAGTTTAAACCTGCACTGCAAAGCGAGGCAGGAAAAATTCTACGTGATAACTCCAAAGCCATTGTGGCTTACCACAGTGTTATAATTTGAATGGGAAATGTTCCTCATAGGCTCATGTGTTTGAACACTTGGATCCCAAACGGTGGTACCTTCTGAGGGGCTGCAGAAACATTAAGAGGAGAAGCTTACCAGCAGGAAGTAGGTCAGCAGGGACACATTCCCTGTTCTTTAACAATGTGACTGGCTACAAGCTGTCTGGACATCAGAGCCAGAACCATGGAACTAGTTTTTCAGTGAGAATAGTCTTTGTCCTGACTTGCTTCTATCTAGTACTTTGTTGCAGCAATTACAAAAATATCATAAATACGGACTATTAGTATTTTCTTCTAGTACAGGGATCTGAGAATTGGTCTCAGTTTCGAGATTCAAATTGGGTTCAGATTTACTCATTTTTTTTTCCATTCTGACATGTTGTTTTTTTCTCAGGTGGCAGAAATTTAAAAAGCAAGGGAGTAGAAAAATGAAGGATATCTTTGGGTCTCAATGCTGGTATCCTTTTTATTTCTACCTACATTCCTTTGGTGAAGGCAAACATTATGACAAAACAAACAAACAAACAAAACAAAAACAAGTCAACAGTCCATTAGTCCATAATCTGCTGACTTTCCTGAGATGCGCTGCAAAGACACATGAGAAAGAATGTGGACATCTAAGTCCATTATATGGAGGGAATCAAAAAGTAGTTCACTCTTCTTTCCCATTGGCTATGAGGTTCACCTGGTGATGTCTAAGCCTTTTAGCCTGTCTGGTCCTCACATACAGCATTCACCCATACACTATTCATGGATTCTCAGCCAACCAGAGTTCTATCTCTTTGAAATGAAGCTACTGGTTCTTCGGAAGGAAGACCTTGCCATTGGCCAGCCACCCAGGACAAAGCTGAATTAGTATCAGTAGTTTGAGTGTACTCCACACAAGAGTGAGGTGCGTACTTTTGGAGAACCCATCTACATTGAGGACAACAAAAAAGCTGACTTCAGAGGGCAGACACAATTTATTCATCCTGACATAGCCCCAAATGATTCCTCAGCAAAAGAGATTTCTCATTTCTTCTCAACAGTTCTGATATAAGACATACAATAGAAAACTGTGGACATTTGCTGCAATTGAATGTCCAGAAGGGCCAGTACAGTTTGTCACTGCCAAAAATGCAGGTGATCATAGTTAAAAGTAACAGAAATTTTGAGTTTCACTTATCACTTAAAATCTATCAGAGTCTCTTGAACCATGACATTAATTCTCACTTCTGTGAAGATGTACATTCAAGTTGGTGTCAGGAAAAGCACCAAGTTACCTTTCTCAGAGTTCCCAGATCCCTCCTGGGATCTCTTCCCAGCTCCCATTTTGACCTCTAAAATTTGCAAGTATTAATGGAAATGTTGGCACCATCTGAACTCAAGCTGTGGGCTGTACCAAGGGACCTTGTGACTGTAATTTTTACTTTTTTTTTTAATATGTAATCTGCCAACACATATACCCATAATGTAAACTTACTGGGTTTGGGTTTATAAATTGGGTGTTCTTGGCAACTCTGAGACCTGCAGGGAAATCACTCTGTCATTAACAACTCAGTTTATTTCATGAGTCATTAGTGAAAGAGAGGTGGTGGGGGCAAGGAGATGTAGCTCAACTTCGATTTTTCTTATGAGCTTCAGCCTAAGAAAGATGTCTCCTTCAGAGGTCTAGACCTCCCTTCCATAGACAGTCACTCACAACGACTGTGAGAAAGCATCATGGGCTGTTTCCAGGCTGACTGGCAGCTATGACTTCATTCAGCTGCCTGCCTCCCTGTCAGGCCAGACAGCTCCAGTCAGATGAACTGAGTAACCAGAGTCAGGGAAGAAAGCTCCCACAAACAAGCAGCTGGCCAGCAGCCAACCTGGTCATCTCTCAAGAGTGAATCAAGCTAAAGTTCTGCCTGGAAAAGAGGCTATCTTCAAAGGACATGAAAGGAGTTCAAGCATGAACTCAGACTTGTAGAGAGACAGGATTCTGTTTATGCAGTTGCTTTAATTAATATCCTTTCTGCAAACCATTCTAAGATAGTGTGGTGATGATATTTTTTATGCTAGAAGATGAAATAAGTGAAAAATAGCTTTCCCTTTCAATAGGAAACACAGAGTAAAATCAAGAAGTGTACAAAGTTAACCATTATTCTAAGAATGAATTCTAACATTTTCCGATTCTAGCAGTGAGCACTGTGGGGGAACATCATACCACATTCTACCCAGACTGCTCTGTTCTTACTGATAGTTGGGCCTTTTGAATTTATTTGTTTATGTCTTAGAATCTCTGACTACATACAAATCTTAAACTTTGTAGAGATTTATTAGCACAATGTTCTTCATAGGCAGAAGACAATACAAAGAAGTGTTATTTTTTTCCTTTTATCAGGTCACACCAGTGATTCTGCATTCATTATCCACTACTGTGTAACAAATTACTGCAAAACTGTCTTAAAACAACAAAATGCATTAGCTTTCAATTTCTGGGGGTCAGAAATCTTGACAGGTGTTGTTGAATCCCCTCACTTAAGTGTTTCACGAGACTGACATCAAAGTGATATCTGGGCTGTAGTTTCACGTGAAGGCTTGATTATAACACAGTCCTCTTCCAAACTTTTTCACATGACTGCTAGCAGAATGTAAGTCCTCATCGGTTCTTGGATCCAGTAATTGTTAGCTCTTAGATGCAAGCCTCTTTTGCTTCTCTGTCAAAGGGACCTCACCAGAGGGCAGTTTCTAACACTGCAGTTTGCCTATCCATGACAAAGACTTCAAGAGAGGGAGAGAGCCTCTATGAGGGACCACAAATAAACAAGAAGTTGGTCTTTTGCGGCCTAATCTCAGAAGTAAAGTCTTGTTGACTTTTGTTATAGTCTGATCATTAGTGGACCCCCACTAAGTTCTCTCCCACTCAAGGAAGTGAATGATACAAGACAAGGATCACTGTGGGCATCTGAGAGGCTGGCCAACAGAGATGTCCTGGGTATTTAATAAAATATAGTTTGAGGTAAAAAAAAATAATTCTTTACACAAACCTACTAGAACTTGGAACATAAACATATGCTTTTCCGATTGAACTAGACAACTTTAAGGTTCTAACTATTCCAACAATGTCACCCTTGCTGAAACTAGTTTTCAAATCATTTTGAAAAATTCTTCTGGCCTTATACCAATACACATAAATACAACACCAATTGGATTCAGTTGGTTATGAAAGAAGACATGTAATTGGAACAGGGAATGCAGCAATTGGGGGGGCTCTCTGAGAGGAGTTGGAAGAGGAATGGGGGTTAATATGATGAAAATACAGTGCATATATGTATGAAATTCTCAAAGAATGAATTAAATTTTTCTTTTTCCATGTCACTTGCAGTGTCTGTGATACATTCTTTGTACTCAATTTCCTCTATACTCGAAATTATGGTGCTTTAAAAAAAAATTCAATGAAGGTAAATTGTAATAATGGAAAGAGATAAGAGCCATTCAGGTAAGTAAGATTAGTGATCATGGTTGATAAACTACTTTTAATCTTAGCTTTTGTAAACATGCAATAGAAACATTGCTCTCTTTATGTGGCTCATAAATTGGCCTAGAAGTCAGTGCCTGAAAAGGATTATTTTGACTTAATTTTCCTTTGGATGCTTAGAATCTGACACTCATCTGAAAGTTTCAGCCTGCACCCTTCATCACCATGGCTTGACTTACATGTTTATGCTTTTTCCTCTGCAAATGATTTGCAGGGCAGATATAAAATATAGGCCACACTGAGGCAGAAAGGAATACTGGAGATACCCAGCGGCCTCCAAATTTGGCCTGCAAAAAGTCTACTCCCCCTCAGGAACAGACAGTGTACTTTTACAGCACCATAGACTGGGATTATCATCTCTATATACATCTAAGACCTGATTTGTGTCTGCTGTTGAATATGCATGAGGTTAGCAGGCTATCCCTGCCCCCTAAGACCTCTTCAGGACTGAGAGGAATCTGAGAATACTAACAGCTACCACCTTTAATCTGGTAGGGAGAAGATGGGCAGAAAGAATTCCATCCCAGAGGTAGAAGGTTTACTTCTGAAGGTCACATCTAGCACCCCCCCTTCCCCGCCCCACGCCAGCACTTAGCCTTCAGGATTGTGAAGTACTTGTAAGTATAATGATTCCTAGTTGTTAAAATAAGTGGCTCTGATTTAGGATCTATATTCAAACTGTAGAACTCTGATGTCTTTCTTTATCCTTGATGAGTTTGAGACAGACTTTTGCTGTCTAGGGATAAACTGGTCTGAAACTTGTGCTGAACCTCCTGTTTAAGCTGTATCAGTCATCATACCTGGGTAAGATTGTAAGTCTGTTTGGGAGCAGTGTATTTGTTTGTTTGTTTGGTGCCATCATAGAGCTTAAATTAGAGCTTTTCGAGAAATAGCTCGGTGGTACAGAACCTTGCCCTGAATTTTAATTTCTAGCACGTTCCATACTCACAGCTCCAGGGATAGTCTTGAGTGTTAGTCTTTCACTGACCTCTCAATAGGTGGTAAATGACCTTAACTTTATGTTCCCATTCCTTTGGCCATTTTCCCCAGCACTATATGTCATTCCCTTTCCTCAAACTTAAATATTAAAGCTGCTAACCATAATTTCTCTAATCCTGGCCTTCCTGGATTGAGAATGGCATGATTGCTCCATATTGAAGAAAGCTTTTTAAAGCATAGAAGTAGGACTGTCTGTGCTCATGGCAAGAAACTTCTGAGTAGAGTATGCAGCTGCCTTCATGAAAGTAAAATAATAGGATCATCTTCTTTAGCAAGTCTTATTTCTAGATTTCTTCCTGTACCATTTCACTATAAGGGTGAGCTCTTCTGCACGTCATGGACCAAAGTCTCATTTCTTAGTGGTGAACCGTCATATTGGTGACCTCTAATGAACTGTATCTCCCTATGCCTATGCCCCTGTGTAAGGCCATCCCACAAAGACTAAGAGTTTATCTGAACTGCTTTGGCCAATAGGATTCAAGTATAATATATTGCAAGCAGAGCCCTAAATGCCTCTCACTAAAAATATTCTTTTAGAATTTATGGGAAGCCATGGCCATGCTGTAAGGAAACTAGCAATCATTAATGAAGTCTGAGAAACCACATTCTTTTCCCTCTGCCCTTGACTGTAGATGTGATATGACTATCTGCTTGAATTCTGCCTTGCCTTCCCAAAATAATGGACAGTAACCACGTTTCTTTTTATTGGAATCTTCCATCCAGCAACAGAAATGAAACTAGAATAAATATTGTTCAGTGTTTTTCCATTCAGAACAGCTTTCTGCTATAGACATTACCATATGATCCTGAGTATATGGTAGTCTTAGTTTGTTTTTTATTGCTGTGACAAATACCAATGACCAAAAGCAACTTCAAGAGGGTTTATTTCAGCTTACAATTTTAGTTCATCATGGAGGGAAATCAGGGTAGGAACCCAAAGCAAGAATTTGGAGGCAGGAATTGAAGGACAGACTGTAGAGGAGCACTGATTACTGGCTTGCTCGTCATGACATGCTCACCTGCTTTCATATGTACCCCAAGACCACCTGCCTAGGAATGTCATCACTCACAGTCAATCATCATTCGAGAAAATCCCCCTAAGACTGGCATACAGGCCAATCTGGTGGAGGCATTTTCTCAATTGACGTTCCTTTTTCCTAGATGTCAAGTTGACAACAACAAAACGAAACAAACCCTAACTAATACAACATGCAAACAAAATAGGTATAAGTTTACTGGAAATAATTCGTTAAAGAGTCCATTTTAATACAATATAAATAATGTATTATATACACATATACTTTTATGTTATTAAAGATGAAACCAAGTTTACATACTAATGAAAAGATGTGCTTGTCTATTTCTACATAAAAAATTAAATATTGGTGCTCAGTAGGTAAAGTGGTTACTGAGGATCTGAGTTTGATCCCCAGAGCTCATGTAAAAAGCTCATGGTCAAACAGGCTTGTAATACCAGCATTGGAAAGAATAAGAGGGAGAGATGAACCAATCTAGCTGGATTAGTAAGCCTCAGATTCCAGTGGAAGACCCTGTCTTAAAGATCAAAAAGAAGCAACACATGAGGTTAACCTCTGGTTTCCACATGTATACACACACACACACACACATACACACACACACACACACACACACACACACACTGTATACAAAGGTCTCTACAAGAGCACACACACACACACACACACACACACACACAGCATACAAAGAATTAAATTTTGTCTGAGTAGAGCACCTCCAAAGATTTTTTTTTTTAGAGTTGATTATTAATTTGCTTTTTTCTTGTCAGTGTTGAAAACACTACTTCACATTCAATACATATTACAAAATAACAGAAGTCTCCTTAGGACTACTTCAGAAATTTTCAGAAATTCAGTCCTAATTCAATGCTAATCTTTATTTACCTGTTTTACTGAAACTCAACTCAGCAATTCAAAGAACAAATGTTAAAATCAAACATTTTAAAATATTACAATCCAAACATATACTAATTTGGCAGTTACAGGCTCACAAATGATGTTAGAAAAATATTTAAACTCTTTTTTTTTCTGTGATTCAACCATTATGTCTCTTAAAGAACACAAAGCTTTGTACATTCGGTTAAACACATTTAGCTAACCCCAATGGAGGAGTTAGGGGAAGGACTGAAGGAGCTGAAGGGGTTTGTAACCCCATAGGAAGAACAACAATATCAACCAACCAGACACCCCAGAGCTCCCAGGGACTAAGCCACCTACCAAAGAGTACACATGGAGGGTCCCATGGCTCCAGATACATATGTAGCAGAGGATGGCCTTGTTGGGCATCAATGGGAGGAATGGCCCTTGGTGCTATGAAGGCTCAATGTCCCAATGTAGGGGAATGCCAGGACAGGGAAGCAGGAGTGGGTGGGTTGTGAGAGCACCCTCATAGAAGCAGGAGGAAGGGGGATATGATAGGGGGTTTGCAGAGGGGAAACCTGGAGAGGGGAATAACATTTGAAATGTTAATAAATAAAATATTCAATATAATAAAAAAAAAAGAAAAGAAATCTGAGTTGAAGTGTTTTAGGAAGCATTCACTGGCATTGTGGGACTTGAGAACATGGGCAGCACAAAATATACAGTTGTGTGTTCAGAAGCAAGGTTGTGGTGTGATCATATGATACAACATGGGAAGTGCTTCCAGAAATACACAGACTCACTAGACATTTGTTTATTTTGGTTTTTGTACGTTCAGAAACCATTTACTGTTGTCAGATTTTTCATCATCTCCACATTCAGTTATATCACCCTAGACAGGATCACAACCCACTGTTTAAGAAGCTATAACTCAGAAAGCGAGATGGCCCAGCCAATAAAAGTACTTGCCACAAAGCTTAAGAATATGAGTGTGATGTTCCAAATCCAAATGGTGAAAGAAGGTAACAATTTCCCACAGGTTGTCTTCTGACTTCCAGATGTGTTCTATCATACCTGCATACCCACAATGACATGCACACACAAGTATATACACACAGACACCATAACAATAGTAGCAGCAATGAAGTTTTTAAAAGAAAGTAGCTACAACCTAAGGGAAGAGACACAAATCTGTGTTGGGTTCCTGGCCCAACCAAGTTTCCAGCTGAATGCAGCCATATGCATGATGTTACAGAGAAAGTGGTCCAGTAGAGCCTGTTGACTCAGAAAACCATAAGAAATTAACTAATTATTGTTTTCACACTGAATTTGGAATGAATTGCTTCTTTTTGGTGGAAACTCTGGGCATGGAACTCATGACCCCCGCCATACACACTTGGTGTTGATAGTCTACATCGAGAGCTTACTGTCTGGTTGCAGGGGATGGATAGACAGATGCATGGTTGGATGAATGAATGGATGGATGCCCTTACATTGTTTCATTTTGGCCAATACTGGATGCCTTGTTTCAAATTGTAAATTAAAGGTGGGTGAGTTCACTTTGAGAAAAGTTTGTTCTTACTGAAGAATAATGAAAAAAGGGGATCATTTTGATGCAACGTCTAGGATTGCTCCCTACAAAGCCGCACAAAAAAGCTCCTTCATTCTTCAGGTCATTCCTTACTTGAACAAGCTTTTATTTCCTTTAATATTCAAGCTCATTCTTTGTAGCTCTTTAGTGTTTTTTATAGTGTTCTGAATCGATTCGGGATTCTTTAATGCTGAGCTACACTTCTGGCTCCATTTAGTGTTAGTCTTACAGAAGTTCTCAACCTGAGTGTCATGACCCCTTAGGCAAACCTCTATCTCCAAAAATATTTACATTGTGATTTATAACAGAAGCAAAATTACAATTGTGACATAGCAACTAAAATAATTTTATGGGCGGAGTCACCACAGAATGAGGAAGTGTATTAAAGGGTCACAGCACTAGGAAGGTTAAGAGCCACTGAGTTAGAACATGCTTTCTGCTATTTCTCAGTTTGCTCTTCTGGATTCCTGTTTCTCCTTTCTCCTTCCTTCTCAGTGCCCCAAAGCTGAACTCCATGGTACTTAGCACTTGGGCTCATCCCATGCCTAGATTTTGCTTCAGTTAGGCAATGTGAGGCCCTGGCAGGAGGTCAAAAGGTTATAGGACAGAAGCCAGGAAGTATATCCCACACTCACCTACTCTACCTCCCTATAAGCCACAAGTAACCCTTCTATCCATGTTATGTCTCTTTGTCCCTGTTCTGTCCCTGTCTCGTTCTCTGCCTCCCTCTGTCCCTCCGTCCCTCCTTCTCTTCTCTTCTCTTCTCTTCTCTTCTCTTCTCTTCTCTTCTCTTCTCTTCTCTTCTCTTCTCTTCTCTTCTCTTCTCTTCTCTTCTCTTCTCTTCTCTCTCCCTCCCTCCCTCCCTCTCTCTCTCTCTCTCTCTCTCTCTCTCTCTCTCTCTCTCTCTCTCTCTCTTTTTCTGGGTTCTAGTACCAGTGCCCTGCCTCAACTCTTTTAACGCACCAGGGAAGAAAGTGATAGCCGCTTGCTCACCTTAGTCCCCTGGGGTGTATCACCAACCATGCCGGTTCTAATAGTTGTGTCCACAATTCTAGAAAGGGTTTATTTCTCTTCCAGTTTACTAATAAATGCACACATAACTGTTAGTACTATCTTCTCCCCTACACAAAGGCAAGAGTCACTTGCTGATTTGGGCTTGTTCTATCCAAAACTAAAAAACAAAAACAAACAAAAAACCAACCAAAAAAAATCAAACAAGCAGTAAGGAGATAGAAGAATCAAAATAGCCCATGTCTCTGAATGTCAAGGGATAAAGGTGTGCCTATCTCTGGGATGTAATGCCTAGAAGTGTGTGACGTGTCATAGCATTTACAGAAGATACACAATATAGATGGCTGAATTCTAGCTCTTTGGAGGAGTCTGCCCTTCCAACAAGCCACTGGCTTTGGAATAGTATTTCTGGGCCAGCAACAGCAGAGTATTAGGGCCTAGGGTCCTTAGGAGCCTTGAGAAGTTTCAGCAGTGGTGGTCATGATACCCATATAACAGTAGTCATATTGATATCATGAGAGACTTTTCAAAAGTGTCTAAGTGGATGGACCTTTAACAATTGATAGAATGTGGGGGACAGCTGGCCCAATAGAAGATGCTGGGTCTTTTGCCAATATGGCTCTCAAGCTCTCAAGTCACTTTAAATTTTATTTGACAAAGAGATATAGTGAGATTCAGTTACTTGATGATTAGAGAACCACTTTGTACTGATATTATTTCCCACTTGGAAACATTGATAATTTTACTTTCAAATTTCTTGCACATGAAACAAGATTCTGCCAACATACCAGAAATAATCTAGATTCTCCTGCAAGTCATAAGCTAATCTAGTCTACGAGGGTATAACTCATAACCTCAGTTAAAAATCAATGATATTATCAAGTCCAGCCACAATTGGATCACGGAACAGAAGACGTTTAAAGTGCTGGAAATTCTGTTTTTTTTTTCTTTCTGTGCTTTTCATTTGTAATAGACATAGTCACAGAATAGAGAACTTGAACATGCATGATAAAATTCTGAGGTAACTGAGAGACTAATAATTTTGCTGTATTATTTTTCACTCTCTACAAAGAAAGGAAGGAACTGTCTAAAAACACAAAATATTTTCAATAGAGATATTTCAAAATATGTCTCTAAAATATGGCCACATCCTACCAATGTATAACATGGCAAAAATATGAGTCAGACTATCTATTATGAAGACTGACAATCTAGAACCCTTGTCATTTCTCAATTATACATATATATATATATATATATATATATATATAGCCTTGGGTTATGAGTCTTAAATTTTTCATACTACAAATTAGAGCTTCAAGGCTAGATGTGGAAAGCAACACTAACTCTACAGTCACATGACCATAGATCTGTATATACTTCATTTTGTTAAACGTTCACAGTAACTCTGGGTGACAGTTATCATTCTTTGAGTTTATAAATAAGAGAGTGAGGCACAGCAAGGTTTCATAGGATGCTCATTGTATTATGGTCAGAAAGCCACAAGGTATGGCATTTAGCTTAAGTTCATGATTTTACAAATTACTCCAAATTGAAAATGAAAACAAGAATGTATGCAGAACTATGAAAATAGAGTAATCAACATTTTTAGGAAGTTGATTCATGTAAACTTTTAAACATTTTATTTTGAAATAAATCTTATTATCCTAATTTACTAACACCAACTCAATTAGTTTTGATAGTGGCTTGTTGATTCTTGTTTTTTTTTCTCTCCAGTACTGGGGATGGAACCTAGGGCTTCATATAATCTAAACATAAACTTCTACTCAGCTAAATTCCCAGGCCCATCCAGCTTAATTAGGAGTAAAAAGAGTGAATCCAGGGAAGCAGGGTCTCATTCCACCTCTCTCTCTATCCTGTTGTCATTCCTGGTGACTTTTAGAAAGACTTTGCACATGTCAGTTTTGCAAAGTGATTTCAGTGACTTTGCAACAAGGACTTCTATCAAAATCTACAGGGAAAATGGTTTATAGATTCATGCAGTTCTTCCAAAACATGTGCTATGAATTCTAAAATAAAACCCCCTCTTCTTGCTGAAAAAGTCATATGGACAAAATTTTAAAATGCTAATTTGTGTTGAATGTGAAAATAAATAAACTCCCAGCATGCTGTGAGTACAGTTGAGTTTTCTCATCTACCTCTCAGATAGAGCCAGAATTATTCCAACTTACTCTTCACTCACCATGTAGATAAAGCATTTTCTTTCTTGTCTGACTTTCCTTAAAGGAACACAGACAGATACCGATCACAGGGCAGTAGAGAACTCACCCAGTATGCTCTGGGCATAAATCTGTGTGAGATCAATAAGGAATGAGGGATTTAAAAAAAAGGCCAAATGAATGAAAACGACGAAGTGTCATATGTTAAACCTAGTTCATCTCTGGTCTATTTCTTATTCCCTATATGACCTTTGCCATGGAAACTGGGTCACCATGGCAAGGTAGATGGTGCATGTACTATTTATCTCTGATAAATCTGCTTGTTATGCTGGGGCTAGAACCTGGGACCTTCCAACATGCTCAGCAAATGCTCCTCCATAGAGTGACACCCCCAGCCCATCTCTGGTAGAATTTTCCGCAGGTTTCTGAATATTTTGCATAGGGTGAATCTGCTTCTAGAAGAGAAATGCTAGTTTCTCCCGAATAACCTCTAGGAGGCTTAAGCAAAGATTTAGTTATTCATGTAAATCAAATCACAGGTGTGAAACTGAAGCTGTGAGAGTCTAGGTGTGTGTTAATGAACATTAATGTCTGTGGAAAACAGTGCCAGTTTATTTTTTTTAACATAGCTTTGACTTGAAAAACGACCGATGTGGGAAAACTCACAGGAGGTTGGCATGTGTGAAGATGGCAGGATTCACAGCTGAAGGAGACAAGGGAGATGAAATGCTGGCATTTGTACCCTGCTGCTTATCTCCAGCCCACTTTCAGCTTAAGAGCAGCTGCCAGTGGATGACACAGAACATCAGGAGAAGCAGGTAAAAAGAATTAAAGCCACATCACAGATCTATAGCTGTGTCCTTTGGACCAGTGTCCGTTGGTGCCTTGGAAATGATTAACAACTAGCTCTCCAGGAAATAAAAAACTTGATCTCGGGCAGCTGCCAATTTCTGTAGTGTAAGTGTTCCTCCCACCATAGCCAATCTCTAGATACCACCCTGACCTCATTGAACATAGGGTTTGAAAGAAATAGAAAACTGGAGTACACAACTGAGTGTGGCCCTTCCTTCATAGTTTCACTTCAGTGGGACATACTTCTGGATGATAAAAAACTAATTTCTTTTCCCTAGACCAGGTTAGTCTTTATGTTTTGCTTACACTACCTGCTCTATGTCAAACACTTCCCTCACCCAGCTATACCTTGCTCATCATTTAGATCGGCACACTAGTGTTCCGTAGCTACCAAATCAAAGTTAAAAAGGTTTCCCTCTTACAGCTCTGGATACCTCCTAAGGCTTTGGTATGGCCTAAGTATGTCTTCCAGGGATCATGTATTGAAATTTAATCCCTGGTATGAGGTAGTAAGAGGGTAGAAAATTAATCCACCTGTGTATCCAAAAAGAGATTAGAGAACACACACACAAGTATATGTGCATGTATATGCACAGTAATATTACCTGTCTCTTACCATGTAGAGCCCTGTATCACATTGGGACTCTGGCAGCAAGAGTTCCATGGATAAATTGACCTTGGACCCCCATAATCATGGACCAAAATAAACCTCCTTTCTTTCTGGCCCATTCAGTGTGTGGTAATGTTATTGGCAACATAAAATGGACCAAAACACTGCCCAATTAACATTCCGTCTTTAAGAGTTTGTTTATATTTCTGGTGACTTCATGAGAGCAAAGAGTGGGTCCTATCTCTGGTATTTTACCTTGTGTCTAGTACGGAACAGGGGTTAATAACCACAATACGTTTGCTGACTGAAACAATGGGGGAGGGAACAAATATCACAGATACACTTTGAGTCACCATCCATAAGCTGCCTCTACTGAGAAACACAGCAAAGCAGGTTGACGGAGTCACAAAAACACTGTTGCAGTGTGAAATGTGCTAAATTTGTTTTGTCAAGTTGATTGCAAGTCATCTAATTTGTTCTCTTGCACAAGGAGGGGAGTCATTAATCGGGAGTCAGCAGATTTGATGCAAAAAGGGGAACAACATGTTCAACATTTTGCTGGGTAGTTGTCTCTTAGCATTTAATAAATGTTCACTAATACTGATCATTTGATTTTTCTCATATGTTTATCAAGTTACCTATTTACTCAGAAAAAAAGATTTTCCAATCCATAAGCATACCATTCAAGGATACCATGTATGTATAAACAATGAGTTAGTCATTTCTTACCTGTCCCTTTGCCTGTCTGCCCTGGCAGCTGCTCCAGTGAGTAAGTGCAGTGACTGGAGGTGAAGGAGTTACCTGGAAGAACTCTTTTCAGAGATTATTATGTGCATTTTTGTTAACCTCATCTCCAGTCACCATGTGTCTCCTCTTTGTTCCTCTTTGTTTGTATCTTTCTGGGATATCACCTCATCTTGGTGTATTCTCCCATCCTCCTGCATCTCTCTTTGTGAGCTCCAAATGCCTTCTTCACAGCAGTCACACACTGACCCCAGGGAGACAAAAGGTAAACTAATGCAACCTAGAAAACCACTCTAATTAACCTCTAGAGTCCTCTAACAAAGCTGGAATGCCTCCAATCACCAGTTACCTTCACAAGATGCTTCCAAGTGTGCTGCTCCCTGAGCCCTGGTGTTCTAAATCATTAGAGAACAAAACATGTAATTCGAAGTGTTTTTCTTTAATTGCTTATTCTGAAAAATCTTTGTTTCCACCTAAGTGTATGATTTCTTCTCATAGTATTCCCACAAACATATTCCACTAAAGGAGATGAAGAGATGGCTCAGCAATTAGGAGTGCTTATTGCTCTTGCAGAGGACCCAAGTTCCATTCCCAGCGCCCAGGTGACTCACAATTGTCTGTAACTCCAGCTCCAGGGGATCTGATGCTTCTGGCTTCCTAGGGCAACTGCACTTAAATACAAATCCACCCCCACCTCCACAAGTTAAAAATAGATCTTCTTTTAAAAGGCCACTCAAACAATTCCAGCATAACTCCAACTAAAACATGCTATGGAAGATGTGGACTAACCTAGAAATCTGACTACCTGTTAAGACTGGAATATGAAATGACTTCATGGCCCACAACACCCAGAGGAAGCTCCATTCCCAGGTGCTTTAACACACCCAGGATCATAGCATCAGAAGTGAGGAGGACACAATATTTGTCCCAACACTTCGAGTAACTGGGAACAGCAGAATCCAGGGACCCAGGACCCCACCCGACCAGTGGCATGGGTTCCTTCAGATCTGGGCCTGTGCCCTGAGCAAACCTTGGCACAAACTCCTCAGCCAGTCCCACAACACCCAGAAGAAGCTCCACTCGCAGACACAGGATCCCAGGAGCTTGGTCACACCAGTATCTCAGGGTCCCAGAGGCAGCTTGACTCCTAGGAGCTCAGACAGACCCAGGATCTCAGGATCACTGGATCCCAGAATCACAGGATCTCAGAGACAGCTTGACCCTGAGAAGTTCTGACACAACTGAGATCACAGGAAGGACAGGCTCCAGTCAGATGTACTAAGGGCAGGTAGCACTAGAGATAGCCAGATGGCAGGAGACAAGCATAAGAACATAAGCAACAGAAACCAAGGTTATTTAGCATCATCATAGCCCAATTCTCACACCATAGCAAGTCCTGGATACACCATCACACCAGAAAAGCAAGATTTGGATCTAAAATCACTTCACATGATGATGATAGAGGACCTTAAGAAGGTAATAAATAACTCCCTTAAAGAAATACAGGAGAACACAGGTAAACAGGTAGAAGCCCTTAAAGAGGAAACACAAAAATCCCTTAAGTGATAGAAGAAAGAATCCCAGGTGTAGAAGATACCATAGAAAACATTGACTCAACAGTCAAAGAAAATGCAAAATGCAAAAAGCTCATAAGCCAAAACATCCTGGAAATCCAGGACACAATGAGAAGACCAAACATAAGGATTATAGGTATAGAAGAGAGCGAACATTTCCAACTTAAAGGGCCAGCAAATATCTTCAACAAAATTATAGAAGAAAACTTCCCTAACCAAAAGAAATAGATGCCCATGAACATACAAGAAGCCTAAAGAACTACAAATAGACTGGACAAGAAAAGAAATTCCTCCCATCACATAATAATCAAAACACCAAATGCACTAAACAAAGAAAGAATGTCAAAAGCAATAAGGGAAAAAGGTCAAGTAACATAAAAAGACAGACCTATCAGAATTACACCAGACTTCTCACCAGAGACTAAAAGCTAGAAGATCCTGGGCAGATGTCATATAGACCCTAAGAAAACACAAATGCTAGCCCAGGTCACTATACCCAGCAAAACTCTCAATTACCAGAGGTGGAGAAAACAAGATATTCCATGACAAAACCAAATTTACACAATATCTTTCTACAAATCCTTCCCTACAAAGGATAATGGTTGGAAAACACCAACACAAGGAGGGAACCTATACCCTAGAAAAAGCAAGAAAGTAATCTTTCAGCAAACCAAAAGAAGATAGTCACACAAATGTAATTCCACCTCTAACAACAAAAATAACAGGAAGTAACAATTACTTTTCCTTAATATCTCTCAATATGAAAATTAATATTACCAACATATCCTAATAGACTGAAATTCAAAAATATGAGGAATTAGAAATTTATTGACTGTCACCCAGTGGTCTCTCTAATTTGGTAATTAGAGAAATAGGTCCAATATTTTACAATCCATATAAACTTTCTGCTTGTTTGTACATGACAGTGTCTTGCTGTGTACCACATAATGGTCTTGACATCATGCTTCTCCTATCCTAGCCTCTCTATTAGTAAGACTGTTTATTTGATGTTTTTACACTATACTATGGTTTTCAGAACAGTTTACATATTTCAAAATTATTTATATAGCCAAAAGAAACATAGACAATTAATTTGGTTGGTGGCTTATAAGAGAACAACAAAAAGTGAGACTGAATATTTTGCTTGATATTTATAATTACTGTATCAACTTTGAAGAAGATGACCTTATAAGTTACTCTTTTCTGAGATGAATGCTTTCCAAAATCACAGACAATGAATTAGAATCTTACCCCCACCTAATGTCTCTGGATGGCCTTTCCTCCAGTCTCTGCTCCACACTTTGTCCCCGTACTTCCTTTAGATAGGAACACTTCTGGGTTAAGAATTTGGAGATGAGTGGGTTCTTTTAACTATAAGGGAATAACTCAAAGCTACCTGTATATCAACAAGTGTACACTAGAGGATTGACTTTGCTCAGTTTTGCTACAAAGAAAGAACCCTTTGCATGTACGCATGGCCACTGATGTGTACTGCAGGAGAAGCTTCTGGCAATTCTGTGTCCATACCCTCATCTCCCCACAGGGAATTATGACTTTTAATGTGGATTCTGGAGCTCTAAACTCAGGTATTCAGACTTATATGACAAGTCACACAAGCACACTAAGCCATCTCTCCAAACCCCCTTTTATCTTTCATAAGATGCTCTCTTCAAAATGTGTTTAGGGCAAATATACTGGGGCATAACAGGATGTTTATTTTGCTGAAGATAAGTGTATTAATCCTAGACATAAAGTTTTGCTGCCTTGCTGAGGCAAATGCATTTCTGAACTTTTCCAGGTTTGGATGGCAATCAACACAAGGCCTCCGCACAAAGCCACCATGAATACTATTCATGGAAAGAGCCAGATTGTTGAAAGGGGACCTGCCCTTTCAACGTCCAAACACAGTTAAACTATTTCTTAGCTGCAAACTTTTAAATTTGTTTGTAAAACTCCTTGTAGTCCAGAAATAAGCCCTTTATGGTTAAAATACATAGCTATTGTATAAAGACATACTATGTTGAATAAAGACATTAGTGACTGGTAAGGATATCTTTAGAAGATGTGGAATCTCGGGTGTCTTTTTTCATGGCTGTTGTGTAGGGAATAAACTTTTCCTTAGACCAGAAGCCAGATTTGAAAGGTAAAGGCTTGGGATGGATGGTAATTTGTTAAAGGCTCTTAGAAATCCCTAGACGCTCCGCCATCTTTGCTCCAGTGACTGGGAGGTTGGGACAGCCAGGTTCTGAGACAGACAGGCATAATGTCCTTGGGTCTCGGGCGGTTTGTGTGTGTGCGGCTCCCAGGTGCGGGGCTGATCTGCAGTGACCAGCGCGCCAGCTCTGCTGTGGGACTTCTGCCTGGCAGAGGGACCCCGCACTGGGCGGGAGCCTACCAGCTTTCCTTCCGCGACCTCTGTTCCCGCAGACTGCGCTGAAGAGACAGGTACCCCAAGCTCCCTATCCCCAATATAACATCACTTGGGACACGGCCTGTTGGGGCTTCCATCTGTGCCCGAGAACGGGTCAGCGCTGTGGTCGTCTGGGTGCCAGATCGGCAGGTCATCGCGTCTGCAGGGTGAGCGGCGCCACGGAGAGTGCCCTCTGCCATCTTTGCTCCAGTGACTGGGAGGTTGGGACAGCCAGGTTCTGAGACAGACAGGCATAATATCGCTTGGGTCTCGGGCGGCTTGTGTGTATGCTGCTCCCAAGTGCTGGGCTGATCTGCAGTAACCAGCACGCCAGCTCTGCTGTGGGACTTCTGCCTGGCAGAGGGACGCCCCCTCCCCCCCCAGGAGAGATCACACACCCCTGCAGAGGGCAGGAGCCTACCAGCCTCCCTTTGGCGACATCTGCTCCAGGAATCCACTAGGCTGAGCCTTTAGATGTGCAAGGCCTCCCCAATATAAGATCACTTGGGGCAAGGCACATTAGGGCTCCAAAGTCACTCAGGAGCAGGCAGGCCCCAGAAATCGGTGCCAGGGGAATCCTGGTAATCCAGGGGGGGCAGAAATAGCTTTGCAGGCTCACAGGAGGTCCAACCAACAGCCAGGGGCAGCAGGACCAACTAACACCAGAGGTATCCAGATGGCAAAAGGCAAATGTAGGAATGTTACTAACAGAAATCAAAGTAATGTGGGACCATCCGAACCCAACTCTCCAACAGCAGCAAGTCCTGGATACCCCACCACACCCGAAAGACAAGATCTGGATTTAAAATCACTTCTCATGATCCTATTAGAGGATCACAAGAAGAACACAAATAAATCTCATAAAGAGTTACAGGAGACCATGAATCAACGGTTAGAAGCCCTTACAAAGGAAACACAAAAATCAAAAATCGCTTAGAGAAATGCGGGAGAACATGGATCAAAAGATGGAGGCGCACAAGGAGACAACACAAAAATCGCTTAACGAGATGAATCAACGGGTAGATGCACTCACAAAGGAATCACAAAATTGGCATAAAGAAATGCAGAAGAATATGGGTCAACAGATGGATGCCCATAAGGAGGCAACACAAAAATTGCTTAAAGAAATGAATCAACGGTTAGATGCCCTTACAAAGGAAACACGAGAACTGCTTAAAGAAATGCAGGAGACGATGGATCAACAGATGGAATCCCATGAGGAGGAAACACAAAAATCGCTCAGAGAAATGCAAGAGAACGTGGGTCATCAGGAAGAAATCCTGAAAGAGGTAATGCAAAAATACCTTAAAGAAATACAGGAAAATACAAACAAACAAGTGAAGGATCTCAGCAAATCCATCCAGGAACTAAAAAAGGAAGTAGAAACAACTAAGAAATCACAAAGGGAGACAACTTTGGAGGTAGAAAACCTTGGGAAGAAATCAGGAGTCATAGATGCAAACATCAACAATAGAATACAAGAGATGGAAGAAAGAATCTCAGGTGCTGAAGATTCCATAGAAAGCATCGACTCAACAGTCAAAGAAAATGCAAAATGCAAAAAACGTGTAACCCAAAACATCCAGGAAATCCAGGACACAATGAGAAGACCAAACCTAAGGATTATAGGTATAGATGAGAGTGAAGATTTGCAACTTAAAGGGCCAGTAAACATCTTCAACAAAATTATGGAGGAAAACTTCCCTAACTTAAAGAGAGAGATGCCGATGAACGTACAAGAAGCCTACAGAACTCCAAACAGACTGGACCAGAACAGAAATACCTCCCGTCACATAATAATCAAAACACCGAATGTTCTAAACAAAGAAAGAATACTAAAAGCAGTAAGAGAAAAGGGCCAAGTAACATGCAAAGGAAGACCTATCCGAATCACATCAGACTTCTGACCAGAGACTATGAAAGCCAGAAGATCCTGGGCAGATCTCATGCAGACACTAAGACAGCACAAATGCCAGCCTAGACTACTATACCCAGCAAAACTCTCAATCACCATAGATGGAGAGACCAAGATATTCCATGATAAAACCAAATTTTCACAATATCTTTCCACAAATCCAGCCCTGCAACGGATAATAGGTGGAAACCTCCAATACAGGGAGAGAAACAACACCCTGGAAAAAATGAGATAATAACTTTCTTGAATCAAACCCAAAAGTAGATAACCACTCAAACATAAAGATAGCGTCAAGAATGGCAGATGGCAATAATCACTATGCCTTAATCTCTCTTAATATCAATGGTCTCAATTCCCCAATTAAAAGACATAGACTAGCAGACCGGATACGTAAACAGGACCCAGCATTTTGCTGCATGCAGGAAACGCACCTCAGTGTCAAAGACAAACACAATTGTTGGAAAACAATTTTACAAGCAAATGGCCCCAAGAAACGAGGTGGAGTAGCCATCCTAATATCAGATAAAATTGATTTTCAACCTAAAGTCATCAAAAAAGACACAGAAGGACACTACATACTGATCAAGGGAAAAATCCACCATCAAGAACTCTCAATTCTGAATATCTATGCTCCAAATGCAAGGGCACCCTCATTCGTAAAAGAAACTTTACTAAAACTCAAAGCACACATCGCACCGCACACAATAATAGTGGATGACTTCAACACCCCGCTCTCTGAAATGGATCGTTCAGGAAAGCAGAAACTAAACAGGGACACAGTGAATCTAATTGAAGCCTTGGACCAAATGGAACTAACTGATATATATAGAACATTTCATCCTAGAGCTAAAGAATACACCTTCTTCTCAGCTCCTCAGGTACCTTCTCCAAAACTGACCATATAATTGGTCACAAATCAGACCTCAACAGATACAAGAAGATAGAAATAATCCCATGCCTCCTATCAGATCACTATGGAATAAGGGTGGTCTTCAATGGCAACAAAAACAAAAGAAAACCCACGTACACATGGAGGCTGAACAATGCTCTACTCAATGATAACTTGGTCAAGGTGGAAATAAAGAAAGAAATCAAAGACTTTTTGAAAGTTAATGAAAATGAAGGCACAACATACCCTAATTTATGGGACACAATGAAAGCAGTGCTAAGAGGAAAATTCATAGCCCTGAGTGCCGCCAAAAAGAAATGGGAGACAGCATACACTAACAGCTTAATGGCACACCTGAAAGCCCTGGAACAAAAAGAAGCAAATACACCAAAGAGGAGTAGAAGGCAGGAAATCATCAAACTCAGGGCTGAAATCAATCAAGTAGAAACAAATAAAACCATACAAAGAATCAACAAAACGAGGAGTTAGTTCTTTGAGAAAATTAACAAGATAGATAAGCCCTTAGCCAGACTAACCAGAGAGCACAGAGATAGTATCCAAATTAATAAAATCAGAAACGAAAAGGGAGAGATAACAACAGAAACTGAGGAAATTCAAAAAATCATCAGATCCTACTACAAAAACCTGTATTCAACACAACTAGAAAATCTTGAGGAAATGGACAATTTCCTTGACAGATACCAAGTACCAAAATTAAATCAGGATCAAATAGACCATCTAAACCGTCCTATAAACCCTGAAGAAATAGAAGTTGTCATTGGAAGTCTTCCAACCAAAAAAAGCACAGGTCCAGATGGTTTTAGTGCAGAATTCTATCAGACCTTCAAAGAAGACCTAACACCAATACTCTTCAAACTGTTCCACAAAATAGAAACAGAAGGAACACTACCCAACTCGTTCTATGAAGCCACAATTACACTAATACCAAAAGCACACAAAGATCCGACAAAGAAAGAGAATCTCAGGCCAATCTCTCTTATGAATATCGATGCAAAAATACTCAAGAAAATTCTTGCCAACCGAATCCAAGAACACATCAAAACGATCATTCACCACGATCAAGTAGGCTTCATCCCAGGGATGCAGGGATGGTTCAATATAAGGAAATCCATCAATGTAATCCACTACATAAACAATCTCAAAGAAAAAAACCACATGGTCATCTCATTAGATGCTGAGAAAGCATTTGACAAAATTCAGCATCCTTTCATGCTAAAGGTCTTGGAAAGATCAGGAATTCAAGGCCCATATCTAAACATAGTAAAAGCAATTTACAGCAAACCGGTAGCCAGCATCAATCTAAATGGAGAGAAACTTGAAGCAATCCCACTAAAATCAGGCACTAGACAAGGCTGCCCTCTCTCTCCATATCTTTTCAATATAGTACTTGAAGTTCTAGCTAGAGCAATTAGACCACAAAAAGAGGTCAAAGGGATACAAATTGGAAAGGAAGAAGTCAAACTATCACTCTTTGCAGACGATATGATAGTATACATAAGCGACCCAAAGAACTCCACCAGAGAACTCCTACAGCTGATAAACGACTTCAGCAAAGTGGCCGGATATAAAATCAACTCAAGCAAGTCAGTAGCCTTCCTATACTCAAAGGATAAGCAGGCTGAGAAAGAAGTAAGAGAAATAATACCCTTCACGATAGCCACAAACCATATTAAGTATCTTGGCGTGACTCTAACCAAACAAGTGAAAGATCTGTATGACAAGAACTTCAAGTCTCTGAAGAGAGAAATTGAAGAAGACCTCAGAAGATGGACAAATCTGCCATGCTCATGGATTGGCAGGATTAATATAGTAAAAATGAGCATCTTACCAAAAGTAATACACAGATTCAATGCAATCCCCATCAAAATCCCAACTCAATTCTTCATAGAGTTAGAAAGAGCAATTCAAAAATTCATCTGGAATAACAGAAAACCCAGAATAGCTAAAACTATTCTCAAGAGTAAAAGAACCTCTGGGGGAATCAGTATCCCGGACCTCAAGCTGTACTACAGAGCAATAGTGTTAAAAACTGCATGGTATTGGTACAGTAACAGACATGTAGATCAATGGAACAGAATTGAAGACCCAGAAATGAATCCACACTCCTATGGTCACTTGATCTTTGACAAAGGAGCTAAAACCATCCAGAGGAAAAAAGATAGCCTTTTCAACAAATGGTGCTGGCTCAGCTGGAGGTCAACATGCAGAAGAATGCAAATTGACCCATCCTTATCTCCTTGCACTAAGCTCAATTCTAAGTGGATCAAAGATCTCCACATAAAACCAGACACACTGAAACTAATAGAAGGGAAACTAGGGAAGAACCTTGAACATATGGGCCCAGGGGAGAATTTCCTGAACAGAACTCCAATAGCTTATGCTCTAAGATCAAGAATAGACAAATGGGACCTCATTAAATTACAAAGTTTTTGCAAGGCAAAAGACACTGTCAAAAAGACAAAGCGGCAACCAACTAACTGGGAAATGATCTTTACCAACCTTACATCCGACAGAGGGCTAATATCCAAGATATACAAAGAACTCAAGAAGTTAAACTCCAGAGAGGCAAGTAACCCTATTAAAAAATGGGGTACAGAGCTACACAAAGAGTTCTCACCTGAAGAATATCTAATGGCTGAGAAGCACCTAAAGAGATGTTCATCATCCTTAGTCATTAGGGAAATGCAAATCAAAACAACCCTGAGATTCCATCTCACACCAGTCAGGATGGCTAAGATCAAAAACACAGGAGACAGCAGTTGTTGGCGAGGATGTGGAGAAAGAGGAACACTCCTCCACTGCTGGTGGAATTGCAGGCTGGTACAACCACTCTGGAAAGCAGTCTGGCGGTTCCTCAGAAAACTGGGCATGACACTCCCGGAGGATCCGGCTATACCACTCCTGGGCATATACCCAGAGACTTTACCTGCATGCAATAAGGACACATGCTCCACTGTGTTCATAGCAGCCTTATTTATAATAGCCAGAAGCTGGAAAGAACCCAGATGTCCCTCAACGGAGGAATGGATTCAGAAGATGTGGTATATCTACACAATGGAATACTACTCTGCAATTAAAAACAATGAATTCACGAAATTCCTAGGCAAATGGTCAGAACTTGAAAATATCATCCTTAGTGAGGTAACCCAATCACAAAAGAACACACATGGTATGCAGTCACTGATAAGGGGATATTGACCCAGAATCTCGGAATACCCTAGACACAATCCGCATATCAATAGATTTCTAAAAAGATGGAAGGAGAGACCCCTGGTCCTGGAAAGACTGGATGTAGGGGAACGCCAGGACAGAGTAACGAGAGGGGGTTGAATGGAGAAAAGAGGGAGGGAAGGGGGCTTATGGGACTTTCGGGGAGGGAGGAAACGGGAAAGGGGAAGTGATTTGGAATGTAAATTAAAAAAATAAAATAAAAAAAAAGAAAAAAAAAAGAAATCCCTAGACATTGGGCAGAATTGTTAAATACAGCTGAGCTAGCCATTCACTGTATAAGAGTGCATGGCCAATGGAGAAAGTAGAAGCTCGAATCCAGGCTGCTGTCTGCTCCCTGTTCAAAAGACCCTTTTACAAAATTCCAGACTATCTCAGTTAGTCCCTACTCTGTGTGGCAGGCTTTGCAATGGTGGCAAAAGCACAGGAATAAAGGAACCAGGCAAGATCTTACCCATTGGTGCTTCAGAACCCAAACCGCAACAGAGTTCATGACAAGGCATATAAGCTAAAAGTTAAGAAAATGTGATGTCAAGCCCCAGGTCAAAGGACAATTCTGCAAAGCTTGTGCCACTATCTGTTGACTTCTTTTGTTTTTTCCTTAGAATTCTACAAAGCATTCCAAAAAAGCTCTAGTCTGCCTAACTTGATCGTGTTTAAGAGAACCATGGGAAAGGTTTCATTTGGTGCTTGGGTCACAGAGTCATCTGCCTCCCAGGCCCAGAAAGGTGATAATTGGAAGGAATCAGAACTTCCCAGCTTCATCCCCCACCGGCTCCCAGAGTTTGGCCTAGTTAAGAATCCATTGGATCCTGGGGGATGTTAGTAGAATTTCTTCATGTCCTTTTGAGGTTGATGCAAAGAACCCTCTAACCAACCCCGTAATTGGTTCTCTTTGAGAGAACAAACAGAAAGTGTCCAGAAAGAGAACACTAAAAATACAACCTTCTGTTTTTCCTGAAGATTTTCAAGGAATCCCATAATGTGGCACTTTCATCTTGCCTCTCAAAAGGAAAAAATCAGGAGTTCACTATGGCAACAATGTGGGTAGGAAGCCATCTGTTTGTGGGCCTTCCCCACCTGAAGTTGTGAAAATTTTCTGCCCTCTCTAGAACTGTTGAGACTTCCAGCAGAGCCTGAAACCTTTGTGCAGCTGGCAAGCAAGTGAACAGAGGCAACTGTTGATCCTTTCAGCCCTAAAAGTAAGGAATTGCTTTTTTTCATTCACCAAGGGAAAAGGCTAGCCCTGTATTAACACAAGGGATGGGCATCTAAGAATGTTCAGGAATTTCGGGGATGAAGCTGGGCTGCCTATTTTGTCAAAAACACCTTCTGTGGCCAAGGTACAAATTCCCTGGAGTCAGCCAAAACTGCCTTTACTGTTCAGGATGTTGCTCTGAGACCAGAGAAAGAATAATGCGTGGCACTGTGTGGACAGTCTGCTTAGTGTGCACTGTGGCCCATAGAAATCCCAGAGCTCTTCCACTGGTGGTGTTTTTCTGTTTATTTAATGTTAATATTGAAAAAATATTCATTGTGTAGAACTCATCCCACTAACCATGCTTATATGGACGACTTGGTGACATACGTACTTTCAGATCAGTACACAACTAACATCCAGAACCCTTCTCATCATGCAAAACTACATTTCACTTCCCATTAAATGAGAGCAGCAGAGTCCATCCTTCCTCCGACTACAGCTTGACATTCTGCTACTGAGACTGAGTACTTTAAAGACCTTATGGAGGTTTAATTCTGCAAAAGTTATTGCTTCATGACTGGCTTATTTTTCTTAGCACAATGCCTTTAGGAGCCATCCACCAGCAGTACATGTGTTGAATTTTCCTTCTCTTTTTAAAAGGCTTTTTAAAAATTCTCCATTGTATGTATACACCAAGTTTTTGTTGTCTCCATATGGCAATGGATATTTGTGTTGCTACCACAGTTGGGCAAATGTAAAAAGTGCTTTTGTGAACATGAATATACAAACACCTGTTTAGGGATCAGCTTTCAATTCTTTTGATTATATGCCTGCAAGTGGAATTGTATGGTCATATGGTAAGCCTACTTTTAAGTTTTTGGTTTTGAGGAACTCACTAACCTCTGTTTTATAGAAACAAGATACCTGGGAAAAGAAATCATTCTCATCAAACTCGATGACAGTTTTAAACTGAAAAGAACATATTAAAAGTCTCCACAGAAGTATATAGATCAATATAGACCCCATCCTCTGCCCCCAGGTGTGCTTCAGAGTATTGTTTACTGAGACTATTTCCTGAGTATAAAATCATGGTAGTCCTGGTGACTTCAATTGGTTTTTCACCCACAGTGATTGATTTCATCTTACTATCACAAAACATTTCTCTCCCATATGACTCTGATGATCATCACTTTGTGGCAGGGTAGAGAATGAAGGACAGAGCATTTTAATGAATTGACTAAGAAGATCCTGAGTAGTGATGGCTAAGGAGGAAAGCTAAGAATACATGTCTTCCTGATGCCCTGTTGAGGCCCCTTGGTTTTGAGAAGTGCTGTGACACCAGGAGGGCCATGGCTTCTCTAAGCTGCTCTGGGAGGGACTGACAGATTGGTGAGAACTGGCAAAGAACTGGCAGAATCTGGCACTGGGTTACCCTACCTAGGGCAGACGAGCCTGACCTTAGATAGAAGATAAAAATCTTAGGCAAGGCTCTCTTCACAAGATAGAAGTAAGGAAGGAATAACATTCTGAAGGCTAATATAAACAAACTGGAAAGCAAACCAACTTCGGTTCAGCAAACCATGTTTCTGACATCCTGCTTCCTCAGTTAAAATGAGCCTGTGAGATTTCACAGAAGCCCTTCCAGACAATGAAAAGCTGTGGGTGCATCTTGGCTTATAGACACATTCCAGTCTGGGAGAAGTAAACATGGCGATATGGATCAGTCAGGCAGCCAAACAGCTCCAGGGCCCATGAGCACAGACCCTGGATCTAATAAAACAGTCTTCATCCTGTCATTTGACGGGGTATGCTCAGTTCCCTAAGGGAGTCTGTAAAATTCCTTTGACTTGCCTACAACAACCTTATATTCCAGAGTTTGCATTTTCTAGATTGTTCATCAGGGAGAAAAAACTCTATGCCCATCTACATTAACATTTGCTTATTTTCCTGTGATGTGATGGTAATTTACAGTGATACAAGGAAGAAAATGCACTACTTTCTCACGAAACAGGGCATAAACAGAGCTGTTAATCTTCTCAATGAAGCATGTCATTCATTCCTTCTCTTATATGTCTCCGAAAAGGTCTCAGCCCAGTTGGGGTCATGTGGGCTCAATAAAAATTACAGACCCGATAGACCTTGTCTTTGAGTAGCCATACTCACATTATGGGGGGTGGGGACTGGATGGGCTCATCTAGAGTTTTCCTTCTCTACACATGCAAACAAGAGAATGTTTCAAAGGTTTAATTTCTATAAGGGCTATAGTGATTCTACTTCTTGTCCATAAACCACCCAGAAATGGGCTACAGGTATGTCCCAGAGCTGCAACACTTGTCCAGCACATGTAAGGCCCAGTGTTCCAGCCCAGCACTGCAATTCGAAAAATTGACCCATAAAAGTCATGAAAGATAGACTTCAATAGGAGAGCTTTTGATTTTTAAGATTTTGGAGCAAGTTTCTCTGAACATGAGAGAAGCCCGACGGAGCTGTCTTCAAGCCTTAGAGACAGTAGTGGACTGAGGCCTTCCAGTCTATGGTGACCATGAAAGAGGATGAGAGGTGGCTCTGTCAGTCGAAGCTGTAAATAACTGGAGACACAGATATTGCACTACCTCCCCAGTGACTCATCCCCCAAAGCCACCGTGGTGGCACTGTCCCAATCTTTGAGCTGAAGGTCTTTTCCCGTGTGGTTTTAATCTACTTCAAGGTTGCCTGGGCATTATTTTAACCTACTTTTATGTTAGTAGAAGTTCTGTGACTTCAATGAAGGGAGAGGGCAGTCCAGTTTGTCTCAAGGTTTAAGCATCCTGCTCTCCAGTTTTCCGTAGTTTTTAGGTCACGTTCTACCGTGAATCACATCCTAGAAGCCTAACCAAAGAGCTCCAAATCTTATTTGTTGTGAAAAATTTGCACAGGCCATTACCTAACTGACCATAAAGTAGTAAATCTGCAGCCATAAATTGTGAAAGTAGTATGTCTCCTTCTATAAAAGCCTTTAGCAAAATGTACAGGCGTATGTGACAAGTATAAAATTTGTCACAATCCCAGAACATATTTACTAATTGCTTCCCAGCTTTGGGTAAACCTTTTTTATATTTACTTTTTAATTGAAGTTGAAAAACAAAGGAAAAGGCATTCTGGGAAAACTATACGATGGGACCAGATGTGGTGGCATGAACCTGTAATCTCAACCACTGGGAAGGTGGAAGGGCCCATCTTCAGCTACGTAGTGAGGTTCACGCCAGTCTGAGCTCATCTATGAAACCCTGTCTTAATACAATAATAATAATCAAAAGGTACATGATGACGCATATGGAGTTAGAAAAGCTTGAACAAATCTTGCTATGTCTCTAGATGCATTTTGCTTATGACTAGGAATGTAGTTCATGGTAGAATGTTTAGGCAGCACATGTAAGACCCTGGACTTGATCTCCAACACCTGAATGAATAAATGAATGAAAAAATGAAATGCATATCAATTTCCTTTGTTATTCTCGTATTAAAAAGAACTTCTCCTTGGGTGACCCCATAGGAAGATCAGCAGTCTCACCTAACCTGAACCCCTGAGATCTCTCAGATGAGCCACCAACCAAGCAGCATGCACTAGCTGATACGAGACCACCAACACATATACAGCAGAGGACTGCCTGATCTTGCCTCAATGAGAGAAGATGCACCTAACCCTTAAAAGTCTTGAGGTCCCAGGGAGTGGGGAGGCCTGGTGGGTGGGGTGGGGTGGGGGACATCCTCTTTGAGATGGGGAAGGAGGAATGGGATGCAGAACTGTAGGAAGGTGGACCAGGAGGGGGATAACGACTGGATTGTAAAAAATGATTAACGATAAGTAAAAATGAAGTACCCCTTCTTGTTTTGATGATTTTATTTGATGTAGGCAATGTTCAACAATGTTCAAAAAGAAAGAGAAGATCTCTTTATTGCACTCTGGTTCATAGCATTAGGAGATACTACTTTTTCTTTTCTTGTTTCTTCCTTTTTTTTTTTTTTTTTTACAAATTCACTAAAGTAAATCTATCAAAGACATCTCACAAATAGTTCACATGATTGTTAGCAATAATCCTGTATGTGTGGATACTGAAGCCAGGGCTCTTGACTTGTTCTGCAAAACTCTCTATATCTGCGCTATGCCATTACCTCCTTTAAATGTTTTTAAAGACAAATTTGCTCCTTTAATGTCAACTGAACTTGCAATGATTCAGTCAACCTTCATTTTAGTTTGAGACAGAATTTTGCTAATTTTCCCATGCAGACCTCAAACTTGCCATCCTCCTGTCTCAGCCTCCCAAGTTACTGGTATTATAGGCACGTGCCATAAGGCCCCCTGGTATTTTTTCATCAAATGGTGTGCATTAGTCTTTTAAAAAAATATTTATTTATTCACTTTACATACAGATCGCACCCCACCCAGTTCCTCCTCTCCTTCCAGTCCCACCCTTACATATCCCTTTTCCTATTACTCTCTCCCTTTAAAAAAATACTGGTACTATTAAAGACTTAGTAGTTTACTATCATGGGAAATCCTTACTGTTGCAAAATTTGCTTCATTGTGATGCTCTGGAACCGAATCTATGATATCTCTAAGGTATCCCTTCCCACCTAAAGCATTTTCCAATTTCTGGCTTGATTTGAAAAAAAAAAATCCTTGGAGCTGTGAGTAGATAGAGACTTAAGAGTGAGTGACTTGTGAGTAAGCTGTAAGTACCTTCTCTAGTGTCCTTACAGTCCTGTGGCAAGCAAGAACTGAACTCTCCTCCAGGAGCAGAAGGCAGGCTCGCCAATGGGAATTGCACATCAGTGCTGCTCAGTTTATTCCCACAGGCCACAGCTCTCAGCGTTCTTATTGTCTCTTATAATCAACTCTGTTCTTATTGGCCAAGGCTACCAAACAAAGGCCAAGATAACTTTTATTGAGCCAGGCAAAGTCACTTTCCACGAAAAAAATCCCATGGAAGATAATTCTAACAAATTGGGCTCTCTCTCTCTCTCTCTCTCTCTCTCTCTCTCTCTCTCTCTCTCTCTCTCTCTCTCTTTCTCTCCCTCTCTTGATTTCTTAAGAACTATGCAAAGCTATTAGTGACCTAGGCTCCCCAAATGGAAATCAAAATAACTAACTTGTCACAGAAGAGAGGCTGACAGGGGCCAACAGGTTTCTTAGATTTTAGTTCCTTAAGTGCTCTGTGTCTTTTTGTGTCCTGTGCCAATTAGTACATCATGGTATGTATCTCATGTGTAGAACACACTCATAAATCTACCTGAAAACCAGGACCTGTCATGACCATGTGACTGTAAGAAAAATCAACTTGATTTATGAGGTATTGTGGCCCAGGGAGATTTTCTTTTTTTTTTTTTTTTTACTTTCTTCTTTGCTGCCTGGCTTAACTATGCTGCTCATGAAGTCTGCCTCTCTGCCTTAAAATTATAGGATTCAGGGCTTGCCTCTAGCTACTTATGGGTCAGAGAGGAAAGGGTGGAGAGGAGGAAGAGATTTTCTTTAATTACTGATTATTTGAATATTAAATTATCCCTCATCAAAACAGCTAGATTCAGCAGTCTGTGGCTCTAGCTGTATTTTTCTGTTAGTATGGTCAGGAGCCCTGCCCCATAAGCACTTTGAGAAAACATACTCTCATGTACATGTTCTGGGAAATCTTGTCAATAAGAGGCAGGTTGCCATTTCAAAAAAAAAAAGGACACCGTGACAAAGGCCCTACAATTCAGCTACTTGGGAGAATTTGTTCTAGAAAGCATATCGGGTGAATTAGGATCCCTCTGAGAATACTTCCATGTACTTATTTCTTGCACTCTATATGCCACTTTGGTGGAGGCAAATGCTTTACTGAGGGTTTCAGAACCTAAATGGACTTCGCATCCAAATGACTTCATTCAAATGGCTAGTGAGAGTTAGTCTGAAGTGGAGGAAACTTCTCTTACACAGGTACCAAGTGGTCAATTACTGGTATGGCCCACCCAGGAATACTATTCTCAAAGGAGGAATATAGTAATCTGTACTTCTCCTATTGCCACAGAAAATTCCACCCAGGGCAGACTGGAAACTCCTGGTCATAGTCAAAGAGCAGCATTGAAGTGGGAAGTGGAGAGAAAATACCCTGGAACCAGTAAATTTGTCTGGTGGTGGGACCTAGTTAGAAGAAGTACGTCACTATGTATATGTCCTTGGGAGCTGTATCTTTCCCCCACCTCTCTTTTTATGCTGGCTCCCAGGTTACCTTGAGGTGACCATGCTTAGACATATCTGTGTTTGCTGTGCCTGTATGAGTCATGAAGGGGGTAAGGATGCACTGTTTTTTCACAGTTTCAGAGGTTTAAATTCATCTTAATGAGGAAGGCATGGCAGAAATCTGGAATAATGTACATCCAACATAGGCAAAGCCCAGAAAAGAAGACATTCTCAGTTATAAAGGCTTCGTGAAGGAAGATTTCCAATAGCCTTGGTTTGAGCAGTCCAAGTTTGGCGTGATGAGGCATTTGTACCATTAGGGACCTGCACTTCAGTTAGTGCCTTCTTCCATAAATGACTCACAACCCTCTTCACTGGCTGCCTTCATTCTTATTCTAAAGCTCCAGTTTACCCTCCTACATATGCTTTGGATCATTGTTAGGGGTAGGACTCCATCATGTTTCTCTAAAAAAAAAAAAAAGAAAAGTATTTACTTCTCAAATAAATCATAGCTTTTAGTCAACCTGGGTGACTTAACCACAACTATTCAACTATTTTGGGGTCTTCAGAAGTCATAATTTTTATTACATGAGGCAATTTTCACCCCTCACAGAGCTAGAAGTAAGATCTGGAGTAGGAGATATATCTAACGAGCATTTGTGATGACCAAAAATTTAAAGTTTGCACTCCCTTAGAATGAACTCCCAGTAACAAGCTCTAACCTCGCACCCAAAATCCAAGGGGAGATTGGTGCCATTTTCTACGCTCTGTCCTGATCCTTGATGTCAGCCTCCGAAAGAGGTGGTAAGGCCCTCATATGATAGAACTGAAAGCATGTTCAGAAAGCACAGATGTTGCTGCATGTCCACACACATAGGCCAGAGGCCAACCTCAGAGAAAGCATCTTCCATATTTTGACAGAGGGTCTTTTATTTACCTTGAGCTTTTACATTTAACTAAACTCGCTAGCCTGACTTTTTTACATGGGCCCAGGAAGCCAGGATTTCTGAAAGTGTATAGTAAGCTAGGCTCCTTGCATGATTGATACACATTGCAAACAGATCCATAGGGGAAGGTGAAAGCTGTTAAATGCCCTTGACTTTATTACTTAAAAAAATAACCGAATTACTCTGTTTAGTCTCTTCCTTCACTAGATTTCATAGTAGTGGACACTTCTATGTTCTGTCTCCTATTATTTGCTTTTTCTAAATATACTTTTTATAGTACATTAAGAAGCATTTTAGTCAATAGAATATTTGCTGGATTTCTGATGGGAGTATTTTTGCCCTAAAGGAAACTAGTATTGTCAAATTTATCTTCATGAATTGTGCTTAAAGTCAAATTAGAAAGAGCATTTGGAGTTCACTTGCAAAATTATAGAAATCAGAGACCTTGAAGGAAAAATAGCTCCTGAGATAAAAAAGGCACCTTGAATTTACATAGGTTGGACCATGTAAAAACTATGTAAGAGAGTTTTTCTGTCTCTTATAGAAAGGCTGAAATGAATTCAATGCAAAAGCTGACCAATCTTGCAATAAAAGTGCTCCTGACAGTTTTTGTGCCTACCTAAGTACTGTTAGGGAGAAAAAGGAAGCAGAAAACCTAATACCTGCCCACTAGGACCCTTGATCCCATACCTGGGAAGAAACCAGGAAGACCAGATTCATAATGCAATCCAGTCTTAGGCTTCAATGAACTCACAATTCACCTCTGAGTTTGGAATTCTGGGGTGGGGTCTGAGAGACTGAATGTCTAGCAAGCTCCTAGATGTTACTAAGGCTCACACTTTGAATAGGAAAGTTCCAGCTGTGGAACATGCTGGAATTTTATATACAAAGCTGAATACAGTTGAGAGAATAGAGGGGAGCATGTTGAGGGGGTATGGAGATCTGGAATAAAGTGTATCTAGCAGAGCCAAACCTCACAGAAGAAAAGATTCTCAGTTTTAAAGGGCTCATATATACATGTGTAGATATATGTGTGAAAAAATAATTAGTGCAAAAAGGAGGCTATGAGTCTGAGGAAGAGTGGGGAAGAGTATGTGGGATGATTGGAGGGAGGAAAAAGAGACATGTAATTATAATCCCTCCAAAATAAAATTAAATTAAAAAAAATAAGTAAAAAGGCCTCATGAGGAGCCCAAAAGAATCCTGATGTGAATTAGGATCATGGTGTTCCTTAATTCAACTTTCTCCATGAATTTTTGACTGAATTGGTGAAATGTAAATGGATTCTGTTTTCACTTAAGAAGGGACATAATAATATGTGTGCATCATCGTAGGGATATTAGGCAATATAATCATCCCTCACTAGATACAGGGATTGGTTCCAGGATCACCCACTTAAATACCAAAAGCTGTTCATGAACCAGACTATTATGGGTAGGTGTAGTAATGACATAGTATTTGCATATGCATATCTTTTTATGTATTTCAAAGCATCTTAAATTACATATAATACCTAGTATGATGCAAATTCTTAATTTCATAAAGAAATAATGACAAGAAAAACACCAGCATATGTTTACTACAGATGTGATCCTACTAAATGTCACTACATAGTACACATCAATAACAACATAATAATTTTATTTTTAGTACTAGAAACTAAATTTTGGGCTTCTTGAAACCTTAGAATGTGATCTACCACTAAACTATATCTTTATCCCAAAATTAATTTTACAAATACCTGCAATCTACAGTTAATGTAATAGGCTCATGCCCTCTCATTCTCCCTCTCTATCTCTGTCTTTGTCTCTGTTCTTCCATCCTTCCTTCCCCCATCTCATGTGTGTGTGTGTGTGTATGTGCTAAGATTTCTGAACATATATAGAGCACATACACACACACACACACACACACACACACACACACACACACACTTTCAATGCTTTGCAACAGAAATATAGAAGCATTACCACAGGCCTTATTATCCAATGGAGATTAGTTATAATTAAATGAACTTATGAACCCAAATAAATTTTGGTAGTGGGGAAATGTCTACCAGGAAAGATAGTTTTAATAAGATGAATTTCAACTTCATAATATACTTCCAAAAACAGTATGTGACTTTTGGAAATTATAAAATAAAACCAAAGAGAGAACAAAAGATATTTAAAAGACAGAAAGTTTTTTCTGCCCCCCCTTTTTCCATAACAGCACCTCTGTTCAGCCCCTGGACATGCATTTGAAAGCAAATCTGTTTCTTTATGTTTATTAATGGGAAAACTAACTTTTTTCTTCTATGCACATACTTAAAAATGTTGAGTAAAGATTTTAAGAATTTTGGTGTGGAAAGATTATTTTTCCAAATTACTATCCTCTGGTGTTCACTAACCTACTCAAAAAGGGAAGGATTTACAATGGTTGAAAACAGTATTTTAGGCAGGAAGAAGGTTCAAGCAATAGCTGTGGTGCTATTTGCTTTGAGCTGGAAAGGGCTTGTGGAAAATTGAGTTGCCAAGGCAGGTTGTGGCCAGATGGTAGAAAACCAACTGAAGGCCTAGCTGAGCATCTGGATAGCCGTCTCTAGGTAAGCACAATTTTGACTCGTTGATGAAATAAAATGTGAAAAGGGTTGTGTTGAAATAATTGGTAGTTGGCACTTGTTGAAGCTTGCTGTGAGCCATTTGCCCACTTGACAGCTTCTCAGGCAGTTCAAAGCATGGTTCAGTGGGGAGGGCTGTCCAAGTTCAAGGTAAATGTTAGAAAAGATTACTGAAGAGAAAGTCAGATTCATCCCCAGTACTTTGGAACAAACACCAAACCACAGATTTCTCAGACTGCCCAAATGTCTTAGAGAATAAATGGTACCCCAAAGGGCAAACTGCCTAAAAGGTCCCCCTCCCTAGAGATGGTGGGCATCCATATTTTTCTCATTAACTTATTCATGACACAAAGTATTATGTCTTGCTGAGAATGGTGGAAAATATTTCACTGAAGTCTTAAGTTGGAAAAAAATTAAGAGAGTTTTATTCCCTCTTTATGACCCCAAGCCAAAGAAAAAGTTTGTCACTCTGAATGTTTATGAGATGGGTAAGCCAGAAGAGCAGACACAGCCAAATCCCTCTGACTCATTACTGAGCTGTAGGAGTAGCATGCTCAATTAGTAGGTAATATAATTTACCCAACCCCTGGGGTAGAGGGGAAAGTGAGGTGGACATGAACATTTTCAAAGTTATGTATTTACTCAAGAGAGCAGAACAACCCTTTAAATGCAGCCCAGTCTATACAGCCATCAGTCACTTCTGAGATCCAATAGGTCACTTGTTTGACCCTGTTGTCTATATAACTAAGATGAGTAATGTGTTAGCAATGTGGGAAGCCTCAGATCATAAAACCAAAGGGGAATAAATCAGCCATGATTGTCAGGATGTGCAGGACACAGAGATTTAGAGCTGGGATCCCACTAGGCTAGACAGTGCTCTAGGGTACTTGCAGTTTTATGTGATATGAACACCGGCCCTGAGCTGATTTTCTTCTATTCTTTCTGAGAGCGGGGCTGGTAGTGATGAGTACGATCTCTCTGGACATTGAAATGAGATTAATTGTTGCATTCATTCTGTTCATTTAGATTTTTTTAAAAAATGTTTTGGATATAAGGTTATAGCAAAAATCACAGAGGTTACATGTTAAACCTCTTGTCTTGACCCATGCAAACCTTTTCCATCACCAACATCCAGCACCACAGTGGGGCATTTTCACTACCAATAAATATACACTGACACACTACCATCATCATTAAGAGTCTGTAAAAATCTTGCACACAGTATATGGTTTGAAAGGTGTATAGCCACAATCAGAGCATTATTTAGAGGATCTTCACTACCCTAACATTCTCTGTGACCCACCTAGTCTGTTTTGATAGTTGAACAATTCTGCTGTTTCCCTGGAATTTGGAACTTAGTCATTTCTGGTTTTCTTAATTCAAGGCTGTTTGCACACGTTCTTTGTGCCAAGTGACGTACAAAGCATAAAGAAATATCTTGTTGTTCAAGATCCAGGCTTACTGGGACTGGAGACATGGCTCAGCGGTTAAGATCACTGATTACTCTTCCAGAGGTTCTGAGTTCAATTCCCAGCAACCACATGGTGGCTCACAACCATCTGTAGTGGAATCTGATGCCCTCTTCTGGTGTGTCTGAAGACTGCAACAGTGTACTCCCATATACAAAATAAATAAATCTTTGAAAAAAATAGCTTAAAAAAAAGGTCCAAGCTTACCCTCAACAGACTCTCACTGCAGTCAGTGTAGGGACAATCTGAAAAATATTGAGTTCTAGATTATTTGAGAATTCCCCACACAAGAGTAGGGCCTGGAGAGATGGCTCAGTGGTTATAAGCGCTTGCTGTTCTTGTCGAGAACCCAGGATCAGTTCCCAGAACTCACATGGTGGTTCAAAACTTTCTATAAGTCTAGTTCCACATTATTATGGTCTGCTTGGGCACTAGACATACATGATATATACATACATACATATATATATATACACACACACATATATATATATATATATAAAATGCAGACATATATATATACCCATAAAAATAAACAATTCTTTTAAAAGTGTATTATGGATCACAAGGTGCAAGATGGTATAAATTATCTTCAGGGAAAATTCAATCTTTCAGTCTGGACTGCACAAAAACTTTTTGAGTACTACAGGATATGGGAGAGGAGTAAATCTAGGGAAATTGGTTTAGATAGTTCTTATCCTTGTCATTCTTCAGAAGAGATAAGAATTATGTCTCTCTATAATGCCTCAGAGAATCAGGGGTAGGCCAATATATGTGTAACTTCACCTCATCTTCAAATTATATGTATGACAGGGAGCCCAGGTGAATCATACTATCTAATATGGTAGAGTCAGTGTTCATTTTAAGCAGAACTGCCAATATAGGATAAGAACAGCTCTGAGTGAGAACTTAAGTTTAGGGATATGTATTGCTCAGAGGAAATGACAATGATAGAATAATTTTCATACCTAAAAATAAATGCTTAGTACAAGATCCCTGAATAGGTATATGTCTCCTGGGAAATCTTTTCTAGTTCCAACTTAAGGTGACAGAATAATAACAGGCACTGGTTTTTGTCCAACCTCTTACCATGTGTTTTTCTCTGTTCATTTTCCTATTTTCTCACTTCAGAGAAAAGCATGTGTCCCCTTGATTTGGCCTTAGATGAGAGCAAGAGAGCAGGTCAAGTTCACTGTGTGATATGTCCCTGAAACAGAAAAAGGGAGAATGATGATGTCTGCCATTGTGTGGATAATTGAATGACATTGACCCATACATATGCTTGTCCTCACAGTGGTGCTGTTGAGAAGTAGTAGAAGAGATACAGAGCATACATCCTAGTGGCAGGTCCTTAGGTCACTGCAGACATAACCCCAAAGGGAACTGGGATACGCTCGCCTTTCTTCCTCTTTCCTGGCTTCTGAAGTGGCTACTTGCTCTGACGTGTGCCCCTACCCTCCACATGGTCCTCCATCACCCTCATGGTAGGCTTAATTAATGGGCCATATGATCATTTACTTTAACCCCCTAAACCATGAATTAAATAAATCTTTTCCTTACATAAGTGATTTTCCTAGGTAGTTTTGTCATGGTATTAATCAAACTTTAGTCAAGGCAGACTAATATAGTGATAATATTTGTATTTGGAGGAAAAAGATCCACTGAAGCCTAGAAGAGATTCACAGTTTGTGGCCTCTGAGAATAGGAAAGACTTATTGTGTTGGTTATTACTGTCCACATAGCAGGGTCTAGAATTCCAGTTCCTTAGGAGATAAACTTCTGGGCATATCTGTCAGGATATTTCTGGGTTGGAGGCATTGACGTGGGAAGACCTAGCCTAACTGCACGTGCCATCATGACATAACTTCACATCCTACACTGAACAAAAAGGAGGAAGTGAGAGGCAACACTTACCTGTTTCCTGACACTGGATGCAAGGAAATCCACTGTCTTAAGATCCTGCTATCATGTGTTCCCCTACACAAAAGCCAAGACAAACCCTTCCTTCCTCAATTTGCTTTTCGCTAGTGTTATGTCACAAAATCACAGCTATCAGAAATACATGTAAAATACCTGTACTGTGGGAAAGGCTCCATCCAAGCTGCAGATATAAAAAGACTGGAATATGTCCCTAAGAAAGTTTCCACCTGCCACAAAGGCATCTTTTCTTAGTCAGGCTGCTATGCTGTAAGCCTGGGGTGAAGAGAGGCTAGGGAAAGCATGCAAACTAAGAGGAAAGGGTTCCCAACAGTGTTTGTTTGCAACATAATGAGGACAACAGGCAAATGGATGATTATCAAAAGCTTAGGGGAGGTTGGGTAGGGAGTGACCATGTAATAGGTAGAGGGCTTCTTTGTGAGATGATAGTATTCTGGAACTAAATAGATTGGTGGTTATGCAAAACTGTAAAAATAAACTATACAATTGTATGCTTAAATGGTTAAATGATAAATTTATTTTCTGACTCTTGTCTCACTTAAAATAAATATTTTTCTTTTAAAATGGAATGGCCTAAATGAGATTGCTTGTCTTGCTACCTGTACATTATAAGGGATTGTAAGATGTTTTTGTTTTTGTAAAAAAAATCAATCAAACAAACAAAAAGACAAAAATCATTTATTGGAATTTGTTTGTGAGAGGTATCTTAGTTACTTTTCTATTGCTGTAAAGAGACACTATGACTAAGGCAATTTATAAAAGAATTCATTTTATTGGGGCTTGCTTACAGTTGCAGTGGGTGAGTCCATGACCATCAAGGCAGAAAGCTCAGCAGCAGGTAGTAACTGAGAGTTTGCATCCTTCTCTTTAAGTAGGAGACAGAGGCAGAGTTAACATCAAAGCCTACCCCAAGTGACAGATGTCATTCTACAAGGCCATGCCTCCTAATCTTCCCAAGTAGTTCCAACAACTGAGAACCAGACATTCAAATAAATAAGCCTATGGGGGTAGTTCTCATTCAAACCACCACAGATGTATCTCTCCTTTCCTCTTTTGGGTTCTGTGCATCCAACTCAGGTCATCATGATTGGCTACAAAGTTTCTCATTACTGCATCCCTTTACCAGCTCCCAATTGCACATTTCTTTTATATTAAGGTTTCAAATTGCTGGCCTTAATATTTACAAGCAATCCTAAGGTTTTTATTTAGCATAAACATTTTGTAAATTCATATAATAGATCTCTTAGCGAAAATAGGAGTTTTTATTTTTTAAAGAAAGTAAGAAATGTCGAATTTCTGGAGAGAAAACTATGCAGCAGAGAGATCACCATGTTTGAATTCTTCCATTATTGTGTTACTTTTGTTGCAGAAAACAATGCATGTATGTGATGCTTAGAATGTGCACTTCTGTATCCTTATAAAAAATAAAGGCTACAGATAAAGTTCAATGGTAAAGAGTTTACCTATTCACAGACTCTCTCCTTAGTACACACACAGACACACACACACACACACACACACAGAGAGAGAGAGAGAGAGAGAGAGAAGCTGAGTTAAGTATTTTTTACACGAAGAGAACTTCAAAATGCTTTTTTTCTTGGAGTTTTTCCCCCAGAATAGTTTAAGGTTAAAGGAGTCAACAAAAATCTTTATACAATTGACAGAGTAGTTGATTTTATATATCAACTGGGATATGAATTGCTCAGGTTAAACACCATTTCTTGTGAAATGTTGGTGAGGGTGTATCTGGATTAGTATTTAATTGGTGGGTTCAGTAAATTAATTTGCCTTCCCCAATGAAGGGATCATTTAATCCATTGAGAAGCTAAATGGAATAAAATATGGAGGAAGGGAGAATTTGGTCACTTTCTGCATGCTTGATTAAGAAGTCATATCAGTCTTCTCCCTTTGGGCAGGGATATACACTCAGTACCACAAGATTTTACAATCACTCTAGGCTCTCCTAGGTTTCTGACTTGTAGACTACAGAGCATGGGGCTTCTCATGTTTAATCTATAGAAGAATGTACTATCCATTCCTTCTTTGTGATGCCAATAGACAATGATGATTGATGCTTAGATCCATTCATTGTGTTTCTGAGACTCATGTTCTGGGCCATTCATAAAAATGCTACATAAATGTTCATCTGAAAGTGACTCCCTTAGACATTCACTTTGCAAACTGAAAATCCAAAGCATGAGTTTAAGCAGGACATTTTTTCTTATCCCAATAGCCTTTTGTTAAAGACTTTTCAATCTGTTTGAATTCATCAGAACATCCTCCAACTCCAAACCAAACCAAATTTGGCTTATTGCATACAAACATTCCCTTGGGTTCTGGACCAAATCTTAAACGTTAACTATGTAGCATATTCTCTAGACTTACTATTTCTATAGTTCACTGACAGGGTAGCATAAAATGTTGCCTTTCCTCTATCCACTTCACAGCTTTCTAACAGAGGCATTATCATGGGGCAAGAGCTTTACTCTTGCATAAGTCCTTAATTCATATCTTTATTAATAATCTACAGTAAATTAAACTATACAGATGTGTGTAGTTACTGAAATAAAAATAAAGGCAGGTAACACAAAATGAAAACAGTAGTAAAAACATGCTGTAGTATTTGGGCAAACTCACTGAACAACAATCTGGTAACATAAGCATAGGTCAAAAGGACATATAGGAAAGTCCATGGGAAAATATCTGCACTGAGGAAGCTATGTGTATAAATATCATATAACAAAAAATTGAGAAGACATATCACACAGCATTTTTTAAACATAAAAATAAAAAGGGAACAAGATATACTAAATCCTAAGAAAATGGATACAAGAAAGTAAATTTCATAGTGTTACAAAGAGTTAATTTAACAAATTTTCCCATGTAAAATGATTACATAGGTTATGAGTAATTACTGTTGACTGTAAAGAGACTTTGATTTGTTTTTTGAAATTGTTGGTTTGTTTATGAAAAGATTCTTTATTTAACTGGAAAAATTCCATGTATTCCAAACCACACAAGTTTTGTAAAACGCACAAGCTTAAAACTCATAACCAGAGATTTATTAAGAATAGAGTGGTCACCAAATAGGGGTATCTCAGATATGGCAAGCATTTTAAAAACCGCATTAATCCCATTTTGTTGTTGAGGAAACAGAGATCAAGGAAGCTAAATGGCTTACCAAAGCCCTTTTAGCTATTAAGTGGCAGAATCTTCTTTTAAGCTATGTCTGACCATCTGAGTATTGATATTATTATACTCATGCAGCTTTGGGAATAGCCAAGGGTGTGTGGTGTTTACAGAGTAATTTCTTCTAAATGCCCATCAAGAGCCACCATGGATCTTGCTCAAAACGCAGAAAATAAGTGAATCAGTCTTAGTAACTCTGTACTTTGCCATGCATGGCAGATAGTGTGAGCCTCATACTTGAATGGTGGCTTTGGAGTTCAATTTCAGATCTATTGCATCTTAGATTTTCCAATGGTGACTCGGGAAATGGAACAGTCAGTCTCCTTAATATTTTCTACAAAACAAAATTCTAGACATGATAGAAATCAAGGAAGAAGCTACCATAGAAGCTGAGGGCTATGGCATCAAAATCTTCCAATCAAACCAAGGGGAAAGTTAGCAATCAGGAGGAAAGAGATTAGAAATGATAGCTGCACAGACTCAACACAACAAAATTAATGTACTATAGTAAACTGAATGACAGCATGACTGTCTTGCACATGACTCAAATATTTGTAGACTTAAACTCTCTAATACATTAGCCAAGTAGCTCTGTTATTTAGTCAAGGTCTAAGAGAGACCATATGTTTGATTAAGAAATGCCCCACATAGGCTCATGTATTTGAACAGACCCTAGTTAGTGGAGCTGTTTGTAGAGGTTATGGGACCTTCAGGAAATGCAGCGTTTCTGGAGGAAGTACATCACTGGGGGAGGGGGGCATGGCTGAAGTTTTATAGCCTCACCCAGTTTCTGTTCATGTTTCAGTCTGTGTGTAAATGAAATTTTAACTAGCCAGCTTCCTGGTCCTGCTGCCATGCCATGCCTTTGTAGATGGTGGACTTTATCCATCGGCAACCATAAATGAAAGTAAGCCCTTCCTTTCCTATGTAGCTTCTGGACAGGCTACTTTATCACAGTATCAGAAAAGTAACTAATACACCATAAAACAAAGAAATGCTGTCCATGGAACTTAGAGAATTCTTTCACAGTAAATTATGCCCTTCCCAATTTATTATTTAACATTTCATAAAGCTACTTTTCCGGTCCTCCATCATGAAGCAGAATCAAGAAAAAGGAAGGAAGGAAGGAAGGAAGGAAGGAAGGAAGGAAGGAAGGAAAGAAGGAAGGAAAGAAGGAAGGAAGGAAGGAACTAATTCATTCCATATAGGGGAAAATGGAGATAGACCAACCTGGACAGCGAATGTTTGAGAGCAGCTCCCAAGCAAGATGCCTCTATTTTTTAAAACTATATGCACTGTCAGGTCCTTTGGCATCAGGGGAAAATAAAAGATTTCCATTTACAGCATAGTCTTTGGGGTAAGGCAAAAAAAAAAGAAAAAAAAAAAACCAAAAACAAACAAAACAAAACAAAAAAACCCTAGAGAAAAGTCTGAAGGTACAGGAGTATGAGTTTAAAAAAAAAAAAAACAAATACTAGAAATTTTGGTTTTAGAGTCCAATAACACATTGATCTAAGAAACAAATATGCCCTAAGCATCAATTTCTACAGAGTAGAATTCTATATGGTGTGTGCTTTGTCAGGTTTCAGTATTGCTGAGAAGTAGCACAAGACAGGATACACAGGGATCAAACACTGAACCACCAGGCAGGAGGCCATGCACTGGTTCTAGCAGAAGTACAATGGGTATGGGCCATCTTTCTGTGTAAATAAATTTTATCCAAAAGACAAATGAAATTGTCTCAAAGAACTGCAAAAGAAAAGAAAAGAAAAGAAAAGAAAAGGAAAGGAAAGGAAAGGAAAAGAAAGAAAAGAAAAGAAAAGAAAAGAAAAGAAAAGAAAAGAAAAGGATTCAGAAAGCCTACACAAAGTAATGCAGGCATGACTGAATAATTTAACTGTAAGAATTACAAAGGAATATGAACAAAACTAGGAATTATAGAGTCACACATGGTGTGTGCCTTATAATCCTAGCACTTGGGAGATAGAGACTAGAAGATTTCTTTGAGATCAAGGTCAATCCAGTCTATATGGTGAGTTCCATGCCTGCCGGGCCTATGTACTGATACCCTGTCTAAAAACAAGAATGACAACAATAAAAATAACAACAACAACAACACTAGTTCCAGATCCATGGCTCTCAAAACATCCCTTTACATTGCTTCATTCCTTTCTTTCCTACCTCTAGACAGTCTCTGTAAACCCTTTATGTATACCAGACACGTTTTCTGGGTAAGACACCTTTTCCCTTTCCTACCCCCTACCCCAATTTGCAAGCCAACAAACCTAGTTCCAGACCTATGGCCACTTTGTTTTCTGAATCCCTTTTTTGCTTGGCTTAGCTCTAGACCTATGGTTTGGGATCTATCTTTCTCTGGGTCAATTAGACAGCTCTCCCAACAGTTTTACCTGGCCTAGTTCAGGTACCCCATCTCTTGCCCTAGACAAATCTAAAGACTCACAGCAAAGCCCACAAGCCCATGTCAACTTGCAAAAACAAAAACAACATGAGTGGCCAAAACAGCATCTCCCCCATCAAAACTACCAGTCTTATAGATGTATTCCCTAGTAAGATCTAACTAGAGAAACTCCAGGATATAGATTTTTTTCTATATTCTTTTTCTTTAATTTTCTATATTTTTATTTACATTCCCAATAATTTCCCCTTTCCCTGTTTCCCCCTCCCTGAAAGTCTCATAAGCCGTCTTCCCTCCCCCTGTTCCCCAGTCAAGTCCCTCCAGCTTCTCTGTCCAGGTATTCCCCTACACTGCTGCAACCAGTCTTTGCAGGACCAGGGGCCTCTCCTTCCTTCTTCTTGGGAATCAATTGATATGTGAATTGTGTCTTGGGTATTCCAAGCTTCTGGGCTAATATCCACTTATCAGTGACTGCATACCATGTGTGGTATACAGGACATAGATTTTTAAAAAAAAATAAAAATGCTCTCAAAGAATTTGAGCAATTTTAAAAAGATACAAATAAACACAATTGAACTCAAAGATGGTAACAATAAATGTGTGAGAGGTGTCCAAGAAAATATAAATGCATGCCTGAATGCAATACCAAAACAATTCTGGATTAAAAACCTGAATTCAATAAACATATAAGAACACTGAAGAAAACACAAGCTGAAATGAAGATGGAATTGTAAAACTCAATATTCCGTTTACACATAGAACAAATCAAACAGGGGATAGAATAACAGGGTTTGAAGATAAACTAGAGAATGTAGTTGAAATAAGAAAAATGGAAAATATTAAGGATAGGGACATCTAAGACATGGGTGACACCATGAAAAGACAAAAACCCTTGAATAATGCTATACAAGAGGGAGAAGAACCTTAATTCAATGGCAAAGACCAGATCTTCAATAATATCATAGAGAAAATGTCCCCAAACTAAAGAAAGACACATTTGTACAAATAAAAAAAATAAAACCAAAAGGAAAGCCCTCACAACAAATCATAGTTAAAACAGTAAGTATATGGAGCAATGAAAGTTTGTTGAAAGTTTAAAGAGAAAAAAAAATCACAAGCCTCAACACTTCTAACTGAAGAAAGAAGAACAAGGGACTCCAGAGAGAAAACAAATGAAAAACTAATGACAACTAAGAACACAAACCATCAAAATGGCTGTAATCTACAGACACTTTTCCATATGTTTAAATTGCTAGTTTATTTGTTTGTTTGTTTTGAGACAGGGTCTTTCTTTGTAGCCCTGACTGCGCTGGAACTCACTTTAAGACCAGGCTGGCCTCAAACTCAGAGATTCACCTGTCTCTGCTTCCCAAGTGCTGAGATTAAGGCATGTTTCACCACAGCCTGGCTATAAGTTTAAATATTAATGGCCTGAACTCTCCAATCAAAAGACACAAGCTATCTGAATAGATTAATAAAAACAATTGATCTATGTGTTGTGTACAGGTAATCCATATTAGCTTTAAATATTGGCACCTCCTTAAAATAAAATAGTGGAAAAAATGGGATAAAAATTCCAAGCAAATGGGATAAAAAACAGCAAGTGTTTCGATCCTAATAGCTGATAAAAATAACTTCAGATTAAAGTTAATAAGACGAGACAAAGGAGGATACTTTATTCTAACCTAGGGATAAAATCAGGAACTAATCCTGTGTCCTTATATGACCATTATTCAATAAAACTTAAAACTGACAGCAAACAAAACTCTAGCAATTATATAAATCAGGAAAATACAAAACTCTAGTTCATCTAATTTCATAAAAAGTATAGACACACAGCAACCCAATGCTTATTTCAACACCCCGTTTTCTCCAATAGATAGGTCATTTGGACCAAAGAAAGAAAGAAAGAAAGAAACCTCTGAATTAAATGACATCTTGCATCAAATGGACCTAAAAGATATCTACAGAATATTCTACCCAAATGTCAAAGAATTTACATTCTACTCAGCAGCATTTAGAAGCTTCTCGAAAATAGACCATATGCTGAAACACAAATTTGCAAACCTTAACCAATGGAGAGAAATTGAAATAATCCTGTGTCCCTATATGACCATTATTCAATAAAACTTAAAGCCTCCGCCATCTTTGCTCCAGTGACTGGGAGGTTGGGACAGCCAGGTTCTGAGACAGACAGGCATAATGTCGCTTGGGTCTCGGGCGGCTTGTGTGTGTGCGGCTCCCAGGTGCGGGGCTGATCTGCAGTGACCAGCGCGCCAGCTCTGCTGTGGGACTTCTGCCTGGCAGAGGGACCCCGCACTGGGCGGGAGCCTACCAGCTTTCCTTCCGCGACCTCTGTTCCCGCAGACTGCGCTGAAGAGACAGGTACCCCAAGCTCCCTATCCCCAATATAACATCACTTGGGACACGGCCTGTTGGGGCTTCCGTCTGTGCCCGAGAACGGGTCAGCGCTGTGGTCGTCTGGGTGCCAGATTGGCGGGCCATCGCGTCTACAGGGTGAGCGGCTCCACGGAGAGTGCCCTCCCCCATCTTTGCTCCAGTGGCCAGGTAGTTGGGACCGCCAGGCTCAGAGACAGACAGGCATAATATCGCTTCGGTCTCAGGCAGCTTGTGTGTAACCTGCTCCAAGGTGCTGGGCTGATCTGCAGTGACCAGCACGCCAGCTCTGCTGTGGGACTTCTGCCTGGTAGAGAGACGCCCCCTCCCCCCCCAGGAGAGATCACACACCCCTGCACAGGGCAGGAGCCTACCAGCCTCCCTTTGGCGACCTCTGCTCCAGGAATCCACTAGGCTGAGCCTTTAGATGTGCAAGGCCTCCCCAATATAAGATCACTTGGGGCAAGGCACATTAGGGCTCCAAAGTCACTCAGGAGCAGGCAGGCCCCAGAAATCGGTGCCAGGGGAATCCTGGTAATCCAGGGGGGGCAGAAATAGCTTTGCAGGCTCACAGGAGGTCCAACCAACAGCCAGGGGCAGCAGGACCAACTAACACCAGAGGTATCCAGATGGCAAAAGGCAAATGTAGGAATGTTACTAACAGAAATCAAAGTAATGTGGGACCATCCGAACCCAACTCTCCAACAGCAGCAAGTCCTGGATACCCCACCACACCCGAAAGACAAGATCTGGATTTAAAATCACTTCTCATGATCCTATTAGAGGATCACAAGAAGGACACAAATAAATCTCATAAAGAGTTACAGGAGACCATGAATCAACGGTTAGAAGCCCTTACAAAGGAAACACAAAAATCGCTTAGAGAAATGCGGGAGAACATGGATCAAAAGATGGAGGCGCACAAGGAGACAACACAAAAATCGCTTAACGAGATGAATCAACAGGTAGATGCACTCACAAAGGAATCACAAAATTTGCATAAAGAAATGCAGAAGAATATGGGTCAACAGATGGATGCCCATAAGGAGGCAACACAAAAATTGCTTAAAGAAATGAATCAACGGTTAGATGCCCTTACAAAGGAAACACGAGAACTACTTAAAGAAATGCAGGAGACGATGGATCAACAGATGGAATCCCATGAGGAGGAAACACAAAAATCACTCAGAGAAATGCAGGAGAACGTGGGTCATCAGGAAGAAATCCTGAAAGAGGTAATGCAAAAATACCTTAAAGAAATACAGGAAAATACAAACAAACAAGTGAAGGATCTCAGCAAATCCATCCAGGAACTAAAAAAGGAAGTAGAAACAACTAAGAAATCACAAAGGGAGACAACTTTGGAGGTAGAAAACCTTGGGAAGAAATCAGGAGTCATAGATGCAAACATCAACAATAGAATACAAGAGATGGAAGAAAGAATCTCAGGTGCTGAAGATTCCATAGAAAGCATCGACTCAACAGTCAAAGAAAATGCAAAATGCAAAAAACGTGTAACCCAAAACATCCAGGAAATCCAGGACACAATGAGAAGACCAAACCTAAGGATTATAGGTATAGATGAGAGTGAAGATTTGCAACTTAAAGGGCCAGTAAACATCTTCAACAAAATTATGGAGGAAAACTTCCCTAACTTAAAGAGAGAGATGCCGATGAACGTACAAGAAGCCTACAGAACTCCAAACAGACTGGACCAGAACAGAAATACCTCCCGTCACATAATAATCAAAACACCGAATGTTCTAAACAAAGAAAGAATACTAAAAGCAGTAAGAGAAAAGGGCCAAGTAACATGCAAAGGAAGACCTATCCGAATCACATCAGACTTCTCACCAGAGACTATGAAAGCCAGAAGATCCTGGGCAGATCTCATGCAGACACTAAGACAGCACAAATGCCAGCCTAGACTACTATACCCAGCAAAACTCTCAATCACCATAGATGGAGAGACCAAGATATTCCATGATAAAACCAAATTTTCACAATATCTTTCCACAAATCCAGCCCTGCAACGGATAATAGGTGGAAACCTCCAATACAGGGAGAGAAACAACACCCTGGAAAAAATGAGATAATAACTTTCTTGAATCAAACCCAAAAGTAGATAACCACTCAAACATAAAGATAGCGTCAAGAATGGCAGATGGCAATAATCACTATGCCTTAATCTCTCTTAATATCAATGGTCTCAATTCCCCAATTAAAAGACATAGACTAGCAGACTGGATACGTAAACAGGACCCAGCATTTTGCTGCATGCAGGAAACGCACCTCAGTGTCAAAGACAAACACAATTGTTGGAAAACAATTTTACAAGCAAATGGCCCCAAGAAACGAGGTGGAGTAGCCATCCTAATATCAGATAAAATTGATTTTCAACCTAAAGTCATCAAAAAAGACACAGAAGGACACTACATACTGATCAAGGGAAAAATCCACCATCAAGAACTCTCAATTCTGAATATCTATGCTCCAAATGCAAGGGCACCCTCATTCGTAAAAGAAACTTTACTAAAACTCAAAGCACACATCGCACCGCACACAATAATAGTGGGTGACTTCAACACCCCGCTCTCTGAAATGGATCGTTCAGGAAAGCAGAAACTAAACAGGGACACAGTGAATCTAATTGAAGCCTTGGACCAAATGGAACTAACTGATATATATAGAACATTTCATCCTAGAGCTAAAGAATACACCTTCTTCTCAGCTCCTCAGGGTACCTTCTCCAAAACTGACCATATAATTGGTCACAAATCAGACCTCAACAGATACAAGAAGATAGAAATAATCCCATGCCTCCTATCAGATCACTATGGAATAAGGGTGGTCTTCAATGGCAACAAAAACAAAAGAAAACCCACGTACACATGGAGGCTGAACAATGCTCTACTCAATGATAACTTGGTCAAGGTGGAAATAAAGAAAGAAATCAAAGACTTTTTGAAAGTTAATGAAAATGAAGGCACAACATACCCTAATTTATGGGACACAATGAAAGCAGTGCTAAGAGGAAAATTCATAGCCCTGAGTGCCGCCAAAAAGAAATGGGAGACAGCATACACTAACAGCTTAATGGCACACCTGAAAGCCCTGGAACAAAAAGAAGCAAATACACCAAAGAGGAGTAGAAGGCAGGAAATCATCAAACTCAGGGCTGAAATCAATCAAGTAGAAACAAATAAAACCATACAAAGAATCAACAAAACGAGGAGTTGGTTCTTTGAGAAAATTAACAAGATAGATAAGCCCTTAGCCAGACTAACCAGAGAGCACAGAGATAGTATCCAAATTAATAAAATCAGAAACGAAAAGGGAGAGATAACAACAGAAACTGAGGAAATTCAAAAAATCATCAGATCCTACTACAAAAACCTGTATTCAACACAACTAGAAAATCTTGAGGAAATGGACAATTTCCTTGACAGATACCAAGTACCAAAATTAAATCAGGATCAAATAGACCATCTAAACCATCCTATAACCCCTGAAGAAATAGAAGTTGTCATTGGAAGTCTTCCAACCAAAAAAAGCACAAGTCCAGATGGTTTTAGTGCAGAATTCTATCAGACCTTCAAAGAAGACCTAACACCAATACTCTTCAAACTGTTCCACAAAATAGAAACAGAAGGAACACTACCCAACTCGTTCTATGAAGCCACAATTACACTAATACCAAAAGCACACAAAGATCCGACAAAGAAAGAGAATCTCAGGCCAATCTCTCTTATGAATATCGATGCAAAAATGCTCAAGAAAATTCTTGCCAACCGAATCCAAGAACACATCAAAACGATCATTCACCACGATCAAGTAGGCTTCATCCCAGGGATGCAGGGATGGTTCAATATAAGGAAATCCATCAATGTAATCCACTACATAAACAATCTCAAAGAAAAAAACCACATGGTCATCTCATTAGATGCTGAGAAAGCATTTGACAAAATTCAGCATCCTTTCATGCTAAAGGTCTTGGAAAGATCAGGAATTCAAGGCCCATATCTAAACATAGTAAAAGCAATTTACAGCAAACCGGTAGTCAGCATCAATCTAAATGGAGAGAAACTTGAAGCAATCCCACTAAAATCAGGCACTAGACAAGGCTGCCCTCTCTCTCCATATCTTTTCAATATAGTACTTGAAGTTCTAGCTAGAGCAATTAGACAACAAAAAGAGGTCAAAGGGATACAAATTGGAAAGGAAGAAGTCAAACTATCACTATTTGCAGACGATATGATAGTATACATAAGCGACCCAAAGAACTCCACCAGAGAACTCCTACAGCTGATAAACGACTTCAGCAAAGTGGCCGGATATAAAATCAACTCAAGCAAGTCAGAAGCCTTCCTATACTCAAAGGATAAGCAGGCTGAGAAAGAAGTAAGAGAAATAATACCCTTCACAATAGCCACAAACCATATTAAGTATCTTGGCGTGACTCTAACCAAACAAGTGAAAGATCTGTATGACAAGAACTTCAAGTCTCTGAAGAAAGAAATTGAAGAAGACCTCAGAAGATGGAAAAATCTGCCATGCTCATGGATTGGCAGGATTAATATAGTAAAAATGAGCATCTTACCAAAAGTAATACACAGATTCAATGCAATCCCCATCAAAATCCCAACTCAATTCTTCATAGAGTTAGAAAGAGCAATTCAAAAATTCATCTGGAATAACAGAAAACCCAGAAAAGCTAAAACTATTCTCAAGAGTAAAAGAACCTCTGGGGGAATCAGTATCCCGGACCTCAAGCTGTACTACAGAGCAATAGTGTTAAAAACTGCATGGTATTGGTACAGTAACAGACATGTAGATCAATGGAACAGAATTGAAGACCCAGAAATGAATCCACACTCCTATGGTCACTTGATCTTTGACAAAGGAGCTAAAACCATTCAGTGGAAAAAAGATAGCCTTTTCAACAAATGGTGCTGGCTCAGCTGGAGGTCAACATGCAGAAGAATGCAAATTGACCCATCCTTATCTCCTTGTACTAAGCTCAATTCTAAGTGGATCAAAGATCTCCACATAAAACCAGACACACTGAAACTAATAGAAGGAAAACTAGGGAAGAACCTTGAACATATGGGCACAGGGGAGAATTTCCTGAACAGAACTTCAATAGCTTATGCTCTAAGATCAAGAATAGACAAATGGGACCTCATTAAATTACAAAGTTTTTGCAAGGCAAAAGACACTGTCAAAAAGACAAAGCGGCAACCAACTAACTGGAAAATGATCTTTACCAACCTTACATCCGACAGAGGGCTAATATCCAAGATATACAAAGAACTCAAGAAGTTAAACTCCAGAGAGGCAAGTAACCCTATTAAAAATGGGGTACAGAGCTACACAAAGAGTTCTCACCTGAAGAATATCTAATGGCTGAGAAGCACCTAAAGAGATGTTCATCATCATTAGTCATTAGGGAAATGCAAATCAAAACAACCCTGAGATTCCATCTCACACCAGTCAGGATGGCTAAGATCAAAAACACAGGAGACAGCAGTTGTTGGCGAGGATGTGGAGAAAGAGGAACACTCCTCCACTGCTGGTGGAATTGCAGGCTGGTACAACCACTCTGGAAAGCAGTCTGGCGGTTCCTCAGAAAACTGGGCATGACACTCCCGGAGGATCTGGCTATACCACTCCTGGGCATATACCCAGAGACTTTACCTGCATGCAATAAGGACACATGCTCCACTATGTTCATAGCAGCCTTATTTATAATAGCCAGAAGCTGGAAAGAACCCAGATGTCCCTCAACGGAGGAATGGATTCAGAAGATGTGGTATATCTACATAATGGAATACTACTCTGCAATTAAAAACAATGAATTCACGAAATTCCTAGGCAAATGGTCAGAACTTGAAAATATCATCCTTAGTGAGGTAACCCAATCACAAAAGAACACACATGGTATGCAGTCACTGATAAGGGGATATTGACCCAGAATCTCGGAATACCCTAGACACAATCCGCATATCAATAGATTTCTAAGAAGATGGAAGGAGAGACCCCTGGTCCTGGAAAGACTGGATGTAGGGGAATGCCAGGACAGAGTAACGAGAGGGGGTTGAGTGGAGAAAAGAGGGAGGGAAGGGGGCTTATGGCACTTTCGGGGAGGGAGGAAACGGGAAAGGGGAAGTGATTTGGAATGTAAATTAAAAAAAAATAAAATAAAAATAAAACTTAAAACTGACAGCAAACAAAACTCTAGCAAGTATATAAATTCAGGGAGATTAAATAACTCATTGTGGAATGATGAGTGGGTCAAAGAAGAAATTAAGAAAAAAATCAAAACATTACTGGAACTAGATGTGAGTGAAAACACAACTCATCCTTGGGGCACATGACAGTTCTAAGAGGAAAGTGGGTAGCCTTAAGTGCCTACATTAAAAAATTAGAACGCACAAATAAATGTCTTAATGATGCAACTCAAGAATTTGAAAAAAACCAAACCCAGTAGACAGCAAGAAATAATTAATATTATGGCAGAAACTAATGATACAGAAACAATTTTAAAAACTCCAGGAACCTCAGATCTGGTTCTTAAGAAGATAAACACAATTGGGAGACCCTTGGCCCCACTAACCAAAAGAAAAACAGATGGCCCAAATTAAAAGAATCACAAATAAACAGGGAAACATTACAACAGACATCAAAGAAATTCTGAATATTATAAGGGTATTTTTTTTTTAGGAAAAAACATACTTCATTAAGTTGAAAAAAATAAAAAACAGGATGAATTTCTAGATTTAGCCAAACAAACCTCCAAAATTAACCATGAAGAACTCAGCAAGCTAAAGAGGAGAGGAGATTGAAACAATAATTTAAAAAACCTTCCAGCTTAAAAAAATGTCCAGAGCCAGATAGACTCACGACAGCATAATATATCACTCCCAAACTCCTTCTCCAAAGCCTGTTTCCCTCTAATACTAAAACCAGGTAAAGAAACAATAAAAGAAAACTGTAGGCCAATAATCTTGATGGAAATACATTAAAACGCTTGATAAAATAGTTGTAAACTGAATATAGACATAAATCAAAAACATTATACACTGTGACAAAATTGGATTTATGTCTGACATGAAACATATGTAAGTTAGTAAATATAATGAACCACATAAATGGACTTAAAGACAAAAATTATATGATCAACTAACTCCATGGACACAGAGAAAGCTTTGACAAAATCCATTCTTTCACATAAAAGTCTGAGAGGATCATATCTCAACATAATAATAACATAATAAACATAATAAAAGCTATAGATGATGAACCTACAGCCCTCTTTATCAAAAGTGGAGAAAATCTCAAAGGAATCTCATTAAAATTAGGAATGGCACAGGGCTGCTGATTATCCCTACTCTTTGTCAATATAACGCTGGAAGCACTAGCTGGAGTTATACATCAAGAGAAACCAATTAAAGGTATACACATAGATAAAGAAGAATTCAGACGATATCTATTTGCAGATGATATGACAAGGGATCCCAAAAATTCCACTGTGAAACTTTTCAAAACAATATGCTATTTCAGCAAAGTATCAGAGTACAAAATCAACTTACAAAATTCAACAGCCTTTCTATAAACCAACAACAAATACACTGAAAAAGAGATCATGAACACACTCTCATTTAAAATAGCATCAAAGACAATAAACGTTTGGAATAAACCACCTTGGAATGACCAAGGGAGATGAAAAATCTCTACAATAAAAATGTTAATTATGTGAAGAGACTGAGAAAGACACTAAAAAATGGGAAGACCTCTTATGCTCATCAGTAGAATTAAGAATGTGAAAATAACTGTCCAACCAAAAGCTGTTTACATATTCAATGCAATTTCCATAAAAATATCTATAACATTCTTCAAGCAAACAGCAAATAAATAAATACATAAATCCCTAGAATTTGTAAGGAACCAGAAAAATAGCTAAATCAATCAAAAGCAAAAGGAGTAACACTTGAGAAATTGTTATTATTGAGTTTGAGATATATTATAAAGTTTAAATTATAAAAAGAATACTACCACTATGATCTGGGCACAAAAAGAGCTATGTAAACCAGTGAAATAAAATAGAAAATTCAAACATAATTACTATTGTAAGTATAGCCTATACGATATTTGACATAGATGAAAAAAGTCATACACTAGATAAAAGACAGCACCTTAAACACATGGATGTAGGAAAACTGGATCCGATATACAGAAGTTAGACCTGTGTATATCATCCTTCCCCAAAATTAGATCCAAGTGTATCAAAGGCCTCAATTTGAAACCTGAAACACAGAAACTACTAGAAGGAACTACCCTACAAGATACAGGTGTAGGAAAAACCTTTCTGAATAGAACTTTGTTTGCCCAGGAAATAAGGCCAACAATTGGTAAGTGGAACCTTATAAAATGAACCTTATAAAATTCATTCTCTTGGCTAATGAAACAATCAAGATAGCAAAGAAGAAACCCACAGAATGGGGAAAAAATCTTTGCCATGATCAGTCAAAAATTGGTTTAGGGATCTAAACAGAGAGTTCTCAATAGAAGAAATAAAAGTGTATATGGAAGACCTCAAAAAGTGTTCATATCATGCTTACCAATTAGGAAAACGCTAATTGAAACTAACTTTGTAGTTCATCTCACCCCAATCAGAATAGCAAGGATCAACAAAACAACTGAAAACAAATGCTGGCAAGGATGTGAAGAAAGAAGAACCCTCATCCACTATTGGTGTGAATGCAAAAGGTGGAAATCAGTATACAGAATCCTCAAAAAAATCTAAACATAAATCTATCACATGACCCAGCTATGCTAATCTTTGGCATATTGCTCTGCAGATACTTGCTCAGCAATGTTAGTAGCTACTCTGTTCATAATAGGCAGGAAATGGAAACAGCGTAATTGTCCTTCAACAGAAGGATAGATAATGACAATGTGGAACATACACTGTGCAATACTATTCAGTGTAAAGAAAAATGAAGCCATGAAGACTGTAGGCAAATTGATAGATCTATAAAAGACTATACTGAGATATGTAGCCCAGATTCAGAAAGAAAAATGTTACATGTTCAAACTATTTATGGTTTTGAGCTTCATATCCTCAGATGTGAGATTACAACATGGAGGAAGTAGAGAGCCAGGGAAGTATAAATGTACTGTAGGTGATGGTAATCGGAGGAATTCTGGAGGGGAGTTGTAGGATACAGGTGATATTGAGAGGACGAAGCTCCAACTGGGATGGAGGGAAGGAAGTCAGTGTATAAGGAAAAGGAGCAACAAGGGACAAATAATTCCAAGGGCGTTTGATAAAGCTTCAAGAGATTACATTATTTTATATTTACCTTAAATTCTAAACTATACACGGCACATATAAGTGTGTGTGCATGTGCATGCATGCTTGCATGAGTGAGCATGTGTGTGTGTGTGTGTGTGTGTTTGTGTTTGTGTGTTTTGAAGGAAGTTAAACCACTTAACCTGGCTGACAATGTCTTCCACAAGAACCACAGTCTAATAAAAAGTATCAGGCTCAAGAAACTTTCCTTTAGGATGATTGGTCAGGGAAGTCCTAACAATAACTTCCAAACAATATAAGTTATTGATGGAGTCTTTAGTTGCTTCTCATTGTTCAGAGTGGGCCCCTGTTGCTGAAGACACCACACACTTAGGACATAGGATTTGGATTATTTGGGCTGAATCTGACTTGAAAGCCTCTTTCCTAAGGAGTAGCTTTCATGGTTCCAGAAAATGCTGTGCAATCTGCCTAAGGAGGGAAACAAACAGTCCTACTTAGCTACAACACCCATGAACCAGGACAATTACAATCATGCCAAGATATCCATAAAGGTCTAATACGTGACATGGGTAGGTAATGAGCAACAGCCATCTGATTAGATTTAAGGTCCACTCAACAGGAGGGAATCATGCCTGATATTGGAATCCTAGTAAATGTTTCAATTTCTTATTATATGCTAAAATCTTATCCCCCCTGGTAAATGTAGCTACCACCTCTCATCCAAGAAACTTCTCCTTGCAACAAATAGAAATCATCACAGAAAAACACAACTGTACACAATATAAAGAAGAACAGACTATGAAGAACCCAACCCCAATGGATACATCTACAGCTATGGCTTTAGGGAATGTATCAGAAGAGGAGGAAGAAACATTGTAAAACATTGTAAAAGTCAGGATACCAAGAAGCCTGCTGTGAAAAATCTCCTCTAGAAATGGCTACATAAAAAACAGGATCAATGGCAATATCAATGGACAGGCTGATGAGAAATGGGAAAGTTTTTGCCTGGTCTCCTGCTAGGCAAAGAGCTAGAGGAAACTAATGATGACTGGGAAAAAGGGGATTAGCCTTTCCCATTGTCCAATACAAAAAGTGGTTGTCCAATAGAAAGTGGTCAGTCCTGAAACCATATACAAATAACCAAAATGTACTCAGCATGTTGTATTTATATACATTTGTGCATACACTGTATGTGCATACATGCACCATATGCATACATGCATGTATGTATGTATGTGTGCATAATCAAAGTAGAATAAAAACATTTAAAATAAAACAGAAAGCTGAGTAGTGGTGGCACACGCCTTTAATTCTAGCATTCAGGAGGCAGAGGCAGGTAGATCTCTGTGGGTTTGAAACCAGTTCCAGGACAGTCGAGGCTATACAGTGAAACCCTGTCTCAAAAAACAAACAAAACAGAAAATACCCAAAGGTATGAAAATAGGAATTTTTAAACAGTTAAAAGAAAAATTAGGACTAATTTAATAATGGTTCTCAGAAATTTTAAAGTTATAGGAGATGATCAACTTTTGTGAATTGAAAAAAAACTTTGAAGCCCTTCCCTAATATTTATCAATTCTAAGGAAATAATTCGCTTTAATGAGCAAGTTTTTCTTCTACTCAACTTAAATTCTAGAGTTTTCTTCTTTCTTTCTTTCTTTCTTTCTTTCTTTCTTTCTTCCTATAAGAGAGCAACTCTTTTGCATAACTAGTTATATAATTATCTTATTTGGCATTTCAATTTCATGTTAAATATTCAAGGTAAAACTGAATAAAACCAACTAGCAGCTAGGCTATTGTGACAAAAACTCTCATAAGAGTTAAAAGTAATCATATAGAACATATTCATATAATGAAGGGAAGTTCCACTAGGGGAAAAAATATAACACAGCAGCAGCATTATAGTCAAATTGTTCTTTCCAGATATGGGATTAGAAATTTATCCTTTTGGTCGAAGTTGCACTTTGAAGCAATCCAGAACCCAAGAGTGAGGAACTGGAACAAAAGAGTTTCACAGAACACTTTACAATTTGCAAGTCATTTTTACTCTTTTCCCATTTGATCAGCCTGTGAACTCATTGAGGGTCATGATGAGGAAACTGTGGGTCTGTGAAAGATGAAGGATCTCTCAGAAATTTTAGCATACTGATTGGTCTATTATTAATAGGACATTTGAAATGTCCTTTGTATTGGTTAGTTAGTTAGTTAGTTAGTCAGTCAGTCAGTCAGTTAGGGTTCTCATGAAAAACAAAACCAATAGTGGGGATAGGGTAAATGAATAGATGATGAAGAATTGGCTCATTGGGATATAAAGGCTAAGAAATCCCATGATCTGCCAGCTACAAGGAGACTCAGGAACACCCATGGTGTAGTTCTAGTTTTAGTGCAGAGTCTTCAAAACCAGGAGAGCTAGTGGTCTAAGTCTAAATATGAGAGCTGAAGAAAATTCCAGACCCAGATTAAGCAGCCAGGCAGAGGGCAACTTCTCCCTCACTTGACCTTTCTGTTATTTTGGGGCCCCTAACAGATGGATACTGCCACACACATGAGGGACACCAATTTGCTTTGATCATTCTACCTATTCAAATGTTAAATTCATCTTGACATACCTTCAGAAATCTGCTCTGAAATTATGCTCAACCAAGTATTTTGATACCCAATGATCCAATGAAGTTGACCCAGAAAATTAACCATTGTCTCCCTGACTCAGACCCAATGGGATAAGATTCCATTTCTGTGGGCCCCCAGAAAGGGGTTCCACCTTTGTTCTGCCCTAGACTCTACTTTGGTGGTTACCTCAGGACACATACACACACACACACCATCTCTCAGATGAAATCATCCTTGAAGATCTTATTCAACTCTGAGTAAACCCATACACATAAACAGAAAAAACTAATCCCCAGAAGCTGGGGCAGAGAATCCAGCAGAGAATGATATAGCACAGGATCCGCAGAGGAACAGATGATTTCAAATGCTTGGTGCAATCTACCCTGAAGGGAAGCTAAAAACAGCTATTGAGTTTAAATGACATGCATTCTGATATGAGCCCTTCTTATATGGTCAGGACAATTTAGACAACATTCATATCCCCCATTCGCTGCACATAACTTGAGAATTAAAATATTTCACCAGGAACTACTGATCTACATGACAACACAGATGCCTCCCATGGTTCTTGTGAATGAAAGAAGCCACACACAAAGAATTTTAACACCAAGTGTAGGATTCCATTTATGCACTGAAGCCCCCAGGTGGAATAAATCTATGGGAGAAGAAGTCAGAATCACAGCAGCCTCAAGAGTGTCAGAAACAGCCTGAAGGGAAACACAAGGGAACCCCTAACAGTGATGAAAATGGTCTGAAATCTAACTGTGGAATGGCTTACACAGGTGGGCATGGATCCAACTCATCTCATTGGACCCTTGATATCTGACATTGTACTGGACAATATATCTTAATAGCAATTTCAAAAATGTGTCTTTCTGGTTTCCCTGAGTAATAATTGAGATAATATAAGGTATGTATCTTGTGGAGAAATCAAACATACTCAAGAGGTGATGGGTAAAAGTAACCAGCTTCAAGCTATGCATAGTGGCACAGACCTGATATTCAAGCACTTTCAAGGCAGAGGCAAGATTGTAAGTTGTAGGCCATTCTGGGATATGCAGTGAGTTGTTAAGAGTTTGAATCAGAAGTTCTGAATCAGAATACTGTCTCCCACAAGAGGAACGTAAGAGTTGTGGGCAAAAGTAGGTCACTAGGGGTGAGACTTTGAAGGCTATATCTGTTCCTGGTTCCTGCCTCCTGATCTATCAAGGTGTGAAATAACTCTGCTATATGATCCTACAGTCACATACTGAGATGCTTCACCATACCATCCTGCCATGATGGTCTCTATAAAACTATAAGCCAAAATAAATCTTACTTCCATTAAGTCAGGTAATTTGTTACAATGATGAAAAAAAAAAACTAATCAGAGACTCAGTCTCCAAACACTAAACCAAGGAAGAACAAAATATCTGTACCAATGACAGCAACACATTAGGAAAATTAATTAAAGAAGGAACAGACTTCAGAAATCATAATGAGTTTGCATTATCCAGAAACTCAAGAGGATTCCAGAACAGGGAAAGATGACATAAACAATAAATACAGTCCATCCTTCAATAGTTTGCCTCTAGGCTTTATACCACTGAAGTCCTCAACAGGCAAATAGATACTGCCCAAGGAAGTCAGTAACCGGCATGAGATCATTAGTACACAGACCCAAGATAGCATGCAGATAAGACAGCTAAGGAACCAAGGATGCCCAGTCAGGGATTGCCTTTCTTGAGGAAATGGGCCATGGGCTATAAACCCAGAGAGGGGCTGAAATGGGGAGTACAAATGGTGGGGCAAAACGAGAACCTGATTTCTGGAATTCTCAATGCAAGACTGGAGAAGGAGTGAGAGGCCACTTGCTAACACAAGGGAAGAAGAAGATGAAGGCCTGTCTCAGTAGGTAATTTGAGTAATGATTTATCACAAAGCCTGGGATTAAATCAATCCTGGGTGAATCCAGCTGTTTCAGTCATCACATATGTCATCTGGACTTGTCCTGGATTGGACACTGCAGCACTTCTTAAAGTAAAAGGAGCACAAGGATCCCCAGGAATCCTGCTAAAATGCAGATTTTGACCCAGCAGGTCTCAGATGAAGCCCCAATTTCTGCATCTTTAACATTCAGGTAATACTTAAGCTTTTTTTGGCCCATAAATCACACTGGAGCTCACAAGTGCCTTCCAGCAGAAGCACTTTGTGGTAGCAGCCAGGTGAGTAGGAGGACTTCTGATCTCTTCAAATACCTATTTTCTCTCATTGTGGGCTTACATGGAAAGAGGGGAATAAAGAACCCCTCCAAATGTTGAAACGAAGGAAGTCAATATTCTATGAAGCATTCTAAGAAGCTCACTCCTATTTATTCTGGTTTTAAAACACTGCTCTAGACGGTGTTGTGAGGAGATTTATAGTTTTTAATCTTCTCATATAGCACAACTGCTAAATACAGCATAATATATGTGACAGGAATTAGTTCAGAATTTATTTAAGACTTTTCCTCCTCAGTTCATATGTCCAAAGATTGCCATTTCCAATTATTTATTAGGAGTGTGATGTTTTTCAAGGTGGATGCATTACTCTTGTTATCTGCTTTCAATTAGCTGAGAATTTACTATTCTTAGCCAAATGTCCATTCATCAGCAAATTCCACATTCCTGGCAGTCTGATTAACTTCCCAGGGCTCTTCCTTTATAGTTAAAATAAATGAGACTGTCTATGTTTTGTGTTTGCTTGCTTATGGGAGGAAACAGAATAGGCTTGAGGCGGGGAAGAAAGGAGAACGGGGATAGTGAAAGAAGTAAAGGAATGAGAAGTGGAAGAAAAGTGGGAGGAGGAAGAGAGGATGGAAGGCAAAAAAAAAAATCACCCAAACTTGGCAAAGATTAAAGATGGAAATAAACACCTACCTATACACCAAAAGTTATACTCTACTAGAGCAAATTCAGCCATATCAAAAATCCAGCATTCAGGAAATGTAACTCCATCAGTGAGAGGTTGGAAGATTGAACTTGGGTCTTTCTACCTTGCTGTTGGGACTGTAGGAGAAGTATATGCGTTAGAATCTATGGGGCCTGGCTTTGAATTCCAGCATAGCCACCAAAACCCAGAACATCATGGGCAAGTTATTCCACCTCCATTTTAAACTCTCTTACATTTCTGCCTCTGAAAAATCCTAACAGCAATGACTAAGTTGCACACTGGCCATGGAATTAAGTGAGATTCTGTTTGTGTAATGATGACATTAGCTAGAATAACCCTGCCCCTTGAGTTTCAAATAGCAGCTGTTCAAATGTTACCCAATGTGTGCAGATCTCACATTCCCTCCAGCCACAGTGGGGCCTTGAATAAGTAGGAAGAAAGGGATGGGGTAGGGGATGATACTTCTTGCCACGGCTAGCAAAAGTTGTAGCCTCTCTTAGGTCCTGTTCTGCATCTCCCCGCTGTTCAACATAGAACATCTCTATTCTTCCCTCTGTATTTACTCACATCTAAATATCAACTCACAGTGGAACCAGATACCTAAAAGGCTGAGTCCAGGGTATCTCTTTAGTTTGAGGGTTCAAGACCAGTCTTGACAAAATAGTGAGAACTTCCACCTCCCATATGTACCCCCATCCATAAAAGAAGAATCAATGCAGTCACAACAAGTAATATGTAATAGCCAACTCTATTACCAACAGTCTGAAAAGAAAGGAAATTTGCTTTACAGCAATTAACATAGAACTGAGTCAAATATATGAGGGAGCCCTCTCCTGCCTCTCTTCCTTTGTCTTGAATGTGTGCATGTGCACAGGGCAATAAAACAAACCCTTAACTCCGTTGCTTTGACTTACTCAGATGAGTTTAGTTGATCTCATGGATCTGACCTCTCTTTATGAACCTACCTTAAATTTGGATCATCACAACTCAAGGTCTAAAATGGCTCTTCAATGTGTTCAGCTATGGAAACTCTTCTTTACTCCAGGGACCCAGACACTGCATTAGAAACCACATCAGATAGATATATATAGTGCCAGCTTCTCTGCCTAACATAGATGGCTTATGCATGAATCTACCTTAATATTTGCTGAATTTTACTCCAACTCCTGGCTTGGAGTAAAGGAAGTGGTGAGATGGATGAAATGCACCTTTCCCCCTGATTTTCTTCTGTGTTTCATTCTTCAAAATTTTTGTTCTATTTCCTGGAGAGAATATTTCCAATGTTATCTTTCTTCTCCACCTCTTTGTACACTGAAGAGAGAAGGCAGGGCCTTTCTGGGAGTAGGCAAACACTCTACCATTGAACTATATCCCAATACTCTACCAACATTTCTAAGCAGATTATTTTGTGCTCCAGTGGCTTGCAATTCTCTAGAGTAAGTCATGTTCATGTCTCATGAATTCAGTGTCTTTTCTTAAAAGCAGCAGTCATAATTTGGATCTTTTTTTGTTGTTGCCAGAAACATAATTGTGGCTCCTGAATACTCTGTTGTCTTTAGTTCTATGGATTCTTTGGGCTCACGTGATTGCTCTCTGTCTCCCATGTGGTGGTTTTCTCTAAATGTTAGCTGATCATTGGTCATCTACTTACATTTACAAAAGGGGCTACAATGCTGATTATAAGTGCTGGATGAAATGGAAGCATTTGTTAACTGGTGGCAGTTGTTGCAGGAAAACCTTATAAAACCAAAGTTAGAGAAAACTAGTGTTGTGTTTCCCTAAGTCCATCAGAGAAAATGGAGTGTAGATCTCCTGATCTAAAGCACTTTGTGAGCTGTGGATGGAGCTCTGTTGTAGAGCACTTGCTTTGTATTTTGGCTCATTCTGTGTCAAGTCAACATACGTTAGCTGCATCTGAGAAGAGACGACCTCAATTGAGAAAAGGCCTTCATTAGACTGGCATGAAGGGAAGTCTCTGGGGGTATTTTCTTGATTAAATGATTGATGCATGAGGGTGTAGTCCACTGTGGGTGTTACCACCGCTTGTCAGGTGGTCCTGAATGGTATAAGAAGGTAAGCTTAATGGAGAGCCTGGAAGCAAGCCAGTAAGCAGTGTTCCTCCATGGTCTCTGCTTCAGTTCCTACCACTAGGTTCCAAGTTCCTGCCCTGACTTCTCTTCAGGATGGACTATACTGTGTATGCTGAAATAAAACCTTTCTTGCAAAGTTGCTGTTGGCCATTGTGTTTATCACAACAATAGAAAACCTAACTAAGACAGCTTGAATACACAAGGCCTTGGCCTTATCCCCAACACTACCAAATATTAATAATAGTAACAATTATGGTAATAAATATAATGCATTTAACCTCTTAATTAAGGAAAATGGAAAGAAAAGGCTTGGACGGGTATAGTTCAGTGACAGCGCAAAGAAGATGTAAGCATGACCAAAAACAGGAGGAGGAGGAAGAGGATAATGGGTAGAGAAGGAGGTGGAGGAGGCAGCAGAGGAAGAGAAAAAAATAGGGAGGAGGACTTTGGCTTTAACATCACCCAGACCCAGTTTTAAATGACAAGTATCCTCTGATATTCTCCCCTGTAAGCAAAGTTAGTAAAGTGCAGGAAGAGGCTTGAAAGGTTGTATAAAACAAAAGAAAAGAAAAGAAAACAACAAGGTTCTCACAATGTGGCATTAAGTCAGCCTTTTCTAGGTTCTATGCCATAGAGTTTCTCAAAATTGAACTCACATAAAAATTGCTCACATTACACAAAGGGCTTTTAAAACACAGATAGCTAGTTCTCACCCCTAGAGTTCTGGATCACCTGAGAAAATAAAATATTTTCCACCTCCCACTTGCCAAACTCATTATCCAATTGAAAGTGGTCTTCAAGTATAAAATACTAAAAAACAAACAAAAAAATGTAAAAAGATCTTTCCTCTACCAACTATAACAAATCAATGTCCAGGGTTAAAGAATCGTTCTTCGTAATTAACAAATTTCCACTTTAAACTGCAATTACCTCTGCAATGAAACCCACTGAGGCTACATCCAGGCAGGCTAGTGATGGTTTACATTCACAGTGAGCTGGAAATAGGACTGAGTGATGTGCATCTTTGGGGCCTAGAAGACAAAAGTGATTTCCCTTCAGTTCTGAACTGTTCACTCTTTGTGATGACCCTGTTGAGATGTCATGGAGTTCCGCTGCTCAGCTCTAAAAGGCTCAAGTCACATAAAGAGATTAAGTCTCTCTCTCTCTCTCTCTCTCTCTCTCTCTCTCTCTCTCTCTCTCTCTCTCTCTCTCTCTCTCTCATGTATACATGCTTCAGTTAAACTCAGCCTGACATCATGGATCCATCTTCATGTTGACCTATCTGTATCGGACTCACTGCTGTATATGTACTCACAGCAGTACTACCCAGAGCTGTAAATGTATGTGAATATACGTATTGATGTAGTTCATGACTCTTTAAGGGGATCCTTGAGGCCAAAGACAGGCCACTTTCTTCACCTGCCTATACTCAGAGGCTAAAACAGTGCTGGGTACAGAGAAGAATTTCAATGAATTCCCAGTTCTCACTGATGAAAGGACCATGCAAAGCAAAGTCTCTTGTTTACTTTCTTGGTAAGTTCTGAGTCCACTCTTCATTTGCTCAAGAGCAGATCTTATCTATCTTATCTTATCTTATCTGTGACTCGGAGCTCACACTTGTAGGCTTTGCATGTGGCTTGCCTCAAAGTGAAATCTCAGCTTGGTTTCCCTCTGGCTGTGTGTCCTAGTTATGTTTCTGGACCTTAGTTTCCGGCTCTGTGAATTGTATGTGATTGTGTCGACCTTTCCAAAGCTTCGGGGAGTCTTAGCTACCTGTCAGTACTTAGAAGAGACACCATTTAATATTTAGAAAGGACTGAACTAGAATTAAGATAATGCATAAATACACATTTATCCTGTTTTTGATGCTATGTTATGTCTAGTGGCTGCTAGATATTTTATCTTTTAGCTATTATTTTCAAGTGTTATTACAAAGCAATACCTCCAAGAACCAAATGGTAAGTACCCCCTTCTCGTAAAAGCAGCCCCTAAAGTATTCTTCTGGCTCTGGGCCAGCTGTTGTCCCCAGTTGACTGTTTTATTTGTTGGCCTTAGAGATTAAGGGGGGGTATTGAATTTGCCACTCTCCACACATCTGCCTGTAGCATGCAGTGGCATCAGAGACTTATAAAAGCAAAGTTCCCTTTAACACAATGAATCTTGGGTGCACAAGAATTATCAGAGGGACTTGATTAAAATGTACATGCTAAGATTCAGCTCAAGCCAGTCTGGAGTAAGGCCCAGAAATGTGCTCTTTTAATAAGTCTCCCCAGGTTACTCCAATGCAGCAATCCTTGAAAATTCTACCTCAGCAGATGTTCTCCTTAAAGCAAGAGCCACCCAAACCATGATGTTGATAGTAATTACTCAAGTAAATGCATTCCCCTAAAGCCTTTGGCACAGAGTATTGAAAGAGAAATCATTTGAAATGTAAATAAAGAATATATCTAATAAAAAAAGAACTGTATCATAAACAGGATAAATGTATATTTATGCAACATATTAATTCTAGTTCAAATAATGTGTTCATTACATTTTCTTCAAACACCAGAAATGTAAAACAAAGTACTATGAAATTTAAGCGATGGGTCCAATTCCTAATCTATGATATCTATACTCTTAAGTATATGACAGTAGGTACATCATAAGGAAGAGAGTGAATTTATAAACAAATATTTACTAGTTTTCTTACAATATTATAAATAAAAATATAAGTAAATACAGTCTAGGGTTCTAGAAGCTGAGATCTTAGTAAGACCATTCACTATTAAGACATATCAGGGCCTACATCATGTTTTCTTCTCTCTCTCTCTCCATCTCTTCCCAATTCTTAATTTTTTAACTTTTCCTCCTCAAACCATTTTCTAATTTACTACTACATTTTAGGTGTGTGTTTGTGTGTGTGTGTGTGTGTGTGTGTGTGTGTGTGTGCGTGTGTGTGTATTCCTGTTCTTAAGGCGCATTCTCCTTGGCAGTAAACATTAAATTATTCAGCACACTTAAATTTTATCCTAAGCCAGCATCTCAGATGAGTCTTTCAGAAAGTATATATTATAAAATTCTAGGCTGCAGGTGTCAAGCTACTCCTGATATTTTACACAGATGAATCACTTCCATGAGATTTCATGGAGCCGTGTGAAAATATTCTTTGATATTCTTTCCATCTAGGACATAACCACATAGTCACACATGAGAAGATGAGAAAGGAAAGCTCATTTTTCAGTTTGAAATATTTTACCCATGTACAGATTACATGACTTACCAATATATATTCCAATCAGCTTTCTCAAACAGAGTGCATACATATAAACAATAACCAGATCAAAGCACAAAAACCTGGGGCTGTAGAGATGACTCAGAGGATAAAAACATATATGCTTTTGCTAAGGCCCAAGATAGCTTTGCAAGCACCCATGTCAGGTAGCACACAACAAACTGAAAGTCCAGTTTGAGGAGGATCCAATGCCCTCTTCTGGACTCTGTTGGAACCCACATGTACTTGGCAATGTGCTGGTTGTTTTTTTTTTTTTTTTTCTACTTGACACACAGTAGAGTCGTCTGAGAAAAGGTATCCTCCATTGAGATAATGTCTCTGTAAGACTGGCCTATAGGCAAGCATATGGGGGCATCTTCTTGATGAATTGTTGATGTGGAAGGACTGGTTGTACTGGATAGTATAAAAAAGCAGGTGGAGTAAGCCATGATGAGCAAGCCAATATGTACCATTCCTCCATGACCTCTGCATCAACTTCTGCCTCCAGCTTCCTAACCTGAGTTTCTGCCTTGGCTTTCCCTGATGATGTATTATCCAAATAAAAATGTTCCTCCCCAAGTTGTTTTTGGTTGTGATGCTTTCTCACAGTAATAGAAACCCTAAGATAGAGACCTATTGAGGATGTTTTTATAACTTTGCAAATTCCAAATAAGAATGTTTGATTCAAGGTGATTATATTTAATTCTCCACACTATGGGACTTGAATCCAACTAAAGGTTGTCCCAATTTCTGATATAAGCTGGATACTGTTATAGATGCAAATGTTTCTATTTAATTTCTCCAAGTTCTTTTCATACAAATTGCTTCCTCTGTGTGGTGAAATGGGGGGAAAGATGGCAACTTTGGCCTTTAGAAGGCCGAAGAGAAACTGTATTATACAAATTATAACTCATCATCCAATTCAAGGGAGTCTGCTGGAACAGAACTTTGGGCTTTTAAAGATTCCACTCAGCAGGAATTTCCCTAGATGATATTATTTTTTTTAGCTGCAGATAGTTTCTATGATTGTGTGACATTTGAAATTCCGGGGACTCTTCAGAGGGTATATAAATACTAGGACCCTGAGAGGTAGGGTTGTTGTTGTTAGTGTGTTGTTGGTTGGTTGCTGTTGGTCATGTGCAAATAAGAAACAATAACAAGAAGAAATTAGCTATCTTGATCAAGCTTTTCCCAAGGTACTTGATGCCCCTAATCAGCAGGAAGTAGTCTAATGTTAACATTGTCTCCTTTCCTTTCTACCTTTTTTCTGACCCATTGAAAGGGTGGAAGAAGAAGGGTGGGGAAGAGTGGAAGAAAGAAGAACCCACAAAGTAGCCAAAGACAGGCTACAGAAGTCAGATTCAAAATTGTATTGACATAGCTTCCCAACATGCAAAGCATGTTGATATTCTTGGATATCGTAGTAGAAGTGAGCCTGGAGGATATCGATGGTGATTGGGGAATGAAAGGGGTCTCTGAGGTGTTACAGGTCTTGTTTATCTTTTTAAAATTTATGTGTCTGCTTGCAGAGTAGGGGGTGCCAAGTACATGTGGGTTCCAACAGAGTCCAGAAGAGGGCATTGGATCCTCCTCAAACTGGACTTTCAGTTTGTTGTGTGCTACCTGACATGGGTGCTTGCAAAGCTATCTTGGGCCTTAGCAAAAGCATATATGTTTTTATCCTCTGAGTCATCTCTACAGCCCCAGGTTTTTGTGCTTTGATCTGGTTACTGTTTATATGTATGCACTCTGTTTGAGAAAGCTGATTGGAATATATATTGGTAAGTCATGTAATCTGTACATGGGTAAAATATTTCAAACTGAAAAATGAGCTTTCCTTTCTCATCTTCTGCATGCTCACTCCCAAGTCGGAGATTGTCTGCCCACGTGCCACCACTATAGGTCTCAGCTACACAGAACAGAAGCAACCAGCTCAGAGTGAAAGAACTTGCTGTCCCAGAGACTATGACAATCCCACTGACACTTTTTATCCTGATGCTGTAGTGTCTAACTCTGAACTGTGCAGAGAGCTGTTTTCCCGTCTTTTCTTTTCATCTACTTTGTTTATTTCCCCCCAATCAACAATGCTACAACAATAGCAGAATCAAGCCTAGGTTTAATAGAGGAATCTTCTGTTATAGCCTCTTGGCATCCACCACCCCAGCACATCTCACTGTAGGTTGTACATCATCTCTGTCAAGAGCCTCTGCTCATCATAACAGTTCTGTGTGGCTTTCCCACAGCTGATCCCATGGTATTCCTCCCAACATCTGGGTAATACTCTGAATAGCACACAAATGTGATCAGTGGTGTTTATTTTACTAGTGTAGTCCACCTGCAGCTTAACTAGTAGGGAACAATCAGATGTTGATGACTACAAATGGAGACCTGGGTGAGGAGTCGTAAACCCTGGAGGTTCATCTTTCAGCAAAAAGGATCCAAGACTTTCAAACTCAATCAATCTGAACATGATGGAAAAAAGAGAGACATCATTGTAGACAGATAATGGTTTGAAGTCTCAGCCTGTGATGATTGGAGAAGCAGATGTAAGGCAAGATGATTTTTATATGTTTCGATAGCCCCTGCCGGGTGGGAGATTAACTAAGCAAAAGGTTTGATTGCTAACCACATTTGGGCCACTGAGCAATTGCAGAAAGGTAGACGCAATCACAGAGCCTGTGCTTGCCAGAGGAAAGAACAGAGCTAAGCTGCTGAAGACAATCAGTTTTGTCATATTGCTTTACACACACAGATATTGTAAAGTTCGCTTATATAAAGTTATATAATTCACCTAATGTGCTTAGTTTGTACTTCAGTGTACCGATTGTTTATCCAGTTGTTCTCACATTGAAATCACCCTCTGAAGAATATTTATGTACAAAGTCCTGGAAATGGAAAAAGAAAGACAAGACCTCTGTCTTCAAGGCTCAGCTATCCAATTGTTCTGGTTTGTATTGTTATAGAGCAACCTGCTTCACATCTTATTGTCTCAGTACAACAGCAACAACCATGGCTGTCTTAGTTGGTTCTAGCTGCTATAACAAATAACATAGCTGTGAAGGAGTACTTTCCTGGCATGTGCAAGACCCTGAGTTCCATGCCAGCACAGAAAGAAATACACACACAAACACACACACACACACACACACACACTGTGTATTGAGTGGCTTAAATAAAAGATATTTACTTGTCACAATTCTGAGGCATTATGTTGGGCATTCTCATACATGCCTGTAATCTCACCACCCTGAAAGATCTCAAGTTCAAGGAAAGCCCAGACTACAAAGTGAGACTGTCCCAAAAAAAAGAAAAATAAAATTCTAAGGCTAAGCTATCCATGAGCAGGGTGTGAGCAACCGTGGTCATGATGAGGTCTTACTTCTTTGCTTGTAGATGGCAGTGTTCCACTGAGTCCTCACATGGCCTCTTGATCCCTGCCTCGTAAAGGCCCAAATCCTATTATGAGGCTCCCACCCTCATGACCTCATCTAAACCTGATCACTTCCCAACGTCTCCACCTCAAAATATCACAATGGGGGATAGTACTTCGTTATGAATTTTGAGGGAACATTCAATCCACAGCAGTGACCAACTCTGAGTCAGTCTGGGCTGCCATAACAAACAGCACAGACTGGGTGGCTCAATAACCAAAAGTGATTTTCCCAGAGTTCCAGGATCTAGAAGTCCATGACCATCTAGAAGTTCATATCAGCAGGACAGGTTTGTTCTGAACCTCCCTACTTGGTTTAAAGATGGTCACTGTCTTGCCCTGTGTTCACATAGTTGCCCCCTAAGTGTGTACAGCCTATACTCAAGTCTCTTCTTTAGAGGAAGGACTTCAGTGATATTTGGTTAGGGCTCCCCATAGCAACCTCACTTGTAGTTTAATTTCCTCTTCAAAAGTCATCACCTACAAAAACAAAAATCAATTTTTGAGGGGTTTTGGGTTAGGACTTTAATAAGTGAATATGGGGCAAAATCCACAACAATCCCATAATCCTGATTTGCTGGTACCCATGAGATTCCAGAGATAAAGAATCCTTGGTGCTAAAACAAACAAAAAAGGGGGGCCTAGATAAATCAGGACAAATTGATTACCTTAGGAACAACATTTAATGTGCTTGCCAATCTCTGATCTGGACAGGGCTTAGAGTAGGCAGCTAGCATATTCTCTAATCACTATCAATGGGGTTAGTTTGAAAACTACAGCTAGAGTCGGCCAGGAACCACTTACTCACTCAAAGGCCTCTGGGCTGGTTCTGGGTAGACTCAAGCAGCTGTGTGAGAAGCTGAAGCATCTTCACAGATCTCTCTAGCTCTGCCTCCTGCTCTAGTCATGTGGCCTCTGTTGCACTGTGGATTCCTGGTAGTCAGACTTTATACACAGAGCTGCAGGATGTCCAAAGAGCAAGAGCCTGGTCTTGCTCAGTCATCATTATGACTCAGCCACAATGTATCCTTTCTTGTATACTTTGTAAGCCAGCAGTCACAATAATCTGACCAGGTTCAAGGTGAACAGAAATAGACTCCATCCCTTAGGGGTTTGACAAGAAGTCATGATCCCCAAAATGTTGCTGTAGTTATACTTCAAAGTTGTAATTGTGGTAGGAAAGTACATAATATAAAATGTATCATCTTAAGTCATTTTAAGTATATAGTTCAGTAGGAGTAGACATATTCATATAGATACACAATCTAGCCTTAGAACTTGCAAAACTAAAACTATCTCTATTATATATTTCTTCTCCTATCTCCCTAGCTCCAGCCCCAGGCAATCACCATTCCACCTTCTGTCTCCATGTATGTGACTACCTTAGGATCTCGCATAACCCTGCACTCTTTAGCCTTTTGTGACTGGCTTTTTCTCTGAGCAGAATATCATTAATGTTCATTCATGTCGCATGTGTTGAATAGATGGAGAAACCATTTGTAGCAGCCCTTTTTGATATAATCCATTATGGTACAGAATAACCTACTTAGGACAATGAGGTATGTACTGTCAGAAGAACACTGTAGGATGCTTCCATGGCTCAGGGAACAAGAAAAAATTTCTTGGATGAGGTAACAGGTAGGTGTTATGAGTTACATCTTCCAGGTAGAGGAAATAGAAAGCACAGTTGTCTTTGTAGGCAAGAATGAGCAAAGCACTGGTCATTGCTACCAAAGTACCTGATGGAGTGTATACACATGGAACACACACACACACACACACACACACACACACACACACACGCACACTGAGATAGCATTTTTCTGTGCAATTGAGGCTAGCTTCACACTCATGAATCATCTCACACTTTCTCTCAAGTACTGAGATTATGGTATACAACACCATATAAGACTATGCTAGACTTTTGAGCTATAGAAGATACTCTGTAGTTAAAGATTCTTCTCCTTCTCTCCCCTAAGGCTGTCTTAAAACGCAGTTCCTCCTTGGCTTCTTGAAGGATGTTAGTCAGCTTTCTGCCACTGTGACGAAATCACTAAGAAAATCAAATGAAACAGATGAAGATTTATTTTGATTTATGGTTTCAGTCTGTGATCATTAGGCTCCACTGCTATATGCCTGAGATGAGGCTGATCACAGCTACTGGAAAATAAATCTGAGGGGGCTGCTTACCTCCTGCTCATGAGGAAGCAGAAGAAGGAAGAAAGAACTGAGCAAGACATAAATTTGACCTCAAGAGAAAGATTGATTTCCATGGGAATGAAGGCTAGTTATCGTGAGGATGGGAGAGTCAGGACTTTGTAGGACATGAGAGTAGGGGTGGAGGAAGAAAGTTTCATAGATTTCTGAGAATGTATGGTGAGCTAGACACCTGAGGCTATTCCTGAATGGAATTTTAGCTTGAGTTGGGTTTCTTTATCAGAGGGGCAGATGTTGTTCTTTGGGAAGGCAAGTTTCCTTACTTTAGGAAGTCATACCATCCTTCAATGATACTCTTCTTATTTCATTAAATTATTTTCTGTAGTATCTACTACATACTAGTGATAGAGTCCAAAACACACTACAAGATTTTTCTGAGCTAAAGATATTTGAGAATCATCAGCTGCAGGAAGAGACTTTTTCTCTGAACTCCACTCATATTTCTAAAAGAAGAACCTTCCCATAACAATTCAACTGTTATAACTCCTTTCCCCTAGAGGTTTCCAACATGGAAAGATGGATGCATCACTAAACAGAGGTCATCATTAGTCAAGAAAAGAAATAGCCCAAATAGAGGCTAGAGAGATGGCTCAGAGGTCAAGATTACCTACTGTTCTTGCTCCGAGTTATGTTCCCAACATCCATGTCAGAACTGACTGAAACTCCAACTCCAGAAGATCCAACACACCATTGTGGACTCTATGGACACTGCACTGTGCTTGAGTGACTGTGTTCGCATGTGCTTATGTGCACAAAAGTGCATGTGCACACATATACACACATCAATAAATCTTTACAAAAAAAGAAATAGTCTGGAATTTATCATAGAAGTATCACATCTCCCACTTATTCAGACTACTTATTTTCCCTAAAGTGATTTGCTCTCCCAGAAGTGTCTATTGCATCCCTTAGTAAGATGGTATATATCCAAATTCTAATATTTCTTAAATGATATTTATTTGGGAATTGCCAAGATGAATGCATGTTAAACCTATTTTCTTCTCTTGTTAATCTTTCATTTTGTTTTGCCCTTTTAATTTTTAGTCTCCTTCCCATTGAACCTAAAAGGATACATGAAAAGTTTTTCCTCTCCACCATCCATCATCTTCTTAACTACTTTAGAAACGGAGCTAAGAGACCCCCATCTCAGTCCTAAGAAATGAGCCCAAGTTGACAATACCGTATAGCTGTATAGAAGGGGCAACAGAAATACCATGACTATCACCTGTGGGGAGAACAGAGTCAGAAAGAGAAAGGCTTAACTGAAATTGTGAAAAATGGATGAAAGCAGAGCTGGAAAAAGGTGATTCAGGTAGCCAACGTAAACATGCAGGAATTCGAGAAAGGTAGGCCCTTAATATTAAGACCATCTGTGGTAAAGGTCACACACAAGGGAAACAATTGAAAGTAGAATCTTGAGGTGAGACACACCAGCCAAGTGCTGAGTTCTGTGGGCATGCTCAGGCGTTTACCTCTTAGCATGACAGCCAAGGGTTTTCCAAATCCACGTGCATAACTTTTTTGCTGTTTCTTTTGTTCTGTTTTGTTTTGAGGTGGGGTCTCACTATGTAGCTCAATCTGCTGGCCTTGCATTTGTGATCCTCCTGCCTCTGCCTCCTATACACTGGGATTACAGGTATGCAGAGTCATGTCTAGATTTTATTCAAGGTGTTTCCTAAGTCAGTGTTGGACTCCTCTACTATGTGCCCACATCTTGATTCTTCTCCTAAGGTCCCTGACTTTTCTCTCTGCCAGATCCCTGACTGGCACCAAGATAGAGTGAGTAACCTTGGGTCTGTGTTGTCAAGATGCCACATAGTAGCCATGGCTTTGCCCTCACTCTTCTCTCCTAGGCTGCGGGCTCCCTAAGATGAGAGTCAGGCCCAGGACTTGAAGGATATAGATTTTTGCTGAACTGACTGTTTTTGAAATATGAGAGAACCTCGAAACAAAGAGGGATGAAAGGCACTGTTTTCGGGGCTAGAAAAGATAAACAGTTCCTGTACTAGGGGAAAGAAAGCAGGGAAGAGCTATGATCACACGGCAGAAATGAAGCTATCTAGAGAGACACTCGAATCTCTCAATCTATCACACTAATGAAACAGTGGAACCCAAAGGAATGGGAATTACCTCATGTCTTAGTTAGGGTCCCTATTGCTGCAATGAAACACCATGACCAAAAATCAAGCTGGGAAGGAAAGGGCTTATACTTTCATATCACTGTTCATCATCAAAGAAAGTTAGGACAGGAATTCAAACAGGGCAGGAACCTGGAGGCAGGGGCTGATGCAGAGGCCGTGGAGGAATTATGCTTGCTGGCCTTCTCTACCAGGCTTGCACAGCCTTGCTTTCTTATAGAACCAAGGACTACCAGCCTGGGGATGACCTTATCCACAATGGGCTGGGCCCTCCCCTATTAGTAACTAGTTAGGAAAATGTCTCATAGTTGGATCATATAGAGGCATTTTTCTTAGTTAAGAATCTCTCTTTCCAGATAACTCTAGTTTGCGTGTCAAGTTGACATAAGACTATCAGCTAACACACCCCAGAAATCTCACTCTGGGAGAAGAAAAAGGCACCAACCAGATCTTGTCTCCCAGGAAGGTTTCACACATTTCTAACAACTTATCAGACCACCTAAAAGAATGAGATGGAAACCCAGACAAAAGGGTAGAAGCCTTAATCCATGCTTCCCTGTGTAGGCCCTTGGCCCTCTATTTATAAAACTTTGCTCTTAACTTCAGGACCCCAAAGCCAGACTTGGCAGAGGAGCTGGATCTCTTTGTTCCTCTTCCCAATGTGGCTTCATTGAATAAATCACCTCTTTCTGCTTTCCACCAATAATTTGGCCCTGTTAATTGACTTATTTTGAACTGTTGGACCAACCTGTTACAAACCAATGTCATTAAGAATAGCTGTGTCTGCTCAGCCCTGAGTCTAGGGTGTAGAATCTGCTTTCACCTTTAAGTCCAAACACTTTCAAGTTAGAGGTGCTGGCAGTTGCCTCTACAGATCAAACCAGAGGAAGACCACCAATGTTCTTAACACAGCCAAAGAAATGCCCGTCACTGAAACACTGGTATGTTCTGCCAGTGCTGACTGTGGTTGGCATCTAACCAATGGCTGGAGGGGGAAGGTGAAAGTTTCCACGAGCTCGTTTGCTGCTGCTACTCCCTCTTGCACATGTGGGATTCATTCTTTGCAGGTTTAAAAGTTGCATTGAAAATAAACTCCAATGACCAAAGCTTTCCACCAAACAATCCTTAAGAAAGATAAAAGCACCTGCATTAGCAGGCAGGGGAAAGGGAGGCGCTACAGCCAATTTCAAATTGTACCGGAAGTTCCTGAATGGAACTCTCAAGCACTTTCACAAACAATTTAAAGGGCTCATCTGTTCAGAATTGATGAGAACTATCCATAAATGGGGTTACCCTATTTCAGTCAAACTAAACTATGATGGAAAGAAGAACATTCTGGAAAGAATGCAATAAGCCCAAATCACAATCATGGAGTTTATTTTCATGCAGACCATGAGGTGATGTGTAGGCACATATACATTCATACATATAGACATACACACAGTTTCCCATTTAGTCCGATGTGGAATTCTGGCCTATGAACATGATCCCTCAGAAAGAATAACAATGTGACTGAGAGACTTTTATGGTCATCTCAATAGTGGGATTGACCTCATAAAATACTGCAAGTTGTATACACGCATGTACACAGATTCCCAAATTACGTAATTCTATGGGAATTCACAGAGTTATATTGGTTGAGAATTTGGCTTAAGTTTCTCTTCTTAGAGAAATTCCCATAGCCTAGTATGAGAGGAGTCTCCGCACACATCACCACGAAGCTTCACGGGCTGAGAATCTGGCCCTTAGAGCACACAGTAATATCCATCCAAACAATAGCTTGTTTTTTGTTTTTTTTTTTTAAATCTGGCTTTGCTTTTTAGAACACCATGGAATGAGCAAATGCTTCTGGCCTCTAGAGCTCTGTAAATCAGTGTGACCAATATGGAAAGATCCAGGCTTTCTATCCCAGAGGGCACAATCCCTGCTCACCTTAGTCTCCTTGCCAGGGAAAGGATGGGACTTTTATCTGCCTCTCCCTTGACTCTAGAGTATTTGCTTCTGTTTGTAAATGAGATGCCCAGAAAGCAGATCTTAAGAGCTAGAGCTGAGACATTGCTTGCCAGGGAAAAGCACTTATTTGCTAGATTTGCAAGTGCCAACACTACTAATTGAATATGTGCCAAAACATGCATTTTAAAAAATGTTGTTCTGTTCCATTCATTATTTATAGAACATCACCTAAGGGCAGTGCCTGCTACAAGCCAAAAATCTCATCCTGCATTTTATCAGAAACCTATTGCAGGGAGGGAGAAAAATAATAAAAATGAGACTTCTGGAAAATGCTTAAGGAATTTATCTAGAGTGTTTTGTCTGTACCTACAATGCCCATAGAGTGGCTTGCTAATAGTCTCCAAATGCAAGGGCTTTGGAAAGAGTTATTCTCTGCTATTCTGTCACTTAGGACAAAGAAGGTGGTGGGCATCTGTTATGACATGAGACTTAAACACGTCACAAGAGAAAGCTCTTTACTGGGGAATGGGACCATGTAAAACTAAGAATGGGAGAAGACCTTCAGAGGAAGGCAGACATGCTTTTTCAACCAAAAGCTTATGGATATCCCTAGAAATCCTAGCCCACTAAATGTGTTGTCTACCAGGAAGTAGGACATGTTATCATGTTCCAAGAGTAGCTTGGGTGGGAGACACCTTGCTTTGAATGTCATACTTGGTAAAATGACTTATCCTTTTCAGACACATGTAAGCAACTGTAAAAACGATAACAGTGACTACTCATTGAACAATGTTTCTGCACCCAACACTGTATAAAACCAATAAACAAAAGAACCTGGTGGTCCTAATGGCAGAGGTGGAAACTTCCATTCATAATAAATAACAAGTCAGTATAGTATACACCATGTCAGATGGTGGTAAGCATTCTGTAGAGGATTAAGCAAATAAAGGTGATGTGTCAGAGCATTTTGATTTTCAGCATGGTGGTGGGGGTAGGTCCCATGCCCAGAGAGTACCTGCTAAGGAAAAACTGGAAAGCAGAAATGAAGTGAGCTCAGAGTCTAGAGTGGATTGAGTATGTGTCCCGAAAGACAGGTTCATGTCTTAATCCCCAGAATACATGAATATGACTTTACTTGGAAAGGGAGCCATTGGAGGGGGGGGGGTAAAATTAAGGTAAAGATCTTGGAATAAAATCGCTAGGGCATTCTGGAATATCTGTGTAGGCCCTAAATCTAATGGCAGGTGCCCTTATAGGACATAGACAAGGGAAATTCAGACACAGAGAAGCTCATGTGACAAGAAAGGCAGACATTGGAATGATAAGGCCACAAACCAAGGATAGCAGGAAACACTGAAGGCTGGCAGAGGCAGCCTTGCCTATAAAGGAGTGTGGACCTCAGTTTCAGTCTTAGGGCTTCCAGAACTATTGGAAATTTAGCTTCTTTTCTTTCTTTTTTTTTTTTTTTGGTTTTTCGAGACAGGGTTTCTCTGTGTAGCCCTGGCTATCCTGGAACTCACTTTGTAGACCAGGCTGGCCTCGAACTCAGAAATCCTCCTGCCTCTGCCTCCCAAGTGCTGGGATTAAAGGCGTGCGCCACCACCGCCTTAGCTTCTTTTCTTTTAAGTCATAAATATACCTTATTTTAATTTTTCTGTCATACATTACATCTCAACCGCAGTTTCCTCTCTTTCCCTTCCTCCATTCCTCTCCTCCTTGTGCCCTCCCACCTCCCCTCTCTCCCCGATCCACTTCTCCATTTCCCTTCCAAAAAAAAAAAATGTAAAACAGAGCAGGTCTCTCAGGGATTTCAACCGAATATAGCTTAACAAGTTACAGTAAGACTAGGCACAAATCCTTATATCAAGGCTGAATGAGGCAATCCAGTAGGAGGAAATCTTGTGACCTTTATTATAACAGCCCTAGAAGACTACTAATGCAGAGAATATCTAGGGGAAGAAAAACTGAGCCTAAAAAAAAATGCAAATATAAAGGCCCTGAGGCAAGTGTTTTCCAGCCTCCTCTATTAAAGGGCAAGAAAGACTGAAAGACTGGAATAGTAGCTGGAGGGAGCCAGTGATTAGCTTCCAGAAGCTGAAACAGACTTCAGATAGCACTTCCCATAGCCTGGAAAGTCCTTTCTGAAATAGGCACTGGGGGAAGACCTCCATGTTTGGCTAAAACCAAATCAATAGTCCTAATTGTACTGACATTTTGATTATGTTTTAGAAGCACAAAGATGACTGACTGGTTTCTGCTAAGTGAGGTGGCACATGTCTTTAATTCCAGCAAATGCAGAGGCAGGCGGATTTCTGTGAGTTCAAGGCCAGTCTGGTCTACAGAGTAAGTTCCAGGACAGCCAGGGCTACACAGAGAAACCCTGTCTCGAAAAAAAAAAAAACCCAACCAAACAAAAGATGGTTGACTTCCTTGTGAGATGGCAGATAGAGAGGGAGCTCAAAGATGACTCTGGGCACAATGGATTGAGCAACTACAACTGCCATCCACTGACACGCAAAAGGCTGGAGATGAGGTAGGTTTGGGGAGCAAAATTCTGGAGTTTGCTTTGTACTGAGTTAGGTTTCTGATCCTCATTGAATAGCCAAAGGCAGATAGCAGCCCATCAGTCCAAAATCTAATTCAAGGGAAGATGTCTGATGTAGAAATAGAAATTCAGAGGAATTTTTAAATGTATTGGTAGACTTACAATGAAATTCTTCTTTTGTTACACAGTTCTATTTCCTTTCAAGGTTTTCCCTCAGATTCCCTTAGTAATCAGACCCTCTCCCAAACCTAAGCCCTTGGCAATCCTTGTCCAAAATGTCCCAGAAACAAGGATGGGACATACTTCAGTGATATAAGTGCTTACCTTCAGCGATGTGCTACACACAGCTGTGGGATGGAAGCCCAGTACACACACACACACACACACACACACACACACACACACACACAAAACCACTACCACAAATTTAAATATAAAAGAATATATAACAGCATTTTATTTTCTATATTTTTTTATTTACATTCCCAATGATTTCCCCTTTCCCGTTTCCTCCCTCCCCCATAAGCCCTCTTCCCTCCCCCTGTTCCCCATTCAACCCCCTCTCCCTTCTTCTGTCCTGGTATTCCCCTACATCCAGTCTTTCCAGGACCAGGGGTCTCTCCTTCTGTCTTCTTGGAAATCTATTGATATGTAAATTGACTCGGAATACCCATAACAGCATTTTAAATGTAACTTTTCACTCAGCACAACACATTTAAGATTCCATCTTGTTGCATTTACCAATATTTATCTTAATAGTTTTTTACTTAAGTAATAGTCCCCTCTGTGGAAAGACCAGTTTTGTTCGTCCATTTATCCATTGAAGGACATTAGTCGCCACACACTAGTACTAACAATAAAACTGGAGTCAAAATCCATGTGCAATTATCTGTGTGAACAAAGTTTTCTGTCTACATGGGTATGTGGCTAAAAGAAGGTTGCTGCTTTAAATTTCTAAGATATTCTTAAGCTATTTTCCCAAGTAGCAGCATCATTTTGCATTTCTAACAACAATCTTTACTGCTCTCCTAGGTGTGTAGGGATTACTTTTTATGTGCTTATTTTCCTTCCAAAGGTCTTTGGTGAAATTTACATTCAAATCTTTGTCTGGTTTTAATTGGGTTATTTGCTCTTCTCTGGTTCAGGGTGGAACATCTTCAGTTTGCTTGAAACACTTTTGTCAGTTCTGTGATTTGTAAATACATTTGCCAAGACTGCAGCTTGTCTTTTTATTCTTTTAAAAGTATTTTTGGCAGAGCTGCAGTTTTAAATTTTGATGAGGCCCAGTTTATCTTTTTTTTTTTTAATTCTTTATAGATAATGTTTTTGGTAGAAGAGACAAGAACTCATTGCCTAATTCAAGATCACAAAGATCTCCTTTATTTTCTTTTGAAAGTCTTATTGACTGAAGTTTTACATTTCGGTCTATGAACCATTCTGAGTTAAGTTTCTGTCAGAGGAGGTATAACTGAACCACTGCTTGGCTTATACATATTAACTTTATCTGTAACAAAATACTGTAAACCAGATGGCTTTTAAGAAGCAGCACTGTATTCCTTACAGTCTGAGAACAAGAGCATAAATGCACTGCCTAGTGAATTCATGTGTCAAGTAGGCGATACCTTCTCACTGTACCTTCCCATGAGGGGACAGAGAAGCCCTTACCACCATCTCCCCAGAGCACACAACTCCTGGTACTATCTCTGTTGGGGGTGGGAGCTTAGGGGTGGTAGAGGGGTATGAGAGTTGCCTGTTGAAAGACTACACTTCCCAGCTTCCCTGAAGTCTCTTCCACCCCTATAAGGGGCTACACCCCATCTTCCCTGTAGGTGTTTTGGCTATCTACACACATGGGTGACAAAATGCTCCCTTACCATGAATAAACATGGTCATGTCCAAGGTTAGACCGGGCCTTTCTTCTTTCCCACTTATGTCTTTCTAATAGCTGTCTTTAAACAGTCTAATGTATGGTGCTGAAGACTGGGGTTGGGAAATCTGAGCCCACTAGTAACTCAAGCTGACCCAAAGACTGGGGTGAGGGGGCCAAGCAGGTCCTCCCACTTTTCTCAGGCAGCCTTTTCACTTTGTCTCTGCTCTTTCTCCTCACTTTACTATCTCACCTTGACACAATCTGACTTCATTATACATGGGAGGTCAAGCTGCATTTGATGAAAACATTCATGTAACATAGTAAGCTGCCAGGAGAAGGTGATCTATTGGCTCCATCTCAGAGATGCCCTAGTTAAGTCTGGGAGCTCACTGGATTTTTTTTTTTAATCTGTCTTAAGACCCAGTCGGTCAAAGGCACTGGAGACTTTCCACTGGCTAAGAAAGTCTGGCTGAGAATTCTAATTCCAGGAATTCTCCACCAGCCTACCACTTGATCAGCCGAACACTCTGAGGACCTTCCACAGACCCTGTGGTTTCTTAATTCTGGAATTGTAGAGGTTGGGAAGGACACCTTAATCGGCAGGTGCATTTGGTCATTTTGAGACTGAGGGAGTGCTTTAAGTGGCTAGATATTGATCCCTGTTTTACTTTGATTTTGGACCCTACCATTGTGTACCAAATTCTCCATTCCAAAGACACACCCTCAGCCTGGTTGCAGGCTAATCTAAAAGGCTCCATTTGGGAGACTTCATACTAAGTTCACTTGTTCAGCTCTTGGTCCAGATCTGGCCTCAATATACATTGAACAAAAGGTTACTGCTGGCCCAAATTCGTATCACTCAATTTCTTTTTTTTATTGGATATTTTATGTACTTACCTTTCAAATGTTTCCCCCTTCCCCAGTTTCCCCTACATAACCCCCTTATCCCCTCTCTCTTCCCCTGCTTCCATGAGGATGCTCCCCTCCCACCCATCCACTCCCACCTCATCGCCCTGGCATTCCTCTACACAGGGGAATTGAGCCTTCACAGTGACAAGGGCCTCTCCTCCTATTGATGCCAGACAATGCCATCCTCTGCTACATATGTGCCTGGGGCCATGGGTCACTTCATGTCTCCTCTTTGGTTGGTGGTTTAGTTTCTGGGAGCTTTGGGAGTACTGGTTGGTCAATACTGTTGTTCTTCCTATGGGGCTGCAAACCCCTTCAGTTCCTTCAAACATTTTTCCAACACCTCTATTGGGGTCCCAGTGCTCAATCCAATGGTTGGCTGTGACATCTATCTTTGTATTTGTCAGGTTCTGGCAGAGCCTCTCAGGGGACAGCTATAACGGGGTTTCGGTCAGAAAGCACTTGTTGGCATTCGCAATAGTATCTTGGTTTGGTGTCTGCATGTGGAATGGAGCCCCAGGTGGGGCAGTCTGGATGGTCTTTCCTTCAGTCTCTGCTCCACACTTAGTCCTTGTATTTCCTTTACACAGGAAGCCACTCTGTGTTGAAAGTTTGGAGATGAGTGGGTGGCCCCATCCTCCAAACAGGGGCCTTGCCTAACCTCTGGATATGGTCTCTACAGGTTCCCCCTCCCCTTTGTTGGACATTTCAGTTAATCCCCGTTGGTTCCTGGGAGCCTCTTGCTTTCCTGGCATCTGGAACTTGCTGGTGCCTACCTCCAGATCCCCATCCCCCATTGCTACACACCTTTGTTCAATTTCCTGACCCTCTGTATATCATCCCTGTCTCCTCCCATACCTGATCCTGCCCCCTTCTTTCCCCCATTCTTCCTTTCTTCCTCCCAAGTCCCTCCCACCCTCTACCTCCCCTAAAACGATTTAGGTAATTCCACAAGACAGAATGCTAGCATGGTCCAAGACCCCTTCCCCATATACCTCAGAGTTCACTTTAATCTTTCTCAAGGCCTTGGCTTACAACCAAAGTTGGAATGTTTACTGCCATTTCTGCTAGGCCTCCAGACTTGTATCTATTCCTGAGATAGCATAGTACTCTTTTGCCTTATGCTTTTTACCTACTTGGGTTTCTGCCCCTCCAAGCCTGGAAAATCTTGTTTATATCTTTAACAGCTAAGAGGTAAAAGCTTTTCAGTTTGTCTGCTCCCATCTACAAACACACACAAACTGGTGGTTATGGACATGTACATTACTGGGTTCAGTCTTTCAGAGATATCTTTGGATACAGCTAATATTGGAAAAATTGTTTCATGCTCTTCTACCCTACTGAGAAGGTGGCTTTGGAGTTGGATTTTTGGCCAGCCAGTTGTAATTCATGTTAACCTTGATGTAGAAGTTTTCCTCGTGCAGGTTTGTCTCTTAATGTTCCCCACAAAGTGCACAGTTACTACATCCTTGCTTATGTTCTGGATCCTTGCCAACTGTTCAGCATCACGCTGGCCCCTTGGATGGACCCTCTTCTGAGGCACTCTAACTGCTGCCCCTCTCATCACTCTTCTGTCAGCCTGGAGCAGTTACCGAGAGATTGAGGCCCCTAAACCCCTAAAAGCAGTTCAAGTGACCTCTAAAAGAGGACTAATGGACCACGGGCCATCCAACTCATCCCTCTTCTTGCCGCTTAGCACATTGTTTGAGAGGCTCAGGACTAAAACATCTAGCCTGAAGTCTCCTTTGCATCAGTTAGCCTCTCTGTCTTAGCAGCGAAGATCAGCTTAACATCCTTCAGGACCAGCTGGACTCCCTTTGGCTGCTGCAGTGCTCCAAGACTAAGAAGAACTAGATCTACTGCTAGGGATGGGATTTGAGCCCTCCTCCACAAACAGTATTACTTCTACATGCCAATAAATCCTAACTGGTTTGAAATGAGACCTAAAGACAGGGGCCAGACAAAAATTCCTTCTGGTTCTTCCTAGTCCGCTTCCTCCCTTGATCACCCTTTCCTCTTTATTATCCTCAGATCTCTGTTGCTATCCTGTCTTTTAAATGTTTTACTTACTGAATTTCATTGTATACCCAAACAAAATGTTCTATACAAGCTTTCCCAATACCTCTCACCCTATATTAATTCCATCTGTTCCTGATACATCTGCAAAAAGACCTTTGAGATGCTGTGGAGAAACTCTGGTTAAAAGGGACCTTCATTCCTTTCACCCCAGACCAAATACAGTTCTTTACATTAGTCCTCTATTTTCTCCTTTCTTTGATGCCCTGTAGCTCCCTGATACTTCTGTTGACTCATTTTGGTGCAATAGTCCTGGCAATGGGGCCAGTCACTGTCACAATGAATCAAGCCCATGCCCACTTCCTCTCACAAGCCCACTGTCTCTCCTGCCTCTGCTCTCCCCTCCCCCAACCTTCACAGAAAATCTCAGTTCTACTCTAAACAAATCCTCTGCCTATAGCCGTCTAGTAATTATTTTCCACGTTTCTTTAGGAATCCGGGTTCACAATCAAGTTGAGACTCTCTCACAACTACATGACCCACTTCACTGGGCCCAGAACTACCCTCTCCTACAAAGATACTACTCAGCAGAAAACAGCTCTAACACCCCTGCCCTGCATTCTATACCCTCTCAGAGTTAGAAATGATAGTTTCCTACTGAAGGACTGCATTTCCCAGTTTCCTTTGCAGGCTACAGAAGTTATTTCCATCCCTATAAAGGGCCATATATTATCTTTCTGTATTGGCATTTTGGCCATTTACACATGGGTGACAAAATGATCCCTTACCATGAATAAACATGGTCATTCCCAAAGTCAGACCAAGCCTCTCTTTTTATCTACAGTCTGTCTTGCTACAGTTTTCTTTAAAAAATATTCTAACATATGGTGCCAAAGACCCAGGCTGGGAAATCTGAGCCCATTTCTATGAAATTTGAAAGTTGAACCTTCAGCAACTGTTTAGTGACAGTAACCAAAATTGTCTAATGAAAATGGTTTTGATTGAGTTAATAAATCGCCATACCCTTCCTGCCTCTACTAACCTTGGTTCTTCTGTTAAAGAAGCTCATGCAGTTACCTTAATTAGAGTTTATCTTGCTGTGATAAAGAACATAACCAAAAACAATTTTGGAAAGAAAGGTTTTATTTCATCCTACACATCGAGGTAACAATCTAACACTGAAGGAAGTCGGGGCAAGAACCTAAGGCTGGAACTGATGCAGAAACCATGGAAGAGTTTTACTTCCCAGATTGTTCTTCAAAGTTTGATCAGTTTCCTTTCTTTTTTTTAAATTATTTTCTATATTTTTTTATTTACATTCCAAATGATTTCCCCTTTCCCGTTTCCTCCCTCCCCAAAAGTCCCACAAGCCCCCTTCCCTCCCTCTGTTCCCCATTCAACCCCCTCTCGCTTCTCTGTCCTGGTATTCCCCTACATCCAGTCTTTCCAGGACCAGGGGTCTCTCCTTCCATCTTCTTGGAAATCTATTGATATGTGAATTGCGTCTTGGGTATTCCGAGATTCTGGGTTAATATCCCCTTATCAGTGACTGCATACCATGTGTGTTCTTTTGTGATTGGGTTACCTCACTAAGGATGATATTTTCCAGTTCTGGTCATTTGCCTAAGAATTTCGTGAATTCATTGTTTTTAATTGCAGAGTAGTATTCCATTGTGTAGATATACCACATCTTCTGAATCCATTCCTCCGTTGAGGGACATTTGGGTTCTTTCCAGCTTCTGGCTATTATAAATAAGGCTGCTATGAACATAGTGGAACATGTGTCTTTATTGCATGCAGGGGAAGCCTCTGGGTATATGCCCAGGAGTGGTATAGCAGGATCATCCGGGAGAGTCATGCCTAGTTTTCTGAGGAACCGCCAGGCAGCTTTCCAGAGTGGTTGTACCAGCTTGCAATCCCACCAGCAGTGGAGGAGTGTTCCTCTTTCTCCACATCCTCGCCAACAACTGCTGTCTCCTGTGTTTTTGATCTTAGCCATCCTGACTGGTGTGAGATGGAATCTCAGGGTTGTTTTGATTTGCATTTCCTTAATGACTAAGGATGTTGAACACTTCTTTAGGTGCTTCTCAGCCATTAGATATTCTTCAGGTGAGAACTCTTTGTTTAGCTCTGTACCCCATTTTTTAATAGGGTTATTTGGCTCTCTGGAGTCTAACTTCTTGAGTTCTTTGTATATATTGGATATTAGCCCTCTGTCGGATGCAAGGGCACCCTCGTTCGTAAAAGAAACGTTAGTAAAGCTCAAAGAATAAATTGCACCTCACACAATAATAGTGGGTGACTTCAACACCCCGTTCTCTGAAATGGATCGTTCAGGAAAGCAGAAACTAAACAGGGACACAGTGAAACTAATTGAAGCCTTGGACCAAATGGAACTAACAGATATATATATATATATATATATATATATATATATATATATATAACATTTCATCCTAAAGCAAAAGAATATACCTTCTTCTCAGCACCTCATGGTACCTTCTCCAAAATCGACCATATAATTGGTCAGAAAACAGACCTCAACAGATATAAGAAGATCGAACTAATCCCATGCCTCATATCAGATCACTATGGAATAAGGGTGGTCTTCAATAACAACAAAAACAACAGAAAGCCCACATACACGTGGAAGCTGAACAATGCTCTACTCAATGATACCTTGATCAAGCAGTTTCCTTTCTTATACACTCCTATGCCCCAGGCACCTGCCCATGGGTTGTACCACTCACCCTTGGCTTGTTCTTCCTACATCAATCATTAATCAAGAAAATGCCCCCACAAGGCAATTTCTTGCCTACAGGCCAATATGATGTAGGCATTTCCTCAGTTGAAGTTTCCTCCTCCCAGATGACCCAGGCTTATGTGAAGTTAACAATCAAACAACAAACAAATCCTAAGAAGCACAGTGATATCACAGCTCAACATTTGTCAAGGTCTCTCATGTGCATGTAAACAGGAAAAGTTGTGGGGGATACAGAAGAAAATGATGATGACATTAAGTAGTTATTGTTCTAAGTGCAAGGCAAAATTTTATTAAATTTTCTATATCTTTCCAAGTAATATCAGGAAGCAATGTATCAGTTAATGTTGTTTCCTGTTTCAACTAGTCTTCCTATCATAGGTAGCTTTGTGAGTGATCAAATGCAAAAAGAGAACTTAACAGCCTTCAGGGCCAGCAAGATGGTTCAGCTGCTAAAGGCACTTCTGTCAAGCTTGATGACCTGAATTCAGTCTCCAGAACACACATAATGGATGGAAAGAACTGAATCCTCTGACTTTTATACACATTCCATGATGTGTACACACACACACACACACACACACACACACACACACACACACACACTTTTTTAAAAAAACAAATTAAAGAACAGGCTTTTTTCTTTAACCTATTCTCCCACTTGGAGTTAACTATACTCCTTATTATGTTGATCCCCAACATAACAGAGTTTGTTCGGGGTTTTTTGCCACTGATTGGTAACTTGCCAGCCTCATTTTGTCCAAATCACATTTTATGACACACAGTAATGACAAAATATATAATATAAACTTCTTTAGAGGGACACTGGCTTCTTTTTAGAAAAAAACTAATTTATAGTAAATCAATTTTATGCTATGTTTCTGTTCTGTATCAGCCTCATGTCTGGACAGAACCAAGCTTGGGTCCATTGGGCCATTACTGTGATTTATCATGAGTTGATTCCCAGGCCCATGGTTTCCCTACTGAAATAGAGTAAGAAACAGTGCTTACTACCTTATGCTGGTACAGAGATCAGGCGGCCCAGTTGAATGCTTTGCTTGAGATGATGCTCATATCTATCTAGATATCACAACAGTACTCCCCAAAGGGGACTTCCGTTTCTAATCATTTACTGCCACTCCTCAGCTGTGCTGTGTGTGGCAGGCCATGGTGGTGTTTGGGAGTTCAAGGGTTATTGGCATAAATCAGAATCCCTAATGTCTGATGCACACATGCATCTTTCTGTGTTAATTTACTGCAATTTAATTTTTTAATGTTCATTTATATTTCCTGGGTGAGGAAAGGTAAAACTAGACATGTACATCTCTTGAACCAAAGTCCTAACTAAGGACACTGAAGGCCACATTGGCAATGAGAGAAGAGGGAATGGAAGTGGGGGGGAGGGGTTTTGAAGAAATCAGCTTCAGCCAGGTATAGCTTGCCTAAAGATGGCATAACTGTCTCTGTCAGGAAACAGCCCCCCATCTGTGTCTTCATGCATACTCATCTTGTTTGAGTCCACATCATCCTCAGTTAAGAATTGGACTTAGTATTTTGGTTTCAAACTGACTAAACACTTAACTAGGATTCTAGAGGGCATGAAGTTTGACTCTTAGTCATAGCATCTCTACTTTGTTACTAATCCCTTCAAGTCTCTTTCAGCAACTTATTTGACCCTTTCTGATAAACTGTTTCAACCACTCCCTGTTTTCCTAAAGCTCTCTTGATTTGTCCTGGTTACACTGGAAACCTGACTCTATCATATATTTCTCAAAAGAAAAGTTCTGGATATGTTGATAATGGCCAACAAGCCTGTATGTATGTTAGCTTTTTTTTTCTTCATTAGCACATGATTTCAGCTGTGAATTTGTACTTTCTATGAAGGGGGAACCAGGTGTTTATATGTAGTATTCATGCAAGTCAGCTTTAAATGAAGTCTGCTAGACCAGGAGAATAGTTTAGCTGGTAAAGGTGCCTTGCTGACAAGCTTGAGAACCTGAGTTCAGACCCTAAGGTCTACTTGATGAAAGGAACTATCTCCTGCAGGTTGTTCTCTGACTGACACCAATTGCCATGATACATGAATGCTCATGTACACACATACAAAATGAATGAATGAATGAATGAATGTAAATTTAAAACATTAGCCTATCACATCTCCTTAACATCTAAACCCTATTGCCGTATTAGAGTTATTTTCTTTGTCACTGTGATCAATCTGACATAAACAACTTACAGTAGGAAAGGTGTATTTGGACCCAGAGTTTCAGTGGATACAGCTCATGATAATGCAGAATACATGACAGCAGGAAGGGCTCCATCTGTAACAGAAATAGCAGGGAGTGGTAGCTTGTTCATATCATGTCCAGTAGGAAACAGATAATATAATATGGACGGAAGCAGGGCTGGGCTATTGCCCTAAAGGCCTGACCTCCAGTGATCTCCCTCTACCAGACAGTGCCCATATCCCAAAGGTTCCGTAATTCTCAAAACAGCACTACTTTTTGGGGACAAGTGTCTAAACACGTGAGCCTATGTGGAGACATTTCACATTCAAACAAGAACAGTATCTATTCCAAACTTTCCTGGGCTGGAACATTGTGGCAAATACAATTATAGAGTCCCCTGGTCATTGCTTCTGTCAACTTGAGCAAGCAATAAAGGTCAAGTCAGTAAGAAGTCCCTGTTTTTCCATTATCATGTCTGCCTTCAGTTCCTGCCTCTGGGTTCCTGCCTTGAGTTCTTGCCCCGACTTCCTTTCATGATGGAGACTTGAGAGTTGTAAGATGGAATAACAGTTTGGCTATGGTGTTTTATCACAGCAATAGAAACCTAAGACACAGACGGAAAACTCTTGGCTGGTTTATTAGAAATTAATATGCCTCTTTGGGAACTAGTTTTATAACAAGTTGTATCATTTGTAGGGATGGTTGGAAGGGTATACACCACAGCTGTTTTTTAAAAATGTTCTCAGGTGCTTTGATTCCCCCATGAGAAAGGCTCCATCCACCATTAGTCTTATCCTGGATGGCCTGTATTAATTTATAACTTAAGGGAATTGCAAAAATACACCATGTTTCACAGAATCAAGGCAAGCTGTAGCAACCCTTTTAAAGTTCTAATAAATTATGCTGAAAAGAATGCTGGTATTTATCTTCCATCAATTTTATAGTTATTGCTGCTATTTTTCTTATGCTGACTTAATTAAGATGCATCTTTAGGGAATTAAAGTCTGTTGGCAAAGAGCAGAATGTTTTTTAGTGGCTTTGGTTAATTTCTGTGAATCGAGTAGGTGATGTACATTGACCAGATTCTAGTAGAGAGAAGCAGAGAATCTGCCTTGGGAGTTTAATTGGGGTTTCACCACAAATCAGTGACTTGGGTGCCATCTTCTCCCCACTGAGCCTTGGATCTGGAAAGAGAAGTCACAGGAGCCAACCTCTGTCCTTTTCACCACCCTCAGGTTGCTAAGTAAACTATCAAGTAAGCTGCACAATCACAAAACCCTGTGTCAGCTTTTAACAACTGAACTGGCAGGCTGCTCAGTAACCACATTGATCATGCCACAGCTGGTTGTCATGGCAACGAAATTCATTGCTACTGAAGCCAAGGACTCAGTGGAAGGAAATGAATGTGTCCAGGGGCCCCTCTGCTGTGGGAGCTTTGAAGATATTGGATTGGCCCTGTGGATTGTTCACTTCAGCTCAGTGCTGACATTGGCCCCGTTAGTCTTTCTGTCTGACATAGGATTTGTGTGCTTATTCATTTTATGACAGGTTAGTATTTAATCTACAAAGAAACTCTGGTAGACTTGAAAAGCCCCTTGGTGTAGCCAACCATAGCCTATTCTTCAAAGTACACTAATGACTTATTTGTTTATGAAAAATATCCGTATGCCTAGTAAATGTCTGTGCATGTACATCTTTATTTTCATATTAATTTTGTATGACACAGCTCAAGCAATAACTCAGTCCAGCTGGGCAAGAAGGGCACACAGTGCCTTTTCAAGGCTCTGTGGTCACAAAACGTTTGTCCTCTTTAGTTCCTCTTGAAAAGGCTTACTTTGTTTTTCCTGGTCAAAGATAAATAATACAGCAATCTCTCCAGCCAGGTTCTTCTTCCACAGACTGCATTCCACCAGGCAGAACCACTCACAGCAAACCACCAGACAGTAAAGCCATCTTTGCCAGTCTCAAATAGTTCCGCTCTGCTCTAGAGCCCTGTGATTGGTCATGGCCTCATGCAGCTCCTGGCTCAGGGAGAGTCTTTTCCTCCGCTGCCAGGTTTCCTTCAGACTTGCTACAGCCTCAGCCTGTTTTCAACTCTGGCTCAGAATTCAACCCACAAAACTACCTTTGCAAATGCTCCTTTTGCCCTAGAGAATGTGATCTAGTTTTCTGCATAGGCCTCAAAGGCCTTCTTGTTCCCAGAGTTCGTTGCCAACCACGTCTCCCTCACCCACCCCAGTCCTAGGGACTATTGGGAGACTTCAGTTTCCCACAGACCCACAGGCAGGCTCTGAGAGTCTAGATGCTAATGGAAGAGGTTGTGAAGAATAATTATGGGACCCCAAAACTTATGACAGAAACTAGACCCTGGACAAGCTGTATTTGAACACACAAAAGAAAAGTTTCCCAACAAAAAGTAAATAATGTGGATTAGGTCTCAAATTAACACGATATAATCTGAGATTTTAGGACAGTTAGCAACATCCCCTCTATCGTCCTAAAATCTACCCGTCCCTGTCCACATACACATAGTTCCTTTTCTCAGGAAATAATTTCTGTTAAAAAGCTTTTATTGCCTACTTTATAGATAGCTCATTCTCAGATTTATAATACATCTCGGGGTTCACATACATAAGTCATGGGATCCTGATTTCTGAAGAGGAAATATCTTCTGTTTATTCAAAAGGAGACATTGGATTTCACTAAATTGGACCATTACTCCAATTTCCCCAGAGACTCTGTCCCTGGAACTGAGAAGGGGACAGTGCTCTCAATGTCATGTGGTCAGTGTGTAAACCTCAGATGAACAATTACCTCTTCCTCACTCCATCCTTCTTCCTCTTCTCTGGCAATTCATTACAGCTCATACTTGCTTGATGATGGCACGAGGCACATCAGGGGCACAGTGCTTACTAAGCACAGTACAGCCATAGAACAGCCTAAAGCAAAAATAAAAGTGAGATGGGAATCCAATCCAATTGCTCTGGCCCTCATAATCTTTCACCAGGGTTCTGGTAAGTAACCTTTATGCTGCAAGTTCTCTATACTTTGGGGACATTGGAATTCCTTGGAGACCTTGTTAAAACACAGATTTTTTTTTTCAGGTCTGCCTCCCAAACTGTCTCATTTACTAAATCTGGAGGGAAAGGCAAGATTTTATATTTTTTTGAGGTCTCCAAAGCCAGGTAGAGTGGCATAGGGCGGAATGATGCAGGCCTGTAATCTCAGCTACTCTGTAGGCTGAGGCAAGAGGATTAGAAGTTCAATGAAAGCCTTGTCTCAAAAACAAAAAGTCTGGATCTGTAGCTCCATGACAGAGTGCATACCCAACTTGTGCAAAGCTCAGTACCCAGTATTTAAACAAAAAGGTCCCAGGAGATCTTATATTTATGGTACCACTTTAAGAACCTTTGCTCTAATCCACTCTTCCTTGTTTTCTCAAGTGGCAAATAGAAATCTAATCAAAATAGTACCTTTACTGAAGAGTTACTAAACCCAGTCACCATGGAATAAATTCTAGAGATGGCATCAAGGGCCTCTACAACATGTTCCCATCTGGTGTGAGCAGCTACAGCCTCACACATCCTGATCTCTCACTATTAAGGCCTGGATCTCTCAGAAGCAAAAGCCTTGACAAGCATATAAAGTGTGCCAGGAAATATGAGTATAGAAGGTAATGGGTAATATGGGGAAGGAGAGAAAAGCTAGTTCTTGGTGAGTTAAAGAGCAGATTCCTGCCATGGCAGTCAGAGCACATTCCTAATGAGTCTCATGCATGGAGAACACCTAAAAGTCATCCTTCCTGCCAGAATGAAGACTGGTATCGGGGTGGGGGACCACCCACCAACTTCTGCTAGTTACTAGCTGAGAACTACTCCTCCATTCGTTAATTACACAGTACTTCCACTATGCCCTATGTTTAAACATTCCTCCCTCTCCCAGCCAAGGAAAACCCCAAGAGAAGAGCAGGGAACTAGAAATAAGAAGCTATCAGGCCTATATATGTGGAAATGGTGAGAATTGAGGATTCTTTAATGGGGTCCCAACAACTTCTGCTCCCACTGTCTGAAATCATTAAACTTCACAGTCATACTTCCTCACTGCTGCTCTTCCAAACAGGCAGGTTCTAAGCTATCTTCACCTAGTTTGGCTCTGGAAGGCAGCTTTGGATTCAATTGAGCCAACTCTTTGGGACTCAGGAGAGCATCATCCTGGGTAGCCAGATGAAAACGAAATCATTTCTAGGCCATGGCAGTGAGTAGAAACAGAATCCCGAAGAGGGCAAACAGGTCTTAAAGGAAGGTGCTATAGGGTGCTGTCTGGTCTTGGGTGCAAAGAGAAGCCAGGGTCTCTAAACAGTCTTTAGATATCATCACTTGGGGATAAAATTTGATTTCTTCTGCCACGTGACCTAATTCGTAACAACCACTTGCCCTTCTGTAGTTTTGAAATGTAATAGAATATAGGAGAAAACAGTGAAATGAGAACACAAATGAGACATCTCAAGGAACAGTAGGCTGAACTGGCTTCTAAATATAATAAGTGACAAAAATTCCCTTCTAAACAAACTATCTGGCATCCTAGAACTCTGCATCCAAAGCATACATGTTATTTTCAAATATTAACTTTAAAAAATTGAAAACGTTTGCATTCTTCTACATATTGACCACCAGTTGAGCCAGCACCATTTGTTGAAAATGCTGTCTTTTCTCCACTGGATGGTTTTAGCTCCTTTCTCAAAGATCAAGTGATCATAGGTGTGTGGGTTCATTTCTGGGTCTTTAATTCTATTCCATTGATCTGCCTGCCTGTCACTGTACCAATACCATGGACTTTTTATCAGTATTGCTCTGTAGTACAGCTTGAGGTCAGGGATGGTGATTACCCCAGAAGTTCTTTTATTGTTGAGAATAGTTTTAGCTATCCTGGGTTTTTTGTTATTCCACATGAATTTGAGAATTGCTCTTTGTAACTCCATGAAGAATTGAGTTGGAATTTTGATGGGGATTGCATTGAATCTGTAGATTGCTTTCAGCAAGATGGACATTTTATTATATTAATCCTGCCAATCCATGAGCATGGGAGATCTATCCATTTTCTGGGGTCTTTTTCTATTTCTTTCTTCAGAGACTAGAAGTTCTAGCCATACAGATCTTTCACTTGTTTGGTTAGAGTCACACCAAGATATTTTATATTGTTTGTGACTATTGTGAAGGGTGTCGTTTTCCTAATTTCTTTCTCAGCCTGTTTATTCTTTGAGTATAGGAAGGCTACTGATTTGTTTATATTCAGCCACTTTGCTGAAGTTGTTTATCAGCTGTAGGAGTTCTCTGGTAGAGTTTTTTGGGTCACTTAAATATACTATCACATCATCTACAAATAGTGATAATTTGACTTCTTCCTTTTCAATTTGTATCCCTTTGACCTCCTTTTGTTGTCTAATTGCTCTAGATAGAACTTCAAGTACTATATTGAATAGATATGGAGAGAGAGGGCAGCTTTGTCTAGTCCCTGATTTTAGTGGAATTGCTTCAAGTTTCTGTCCATTTAGTTTGATGTTGCTACTGGATTGCTGTATATTGCTTTTACTATGTTTAGATATGGGCCTTGAATTTCTGATCATTCCAAGACTTTTAACATGTCAAGTCCAAGTGGATCAAGGACCTCCACATAAAACCAGATACAGAATCTATTAGAAGAGAAATTGGGGAAAAGCTTCAAACACATGGGCACAGGGGAAAGTTCCTGAACAGAACACCAATGGCTTATGCTTCAAGATCAAGAATCGACAAATGGAACCTCATAAAATTGCAAAGCTTCTCTAAGGCAAAGGACACGGTCAAAAGGACAAAACAGCAACTAACAGATTGAGAAAAGATCTTTGCCAATCCTACATCTAATAGAGGGATAATATCCAAAATATACAAAGAACTCAATAAGTTAGATTCCAGAGAACCAAATAACTCTATGAAAAAATGGGAAAACAGAGCTAAACAGAGAATTCTCAACTGAGGAAACTCAAAGGGCTGAGAAGCACCTAAAGAAATGTTCAACATCCTTAGTCATCAGGGAAATGCAAATCTAAACAACCCTGATATTCCACCTCACACCAGTCAGAATGGCTAAGATCAAAACTCAGGTAACAACAGATGCTGGTGAAGATGTGGAGAAAGAGGAACACTCCTCCATTGTTGTGTGGATTGCAAGCTGGTACAACCACTCTGGTAATAAGTCTGTCAGTTCCTCAGGAAATTGGACATAGCACTACCTGAGGACCCAGCTATAGTACTCATGGGCATATACCCAGATGATGCTCCTACATGTAATAAGGACACATGCATGCTCCACTATGTTCATAGCAGCCATATTTATAATAGCCAGAAGCTGGAAAGAATCCAGATGTCCCTCAACAAAGGGATGGATACAGAAAATGTAGTACATTTACACAATGGAATACTATTCAGCTATTAAAAACAAAGACTTCATGAAATTCGCAGGCAAATGGATGGAACTTGAGAATATCATCCTGAGTGAGATGACTCAGTCACAAAGGAACAAACATGGTATGCACTCACTGATAAGTAGATATTAGCTCAAAAGTTCGTAATACCCAAGATACAATTCACAGACCATATAAAGCCCAAGAAGAAGGAAGACCAAAGTGAAGGTGTTTCAGTACTTCTTAAAAGGGGGAACAAAATACTCACAGGAGGAAATATGGAGACAAAGTGTGGGGCAGAGACTGACTGAAGGAAAGGCCATCCAGAGACTGCCCCACGCGGGGATCTATCCCATATACAGTTGCCAAACCCGGACACTGTTGTGGATGCAGTGATGCACTTGCTGATGGAAGCCTGATATGGCTGTCTCCTGAGAGTCTCTACCAGAGCCTGACAAATACAGAGGCGGATGCTTGCAGCCAACCATTGGACTCAGTGCAGGGTCCCAGATGGAGGAGTTGGAAAAGAGACTAAAGGAGTTGAGGGGATTTGCAGCCCCATGTGGGGGATCAACAGTGTCAACAGGCCAAAACCCCCTGAGCTCCCAGGGACCGGACCACCAGTCAAAGAGTATACATGGAGGGACCAATGTCTCTGGCCACATATATGACAGCGCATGGATGTGGGACCTTGATGAGACATGTGGCCACGCCCCAGGTTCTAGCCTGACTCCGCCTAGGCAGCCACCTGCCTGCAGCCACACTCTCCCCGCCTCTTGGGTTACCTGACCACCCAATTCACTATAAATAGCACCCCTCAGCGCGTGCTCGCTCTCTCTCCTGCTTGTTCTCTCCCAGCCCTCTTTGTCTATCTCTCTGTCTCTCTATTTTCTCCCCTTTCCATGTGGTCATGGCTTTTCTTATCTCTTTTCTCCTCTTTCTTTGTCTTTCTATCTCTTTTCTCTTTCTATTTTCTTAATAATAAAACATCAAAGCTATGGGCTGCCTCTTATTAAATTTGCCACACGGAGCTAGCTGGTATGTGCTGTCATCTGGGATTCAGCCACACAGACAGTCTGTGAGCACAGGTAACAGGCAGCGAAATCCACATCAGAATGGATCTTCCTTCTGCATGACATTTCTCTGCGCCCCCGCGCCCCCCATGCGCGGGACCGGCTAGTGATGTGACTGCCCGCTCCCCGTTAGGCTGAGGCACGAGTGCATCTTGCCTGCTTCCCCAAAAACCCCACGCGGAACCTCCGTGTCTGCCTGTGTCCTCTGCATATGCACGCTACCTTGGCCAGAGAGTGAGGCCCGCGCTCCGTCGGCCTGGCCTAGCCTGTGCCCCTGTGTCCGCCCGCGCCATGTCCGCACTTTCCTTTTTTTCCCCACACATGGACTTGTTGGATATCAGTGGAGCAGCCCTTGGGCCTGAGGGGTTTCGATGCCCCAGTGTAGGGGAATGCCAGTGTGGGAAGGCAGGAGTAGGTTGGTGAGCACCCTTATAGAGGCAAGGTGAGGAGGATAGGATAGGGGTTTCTGGAGGGGATACCTGGAAAGGGGATAACATTTGAAATGTAAATAAAGAAAATATCCAATAAAAGAAAAAAATAATAAAATATTTAATATGTAAGTACTGAATTAATATCATTTGTATACACCCCCCTCACACCCAAGTCCTCCTGTGTGTCCTACTTCTGCTAAATTCATGACTTCTTTAAATCTACTGGATGCAGCCACTGTGAAAGACCCTGGTACCAAGGAGGAGGCGCTACCCCTTCCAAATGCTGATAGAACTTTTTGCTTCTGGCCTCTGAACCAGACAGCACAGAGCACCCGAACTAGTGAGTAATAGGGATGCTTACAATTTTGCTATTGGGACTCTGGGAATTCATGATCATGGTTTATTTCAAGTGTCTTAAAGCAGCAAATGTGTGTGACATAGGTTGTGTGGGTGGACAAGAAACACAAAAATAGGAAAACCAAAAATTCCTGTTTAATGTTATGTGGTAACCTAACATTCGTTATATCAAAAAATAAAATGTCTTTTCTTAAAAACAGAAGACAATTTTTCCTCAGGAATTTCTGAGCAAAACAGTCTTAGACTCATGAAAATGTAGCTGGTTCATATCCTTTTTCTTAAAATTGCTTTATCCTTTTCAATCGTGGTTGAAGTGATATATGCATGAACTTTGCAAGGCATAAGAAAATATAATTTACTTGACATGATTTGGGGAGAGAAAACTAAAATATATTTAAAAAGCCTCAACCACATTATTTGGAAAGAAGAAAGTCAGAGACACTAATTGCCCATGATAGCTATTTATACAATGCACCACTAGAGTGAAGGGATGATGGCTGCCCTTGAAATAGGCCATTTAATTTTGATCCAGAAGGCAGCAGTGGAGTCAGTGGACACATAATCTGGGAGGTGACATATTTTTTTCTGCTAAACTTCAACTATTGAGAGGATAAAGAAACAACACCCGACTCTAATAAAGAAACCTCAGTGACAACAAAGACAAAGACTCAATGTTTATCTCATGTCTGAGCTCATCCCATTGCTTGAGGTCCTTTTGGCAGATACCCACCATCTTGAGGTTGATTTCTAAACACAAACTCAAATGGATAAAGATGTCTGCTTAATAACCACCTTTTTCTCCACAGCAACTAAAACATATCTGTTCTATTTGGGTATTTGTTTGCTTGTTTGTTTGTTTGTGGATGTGTGTTGGGGGTGTGTGCACATGTGTCTTGTTGGATATTAAACACAGGGCTTCACACATGCTAGATTGTTCTGTGCCTTAATTATCATTTGCCTTATGATAACAAATGGATTTGCATGTAATTAAAAGGTTTTGCCCAGCAAAGCAAACAATAAATAAAATAGACAGCTTACAGAAAAGGAGTGAAATCTTTGCTAACTATACATATCATAGAAGAAGATTGATATCTATAATATATAAAGAACTCAAAAATTACATATCCAATAAAAAGCAAACAATTCAATCAATAAGTGGGCTAATGAACATAAAGTTTTCAAAAGTTTAAGCATAAATAGCCAATAAGCATGAAAAAAGTTCAACTCCTTAGCTATCAGGGAAATGTAAATTAAAGCTATATTTTGACTACATCTCACCTCAGTCAAAATAACTATCATTAAGAGAAAACAACACCAATAAATGTTAATTGAAGATTCGGGATAATAGAACCCTTAGTGCTGGCAGTAAGGTAAAATAGTCAGCCATGATTCTGGTTCATCAGAATACTAAACATGAAATGAACATACGACCCAGCTATTATAGAGAGATTTGCCAACTTTTGCTTATTCCTGGTCTATTCCAAACAGAAAAGTCATCGAATCAGTTTATGTGTGCATCAAGAGATGAAGGGATAAAGAAAATAAGGTATATGTTCATAATGAAATTTTATTCCATTCATAAAGAACAAAATCATGTAGTTTACTAAAAAGTGAATACAACTAGAAATCATCCTATTAAGCAAATGAGCTAGGCTCAGAAAAACAAATATCACATTTTCTCGCTTTTGTGGATCCTATTATTGTATATGGATATATAAAACCATATATGCACACACATTGGGAACCAAAGGGAGACTGGGTAAAGGAGACTAGTAGGGACGATCTGAAAATAGAAAGGGGTTGAAAGGGAGAAAGAAGGGTATGGGAATGAATAGTTCAAAATATATGCTATACTTGAAAGAAATTCTCTTTTTGAAACCAACTATGTACAATTAATGTAACCCAATAAAACTGTGTTGTGTAATTACATGCCAGCTATATGGCCCAATGTGTCTACAGGTTGGAGTCAAGCACTAGTGGCATGAGGACTATCAACTTACCAAGTTAATTTGGGGATCATATAAGAAATTGTGATGGGACAACAGGCTTGGTTGCTGTGGTGGTTTGAATATACTTGGCCCATGAAAAGTGCTACTATCAAGATCTTGTTGGAGGAAGTGTGTCACCATAGGGGTGGGCTTTGAGACCCTCATCCTAGCTGCCTGGAAGTGACTATTCTGCTAGCAGCCTTCAGATGAAAATGTAGAGCTCTCAGCTCCTCCAGCACTATGCCTGCCTGGATGCTGCCATGCTTCCTGCCATGATGATAATGGACTTGACCTGTAAACCTGCAATCCAACCCCAATTAAATGTTTAACTTTATAAGAGTTGCCTTGGTCATGGTGTCTGTTCACAGCAATAAAACCCTAACTAAGGCAGTTGCTAAATCATTTGGTTCATTGTGTTTAATAATTAAGGACTGTTATTAGAGAATATATATATATATATATATATATATATATATATATATATATATATATGCATATTCTTCCAAATACATTTGCTTGCTTGAATTTCTTAAAAAAGAAAGAAACAAGTATAAGAAAATTCCATTAAATCAGACATATTTTTACCTAGTGAAATGCAATTTTCCCTTTGCATTTCTTAAATCATCCCTTTACATGGTATACCTGGAATGACACTGCTCTTTTCCTAAGTCTTTCAGTACCAATGTTTTTACTTACTGGAAGGCAATATGAACTATCATCAGAGTACGAAATGGGCCAGCTCAATCCATGCAAGGGATACTATCTACTATGATTCAATAATATAGATGTTTCAACCCAAGTTTTCCAAAATGGTCCTGAGCCTACTCTTAAGTGACCTATAAGTGACCATAAGAAGTGCCATTCTTTTCACTCAAACAGAACACACAGAGCACTGGGCAGTGTACCAAGGGGCTTCTTAACAACTTGCAAGATGGCTATTGTCACTATTTCTTTATGAGAACTATCAAAAAAAGAAAATTAAGTCAAAAAGTGAAAGTGAAAGAACCCAAACTGGCTCCAAGACCCACATGATTTCGTCAAAATCATTGGTTCTCCTTTTCCAAACCAGCACCATCACCATAACTTGGGAACTTTCTAGAAATGCAATCTTGGCCCCATTTCTGGCTAAACAGATTTAAAGCTCAGAAGAGCTCCATCAGAGCTTTAATAATAAGCTTTCTTGATGATGCCAATGCTCCTTAAACTTCAAGGCCTCCTGTCTCTTGGCACAGTGTAGCCTGTGCCCACTACCATATTCAGGGATGAGCTGAATATGAGATCATCTCATCTTTAATCATCTGAGTCCAGGGACAGGTTTCTGCCTCTAGAACTACTGTTCCCAAATGAACTTTCACCTCCAGGCCACCATAGATATCATCATTTTATTGTTTATCACTTGTCTTATGGCAACTCTTCCACTAAATCCTGAAAGTCTTAGACCTTTGCAGTGATCTGATTTTTTTGCCTTTGTCTCCCACTGGACAGTGACTGGTAACAGTAGTTCACAGAAAGCAAAAACCTCCATAAATACTTATTTCCCCAATGAATATTATATCTGAAGTTCTAACTATTTCTTTGTACACCATAGAAAATTGGGGTCATCTTTCATTTAGAGAGCACCCATTATATGACATGTTGTCAAATGAGAATGTACCTTCCTCAAGGGGAGTGCTTCTCAAAGTCTAACATGCTTCTCAAAGTCTAACATAATATAACTCACCTGAAGATCTTGTTAAAAGCCTATCTCATTTAGGTCTGGGGTAAAGCCTGAGATGAGCTCCTAGCAGATATGAATGCTCCAAACCTGGTATTATACTTCAAGTGTTATGGTTAATGGTACCAATCTCTTCAAGGATCTGAAAACTAGGATACTAGAATAGCCTTAGTTGGGAACCTATGTGACTGCTTTGAGATTCTTGGAGGCAAGGAATCCATCCACACTGAGCCATTCAGACTGCAATAGGGGAAACTCAATACTTTGACAAGACTAACTAGTGAAGAACTTCCAATAATACCAATCATCTTTGCAGCAAACAGATCACTTCAAAATGTCTGTGCACTGGCTCTTATTCACAATCCTGGAAGTATTTTGGCAGATGACAATCCAGTGGAAAGAAGTACCTTTGGAGGGAATTCTGAATGGGACCATTGAATGACATATTATCAGGGGCTAAAGCAACATAAAGGAACAGAGTTGAGGGTATAACTCGGTGGTACAGTATATGCTTAGCATGTATAAGGCCCTGCTTTCCATCTTTAGCACTGTAAACATGGAAAATAATAGATTTTTTTCATTTTGTTAGCCTTCTTATCACAGTATATATTAACATACATTCTTCTATATTTTTATACACTTCCTGCCTGTATACATTATTACAAGTATGATTCTTCACCTCATATGAAAAGGTGTTTAATTTGTAAGTCTTAGATGTGACTCAAAAATTTAATTTGAAAGTTCTAGTGAATGCTGTCTCTTTTTCAAAATTTGTGAATTTTTTTAACAAATTTTGGACTTTGTTTACATATTTAAAAAATAAATCTAAGGCTATAAATTTGCTCAAAATAGGTGTATTGAATACAAATAAGCTTGTATAGGATTTTGTTTTATCTTTGAGACACAGTTTCACTATGTAGTCCGAGCTGGACTAAAATTCCTAGGTGTCAGTGATTTCCTTTCAGCCTCTACCTCCCAAGTAACTAGTACTATAGGCATACAGCACTTTGCATGGTTGATTTTTTTTTTAAAAAAATATTGGTTTATTTAGTTATTAACTTTACATCCCACTCACTGCCACCATTCCAGTCACTCCCTCTCACAGTCCTTTCCCCCTTCTCCTTTGGGCAGATGGGAACCCCCTGGGTATACCCCCCACCCTTGCACTTCAAGTCTCTGCAAGGCTAGGTGCTTCCTTTCCCACTGAGACCAGACAAGGCAGCCCAGCTAGTGGAATCCCATGTACAGGCAACAGTTTTTGGGATAGCCTTCATTCCAATTGTTCAGGACCCATATGAAGACCAAGCTACACATCTGCTACATGAGTGGGGAGGCCTAGTTCCAGGCCATGTATGTTCTTTGGTTGGTGGTTCAGATTCTGAGAGCCCCAAGGGTCCAGGTTATGTTGACTCTATTGGGCTTCCTGTGCACTTCCTATCCCCTTCGGGGCCTATAATCCTTTCTCCCGTTCTTCCATAAGAGTCCTCAAGCTCCATCCACTGTTCAGCTGTGGGTGTCTGTATCTGTCTGAGTCAGCTCTCCTGTCTGCAAGCATAACAGAGTATCACTAGTAGTGTTCAGAATTGGTGCTTGACCATTGGATGGGACTCATGTTGGGCCAATTATTGGTTGCGCAGGGCTATTTTTTAAACTTTATTGAGGTAGAATCAATACATAACAAATACCGCTAACATACATTCTGTCAGTATAGATAATTTCAAATTCTTTGGAATGTCATATAAAGTAAATAATATAAATTATATGATTTCATTTCTAGATTTTGTTTTTCACTCAGCACACTTATTTTGAGATTCACCCATGCTGATTTATTAATAGCAGTTTGTTTCTGGATAGATCACAACTTCTTATTTATTTGTATTAGTAGATGGAAAATGGGGATGCCTCTGAATCTGAGCTATTATAAATAAAGCTGCTTTGATATTAGTATGCAAACCTCTTGATGAAAATATGACTTTCCATTTCTCTTGAGTAGAAAAATGCCTTGCAATATAATGGCTGAAAAGACGTATGTTGAATTCCCTCCTCTCTTCTATTTTGAAGACAGAGTCTATGTATACCAGTCTGACCTTGAACTCTTACATCAGCCTCCTGGGTGCTAGCATCCCAGGTATGCATCACTCTGCATGCCACAGATGGGAGTTGTTGTTTTCCTAGTTCCATTCCCTGCACTCATATTACCTAGTTCCAGGGGATTCTCTGACTTCTGCAAGCACCTGCACTTATGTGCAAACCCACAAAGACACGAATATATACAACGTAATTGAAAATAAAATGAGATTTTGGCAAAAGAAAATGTTGAGCCTTTAAACTACTAAATTATTTTCCAAGTTTGTCACTCTAACCTACATGCTGACCAGGATTGTGCCAAATGTTCCACATCCTTGCCAAAACTGAATGTGAATGAGATGGAATTTTAGGTGTTCTATTAAGTATATATCAGTGCTGTTATGATTTTAAATTCCCCCAAACTTCTCATGTCAAATCTCTTTTTCTGCACTTATCTGACATCTCTATGCAATGCTGTACAATGCAGCCCTTTCATGATCTTACAAAGAAAATATGCCATTCACACCATGAGATTAGCTGTAGAGTTGTTTTTTTTTTTTTTTTTTTTTTTTACTTTTTTCCCATCTTTCCATAAGATAACCTTTTTATTCAAAGAATAAGTTCTCTTCCACTACTATTTTGCTGAGGCTTTTTGAAGTCCAGAATTTTGGATTTTCGCTGAATTCTTTTGTTAAATACATTGAAATTATCTTGCAGCTATCTTTTTTAAATCTACTAGTGACCGGGATTGATTTTTGAATATCAAAGCAAGTTTGCACAGCAAACTTTTAAACAATCACTTTTAATGATACTAGACTTCCCTAAAATTTTGAAAGGCAAATTTTCACCTGTGCTCATGAGGGCTATTATTTTGTGATTTCTTTTCCTCTCATTATATTTTTCTGCCATTTTTGTATCTGACTCTCAAATCCTGAATCAATTAGCAAGCACACTTTACTTTTCTGGAAGAGTTTCTAAGGACCAATGTTGCTTTGTTAAATGCTTGGTATGATTCCCTAGTGAAGCTATTTTCCTTACTTGCAGGGCTGGCTAGCTCTGCATTTCACATGAAACCCAGAATCAATTTCTCCAAAGATACAATTACATTGTGTCTAGAATTATACAGATATTTAGAGAGAATTGCTTGTTAAAACATGCTTTTATTTATTTCTCTATCTAAAGTATGTTGTGGATTTGGTCTAACACTTGCATTATATTATGTTTCTGATTGGTAAATAAAGTTGCCAGTGGCCAGTGAGTGGCTGGGCAGGGAGACAGAGGCAAGCAAGGGGACCAAGAGAAAAAAGGAGAATTGCCATGCTGGGAAAGGAATAAGATCCAGACTTGAGAGCTGCAGAAGAGAGAGTATGTCAGTGATGTAAGAGCTGGGGAAGAGCTACTGCAGGCCCCCTACTGGGTCTAGGGTAGCAAAGATGGAATATAGATTTTAATAAGTAATAATTCAAGAGTATAGGAGGGGAGGAGTTAGCATGTGGACATTTGGGAGTGGCCCAGCCACTGAGCTGATTAAGGCATATTAAAATAGAAGACTCTGTGTGTGTGTGTGTGTGTGTGTGTGTGTGTGTGTGTGTGTGAGTGTGTCTTTCATTCAGGAACTCAGAACATTGGAGCGGGTAGTGAGGACAGAGTGCTACCTCTGCCAGGGTGATTTGAATAGCTTTAATCACCTACAGCAACAAAGTGTTTATTTTGCCTTCTTTTTAAAATTTTAAAAATATTTTAAAAGTTTAATTACATTTACTATGCTGTATGTGTGTGTGCACATGTGAACACACACACACACACACACACACACACACACACACACACACTTGTTTCAATGGCATGCATAAAGAAGTCAAAAGACAAATTGTAGAAATTAGTTCTCTGCTTCTACCAAGTGGGTCCTAGGAATTGAGCTCATGTTTTTAGGCTGACTGTAAAGCATCTTTACCCACTGAACCATCTTGTTGATTTTTTAAGCCATTTACTTTCGTATACTGGCCGGTTGGCATCCCATTATAAGAACTACTGTAAAGAGAAGCAGAGGATCTGGAGGAGAGAGGAGGAGGAGTGGGGACTGGCAGGAAGAGAGGGAGGAGATGCTGTTGTTGGGATCTATTATATGAGAGAAGAATAAAGGGAAAAAAAGAGAAATCTTCTGTGACCTTTATACAATCCTCCCAATGATAACATCATGAAAAATTGCAACACTCTATCACAACTAGAACACTTACATGTACCGTGAAGGCACCAGACATTTTCATCAACACAAAGACTGCTCCTGATGCTTTTGCAGCTATTCCACTTGCTTTCCTCTGAATCACAGCACTGAACCTGTAACCTCTGACAACCACTGATCTACTGATGTCTATTATTGTATCCTTCAAGACTGTTATGTAAGTAGAATAATGCATTAGGTAACCTTGTGGGGGGGTCTTTTTCCCACAGCTTAACTTTCTGCAGCTCATCCAGGTTGTCATACATTATCCATGAGTCATATCATTTTATTGGGGAGTAATATTAGGTGCCACAGCTTCATACTTAACCCACTTCAGGACAGTAGGGTTGTTTGGGCTATTCTAAATAAAGCAGCTAGAAACATTTTTATATAGCTTTCATGCCCTGGATGGAAATGGTATATACTGAAGCTATCTTTCAGCTGTTCTCTGTAGGGCCCATTTATCTTTCTGAAACATTATTTGTATCTCAGTAGATAGATTTGTTCTTCCCTTTTAATAAATGCTGTTTACCCAGACTTGCTCTGTTTCTGCCCATCCTTTATAAAGATGGGATCTCATTCCAAATTCTAATTGTCTCTTTTAGTCTTATTTTCTTGTGAACTCTTGTATGTATACATAATTAGATCTATTTTTCTTCTTGTTCACTTGTCCTTTTTGGTTTAATTTTCAGAACCCCCATGACTAAAATGAAGGGAAACAAGAAATCCTTTCCTCCCACACAACGGCAAATAATAAGATAAAATAGAATTTGACCAATCTTCCAAAAAGTAAGGAAAATAGAAAAAGAGGAACAAAAAATGGATAAATAAGAAGTATCAATATATGTTTTCATTTAACCATATTAATAATTGCATTAAATCAGAATAGTATAAATATAATAATAAAAAGGTATCAATCAAGAGGCTGTAGAGATGGTTCAATAATTAAGAGCAATAACTAATCTTCCAGAGAACCCAGGTTCAATTCCCTACACCCACATGGTAGCACACAACCAACCATTTGAAACTCCAGTTCCATGGAATCAAATGCCTTATTTTGGTCTCTACAGTCGCTAGACTGCACATGGCCTAAAGGAATATGTGCATGCAAAACAATGATACACATAAAATAATAATTTTTAAAAATAACAAAAAATATTTTTAAAACAGTCATCATCAAATGGATTAAAAAAATAAGACTAAGCTACATGGTCTCTATAAGGAAAGCACTTCAAAGATGCAACATTCTGCTATACTCATAGATCGATGTCAGCCATCATCATAGACACTTCCTCCCATAGTAGAGAAGATGTACAACTGGAAAATGTGCAGGGATTGAGACACCCTGGAATACCCATTCCTAAATGAGATGTTTCCATCAAATTTCTCTCTGCCTTCAGGGTTCAGGAAACTCTCCTAAAGAGAAAACAGAAAGATTATAAGAACCAAAGGGATGGAGAATACCAAAGAAAGAAGGTTTTGTAAATACATCAGGACTGATGCACATATGAATTCACAGAGACTGATGCATAGAGTCTGCATGGGTCTGGGCCAGAATCCTAGAGCTGAGAGGGGAAGTAGACACAAGTCCACATCCCTAGCCCAGAAGATATTTATAATTGACAAGTGATGACCAAGTCCCATGCCCAGCAGTAGATGGCCAACAGAAAAGGAACTCAATGACATTTTTGGCTGTTTATCATCTCATAATGCTTTGTCAGCACAAAACAAAACAAAACCTCCAACAACAAATAATCAAACCCATCTTCCTGGTCATTTGCATATACATAATGATTTCCAGATTTGTCTTTTCATTGGAAATTTGTGTGTACACGTGTTTGTGTCTCTGCACCTACATGTATTTCTTGAGGTTTCTCTTTAGCTCTTTTTACTTTGTTTGTTTTGTCCTATTCTGGTTTGTGTGTTTTTATTTTATCTATTATTATTATTATTATTATTATGTCTTTTACATTATTAATATCTTATTAAATATCTTTTGTATCCTCCTGAGAAAGAAAACGAAAGAGTGTGGATTTGTGTGGGTGAGGAAATGGGGAGGATCTGGGAGAAGTTGGGGGAAGAAGAATCAGAATATATTATACAAAAAAATCTATTTTTGACAACAACAGTAACAACAACAAAATATAGTTGGAAATAAATGGGGGAAGAAAAGGACAGAACTAGTATTGGGGGTTTAGTTCAGTTGGTAGAGTACTTGCTTAGCATGTAAGAAGTTCTGGGCTAATTTCTACCACAAGACAGAAAAAATGTATACTATGGTAACACTAACAGAAAAAAGATGGGAATGGATTTATTATCAGACATGATAACACTAGCAAAAGCAGAAAGCTAGTGTGGTTTTATTATTAGATCATGCAGATTTTAAGGTAAAGAATTTTCAGGAATAAGTAAATTCTTTATAGTGATAAAAGGATTAATTGAACCAGATAATATACCAGTCCTAAATATTTATACATTTATTAACAGTTTAAAATATATGAAAAAACCAAGAGCTGCAATTATAGTCAGAAATATCAGTACCTTTCTCTTAATAATTATTCAAGTGAAAAGACAGAAAATCAATAAGGCCACAGAAGATCTGAAAATCTTGACCTAATTAACATTTACCTAAGGTACCATGAAAGAAGTTTAGAAAACACAGTCTTTTCAAGTATTCATGGTACCTTTACCAAGATAGGCTACATTTTGGGTCATAAAACTAATCTGAATGAATTATTTAAAAATACAGAAGTCACTTAGGTCGCCATCTGCACCTAGTGACTGCAGCTAAGGCTGTTCCACAACCCTCCATGCACAGTTTCCACCAGGAGAGTTGGTCTCACAGGAGTGCTCTCACTCCCTGACCCAGAGATGAAATCTCTACTTTCTCTCCTGTAACGGTTCAGGGCAGGGCACAGGAACAGTGAAACAGCTGGGACAGGATCCTTCCGGTCGCCTTCTGCACCCAGGAGCTAGGGCTGTCCCACAGCCCTCTGTACACAGGTCCTGCCAGGAGAGAGCTGGTCTCCCAGAAGTGCTGACACAGACTTACAGGTCCACAGTGGGGACAAGCTCCAGCCAGAGACAGCAAGACCAACTAACATCAGAGATAACCAGATGGCAAAAGGCAAGCATAAGAACCTTACCAACAGAAACCAAGGCTACATGGCATCATCAAAACCCAGTTCTCCCACAGCAGCAAGTCCTGGATATCCAAACACATTGGAAAAGCAAGATTTGGATTTAAAATCACATCTCATGATCCATTCTTATCTCCTTGTACAAAGCTCAAATCCAAGTGGATCAAGGACCTCCACATAAAACCAGATACACTGAAACTAATAGAAAAGAAAGTGGAGAAGAGCCTCGAGCATGTGGGCACAGGGGAAATTTCCTGAACAGAACACCAATCGCTTATGCTCTAAGATCAAGAACTGACAAATGGGACCTCATAAAATTGCAAAGCCTCTGTAAGGCAAAAGACAATGTCAATAGGACAAGAAGGCAACCAACAGATTGGGAAAAGATCTTTATCAATCCTACCTACATCTGATAGAGGGCTAATATCCAATACAAAGAACTCAGGAAGGTAGACTCCAGAGAATCAAATAACCCTATTAAAAATGGGGTACAGAGCTAAACAAAGAATTCTCGACTGAGGAATACAGAATGGCTGAGAAGCACCTTAAGAAATGTTCAACATCCTTAATCAACAAGGAAATGCAAATCAAAACAACCCGATATTCCACCTCACACCAGTTAGAATGGTTAAGATCAAAAACTCAGGTAACAGCAGATGCTGGCAAGGATGTGGAGAAGGAGGAACACTCCCTCATTGCTGGTGGGATTGCAAACTGGTAAAATCACTCTGGAAATCAGTTCGGCTGTTCCTCAGAAAATTGGACATAGTACTACCTGGGGACCTAGCTATACCACTCCTGGTCATATACCTAGAAGATGCTCCAACATGTAATAAGGACACATGCTCCACTATGTTCATAGCAGCCTTATTTATAATAGTCAGAAGCTGGAAAGAACCCAGATGTCTCTCAACAAAGAGGTTTGCAGCCCCACGGGCGGTACAATAATATGTACCACCCAGTACCCCCAGAGCTCCTAGGGACTAAACCACCAACCAAAGAGTACACATGGAGGAACACATGGATCCAGCTACATATGTAGCAGAGGATGCCCTTGATGGACATCAAAGGGAGGAGAGGTTCTTGGTCCTGTGAAGGCTCAATGCCACAGTATAGGGGAATGCTAGGACAGGGAAATGGGAGTGGGTGAGTTGGCGAACAGGAGAAGGGGGAAAGGGATGGGGGTTTTCGGAGGGGAAACAAGGAAAGGGGATAACATTTGAGATGTAAATAAAGAAAATATCTAATAAAAAAGAACAATGAATAATATAGAAGTCACATAAGTACATTTTCTGACCCAGAAGATGTACTTCTGTGATTAAAAATCATCAGAAAAATCTTTGCAATGGTCCAAGTGTATCAAACTAAATTAAATACTTGTGAGTAACTTATGTATCAAAGGAAAAATCATAAGGCAATTTGTAAATTAATAAATGGTTGAAAATGAAAACACAGCTTGAAGAAAGTTTAGGTTGCCATCAAAGCATGATTTGGGAGGATTTTCTAGAACTGAAACCTGACATGGGGAAGAAAAGATTCAAGTCAATTACTTCTGTTTCTGTTCTACAAAACTAGAAATGGAGAAGCCAATTGAACTCAAGTAAGTAGAAAGGAGAAAATAATAACAGAAACCAAATAAATAGAAATGTGAATCTAAGCTGGGTGTGGTTGCTCACACCTAGAGTCTTAACCCCAGGGAGACATAAAGACATGAGGGTCATTGCAAGGTCCACACCAGCTGAGTTAAGAGTGAGACCTTGTCTCAGTTCCTCTCCCAAATAGAAAAGAATGGGAGGAAAGTAAAAGAATCAGGGAACAGAGAAGGGGAAGAAAGACACTAGAGATATGTAATATAATACCAAACTAGTTTTGTTGTGATCAATAATACTGATAATTGCCTGCCAGACAAATTTTTTAAAAAAATGAATAGAAATAATATTGCTAAAGATCTTCAGATATGAACATTTAAGAAATGCCTCTTTGGGATAATTACGAATTAACAACTAACATAGAATAGAAATTCCATTGAAGATTTAACCTATGAAGCTCACTGCACAGGAACCATATGAACCCAAAAGCATCATTAAATTGAGCTTTAAAATCTTTAACATTATCCTACAAAGGAAACTCTAAGCTCAGATGGTCACTGGTTAATTTTATCAATGATTAGAAAGTAATGACACAAATTATATATGAACAATCATATCTCCTTATGCCATGCTTAATTTCCAAATTAAAACAATAGCCAGGTCATAATATCACCTAAACACAATTATCCCATGTACAATAGCAAATGTATTTTATATTTAACCAAGTTCTAATTAAGCCTAATATGATATAATGATCCTTCATAAATTACAAATGCATTATAAATTTAGAATGTCTCTTGAAGGACATTCTTTTAGTGTCTCAAACTTAAATATGACAATGACTGATATTCTTTTAATTGATGTTACATAATATGGTAAAGAAATTAAAGAAAGAAAACACAAATATCTGCACAAACATATTCTTTAAAATTTTTAAATTTATTCTTCTCTCATATATTACACCCTGACCTCAGTTTTCCCTCCCTCCTCTCTCCCAGTCCCTACCCACTTCCCCTCCCCTTTGCCTCCCCCATCTACTCCCCCTCCATTTCCTTTCAGAAAAGGGCAGGCTTCCCATGGATATCAAGCAAACATGATACAGCAAGTTGCAGTAAGTTTAGGTACCTTCCCTCATATTAAGGTTGGACAAGGCAACCCAGTAGGCAAAAAAGGGCCCAAAAGCAGGCAAAAAGAGTCATAGACTCCTGTTCCCGCAGGAAACAAGAAAATCAAGCTACATAACTGGTATCATATGTGTCAAGAGCCTAGGTCAGACCTATGCAGGGACCCTTGTTGTTGGTTCCATTGCTGTGAGCCCCTATGAGTTCAGACAAACACATTCTTAACAAAATACAACAGAAAGACTCAGACCAATTATAATCTTTTTTTTTCTGCAACTGGTCATGTGGTCTACAAGATATTTATAACTACCTCCCTCAACTAACCATTCTGTATTTTTTCCTGCCCTCAGCAAGAACTTCAGTCAGTCTTGGCTTCTTCCTGGAGGAGTGACCAATTCCTTCATGCCCAATGGGTCTGTCTCCTATGTCAGCTCGCCTGGATTAGGCTATTGTAGTTTCTCATCGATTTTAATCACAGGACATGGTAGCTTTAAGAGAAATCTTAAAGGATCTCCTGCACTCCAGACATAATCTTTCTTACCACCATTGTGGAGAAGCAATTCAATTCTGCCACTGTAATCTGGATCAATCATCTTCCTGTCCCCAATAATGTTATTCCTTTCTTAGCCTGTAGGCTTAAGGGCATCATAAACCCAAAGTGGCCAGGGAGGAGGCCAAGTTTCCAATTCAATGGAATGCTTGTTGTGGCTTCTTGGAGGAGTGCTCCCTGCTCTGGAACCTAAACTTCTAATCTAGGCCAGCAGAACTTAAGGTTGGAGGAACAGGAAGGAAAAAACTTCCTAGTAGGTCACTAAGGGTGATAGTGATTTCCACTTCGATTCCTGAACCCATAAGTGCAACTATTCCCTTTTCCACTCCTTGATTTCTGGACCTGTGTGGGTCCTGGCTATGAGAGAAATGGTTCTACATACTGGATGCTGATTCAAAGCATAAACTAATTTATGGATAGCCCTGCCTCAGTCTAAGACAAGTTGGTACCAGGATAGTAAGGTATTGTGAGAAATCTGACCATATTGTTTTGAGGAAGATTGTGGAAGGACTCTAGAACTTTGCATGAGAAAAGAACATTGCATGGTCATAGCTTGGTGAACTACTCTCTAGGAGCTTGGAAGAATGTTGAGAGCAGTGAGATTGATGAAGGCCTGGCTAGTGAAATTCCAGAGGGAAGTTTAAAGAATCTGTCAGGGCCATTAGCTATCTTGAGTTGAGATTCTGTAGTTCTGGTCAATTGGAGCTAAATAGGCACAATTAACATGAGTCCAGACTACTAAAACAAAACCTTTGTGTTACTGAACAGTTTTACTGGTCAACTGAAGATAAGAAATTAGTGGTGATTGAGACCATCATCACTGACGTGAAATCTTCTGGGAAGTGTTTCTGGACAGTGTTTCTGTCTGCACACAGAAGCTGTATTCCAGGGGCAGCCAACGTTGTACCTTGTGTTAACTGCTGACCTTAGTTGTCTATGAGTCACCCAGATGATAATGGTTTTGAAGGTATGAAGGGGTCATGGAGAGCAGCTGAGGCTTGGGTGTAAGAGGCCAGGAGAGGTCATTGGCAAAGTTATAGCCAGAATAGTAGTTGAAGGCCCAAGAATGAATGGATCATGGAAAAAAGTTGAGGCTTTTTATCATGAAGAGCCCCAAGAGAGGGTATTCTTGAAAGTGCAGTCCAGTTGCAGCAGAAGAGTCCAACATTTTGGAGATGTCAGTACCATCGTACAACCACCAAAGACAGCAGCAGTGGAGTGGAGCTTGCCTGAGCCTAGAATACAAGCTGTGTATGCTGCAAAGGACAGAGTCCAAAAAAAGTGATTCAAGCCTTTTGAAGGAGCTCAGAAGATTGTGAGTGAATTCCAGACAATTGGACATGGAGTTATTTACAATTTTGAAGTTTGGCTTTACTTTGTCTTGATTGTGACTGCCCTCTGGTTCTTCCTTCTTTAAGTAAGAAAGTATTTAATTTATTTTTTATTGTATAGGAGCCCATTGTTGAGAGACTTTAAATTTTTAAAGAGATTTTGGAGTTTTACAAAGACTTTTTATTTTAAAAAAAAGTTCGGATACTTTAAAGAGACTTTGAACTTCTAAGTTCTTGAATTTTTGATGATCAAAACTTTTACAATTTGGAATATTTTATATGGTGAGGTTTCTTTTAATGTGAGGTCTTGGTGATTAATAAGAAAAGAAATGTTGTGGCTTAATACTGATGTGTTTGTGTGTCATGTTAGTAAGGGGTCATTTGTGCTGGCTTAGTTTTATGCCAACTTGACACAAGGCTAGAGGAGAAAGCCATAATTGAGAAAATGCCTCAATAATATTGGGCTGTGGACAAGCCTGAAGGGAATACTTTTAATTAGTGCTTTATGTGGGAGGCCTCAGCCCTTCATGGGCGGGACCACCCTTGGCAGGTAGTTGTATGTTTTATAAGAAAGCAGACTGAGCAATTCAAGAGAAGCAAATCAGTAAGCACCACCCCTCCATGGCCTCTGGTTTGGCTCCTGCTTCCAGGTTCCTGCCCTGTTTGATTTCCTGTCCTGGCTTTCTTTGGTGATGGACTACAATGTGAAAGTGTAAGCAAAATAAAGCCTTTCCTCCCAAGTCTTGCTTTTAGTCATGGTGTTTCATCAGAGCAATAGTAACCCTAAGTAAGACACAACCCAAATGTCCATCAATGGATGAATAATAAACAAATTGCGGAATAGTGGAGTAGAGTCAGTAAGAGAAATGATATTGTCATAAAGTGAAATAATTCTTAGTATAAAATAAGAATAAAGGGTCAATACATGCTACAACATGGATAGCATGAAAAACATTGGGAGAGAGTGTAAATGGTAGGTGTTTTGATTTCTGTCTCTTTCACTATTTAAAACAACAATAAACCCAAGTTATGTTAACTGAGCTAAGCCAGAAAGGTCATATATATTTAATTTATATTAATTATTTAAAATAATATAAGTTGGACACAAAAATTAGATTGGTGATAGAAAAGGCTGCAGGAATAGGGTATCACTCTGCTTAATGGATCTGAGCTATATGTTTCTCTGTTTTGTTTGAGACAGAGTCTGCACTTCAATGTATATTCCAGGCTAGCCTCATACACACAGATATCTGCCCACCACTATCTTCCAAGTGCTTGGATTAAAGAATTGATCTACAATGACTGGCAGGGTTTCTGGTTGAGGCAATGTAATATTTTGGAACTAGAGGCAGTGATTTGTGAGTATACACATTCCATTAACTTACATAATCTAAAATGATTATGTTTACATGATATGAATCTCATCTTAATAATATACTTTTAAAATCACTGTCATTTACTATATTAGTTCAATAAAAATTAAAAACCATATAGTAATAACAAATGCCACAAAGGCATGTATCTCATACTTGCAACATGTGTATACTAAAGTCTATAAAACACTACCAAGATAAAGAAGTCTCAGGTAACTGAGATGCTATACTGTGTTCATGGGTCAAAAGATGTGGGACTTTGGAGATATTGATCATCTTCAAGTTGATCCCTTGACACCACTACAGTTCTAAACTAAATCCTACCAAGGTTTTTAAATTGACAAATTGATACCAACACTCATGTGGAAACACAAATGGCCTACAAGAGTCAAGACAAGTAATTCAAAGAACAAAGTTAAAGAGTTAACAATAGTGTTTTCCAGATTCATACAAAGCTACATTGAATAAGATAGTCTGGTCCTATTGTAAAGATAGATATATTAGTCAGTGAAACAAAATAGAAAATCCAGAACAGACCCATACATGTACTGACAACTGATTTCAGCAAAAATGCCTCACTGAGAAGAAAATTTTCTTCTTAATGGTTGGTACCATGACAAATAAATTTGCATATACACAAAAGTAATTTAAAAAATATCAGATGAGATAGGGTGTTATGTGACACTTTTTCTGGGGAGATGTAACACAGAATCAAGGGAGTTCATGACCAACCAAAGTATGGATGCACCAAAGTGCACCTTAAGGAACCATTGAGTTTTGTTGGGGGTTATAGTGGTTTGAACAAGAATGGCCTCCATAAACTTATATATATGAATTGCTTAGTCATCAAGGAGTGACATTAATTGAGACGTTTAGGAGGTTGTGATCTTGTATAATAAGTGTGGCTTTGTTGGAGGAAGTGTGTCATTGGAGGTGGGCTTTAAGGTTTTTAAAAGCCCTGCCAGGCCTAGACTCTCAAGTCTCTCCTCTCTCCCATCTCCCTTTCTCTTACCCTCTCTTCCCTGCCCCCCTCTTTCTTTCCACATATCAGGATGTAACTCTCAGCTACTTCTCCAAGGCCTGTCTGCTAGACACCATGGTCCCCACCATGATGATATTGGACTCAACCTCTGAAACTGTAAACAGGCCTTCAAATAAATTTCTCATCTTTCTGGTTCTTGTATTCATCTGCACATACACATAGATACACATATAATTAAAATACTAAATCTTTAGAAACAACAAAAAAGTAAAGTTGAAGTCATACCTTGAATTATATAATAAAAACTTGAAAAGAATTATAAATCAAAATGAAAACTATAAGCAACATTTAGACTAAAATACAGGAGAAAATGTTAATGACAGTGGTTTGGGCAAAGGTTTAACAACAAAAACTGCAGTCTGTAGAGTGACATACTGAAACAATAGTCTCTATTAGAACAGAACCTGTTTGCCTTGTGAGGCAGGAAAGATGACTCAGAAGTTAAGAATATTGACTGCTTTTCAGAGGACACAGATAAAATTCCCAGCACACATAGGGTGGCTCACAACCCTTGGTAAGTAGTTCCAGGGAATCTAGTACACTCTTCTGAAACTCTGTGGGCACCAGGCACACACATAGTGTGTGTACATGTATATTTATGCAGGCATAATACAAAACATAAAATTAGTCAAAAATTAATTTTTAAAAATGTTTTGCCTTCTTGTTAAGAGAATAAATTACAACAATATTATGAGAGGAAATATTTGGAAATTTATCAGAGAGGACTTAATCTGGATCAACAAAGAACTCAAAAAAACTCAATGGCAGAAACATAATCACAATGAGATAGTGTTACACACTTAGCAAAGTAGCTAAAAGGACTGACCACATCAAGTATTGGCGACAATGAAAACATATGAGAGAAATTGGTCAGACAGAACAGGGACCCAAAGTAGCAATTCTGTGAATGTCCTTATTGGAGGCCAGGGGTGCCAACATAGAGATTTAGTTTCCTTTGTCATCTCTAGAAGATGTGGAGAGCTCAGAAATGTGACAAGTCCAAAAGACTATATAAGACTACCTGATTTAAACTAAGATGTAGGACCTGGACACCCTGTGCTTGGATCAAGCTAGACTGACCTCCTTATCCTCCTCCCTATGCTTCACCCTAGTCCTTTACAAAACCCCAGACTAGCAGCTCAATGATACTTTATTTCTTGGCCCCCCCCCCCTTCTGTTATACAGTATTGTAACTGCCCGCAGTTACATCGAACAGGTTACCTGGAAGGGAAGCTGGGGATGTATGGGAAGGCAGCGAAAAGAGATGGAGACCAAGACAACATTGCTGTTCAAGGTCTCAAAGTTTAATGGAGGACTCCAAATATATAGGCAGGGGAAAACCCTTCCCCCCAAGGCTGGAAGCTTCTCGGCAGAACCATTTGGGTTGCTCCACAGGTGACTAGTGTTTCTCTGGAAACTGCAGGTCTTTGAAGAACAATGGGCTTCACCTTGGTCAGAGTGCTCCACCCCAGGTGGAGGGGATTATGGCTAACACAGGAGTTCCCACTCAAAGGCTGGGAGAGGAACTTCACATTGGTCCATGTCAAGTTCCTGCCAGATGGCATGGCACCCCAATAAGGCACTCTATACAGTATCACTTCTCTCTCTCTCTCTCTCTCTCTCTCTCTCTCTCTCTCTCTCTCTCTCTCTCTCTTGATTTATTTATTTTATGGAAGTGTTGCTCTCTTCAGACACATCAGAAAAGAACATCAGATGCCATTACATGCGATTGCTGGGAATTGAACTCACAGCCTCTGGAAGAGCACTCTGCAGTCCCCCCTTCATTTCTCTTTTTGTCTTCTCTTCTCCCTCTCTCCCTACCCCCTTAAGATTATGCCTATGAGTCTATAATAAGCTTCTCTCTAAAACTAATCTTCTGTGGTCTGCGAATTTCATTTTTTGAATTTATAACACAAGAAACAGAAAGCCACTGGTTTGGGGAGAGCTTTGGTGGCAGTTGAATTTTTGGAACCACAGTTTTTTTTTAAAGGCTCTATCATTCTGAAAGACACCCCAATATTCCCAGCAACCTTAACTAAGTTCACAATTGTAACCCACAGTCTTGTGAATGAAAGTTCCTGAAAGGCCAGGTGTGTGGTGGAACATACCTTTAATCTAAGCACGTAGGAGGCAAAGGTAGACTGGAACACAGGGAACATCCCAGTGGCTTCATTCTAAATAAATTTGCAGGCAAATGGACGGAACTAGAAAATATCATCCTGAGTGACTTAAAAATAAAGTTCCCACGTCCTCCATTACATTTTCTTCCCAACTTCGTACATTCTTTTAGTTATTTATTTTGACTCACCAAGTCCAATTAGTGTTGGCCATGTGCATATTGGCATGGGGTCATTTATTGGAATACAAGGAACATATTGGTGGCCTCATTCCTATAGAAAAAATGATTCCCCCTGCCCCCAGCAGTCATCAACTGCCAAGATCTCCTTGGCTAGGGATAAGGCCTTTGTAGTCCCTTCAATGATCAAATTTTTAACTCTCTTCATCTTATGCAGGTTTTATGTAGGTAAGGACAATTGCTGAGTTCATGTGTGCAACAACCATATCACATCTAGTGGACAGCATTTCACAGCAACTCTCTCCATCCTCTGGTGATTATGTTCTTTCTGGTCCCTCTTGTATGATGTTTCCTGAGTCTTGAGAAAGTGTTGAAATAGATGCCATCTACGGCTGAGCTCTCACAATCACTTGTCAGCACTCTGAATAGTAATGCATCTCTAAATTAACCACTTCTCACTGACCAAGGCTAGGGGCAGCACAAACTTACATAAACAAATATTATAAGGCAGTTTGTCAACATGGCCAGTTAGAAAAACAACATCATAAATGTTTCCCCGAAGGTCTTTGATTTCCCTGGTCCTGGGTTTTGGTCATGTTTATAGTACCAGGCATGAATTCCCTCCTGTGGTGCAGGCCTTAAATACAATCAAGAAAGTTTACCCCATGTATAGTCTTGCATCAGTGGGCACATCTTGCCTCATAGACCAGTATTGCATACAGGATCTAGTGCTGGATAAGAACATTGATGTCATTCTCCCCAGCAACCTCCGTAACACCTTCCAGCATTATAAAAGCTGCTCAGCTTGGAGAGTTCTCTGGCCAATTGAAGATTGACTTTTTATGTCCTGTAACCAAAGTGTGTGGTGTCTTCAGCAACAGAGTCTTCCCACATAGTTATGGTAGGTAACCAAGGGCAATGGCAAAAACCTGTATTGTTTTGGGGTCCTATGCAGCCTGTCTAACAATGCCTAGCACTGAGATTTTTCTTAAACCACCAACCAAAGAGTACACATGGAGGGACCCATGGCCCCAGCTGCATATGTAGCAGAGGATGGCCTTGTCGGATATCAATGAGATGAGAGGCACTTGTTCCTATGAAGACTCATTGCCCTGGTATAGTGGAATGCCAGGACAGGGAAGTGGAAGTGGGTGGGTTGGTGAGCAGGGAGGAAGGGGGATAGGATAGGGGGTTTTCAGAGGGGAAACCAGGAAAGGGGATAACATTTGAAATGTAATTAAAAAAATATCTAATAAAAAAATCTCCTTTAAAATGAGCACCGTGTTTTTTTGTATCAGCTCTCTAATGACTCAAATAATGCAACTCTAGCCCATATCATTCTGTTAAAAAAAATCAGACCTGTTTTATCAGGTTGTCTTATCAAAACTTGTCGTTTTTCCAGTTCCCTAAATTACCCACACTTTAAGTTAAAAAAAAAAATCTGTTTTTGTTGTGTTGTTAGCTTTCCAAGTAAGAATTTTATTTCATATCCCAGGCTGGCCTTCAACTCACTAGGGTGGAAATTATTGTGTGTGTCACCACATCTGACTTCAAGTAAAATCCTTATTTTTTTAAATTATTTATTTTGTGTGTAAATGTGTCTGCATGCATAGGCATATCTGGAAGTCAGGGGTCAACTTTCAGGAGTTGCTTCTCTCCTTCTACCATGTAGATTAAAGGGATTTAACTTGGGGCACTGGGGGCAGGGGAGGGGCGGTGTGTGGAGGAAGCTTGGTGGCAAGTGCTTTTATGCACAGGACAATCTTGCCAGCCCCAGGCAAAAATCTTGATTTTGTTCAATCCAAGTTTTCTCTGATGCATCCCAGTTCAGTGAACAGCAACATCATCTAAACAGCTGTCAAAAGGACTCAATCACAACTGTGATTTCACTCTCTCATCTCCACCATCCCAAATGTGTCATAAATTTCTCCAGTTCTCAACAATCTTACTAACATTAATCCAAGCCATCAGTCAAGTCTCCAGCAACAGTCATCTAATCAAACCTTCTCACCTCCCAAGCTCAGCTCTACAAGTACACACACACACACACACACACACACACACACACACACAAACAAATACAGCCAACAATATTCAAATCCAGGCATGATCTTTTCAGGCTAGAGATCCAAATTTCCCAGTAATATTTGACCCTCAAGATGAAGGTCAAATTCTTTAAGATGAGTCACACACACGGGTGATCTCCATTCTCCTCCTGAACTCCCGCCCCACTCCCTGCAACTGTTTCTAGCTGCCTTTCTCCTTTCCCTGCAGGGTCTGATCATAGTTAAAACCGGTAAAATTTTCAGCTCCTGTTCTCTATTCCGTGGGTGGCCTCACAGTAATAGTGACAAGCCAGAGTGGTATGGGAGAAAAAGAAAAAGCAAGCAAAAGTAATTTCTGCCAAGTTCCTATGGCAGTCAGAGGTCCTTGTATAGGCAGTGTAGGAAAAAGGAAACAGAAAGATGACTTTGGTGGACTGGTTGTAAAGGAGGATGCATTTTTCTATGTGTTTTCACCAAGCCATGGACTCCTCTGGATTTTAATATTATAGTGGGGTCATCACAAGAATTTCCTCTATTGTTAGCTTTACACAGATGCAAAGCGGTGCTCAGGAAGCTGGGAGATTGATGAATAGTTGGTTTGATGTATTTGATCCATTCAGCACTTTGAGTTAAATGTGCAGATTCTGTTCAGAATAGACAATAGGGAGGGGTGGTCCCTCTTTCCATCTCTAACTTGCATAACATCAGGCCTCACTGCTTTAACTAATGAGTGTTTAGAAGTCAAAGCTCCCACTGATTCTGGGGAGCCATTAATTCTCTGCTTGCAGAGCCACTGTGGAGTTTTTCATAGGGCACATTTCTTAGCCATTATCAGTTATTTCTGAGCAGCAGAGCTGACCCCTGGGTTCCTATGTGTGTCACACACAAGACACACAATAGGTTCTAACGTGCCCTTGGAAAGAATTTTACTGGGGACCAGAAAACAGATGCAAAAACGGTACCCATGCTGGCCATTCTGTAACAAAGGTGTCTCTGAACTGTAACTTTGGGAGACCTTAACTGACACAAAGTTCGAATGTACATTTAAACCAACAGCTAACCTGATAGAAGGCAGGCAGAGGCAAGCTGGAAGACTCTCTTAAACTAATTGCCATCAGTGCTACCCTTTGTAATAATGACGTTTGCTCCATTATTGCCCCAGGTTGATTATTTGCTCAATAGCCTCAGTGATCTTGCCTCAGTAGGCTTTCCAGTTTTTACACATTACATTCTCTGGGGAATTGAAAAGCACTGTGTGTCTAAAGATGCTCAGTCAACTTGAAAAGACTCGTTTTTGAAAAGGTCTTAACCAGCTTTCAGCTTAAAGCAATTCAGTCTTTGGCCAAGTAAACTTGAGGGCAGAGATGGATGCATCACTAAATCAGTGAGTTCTGCCATAACTGGGAAGCTGTTAGTCTGAAAGGCCATTTATAGAACAATGTTGAAGGACATTCAAAATTCAGGGATCCAGACTAATATCTAAAGGGAATACACAAACCATTAAGACCATGGCATTTTATTATTGGATGGATTCTATATTATTCAATAGCATAAATATTTTGTGAGGAACATGACTTGTTCATTAAGACTCCAGGCACTGAGGTCATAACTAGAAAATTTATAATGCATGGAAGAAGAGCAAGGTGAAGGAAGAAAGCCGCTGGAATAAAAGGCAGCTGAAAAGGCCAAAAAACTGGGTATCAATCAAACTGAGATAAATCCAAGTTGGAAAGACAAGGTTTTTTTCCCAATGTTTAAAAAATGTTGTTTTCTCTGTTTTTGAAAAACATGAGGTCTTGTTTTACTCATTAATAATCCCTTGATATTTGAAGGAAGGAAGGGCAATTTAAATATTTTAAATTTGTGAGTGAGGGATCCAGAAATCCTAGAAGCTCTGCAACCCCAAGGAAACAAATTCAGTAGCACAGTATAAAAATACCATTAATGCTATATATGACATTAGTTGAATCAAAGGCAATATATAGAAAAAAGCAGTTTCAACTATTATATGTTCAAAATTATAGTGCTCTTCACTTCTTCTCTATTGTCTCAAATCTTAACCATTTAATAACTGCTAAGCCAAGCAATATATGTATCTGTACTCTGTTTTCAGATGGTTAGGTAATAGGTAAAAAAGGTGACAAAGAAAAGACCAATTATACTGCCAATTAGTCATCTTCTGACAGTAGCATGGTTCTTCCCACAGTGACTCAGCACCTACTCTGAACTTCCAACAGTTTTTCATCAGTTTTGCACTAAAAGACATGACTTGATTTGTGCTTCCAAATCACTTTATCAGTCATTCACAGGACTCCAAGAATACTAAAAAACAATTAGTTCATAGAACAAAAGGTTTGCCTATATTAACCTTCAACTCACCCTGACACTTGAATGTAAACTCTTGCTTTCCACCACGGGAAGAAAATGTTAAGAGTTAAAAATAGGTATATACAAAGGTTGAGAAACTTTTTTTTTTCAAAAGTATTATCTTGGAATAATGACACCAGCTAGAGTTTCTCTTTCCCAGAACTAAAAAGAAGAGGCAGAAACCCTGGCCCTCCTCTCCATCTGTCCTAAAGACCTGAGTGACAGAGTTTATTTGTTGAAACTGGTTATCTACTGCTTGAAACTTAAGCATCAGCATCAGCATTTTGGGACCACCTGGGACCAAGGGGAGCTGGGAAATTTCCAACTCAAGTGTAATACCATTCATTGATATTTACATAATGAGAATAAAATGTTTTTCCTAAGATAGCATTTTCCTTCAGTATCTTCAGACCACCAGCAAGAGAGGGAGGCACAGAAATTCTATTACATTAATAGTCTTTGTTTTTATGGCTTTGGCATTTATTAACTAGTGGGAGCTGTTTATTGGGTCATAAACTTTACTAATGGGGATATTATCTCTGAATTATAAATCTCCTTCAGTGTATGGCTCAGTTATAAAACGAATAATTATTTAAAGTGTCTGTATGGCTGCAATGCATCATGTTTATCGGCATGATTCCTATAATGGCTATTTTATTGTTAATTGTGAGCTTGAACCAGGAACCACCAGGGCAGGAACACAGATCCATGACATAGGATAAATAGCTGTCACCCCGTGAACTCGGGCACACTATCATTGGTTTACTTCCTTTGCCCCCTGCTTCTCAGTGAATTAGAAAGTCTGCACAAAGGCTAAGTTATCTATACAGTCAAACGAGGGAAAGATAACTGAGTGAGGGGTTGAATAGGTAGGTGATAGATATGTCAGCCTGAAATTTTCTGGGCAAGTGTTATCCCTTCTAAAAGGTTGTTTTCAGGAAAGTAGAAAAACCTTAAAATGACAAAATAGCTTGGCATTGTTGGTTACCTTTTAAAAAAAAACTGGGACATAAAACAAGCCATCAAAATTAGAGTTTTATGGGCCCACTGTTCTAGTATCTAACTTGTGAATACTAGTTTAATACATGGCTCTATGGGACCAATTCTAATGGTGCACATGGAATTGTCCTAGGCTTATGAAGAGAAGTAATTTAATGGCTAGTTTTGATTAAAAGAAAATGAAAGAGCCATTGTTATGAAGCAAACTGGATCATGTAAGTAGGAGCCAACTCATTTGGGGGACAAGGGAATGTTCCAAGTGTAGAATGAAAGGAGAAGGGAGTTCCCCTTCTTCTTGCAAGGGGACCCTGAAATGGCCTTGACTCCTCTTCTTCTCCTCAGGATGACCCCTAACCAGCACAGTCCTTTCTTGATAGACTCTCACTGCCTTTTAGACAAATTCATTTATAATATTTAGCAGCCAGCACTGGGGCCTGGCAGGGCATAGGGAAGACTTCTGGACACTGAAGCTCCACTGTGATAGGTTGTAATCAGATATATGCTGTATGACAAGAGTACTGCTGCGTGTGGGAAAAATTCAACCCGGGGGAAATGTAGGAGGGATCCATTGTAATTTTAAACTACTTAAACCTTTGGGCTGGAGTTTGAGAAGTAGTAAGTATGTAAAATGAAGCAAAACAAAGCCCTGAAACCTTCCATAATCATATCCCTAAATATTTTAGGTAAAATACATTTTTGGTCATGCTCTAATTATATGCACATGCATATATTCCTAAGCTAAGAAGCTGACTTTAGATATTAAAAGACACTAAAAGTATAAACATACCATATGTTTTAATTTCTCTCCTAAATGTGTGTGTATGTATGTGAGTGTTGGCAGAGAGAAGGTTCTTTTTTTCACCATAACTTCACTAACTTTAGAAAATAAACACTCTAGAGAGGTTTGAGAATTATTTTGATGAGGTGCATTGCTACAAAACTTAATTATGTAAGTAATAAACATGTGTCAAAAAGATTTCAGAAATACTTAACAGAATCACAACTTATTGCTCTGATATAATTTGATTTTTATATTGTCATGCACAGCTGTCAAAAGTCATTTTCTTTTCACATTGCAATGAATCAAATTATATTAGATGGAAATTATTATAAGATTCTTTGGCATTCATAAATAATACATACAATAAAATGGTCAACAATGTTTTAAATGGTATTTTTAATAGTGCTGGTACATCAGCAATATAACAAGTTGTTCTGGGGAACTACAATGACAAAGAAAATTAATTGTAGTTTATGGATTTCTATTTAATACAAACCTTGTTTCCTATTTTTTGTTTGTTTTTAATGAAATTATATCTATTAAAATAAACATGGCATAATGAGAACAGTAAATCAAAGAGAATTGATCAAAACCTTCATAGCATGTTCTCCTCTAAGCCATACACATCCACCAAAAAGTCTAAGTACCTAATGTATTTCACAGGAATAGGCGATGGCATTCCCACCCAAACATCTTCACATTTCTGGAAAGAAAACAAACATGGACACAGTTATAGCCACATTTCAAAGTTCAGTTTTGAAAATTCAGAGCTACATTTTATTTAATCTTTAAATAAACTTTTGTTGAAGTTGTTTCTGGACTGGAGAGATGATGGCTCAGTGGGAAAGAACATTCACTGCTCTTGCAAAGGACCTGGGTTGGTTTCCAGCACACAAACATGGTAGCTCACAATTGCCCATAACTTTAGCTCCAGGGGACCCAATATTGTCTTCAGACCTTCATGGGCTCCTAAGACACACACACACACACACACACACACACACACACACACACACACACACATACACACACACACACACACACACACACACAGAAAAGAGTAGAACTTTTTACATTCTACTTAGGTATCAGAAGGATTTTGAGGAAGAGCATAGTCTTGCTTTTGTTTGCTTCCTCCCTATATTAGAATTACATGTCCCCAATCTTTACCATGTAACTGCAGCCCTTTCCATGGAGAAGAAAGATGAATTTTAATGAAGGAGGAGGAACAAACAAAGAAAGGGGGAGGAGGAAGAGAAAGAGGGAAGGAGAAAAGGGGAGTTTTCCTGTCCCTCTAAGAGAAACATGACCACACAAATGGCCATGACTTTTGCATGGAAGGAAGATGTCTTAGGTCTAGAATGACAGAGATAGAGAAGGCAAGGCCCAACTTACAATCATGAGCCAGGCATAGCTAGATGACTTACAGACCCACAGACAAGAAAAAAATCAATTTATCTTGTGAAAAACAAATTCTGGGAGCTAGGCAGCATTGATGCACTGGTTGTCTCATGCAATACTGAGAACTCAAATTTTTATATCCAAGATGGTATTTCTACCAGCTGCTTGGTTACTGTTTCTTCAATAAACCATTCAAAGTAGTAGGTTGTTCATGCTATGCTTAGGTATATCTTATATACAGTGGGGTAATACAAAATAATATTTTGTATCAATAATGTAATGTACGAACGACAGTGGTCCCATAACATTATAATGGTAGCCAGTATTAGTGCTATACACTTCTAATCTCAGGGTCTGGGAGGTTTAGGCAGGTAGACTGTGAGTTTGAAGTCACCTAGTGTTCCAGAGTAAGTCATAAGCTTGACTGAGCTATATATAGCTCTAAACAAAACCAAAACAAACAGCTTTCTAATTCCACACCCTCCTCAAAAAACTCCAAGGAAACAAAACAAACAAGAAAACCTGAAGAATCCCGATAGAGCTGATATATTCTTACAGTAGCCCTGTGCTACTATGGCTATCATCATGTGGCATGCTGTGGCACAACCCGTATTTCACATGTGTATAGTGATATAAGCAAACCACAACCCCTCTTCCAGTCAATAAAAGTACAGCACAATTATAACTCACTTTTTAAAAATGTTACTGCTTTTATGTGTATATGCACACACGCTTGTGCTCACAAATCTATGACATGGAATGGTTGTAGAGGACAACTTGTGAAAATCAGCTCCCTCCTTCCATCCTGTGGTTTCTGAGTACTAAACTCAGGTTGTCAGGTCAGCATCAACCCCTAATTTTATGTTTACATGTCTTGACTACATAATTTTCTCAGGTTGGATCTTCTGTTGTTTTATTCATTATGGCCCTAGAACAACAGGCTATATATACCATATGTACTGAAATAGAAATATACCATATAGTCTAGTATATGCTGTGTTGCAACAGTTCATGTAAAGCCTACTCTAGGTATTTACAACAATGAAATCATTTAATGACATACTTCTCAGAGCATCACTCATCATTAAGTGATGCTAAGTGTGTCTGTATCTGTACACATACATATACATACAAACTCTTTGCATAAGCTGTAATGGACAATCAATATTAGGACCAACCAGGGAGAAACAGGGAGTCTACAACTAGAGCTACTGTCAAGGTTTTTTTTTTTATGTACAATACTCTATTTCTTCATTTTACTTTTCCCTTTTTCAGAGCTGGGTTTCATCTTTGAGCCTTGAACATGCTAGACAAGTACTAACTTATACCCATGACTATATAAGGAGTGCTAACCCTTCATTAATATTCCATTAATATCCAGAGTCACAAAGTGTCACAGAAGCACAGACAAAGGCTAGATGATTTCTTGTGATGGTGTTCTAGAGGTATACTGACCTAGTGCTGCTACTGCTAGGGATTATGGCATCAGGACAGCACAGGGTTGAAACAACAGAGAGTGTTCTATCTATATCAAAAGTATAACCAAAGGTCCAAAAACATCAATAACTCCTTGCATTAAAAGGGTGAATAGTCCAGTTTGGTCTAGGGCATATAATGCAAAGTGGCAATGGGTAGTTGGAAGGAGAATCTGGGGTCGAAGTTTAAGCCTTATGTACTAGTTCATATTTGTTCCAGTAGAAGACCACACACATCAAAGAATATATGAACAATACAAATTGGATGTTTTTAAAAGATAAAGAGGACACACAGTTGGGTGGATATGGATGTGGGATATTTGGGGAAGGGATGAATATGATTAAAATATATTGTGCAAAATTCTCAAAGACTTGATAAAAAATGGACACCAAAAACAGAGAGGTTCTGATAAATCTTGGAAAAAAAAGTTCCATATAGCATAGAGCTAGAGTTTAGAACTGTACAAAATTTCCTGTGTCATTGGAATGTAGGTGATCTGTCAAGCTATAGCAACCAATAATATTAATATAGAATCAGAAGAACACCACGTACTCGCATTTTTAACTGGGACACAAAATCTCAATCTAAAAGATGCGTTATGATTGTGAACTAATCACAGATTTTTGCAGGGTTGTGTCTTATAAATACCTAGTATAGCAATAACAAGAAATATATTAGATTTTTACCATATGATAACAACTATTATTTTACATGCATTACATTATTTGTCAAAGAAAAACCCTAACAGATAGGTGTTACTGCAATACTTGTCCACAAAAAAAGGAAACTGAGGCATAGCATGAATTAATTCCTTTGCAACTAAATCACAAGTCAGCAGGGGAGGAGACTGAATGGTATCCCCAGCAAGGAAGCTCCAGAGCTATGTTTATGTATTGTGCTATCTTCCGTGAAATAGAGTTGGCCTATTCACAAGCATCTGGTTCACATCCTACATAGTGACATTTAATCACTATTTTCACTAAGGAAAGTTAAGTAGAAAACATTGTAGTTCTTAAAAAAAACAACCCTATTTTAATTAAGCATTGGGGAAGAGAAGCTATGTGAGTGCAGGTACCTTAGGAGGCCAGAGAGCATTGGGTCTCTTGGACTTGTAGAGCCCAAACCACCAACTGGGAGTATGAAAGAAGTCATGCTTCAGAGAGATGATGGCAATATAGATTTGAAAGGGTCTATTGTGCAGTCTATACTATGCGGACCTTAGTGACACGCCCTTCTGTATACCTGCTATTAGGGAGTGACCCTGGATATAGTAAACACAAGATTTTAATCAATGAAAGATGAGCTCGATAAGTCATTCAATCCCAATATCCAACCCATCCTCAAAAATTTTCTAGAATTTTAATCAATGTCTATTCTTAGGTGGCATGTTAAAATTTAATCTCAGCACAGAGGAATGGTTTTATCAAACCATTTTATACACACACACACACACACACACACACACACACACACATTTAAAAGCATTATTCCCTCATGGAATTTTTAAAATAAAAATGTAATACAAAAAATAAAACATATTATGTCACTCATACAATTATGATGGGCTTATTACTCATGAAATAGGTCAGTATTAATAATTCTCCCTCATCTTCCTAGGCACAAAAAGTGGCTGTGGTTTAGGTTGCTTTTTAGCAGGGGATTATGACGTAAATGCTTTAGATCAAAGAGAAAGATGGTAGGAATTTATACTGAAATAATAACTCAAGAATATGGATATGAGAACCAAATTTATTAGCAACAGGCTAATAAGCAAAATGAAACTCAAATAGCTAGGTATCAAATGAGGAGTAATTTGAGGGAAGGAGATAACAGCAGTCCATTTCTTTAAATCCTGACCACTTTGAACCCAAGACCGCTGCAGAGCTTTTCAGACTTCTCTCATGCTGTGTTTTGTTTCAATTCAACACCATTTCCCACCACCATTTCTTTCTCGCCTTTGTTATCATTCCCCAGGTTCCTAGTTGGAGTGATTTCTGATAAATGCCACAGAGACATGTGTGGTACCCTGTGGAGTAGGATTCATCCACTGCCACCCACCAATTTTGGGGAGGTTGTCTGAAAATGGACTCAGAAATCAAATTTGGGCTGGAAAAAGGATTGGAGGCAGGGAGGTTTTCAAACATACAGGCAATGGGATTATGGATATCAATGAAGCAGAAGGACAGGGATCACCTTTATAATTTTGCCTACACTTTGGCACATGGGCAGTCCCTTTTTTGTTGTTATTTGTTGTCTTTTAAAGAAACAGGTTTGGGAGTTCCAAACTAGTAACAACCTATTCATTGTTCTTTTGAATAAATCGGTAAGCATTCCAAACATTATAGAAGTTTTATGAAAATCTGGGTATTGAGTTGAAATATTGACTTTTTATTCCTTTTAAATTAGTTAGTAAATGCAAACTACAGATCACACAGTGTTCACAGTCATAAGTTTTTGATGTGGATTGTTTCTTGAAGAGGATGGATGCCTGGCTTTGCAGATGCTAGGCAAGTGCTCTACTCTGGAGCTACACTCCAAGTCCATGCATGTGAATTGAACAGGGGAATAACTGTATGTACATGGTAATACTACAACAAAAATAATACTCATCCCAGATAATGATGCTTTCCATTCCAGATGAGGATATGTTTCTGTAAGGCATGCTCCTGATGGCACATGCTTGGAATCTTTAGATGTCACAGGCTCTGCTTAGTCTCTTACTCTTCCAAATCTAGCTCATACCAGCCTGACTTCCAACTAGCAGCATCTCTGTTCCTTTCGCACCAAGCTTCTGGTTGGCCTCTGAGGCTTACTTTGACTGCCCCTATGGCAAACAGCAAGTGCCAGGGAAGTTTTTCCTTTCCTCTATGTTGAAGTGCAGCCCTCAATCAATGAATGCCTAAAGGACACTGACAGATTAATGCTATAGTTTCCTTATATTTTGACCAGAATAATTCAGAGGTCCATGTTTCTGTTAGATCCTAGCATTTCCTAGAACCATTGAGCAACATCACTCTCCCTATGTAAGGGTATACTATATACTCTTTAGTAACTCCCTCTCTTCCTCTACCACTCTTTCCAACCTCTTCTGGGTGTTTTAATTTCTTCCCTTCAACTACTTAACAAAAATCCTTGTTTCCACCTCTGCTTCTAAAGGCAAAATGTAGCTTTACATTTATCAAAGTTAGGAATATATATATGAAAGTCACCGACAGGCAGTGGTGGCGCATGCCTTTAATCCCAGCACTTGGGAGGTAGAGGTAGGTGGATCTACAGTTTGAGGCCAGCCTGGTCTACAGAGTGAGTTCCAGGACTGTCAGGGCTATATAGAGAAACCCTGTCTCAAAAAGAAAACAAAGAAAAAGAAAAAGAAAGAAACTCACCAACAGATCTTAGAATAAAGGAACTTCCAGGAAAACTGTGGGTAAATTCAGTCTCCAAGCTGACTTACAGATAAAATGAAAGAACACTCAACTCTCACAATGAAATGTAATATAACCTGTAGCATTAAATAGTGTTGCCACAGAGCATTTTCTGCTAGAAGGAAGAACTAAGGAACACAGAGTGAAAGTCGGCAACAGAAAAACCATAAATCTAAAATGGCTCAGAATCAATGCCTCCAAGAGTGCCCTATAACAATCCAAGCTGGCTGTCACTAGACCCACTTAGGATGTCAAAGAAGTTAGTGGTAAGTTACTTACTCATCAACAGGGAAAACTGTAGCTGCTGATCTATGTACACACACACACACACACACACACACACACACACACACACACACACACACACACACACACCCCAGCATCCTGAAATGAGAAGAGAAGATGGCAACAAATGAAAACCCAGTGGGAATAGCAAAGCTGCATGTGAGCTAATAGGCCCTGGATTTATTTGCTTTGACATTTTTAAAAGGAAATTTAATTGGATTATGTCTTCTTCTAGCTTAACAATTTCTACTGTAGTACTGGCCACCAGATGCATGAGGGGTAAAGATTGGGAGCCAATTAAAGTCCATGCTTCACTGCAATACGGTTATTTTTATTCTTCCCAAATGGAAGGCTGATAGAGTCATGTTAGTGATTTTACCATGTTACTCCCTCTACTCTCTTGGAAAAGGATCTTTTATTCTTTCCTTTTCAGAAAAGAATATTTCTATGGGACATATCTACAAATACATAGAAATTTTTTCCTTTTCTTTTTCTTTTCTTTCTTTCCCTTTCTTTCTTTCTTTCTTTCTTTCTTTCTTTCTTTCTTTCTTTCTTTCTTTCTTTCTTTCTTTCTTTCTTTCTTTCTTTCTTTCTTTCTACCTATCTATCCTCTTCCTTTCCTTTCTTCCCTTCTTTTTCTTCTTTCCTTTCTTCTTTCTTTCTTTCTTTCTTTCTTTCTTTCTTTGACTTTCTGCAGCCTTAGAAATAATCACAACAGGTATAAAACCATAAAAGCAATTAAATTTAAGCAAACCAAATGGAGGTTCATTTTGAAAAGAGGATTTTCTAAATACTTCTTGAGCTAATTAAGAATATCCTGAGAATAAGAGAAAGAGTTCATAAGGGGGTGGGATTCACTAATACTCCTCTCCACTCCTTACATCTAGTGTTTCAGAGCTGCTTCTCTTTGGCTGAGCTATCTACCATCTGTATCTGAGCTGAACATAGGTGTGGCTTCCAAGCAGGGATTCTTTTCTTAAAAACACATTTCGGGCAAAAGTAGGTTTTTAAAGAGACTTGAGTTCTTTGTAAATACTAGTAATAGGTTTGCATATTACTCAAGTACATGTCAGTCAATGCTTTATATCATAACAGATCCCCCAAATGTCATTTTGTACTAGGCTACTGTTTGGCGTTAGTCAATCAGTATGAGTTTGCTAGTTATTTTTAACATAATGAGAATATATATTAACTCTGTATTTCAACTGTTAAATTTTACCACAAGTATTACAAACAACTTTGAAAAAGTTGCCAAAAAGAGAGTGAAAAACATTGATTTGTCAGGCATTGTGGTATACACGTTGAATCCCAGCACTCAGGAGGCAGAAGCTGGCTATGAGTTCGAGGTCAACTTAATGTGAATAGTAATTTCCAGGATAATAAAACTCTGACTATAAAATCCAAAAACAAAAACAAAAACAATCAAAAACATTTGGCACTACCCATGACAATATATTCCTATCAGGAGTGCCTGAGTCTTTGTTATCTACAAAATGAGAATGGTACTTATTTGGCAAGGTTTGGGGGAGAAAAATGCCATAAAAGTTGATCCTTAACAAGTGGGGTATCCAAAGACATATCCCAAGGTATACCCAACCTCTTCCTACTGCTGTCATACATCATCCTGCCATGAGAGAGAGGGAGCCCTTTATTTTATATTATTTATTTATTTATTTATTGGTTTTTCGAGACAGAGTTTCTCTGTATAGCCCTGGCTGTCCTGGAATTCACTCTGTAGACTAGGCTGGCCTCAAACTCAGAAATCCACCTGCCTCTGCCTCCCAAGTGCTGGGATTAAAGTCATGTACCACCACTGCCCAGTGAGAGGGAGCCCTCAGTTATTTCTGCAGTTATAATCCTCATAAAGTAAATCTATTGCTGACTTTTCTCAGCAATGTCTAAAGAGAAGGTCTCACAGTACACAGAGTTTATACCAGAACTGATAAGAGTGTTATTGTACAAAATGTGATTTACGAGATTAATCAGACAGGCTCTAAATTGTGAAAGCTAGTCTGCTAGGTTCTAACTACCATATGAAAGTAAGCATAATAGAATGGAAATTGAAGTATCTAGGCTATAATACTACTTTAGGCAACAGTCTCAGTGCTGAGTGGCTAGGCAAATAAACAATATAGGGAACAGTACTCTCCTCCCCCAACCAGGCTACAGGCAAGTGGCTGTGGGACACAGCCAGCAGTCAGGATAGTTGGTGATACCCAACTTGCATTTATACATGCAGGAATAGCTTCAAACCATAAGATAGTAGGGTTAATCATAGCTCAACTAGCTATGACAAGGTTTGCTTGTTTGTCACTGGACCTTACTTGTATTAACTGAAGCCACTTAACCATCATGTGTAGAAAGGGCACATCTCACTCTGGAGGACTGGTCTTGACATTCAACACAACCATGCTACAGAAGCATTAGTCTAGGTAAAACTTAAGATCTGGCTAATGGGCTTGCTTTCCTAACCAAAGTCCTTTATTATGGTAACAGTGAACTGGGTCATTGTTTATTTCCCCTTAAGACCTTTCATTCATCCTACTCTCTGCCCTGGAAGGCAGTCTCATGTAGACCATTATCACTGAGGTTCTGTGTTCTCTGGTTTCAAGGTATAGTCTGCCAAAGAGAAGTGTTGTGGGTGTCTGGGAAAGTAAATTAAGTCAGAAATTAAAGTGCTGATTTCCTCTCTTTCCCCTAGCTCTCTCTGCTGGGCCATGGTTTGATGGAATCCATAGTGGGACAGTATTTGGACCCCTCGGTCTACAGGTCTAGTTCTAGCTATCCTTCAATAATACTGGTTTCTCCATGCTTTTCTAGACCCTAGGCCCTGTTGCTAGTACACAACTGTTTCATTTGCCTGTTAAGATTCCCTTACCCTATCTGCACTTCGTCAATAGTCCCAAATATTAAATTATGCCCACAAAAGCCTGAGCGCTGGCTAAATAGACCCATCTGATTGCTGACTGGTGCTAACTCTTAAATTTCTTGTTGGAACTCCTAGAAGACCCATCTGTCCAATCCTATATCATATGTACCCAGATACCTATTCAGTCTCTAGTTAACTACAGCTACTACTCCAATCATTTGTCCTCTCTCTGTCCACCCCATGTTATAAAGTTAATCAGGCTAGAATAAAGAAGTGTTCCAAACTCCTATCCAAAATGTCACTGTGATAGCTAGTGTTAGTCAACAACTTTGACTATAGTCACCTAGGCAATGGGCTCCTGGGCATGGCTATGGTGGAAATTTGAGTATGTAAACTAAGGTGGGAAGGGTGCTGCCATCCCCTGGCTAGGGTCTTAGTTCTGTGTCAATGGAGAGAGATGGTGGTAGGGGGCTAGGCAGCAATCTGTGATCATCACTTTGCTTTTGACTGTAGATGTGATATGACTAGTTGTTACAAGCATCTTCTGCCTTAATTTCCTCTATAATCCAGAATAACCCCATTCTAACTGAAACTGCTTTTATCAGAGTATTTTGTCACAATAACAGGAGAATGTAAGACATCTTATTAATTAACAATGATACAGACATTTAAGGCCTATTCAGCTTTCATCAGCCAAGATGACCTTTTTAAAAATGTGATGTTCTTGCCGGAAAGAAATCGTGCCAAGGAGAACATTCAACACAGGACAGAAACATCTAGATTCTGAATGGTGGCAATACTGATAACCTCCTGAGAGCTAATCATACCATCTCTAGAAGTTAGTGAAAGCGAACTAACTGGCCATCTTCTGTACTAGAGGAAGTGAGCAGTTTTCTGACCCTGGGAATCCACCCTGACCCTACTCCCACAAAGGTGCTCAGCCTGCCATTCCTTGACATTAACCGCATCATTCCAAACTCAGGGCTAGGACACAGTCCCATTTTATAAACAAAAGGAGGACCTAACATGTAAGCCGTCACTGCTGTTGCAAGTGCCCACCCATGTATATCAACTTAATCCCCACAACAATCTAAAAGAAAGAAATAGTTTTAACACTTTTTTTTTGAAATGGAAAAAGGTTAAGAAACTTGTTGACAATGGAAAACATGATTTGAATTCAAGTTTATGACACTGCACTTTCTATGCTATCTGAAATCCTTTAAGTTCAGGGCTCAGAAATGGTGCCAGGCAACAAAAATGGTAGATAATGTTGCGAAGGTGTAACTACTGAACATTTTTGGCCTTCACATACAGGGTGGTGATTCTTCTGTGGGTGATGAGATCAACTTAATGACTTGGGGACAACATTCAAACAGGAGAAAACAAGATATGGGGGAGGGAGAAGAGAAAAGCAAAGAGAGGTGGGAGAAAATACGAAAGGAAAAGATGCTGTTCCATATGTAGCAAAAGTAGTAATTTTCCATGATTCCATTATAATGTACATACTGAGTTATTGTAGAAAAATGCTTTTCTTACTGTGTATTATAGCACAAAGGGTGATTAAATTTTATTCAAACTCAATAGTCATTAGGAAAATAAAAATTAAAGTAACAAGATACCACATTTTCAGAAGCAAGAAATTATAGAAACAATGACTGGCTAAATTGTTTGTTACATAACCACACTATACCTAATCAAGAATGACTTAGGTGTATGCGTACAGAACTGGAGGAATTCTCCATAATGAAGTAGGAAAAGCAGATAAATAAATACATGTGGTATGACCACATTTCTGAATCATCAATCCTGAAATGTCTAATAGTTAGTTGGGTGGTAGACTAGAAAGAGGAAGGGGAAAAAAAGAGATACAGAAAGCAAGGAAAAGAACAAGAAAAGTTGTCAATCAGGACATAAATAAGGACATAAATCATTCAGAGTTCCTTAGGGAAAAGAGTCTTTCCACAACCAGAGTAAGTAGCAAATAATTTAATACAGTGAGTACCTCATCCTTTAGTATCTAAAGTAGATAGGTTACAGGATAACCCACCCATAATATATAAATCCATGCATGCTCAAGTCCTTACATAGAATGGTACTGTACTTATGTGGAACCTACACATATCCTTCTGCACATTTTTAATACTAAAAAATTATTTTCTTTATGTTATGTGTATGAGTGCTTTGCCTGCATGAATGCATATAAGTGTACCACATACAGGCCTGTATCACTAGAGTGGTCATCAGAGAACTGGAGTTAAAGATGGTTATGGACAAATGGGCTGGTCTGCAGAAACAGAATAAATGCTTGTTTTCTGGGATTATCAACTACATGACAATTGCTTTATCAAGGGACATTCCCCAAAAAATAAATTCCTGGAGCATGCCAAAATACAAACAAACCACTACCTGCCCACACTCTCCTTAAAGACAATTAAAGATATCTTAGAGAATGCAGAGAAATCCACAATGCTAAAGGCCCCCATCTGATCACATGAACTTTTGTTTTTCCTAGCCAAGCATTTTTTTTCTATTGATTTTTTTCTCTTCAGGTTGGCTCCAGTATAAAATGTGAATCCCCTTAGTCTTTTTTCACACAGGGTAAACCTGCACACAAAGCCACAGATATACTAAGAGTTACTGACATAGATATCATTTGAGATTTGCTGTTATAGATTATAATTATATTATCAAACTCCCTTGATAAGATGTTTATATCTATTTATAAGTGTAACCTATTATCACATTTTCTATATAATTGGAGGTAACTGGGGCTAAAAACTATTAAACTGCAAAGAGAAAAGTCCTGTTCTTCTAGAGCATGGAAAGTGAATTAGCCTTCAACAGAAATATCCAGAAAATGCTCTTTCCAAGAGCAATGATGTTGTTGCTACATTTCATGGAAAATAATTTAAAGATACATGATCTTAAAAATATAACAGAGGCAGCCATAGCTTATTTCTAAAATAAGCATAAAATTTACCTCTTTTAGGTACGGCGGGGCTTGCAAATCAGGTGTTGGATTCATTCTCCAGTTCAGGAGGGAGAAAAATATCTCATAATTTATTTGCTGGTCTTTGTCTTCAAACCTGAAAGCATATAATTTGATTCAGTCTACAGAATATAAGACCACAATGACAGCTTAACTTTTACCTTAAAACATATTATCAGGCATGCTTCAGTAATTAATGTTATCATCGTTTCTTATTAGCTGATTATCTACTTCTAATCTACACAGAATATATATTCTTTGAAAACAGGGATCTTACCTAAGTTTTCAGTGGTAGTAATTGGTAGTTCAATAATCATTTGATGTAGTTTCCAAATTTTAGTAGCTAAGACCACCACTACATTTTGTTAAGAATATTTGAAGGGCTTGTTATTTTAGTGGTTGATACTTGTCAGTAAAATGAATCTCTCTTGTAGTTTTTAAATTACATACCGTTTAATGTTTAAGACTAATTATTATTACTACTAGATTTTTATGAAAAGTGAAAGGCATCTTTGTCACTTACTACGCAGCCATTAAAAGGGGTTATTTAGATCCATGTTAGAGGTAACAGAAATATGTTCTTAACATAGAGTGTAAAGAAGGTTATAAAATAGTACATACATTTTTTAAGACTTTTGTTTTTATTATTTTTAATTATATGTGTACATGTGTTGCATGAGTCTATGTATGGGAATGTGCATGTGAGTACAGTGTCCATGGAGCCCAGAAGAGGGCATCAGATGCCCTAGAGTCAAAGATACTGGCAGCTGTGACCTGCCTGATGTGGGTGCTAGGAAGCAAATGCAGTTGCAAGAGTACTACATACACACTTTTAATCACTCAGCCATCTCTCTAGCTCCATATGCACAATTAATTCTTATTCTGCTTTAGGTTTATATTTACATAAAAAGCAATAAATACAATGGTAACACTATACTTATATAATAAGAAAATCACCTCTAGAAAGTCAAATGAATTTGCCTTATTATGATTAATCTGTATCATCTGAATTGATTTCAATTTATAATCAGAAAAACAAGCCAGTTTTCATTTGGAACAAAGAATAACAAATTATCATGCACCATCAAAGTTAGGTCAAAACTAAAAAAAAAATTTTAAATTATAGATACTGGTTTAAATTCATCTTCAACTTTACATAACAGCATTTTGATCACTAAGATAATAATTTTAACATAATTGTTGTAATGACCCAAATAGAGTCAGACTACTTCTTAATGTATCTTAATCCACTTTTCCTAAATTTGGCAACATCCTGCCAAATTTTAAGACAAATTATTTATTGATATTATTATACCAATATTTAAGGAAATGATAAAGTTATGAAAAAGATATCATTCCAAGCACACTGCTCTAGGATTCTACTCTTAAAATAACTGTTCATAAGTAATCAAAAGATGTTTCTCTTTTCTTTTCCAAGTGTTAAGAAAATAGCTCATATTTACAAATTCATAAAAAAAATCACAGCACACAAAATGTTACAAGCTGAAGTAATATAGATTCATCCGTCTAAACAGAGTAGAATAAACAGAGTAACTAGAACACAGGAAAGGGAATTCTGTAATTCTTTGTATACATTTTCTTTGGCCAAGAATTCTAGGATACAACTTCAACATACTGCCCCCTACCACTGTTTATCCTTTGAGTTTTGGCTCACTCATCATTTCAAGTGTTTTAAAGGACATCTCTGTTTGTGAGTATATTTATAGTCAAAATGTGGGACCAGTATGTCTTTTATTTGTGTATGTTTCTGGGGAACTACTAAAAATCAACTAAAGATGTTTGGTGAGAACTGTTCCATTACAGAGAGTCTTGAAAAAAACATTTAATTGAGTGGGACCTAAGGTCAGAGAAGAAGACCATACAGAAATTTTTGACTTTTCTTCTAAGAAACTCTAGGAGCTACTGGACTATTTTCTTATAAGATCTGTAATATTTTGGATGATCAGGTCCCTTTCAAATACCTACACTGAAACTTAAGCACCAATGTGACGATGTGATAACAGGGAGTGAGATGTAGATGGGAAAGCCTTCCTGAAATCAGTTCACAACAGTATGTCACAATAGCACATGTTTGTAACTTCAGCACCCAGATGGTGAATAAAGGTGATAGAGTGAGCTGTAAGTTTGAAGCAAGCCTGGGTTTCATAGTAATACACTGTCACAAACTACCAGAAATAAATAAGAATATAGAATAGAAGCAAAGAGACCGCAGAGATCTTCCTTGCTCTTTCTGCCATGTATGGACACAGCATAAAGGAGCCATTCAAGAAGCAGGTAAGGACTTATAACCAGACAGTCAATAGGTTGGCACTTTACTTTTTTTAGTTTTTCACCTGTCAGAACTCTTAAAGCAGTATTAATCCTTGGCATATTCTTGTAGCAGCCTAATAAGACTAAAATAGACCCTAATATTATTAAAGCTTAGTCAAACAATCTAACTGCTATGAGTAGACTACTGGGGTCACTACAGAAGGGGCAGGGTATAGTTAGTAAATTCTCTCAAGTAGTCCAGATAGAAATGATGGTGGTTTAGATAAAAATGTTAATAGTGAAGAAATGTCCATTCTGGATGCCAATTTGGATGTAGGCTTCCTAAAAGACCATACACACACACACATACATACACACACACACCCCACACACATACACACACACACATACATACACACACAAACACACATACTCAGAAACACATATACACATGTATACACATGCAGTTACACACCCCCACACAATAGTGGTGGGGGACATATGTTTGAAAATGACTTGAAGGCTTCTGATTGAACAACTAGGCAGACAGGGCTGAAAGAGTGAGGCAAGACCCAGTGTTTAGTTTTAGATATGGTACTCTTAGAAAAGATTTTGTAAAAACAAAACAAAGCAAAAAAAAAAAAACAAAAAGCAAAAACCCTTTTTAAATATATGTAGAGAGCCTTATTGGGGTACTGTGCTGCCTGGCAGGAACTTGACATTGGCTAAGGACAAGGGCTGCAAGCAGGAATCTGATATTCAGGCATAATAGGGAAGTAGGTAAAGGTAGGAATTTTAATCTTAGGGCGGAGTTGAGAAGCAGGCTTCGGGCAAGGTCTTGGGCTTGGATGAGGAAGTAGGCTCAGGTATTTTGGTCATTCTGTCAAGCCCTTTGTAACAACCATCCCTGAATTTTCCTTATTGCCTTCATGATTTTGTGTTTACTGTCTTGCTTGTTCCTTACTGTACCACTATTGATCTTAATTCCTGCATGTAATTAAGTTGGTATAAAAAGTGGACTTGAAATTATTAAACCTGCCTTCAGTCTCAGAATTGACTGGGGTCGTGCTGCAGTTTTGTCTAATTGTCTCTTTCTTTTAATCCTCACTCCTGCACTGGAGAACCTGTTGACTGACTGAGTGGGCTTGGTCAAATGTATGTGCATGTGTGTATATGTCTGCCTATATAGGAGTGTAAGACATGTATGTGTACCAATGGAGGCGAAAAGAAGGCATCAGATGCTCTGGAACTGGAGTTACAAGGAGGTATGAGCTCCCCAACATGAGTGTTGGAAAACAAACTCAGGTCCTCTGGAATTGCTGCAAGTACTCTTAACTACTAAGCCATTTCTTGGGCTAGACAAATTATTTTTTAATGAAAAATAAAAAATATACACAATGAGTCTAGAGTTCAAGGGGGTGTCCCTTTGAAGAGTTAAGATATGTTAGTCATTTGCTATATAGATGATAGTTTAGAAGTGTATGCTATTTTAAAAGACTGGGAAACTAGATGCAATCACCAGTGAAATAACTGTTTCTATTGGTTTTCACAGAAGACAATGTTATTGTCAGGAAATCCCCATACCATGAATTCCAGAGGGTACTCATTCAATTCTAGAATTGAGAATCGTTATATTTCACTAATTTGGTAACCAATCAATATACTTTCCAACTAGATCTAGGGTCACATTCAACTTCACTCCTCACATACACAATCTACTGAGCAGTCTTTACATATTACAAATGTACCTAACTTCCCCATCTCTTTTACTAACCTCTAATCTCAAACCACTTTCATCACTCACTAGGATTAGAGCAATTTTCCCACCTTGAGCTAATTCCTTCTGTCTACTCTTATGCTGCAGCAGTCCATGCTCCATCAGAGAACTCATTCTAAAATATAGAGCCATTCACACATCCTTGCTTGAAATCCTCCAGTGGCTTCCCATTGTATTTAGAATACAACCTGAGATCCTTTGCAGGGTGTACAAGAGTTGACATAAATTGGTCCCTGCTGACATCTCTGATCACAAACATCACCTGAAAACTCTCTCCCTGACTGTTCTTTCAGGTCTGCTGGCCTTCTATACCTTCTGCTCCTTGTCCATGTAAACTCAGTTCAAATAACTGCTTCCCTTAGGAAGGTCTTTTCACGAAGTGGTCTTAGTTGAAGTCCTTTGTCTGAATTTGATTTTGCATTGGAACTCAGAAAAATGTCTACAACTTACTATGGGAAGACCTATTAGATTTTGTTGTAACTAACTTTGATATTTGCTCATGTTTCCTAGTTATCTCCTAAGTGCACCCCACTTTCCTCCCTACCCCATGATATGTAAGATTTAATACATCTAATTACTTATCTACTTAGAAGGATATTTATGAGACATAGTTTTGAATCAAATGATAAGAAGGAACAAAACTGATGATACAAGTGTATATATATATATTAGATATGTATAAAAATTGTAATGAAATGAAAAGATTTATTTTTCCTAAGTCCCAAAGCCAAGCTTAAACACATTTAGTTAATGTGGTAAGGTTTCCTTTCTAGTTCGTCTCAGAAAATCTCTGAGTATGTGAGAATACCCCCAAATGGTTGGGAGGGGGGCACAAATAATCTTTCAGTTTAAAGAGATAAGACTGGCTCAAGCCTCTGGGAAGAATAATTTGTTCCTGGGAAGTAGTCAGTCAATCAGAATGGATCGATACATTTTTTTTCTCTCTTTTATATCGTCTCACCTTTTACCTATAAAGAAATAAAAAAAACCACAGGAATACAAAAGAAATATACACAATGTCAAAGACAGCTGGGGAGCAGGGAGGACGACATTGAAAAGGGGGTTTCAAATGTGCTGCAAGATGAAAAGCAGATTCAGGATTAACATCAGACTTGGCAGAGTGGAAGACTGGAAGCTCAAGCAATATGTGACCAAGGAGGGGAACCCAGATACTCAGTAACCCACAGAAGTCCCAAGAGACTCAGGGAATAAACTATTCATCAATCAAGCAGAAAAAAAGCCTGGCACTGAAGCCAAGAATTCGTTTAAAGGCACGAGTGGCTAAACCTGTAAGTATCTTTCCCTGTGTAGTAGTGAGGAAAGCTTTTTAGCTCCAGAGAAATTAAAGAAGCTAAAGATGTGCCAGTCCTAGGGAGGTGGAGCATATGGAGGAAGAGGAAAAAATTATGTCCTGAATTGAAGAATGATCACCTCTCAATAAAGGGGTAAACCTAGGTCACCTATACATTTGTAGCAAATGTGAAGCTTGGTCTTCATGTAGGTCCCCCAACAAGTAAAGCAGGGGCTGTCGCAATCTCTGTTTTCTGCGATTGGATTCCCTTCCCCTCTACCTGGACAGCATGGTTGGGCCTCAGTGGGAGAGAATGTGCCTAGTCCTACTGGAAATATGTCCCAGTATGGGGTGATACCCCAAGGGGGGGTCTCCCCCTTAAAGATGGGGAGGAAGTAATGGGGAGAAGGATTTATAAGGGTGGGATTGGGAGGGGACTGTGATTTGGATGTAAAGTGAATGAAAAAATAAATTATTAGCGAAATGTAAGCACAACATTAAAAATGTAACTTAAATGAAACAAAAAAGAATGATCTGCTCCCTTCCTATCCCTTTCCTACTTCTAGGACATCAATGACCATGTTTAGACTCTCCTTCCCTCTCTCAGTCCATCCTACCTCTTACTACAGCAGAAAGCATGTGAACATGTACACGCATGTGCACACACATACACACACACATACACACACACACACACACCCACACACACACAATTTTCTCGCAATACTAACTATGAATGGTTCTGGAGAAATCTCCAGATTCCAGTTTCTGGGTACTCCCTATTGAAGATGGGGTAACAGGGTCTAATTTGTGTAATGAAGCTCACTGTCAACAAGACATTTCCTGTCCCCACTACACATCCAACATTAAGGACAGAAATCAAATGGACAACAAGGGAAAAGAAAGGGACCAGAGAAATAAAAACTGATCGCAAAGCAGATATCAAGATGTAAAATGAGGAAATACATTGTGTTCCTGAAAAGAAAACAGAAGACTAAAAGAAAGGAACATGTGACCTAAACACATGTTCTTGGCTTTAAAATTATGGTAGGAATAAGATGACTCTATAGAAATGTTGGAATATAAAATGAAAGAAATCCCTTAATTTAAAAAAGATCGAAATTACAATGGAAAAACTGAGGGGACAAAATATCCAAACTTGATAGACTGAAATTCATCATAGCAGGAATAGAGAAAATTATTAATAGAAAATTCATCAGCAACAAAGGTAAGTGACTCCAAGCTAGAAGACCCCAAAAGATAGTAAACATACTACACACACACACACACACACACACACACACACACACACACACAAAGTTCTACCATAAACTTCCAGAATACCAAGAGTAAAAATCTCCAGAACATACAGAAATAAAAATAATAATAGAATCACGATTATGCTATCTTCTCAGTCATCATCCAAATAATAGGTTAGTAAGTATTATTGACAAATTCGATAAATCAAAATACAGTGGCAATGTGCATGCTACTCTATTAATTGCAGAAGTTGTTAGAAGGGTTTAATAAGGCTGCTAATGCAGCCAGAATGTGTCGTTGGTTTTTTTCTTTAAAAAGCCCCACTGATGGTTATGTTACACTGACTCTAAAAATGTATCAATTTTATACAAATAAAAGTTTAAAGGGCATTAAAAACAGATGAAGTGATGCCAAAGCATGCTTCTTCAATAGTAAAGGTAGGAGTAACTGTCTTGGAAAGTCAGGGACACTCCTAGTTGGGATCCTGTTCTCTTGGAATTAGTCTCTCTGTGTTCTTTCCTGCTCCTAAATTCTGAGCATAGATTTTTCCTTGGACCACTGATGTGGTGAGATTTTTTTTCATGCCATCATTTGCTATTATAGTATAATTTCCATTCAATATGTATCATGTTTTCATATAAGAATGTAAGGGAAAATCTAGAGACTAGGCCCTTTTGGCATTAAACCATGACAGGTTGGAGAGGGAGAAAGGAAACAGCTCAGAAATGGAGAAAGGTTTGACTATCAGGGGAGCCAGGCCAAGGAGGTCACTCAGAACCAAAGAGCTGCCCCCAAAGGTTATTGATTCTGTCACTCACCATGGAGACCTCTTTGTCTGATGACTAATGGAACTACTTGCCAAGTCTCAAACATCCTTTCAAACGATTTCAGAAAAGCCTATGAACCTTATAGAAAATAGATTACATTTTATAATCACACCAGGCTTTCAGTCCAAAACATGGTCCCAATTCTCCACCTGAGTTTCTACTTTACTCCTCACCAAAGGACATTTGGTTTTGCTAAAACTGTGATCTATGGTCAAAGGATGGAGATTTGTCACTCAGGAAGAAAGTCATTTGAAAGGGCTTTGAAGCCAATTCCGAAGAAGAACTTTCTATGGCAACATTGTTGCAATCAGTGCATAGCCTTCCAGGGTGACTGCCCTAAAGGGCAAGGCTAATTCTGGCTTTTAAGTGTTTCTATGCTTGTTAAAAAGTCAGCCTCCTTACATTCAAGTGCCAGCTCACTCTGCTAAAGTGTTTTCCTAAAGCCTCTATAAATTCTTCTTTCCCTTTGATGCTCTAGCAATCCACCACTTCCTCCTCTACACAAACTAAGAGCCATGTTTGTGGAGGAAGGGGGAGGGAAAGCAATCTCTCTAGTTCCTCTCTACATAATAACAGCCCCCAGACATGCCTTCTGAGGCCTTGCTAGGTGGGAGTTCTTAGAAGCGAGTCGAATGGGATGTTTGACTGATGTTCATGCTCCTCTTCCCAAGAATGATGAATAGTTCCCAAACTGCAGAAGCCAGCCACCCCTCGCCACTGGGAATAATGCTGTGCGGCTTTATTTTCACCCTCCACAGAGGTGGAAGGATTAGTGGGCACTGTATTTCATCGAAGACAAACCTGCCCCCTCTTCTGCTATACTGGCTACCTCACTGCTTAGGAAATGGTACAGAAGAGAGGGAAAGGCAGAGAAGCCCCACTTTGACTCATAATCGCACTTAGTTTGTGGTCATTGCTGCAGAATCCAGGAAGTGTGCTCTGAAACACCTGGTGGAAGTCTGTGATGCCAGATGCACAAGAAAGGAGAAGCTCTGGGCCACTGTGGTGGGTGCAGTTGACAAGATGGCGTCACTCGGGCTGACAGTAAGCAGTTGGCTATTTCTAAGTAGCTCCATCTCTAAATGGAAAATTTAGAGGTGCCTTGTGAGGTGGGTAATGGCTGACAAATATGGACTAAACAGATTGTCAATTCTCTGTTGACTCTACATGGTGTGGGATTCTTTTAGGTTTTTTTTTTTTCAACCTCAAGTCACCCTGCATTTGAACCTACAGAAAGGCCTTGGGTGGGTATGCATATTTAACACAGTGAGGATAAAGGAAAGGACTGAATGGGACAGAGGGAAGGGAGCGGTAGAAGAAACAGTAAGAGAAAACACACACTCCTTTATGAAGCCCTCAAGAGCACAACAAATATTGTGAAACAATAGCCACATGGCTCAGTGCTTGCCTTTCAGCCTCCTCGCTGCCAGGTATTGCTGAGGAAAACTGCCTGAGACTGAGCTCTGCCTCTAAGAGGGGGCAGGACTGGGCAAAGCATAATGAGATGATTTTAAAGCCCTGTTAACTTTTTCCATTTTAACTGATCTTTCTGGATGAGGCACCAGCTCTCTTGGGAGGCCAGTTCTAAGGCATTCCATGGGACCCAAAGCCAGCCATAAAAGACTAGCTTGTGGCAGAGCTGCTGGGAGAAGACTGTATTTGAATTCCCCATCTAGTTTCAGAAGGTCAAAATTAGAGACAGCCACCTTTTTTTATTGTCTAGTTCTACAAGTAACACAAGATGGAATGACCTAAGATTTCCCTTCATATTTTGAAGTTTAAGAAGCAAAATGTTTTGCTCAGAAGTACGTAAGGACATTCACATCTAAACAAATTCAAGGAGGTTGAATAAAGAAAGAACACATAGCTAGGGAGCTGATGCGTTGGATTTTAGAGTTAGGTATAATGGATTCAAGACACATACAGTGCTCCAGCAAAGAACAAGTCTCCAAGGCTTCAAAGATGAAGTGGTCAGAGTCCTATCTCTAGGAGCTTGAATAGATAAATATAATAGATAAAGCAAGGGTTTAGTATCGTAGTGAGTTACAACTTGGTATTGAACACCCCCTTTCAGTGACTCTCCTCCTATCTCAAAGCTTGTACTTATGAAATGGTGAATAATGCCCATCATCAATTAAAATACAGCCTTTAACATGCTCTTTACCAACTGTTCTCAGGTTTGTAATACTATGTCAATACAAAGTGTCACTACTGTTTGTTACTAATGGGTAACCACTATGAACTTGGGTGGTGATGAAGATGAATTCATACCAGCTCTTATAACACAACTGCTGGAGCTTGAATCAGCTGCCAGTGAGAAGCCCACACTTCATCTTCAGTTGTACTAATAAGGAAAAGTCCTAGCTGAGTTCTAAGGACAAAGAGAATGACATAGAAAAGAAATCTTGCCACCAAACACAGGGGTAGGGAAAATGCCTAGGTAGCTGCCATTCGGTAAAAGAAGAGCCCTATCCTGTAGCCACTGTGCTTTTCATTTTGTGATCTGAATTCACAAAATGTAGCAGCTACCCAGCCTCACCATAAGGCAGGTAATCGCCCCCAACCCTGGGCACAGTGTGCATAGAGCAAAAAACAACAAGCTCCATGCTTGCCTCCCATGGGAGACTGCAGACGTCAAAGGGGGTTCTGGTTTAGCATGCCATGAGGAAGGCTATGCAGACAAGAGACTCTCGTGAAGCTCTGTAAAGCCTTATGCAGTCTGTGGGGAACAATAAGAATGCAGAATCTAAATGTAAGCTGCAGGCTGATGGGCCCATTAGGAATTAGGGCAGTCTTTGAAAGGAATCTGCGGAGATGACGCAAAACACCAAGCATGTGACCCAAATCATGGCAGGGCACATTGGATGGAGAGGGGAATGGGAATGAGCCATTTTCTAATCTGATTAGTCTGAAGTTTCCCCTGAGTATTGAGAAGGGTCACTGCACAATTAGAAGCAAAGTTAGACTGAACATGGCCTGCTCAGCAGCAGAGAGGAATGACCTCCTCAGCCATGGAGGCAGTCATACACAGAATGACACAGACTTCAAAACAAGTTGCAGAATGGTCTTTTGAATTTAATGTCAAATCATAAAGGCAAAGACAAAATAGTCTGCTGAGAGAATGGGAGGATGATTGGGAGGATGATTGGTTGGTGGCCTTAGCATTGTGTAAGAACCCTGGGTCCTGCAGGGCCAGGCTCCCACATCACTGGACTTTCTAGCAGAACAAATCCTCAAGCTCATCAAGAGATAATCTAATAAAGATCTGCAGCTTCCTGACTAGGAGACAGCTTAATGTACGAAAAGCATCCAGATCTAACTGTCACAAAACAGGGCTCCCGGCATAATAGACACAGGCTCCTTCCAGTTCAGTTTTGAGGTTCACCATATGAACTGCGACCTCTGACTTAGCTTTGCTCCTAGTTTCTAGCCAAGAGATAGCATCTGGTACTGTGCCATGTACCTCAGTGTCTCTTCAGAACTTGGAGGATGGAAATACTAGGATATAAATTGATAATCCATTTTAGGGAAGGGACTTGAGATTTGGACAGGTCAAAACTCTTGTATAAGATTGTACAGCTATAAGTGGTTCAAAGAACTTAAGAGACAACATGACATGCCCAATCCATTTTAGGGAAGGGACTTGAGATTTGGACAGGTCAAAACTCTTGTATAAGATTGTACAGCTATAAGTGGTTCAAAGAACTTAAGAGACAACATGACATGCCCAAACTGGCAAGTTTGGGCAGGCAGTTTGTTGCTTGTTCACAGGTGGTAAATCAAAAACATTAGAAGTAGGTGTCCACATGTGAATGGACCAAGGGTCAAGTCACAACTCTTTATTACTATGTAAGGAACAAGAGAAAAAACACAGATTTTTAAGAATTCTTAGGAAAAAAATCACTGCAACTACCAGCTAAGCAAATACAAGATACCTCCATGTTCGTGCTGCTTTTTCCTACTGAAGAAGCAGCCAGAGAAATAAAAAAAAATGTTGCAAGATAGAGGATATATGTGCAAATGTCAGATAATCCATTTCTCTGGATTATGGGGAAGAAGCTGGAGGCCTTGGGAACATGATGACTATAGAGAATTTAGACTCCTAGGTTGTCTACTTTATTTTGGCTACTTTACATCAGGATGGTCTACTTCCCCTCAACACTAGCAAATAAAGGAGAATAGACCTAAACAAGTAAGCAATCAAGAAAGAAAAGGAAGAATATGTGGTGGTCATTCTCTAGAGAATTCCTCTAGGCCAGTTCACTGGACACATACATGTATCTGAATTGGCTTCCTCTAGGTTCCTCTTCGGACACCTTAGATCCCAGTTCCCCAGCATAGGAATTATTTTTTTCTTCCCTTTACTTTTATGTTTTATCTCAGATGAAGATTCTCCAGTACACCTGTTTGAGAACACACTCCAACAAAAGTTCTGAGGCAAGGACAGAATAACTGATCTTTTTATATATACATAACGAAGAAATAGCATAGTCATGTAAAAAGGGCAATACAAAGACATTTTGCTTCTAGAATGTACTTAGCTGCTATGTGTAAAAACAAACCTAGAACTGCAGAGATTGGTAGAAGATCAATAATGAAGCCCCTGCACTGGGCAGGAAGATATGTGGGTCAGAACAAGAGTGGTGATAATGGAAAAGGATGAGTCTGAGGTGGAATTGTCAAGGCATCCTAATATGCTGGTTATTTGTTGACAATGATTCAAAACTATTTGAAACAAGGTGTGAGAACTGGAAGGTTCATTGGCCAGGTCCCAGATCATCTTCTAGAATATTGTAACCATGGGCAAAACATCATCTTTCTCTAAACTTCAACATCTCATGTACAAATAAGAGTAGTAATAGTTCTGTCCACTGTAAGTTGTTCTCAAAAAGTACATGAAATACTGCATCTAAAGCAATGATCATATATGGCACAAAGGGAAAAATGTCAGAATGATCAAGATATGTGAGTCAGAGAGCAAGAGAGCTTGAACTAATGGCATAGGAAGCATAAATGATGAAAATATGACAGTATGGTGATAGTGCCCTTCTTGGCACCATCATCTGTTCTATGCATGGCTCTAGAGAAGGAGGCAAGGAGACAAGCAAGTATTCCTAATCATAGGTCTTCTTACTACATGTCCTTAGACACCATTCACTACTGCTTTCAAAAGCCTGACCTAAATTTCAAGGCAAAAATCATAACCAATAAAGGCATACATTTCATTTTGCCTCAGGAACCGTTGTGTATGTACACATTAATGTCCAAAAGATGAAACAATAATTCCTAACAGGCATTTTAAGAATTAAAATCATGACTAAGTTTTCTTTCATAATACTTATAGAGAAGTAGGTTATCAATGATATGATCAAAATAGTCAAGAGCAAATCAAAGATAATTAAATATAGCCCCCCTCCAAATAAAAACATAAAGTTCAGTCTCCTTGAAAAGGGAATCTTCACTTACCTGGACAGTAAGCAATCTAGAAAGTCATCACTCAAAGGCAGCCTGAAAGACTTGCACAGCCTTCTGATGTCTTTGGTGGGTAATACACCTTTTCTGTATTCAAAGAAAGTAAATGTGCTTTTATGAATTGCATGCCATGTTAGTAAGAGTTATATGCTATAGGAAGGGAAGTATAGATGAGTTATATCCTAAAATGGAAGTATCAAAACTGGCATTGGATTTGAAAGTAAGGAAAAACAGTTACATTGCATTTTATCAATGGTTTCCACTTCGGGGGTGACCAGACTGTTCTCAGAAAAGCCTTTCAATCAGATTCCAATTCTTGGTAGGTAGCAGCACAGCCTATTAAAGCTGTAGCCATGAGTGTTGCTCTAAGTAATTGATCTGCATTTCTGACCACTAGTCAAATTGATTTTGATATTTGAAAATATCTCCTAATTAGACAAGCATTTATTTAGATCCTCCACCATAAGTATAATATGACTTGGGGGTATTTTGGGGGGACTTTTCCTTGGCCCGAAACCCAACTGGGGCCTTCACTTTGATTTTATTAGAATCAAGTCATGTTCTCTATGGGAGACCCAAAGGTCACTTAACATAGAATAATTTCTCCAGGGTTCTCAGTCAACCAGTGTTCTTTCATGAACACACAAAATAATAATAATAATAATAATAATAATAATAATAATAATAATAATAATAAAAATGGGTATTTTTTGCAATAAAGATTCTGAGATCTAGAATCCAAACACATATCAATCTGTGTATGAAAAATAATCTGGAGCTCAAGAGATGGCTCAGTGGTTAAAAATGCTTGCTGTTCTCTCAGAAGCTCCTAGCACCCATGCTGGTGACTCACAACCACCTGTAACTCCAGCTCCAGGGGATCTAGCACCCTCTTCTGACCGCCACACGTACTACAGACCTATACACATGCACACAGAGTAACAGCATACAAAAACATAAATGAAAACAAAAACTCTTTTTAAAATGAAAAGCTTTTTAAATGACCTAACAAAACTAAACACATCTGAGCAGTGCATTAGAAACAGATCCCACAGAATTTCATTATTTTTTGAAAACAAATTACTCCCCCCAATCCATAGAAAGTTTATTAGCAAGGTCTCTGCCCTGTATATTATAAAAGCCACAGTTTATAAATCCTATTAAGTACCAAAATAATATAAAGATGACAGATCATCATTAAACTCTATAACATCTTACTCTATTTTAGTGAAAAGCACCTAGAAACAAAAGAAAATGAAAGAGGGAAGCCTATTCATTTTAAAGATAGAAGATCTCCTCTATCCATTCCGTCTCCTATGATTTAAGATAGTTTTGCTGAAAATGTTCAGTATAACAAAGCATGTCCATTTTCGCTTTGCCCATTTTCATAAAAAATACATAAATTTCTTTACTACTTAAGTTCACATAAACTTAAGTGACTTAATAGAATCAATAAAACAAAACTTACTTTTCTCTGTCTTCATACGCACAGTTATAAACGAACATGTCAAAATTCTCAAACATATTTTTCTTGAACTTTTCATGGGCCTGGGCAATTAAGTATGCTAAGTTTGGATCTATAATGTCAGGCACGCGGTAGTGGCGTGCAATGGTTATGAGCTCCTGGTCTATGAGCTTCCCCATTGTTATGCTCATCAGGATTTCTCTGCAAATAAAGTGGAAAGAACAACATTCACAAAATGACATAGAAGAATATTTTCTGTCTGTTCATCAGGTTCAAATTCCATTTTCTAAAATTTTCACTATGTCTCACGGGACAACTATTTTTGTTAGTTATCTTGATGCTATTTTCCTTCCTTTGTCAGCACTAAGAATTGAATCCAGGCCTCTGCCATGGGAAACAAACCTTTTAACGTTGGGCTATAACGTCCTCTTATTATTGTTATCATTATTTTACTTTTGAGATGGGGGTCTCATTACTTAGGCTGGCCTTGAATTAACCTACAGTCAAATCAAGCCTTGAACTTGTGATCCTCCTGCCTCAGCTCCCAATTAGGTCAGATTACAGACCTGTGTTATCAAGCCCAGCAATTGTTTTCTTTAATTTAATTCAGATACTTAATTTAGGAGCATCAAAAAGACATCAATGCTATCATGGAATATAATAAGCATCATACTATATAAATAAAATATTTTTTCACTTTGAGAATAATCTGCAATAAGGAAGCTAGTTGTTCAAATACCTGTCACTAAGTATATAACTTGGTTCAATGTCTTGTCATATTCCTTTCAAGAAATAGTAACTGACTTGGGTTTTCACAGGGCACAGGATTTGTAAGTCAATAAACTAGAAGGATATTTTGAAGATGGGAAAAGCAGTTGTTCACATTTTGGTTGCCAAAAGTGAAAAATGATGCACCCTGGCAATGAGAAAGAAACTTAGAAGAATCATGTAAGAGTTCAGCTGTCTGACTCTGTAAAAGACAAACGGCACTGAGATTATTTAACAGTGCTAAAGAAGCCAAACAACGATAACAACATATTACTGATGAGGAGGATGTAAAGCCTAACATATTGTCTGCACTGTTTTTAACGTATCATCTGTAAGAAAGCTATAAATTGTGCAGCCTACACTAGGAAGAACTAAATCAAAATCATTAAAATGAAAAATGTCATGGTGGTTACATGAATAAACTTCCACAAGAAAATTGACTTACTGGAAATAATACAGCTCTCAAGAGTCCCAAATAAACACAGGAAAATGAGATTTCATTTGTTTTTCTATTATAGTTGGATCTTTCAGATTAATTGCTTTTAGTTTTTTTTTTTGGATATTTCTGGTCATTATCATTATCAATTAAGGATCTCAGAAAGCTATGTATTGTGGTACACTCAGAAGGCTTGGGGAGACTGAGATAAGAGAATCACTGGGAGTTCAAGGCCAACCTAAGCTACATAGAGAGATCCTATATCAAACACACATACACACAGGGGGAAGAGGTTTGGGGGAATATGACTGAGAAAATACAAATGAATGAAGCAAGGTTATCCTAATCATGAATTTCTTGTTCTGGAATCTATAATCTTGCCAAAAGGCAACTTCATTTTACATACAGCTTAGACTATTGAGATTTTTCTGCTTAGTTTTTTTTATTTTATTTTATTTATTTTTTATTTCCAGAATCTTTTCTTATTGGATATTTTCTTTATTTACATTTCAAATGTTATCTCCTTTCCCGGTTTCCTCCCTCCCCCTGCTTTTATAAGGGTGTTCCTCCACCCACTCACCCACCCACTTCCATCTTCCCACCCTCAATTCCCCTACACTGGGGCATCTATTGAGCCTTCATAGGACCAAGGACCTCTCCTCCCATTTATGCCTGACAAGGCCATCCTCTGCTACATATGCAGCTGGAGCTCATGTGTATTCCTTGGTTGTTGGCTTAGTCCCTGAGAGCTCTGGGGGGACTCGTTGGCTGATATTGTTGTTCTTCCTATTGGGTTACAAACCCCTTCAGCTCCTTCAGTCCTTTCTCTAACTCCTCCATTGGGGACCTCATGCTCAGCCCAAAGAACTCAAGAAGTTAAGACTCCAGAGAATCAAATAACCCTATTAAAAATGGGGTACAGAGCTAAACACAGAATTTTCAACTGAGGAATACTGAATGGCTGCGAAGCACCTAAAGAAATGTTCAACATCCTTAGTCGTCAGGGAAATGCAAATCAAAACAACCCTGGGATTCCATCTCACACCAATCAGAATGGCTAAGATCAAAAACTCAGGTGACAGCAGTTGTTGGCGAGGATGTGGAAAAAGAGGAACACTCCTCCAGTGTTGGTTGGGTTGCAAGCTGGTACAACCACTCTGGAAAGCAGTCGGGTGGTTCCTCAGGAAACTGGATGTAGTACTACCTGAGGACCCAGGTTTTTTATTTTTTTTATTTTTTTTACTTTTAATGGAGGCCAAAATCAACAAATAGAATCCCTCAACTTCAATAATTCAGGCCAATCAATCAGTACTGTTAGCAAGGGCTATTCTTTGTGGGAAACCCTATGAAAGGCACATTGTCATCTGAATTTCTCAGACTCTATACGGCAGTTAGGTTCTCCAAGCATCAGAATATCTCTCAAGGCCACAAGCTAGCAGGACCAAATAAAAGAAGTAATAGTAATAACAACTTCCACTGTTTGCTGAAGAATAGTGTAGTGGTTTGTATATGCTCAGTCCAGGAAGCAGCACTATTAGAAGGTGTGGCCTTGTTGGAGTTGGTGTGTCACTGTGAGTGTGGGCTTTAATAAGCTAGTCCTAGATGCCTGGAAGTCAGTTGTCTTATAGCAGCCTTCAGATGAAAATGTAGAACTGTCAGCTCTTCCTGCCTGGATACGCCTGCCTGGACACTGTCATCCTCCTGCCCTGATGATAATGGACAGAACCTCTGAACCTGTAAGCCAGCCCCAATTAAATGTTGTCCTTATAAGAGTTGCCTTGGTCATGGTGTCTGTTCACGACAGTAAAATTCTAACTAAGACAAATAGCAATATACCAGGTCCTGTGCTACAGATACTTTTGGCATTGATTATCTCACTTGACCTAAAAGACTGGTACTATTATTATTCATATTTTACAGATGTGAATATGTTAAGTAATCTGCTTAGAATAGGAACCTAAGTTTCTGGCCTCAAAACCTATGGTCCTGTGTATTACTGTATATACTCTTCTACTAGGACAGAATATAGACTGATAGAAGAGAGGCTTAGAAAAAAAACTTCCTTAAAAAACAAGAGATTTGAACTGAACTATATGTGCCTGCAGAGCTAGGAATCAGAGCTAGTTTCTTGCACATGTTAGGCAAGAACTCTATTAATGATTTCTAGCCTTGAGCTGAGTTCGGATGGGCCACTTTTCTCTTTGCAGTCCATGCTATTTTTTATTTCCTCCCAAATTCATGTGTTGAAAACTTCAGTCTCCAAATAAATGCTGCTGTTATTTGGAGAGGGAATTAGGATTAGATAAGGGTTAGATAAGTCTTAGGTAGTTTGTTATAGAAACAAAAATGGAGTAAGACATCTTATTAACCTCTGTTGTGAGAACTGAAATTAGTCAACACAATTGTAGAAACTCTGAGTCACTAAGTATTCCTGACAAAGGACTGACTGAACATAGGAGAGTGTTTGCAAGGAGAAACCTGGATCATTAACTGCACTAGCAATGAAATAAACACTCATGAATGTGCATAAAATGAAACAGCATTAATAGTGTGCCTCTTGGCGCTCTATGGATAAGCATAGTGTGATCTCAATAAAACTCCAGATACAGACGACTATATAACATGGAAAAAACAACAATCATGGGACACGTTTGTGTAAAACATCAAGGGTGTTATCTCTGATTGCTTCCTTTTTATAAAATATATTTTAAATTTTTCTGGGTCTCTGCAATAGGGAAATATTCCTTTCACTCTTGAAAATAGAACATAGCATGAAGAGGAACAAGTGGTATACCCCCACATCAGAAAGGAAGGAATAAAGGAAGGAAGGAGGGATGGAGGAAAGGAAGGGAGAGAGGGAAGGAGGGAAGGGGAAAGAGCAAGGAAGGAAGGAAGGAAGGGGGATGGGTAGAAAAAAGACATGCACAGCAGTAGCCAGAAACTTTCAATACACTTCTAACTAAACTTATTATAGCACCTCTAGATCATAAAAGTTTATTTTCTTTTTCACTGCATAAACTGAAATTATCTTGGCTTTGCTGCAGCTCAAATTTATATCTGTTGGGTTCCCTGTATGCTTGTTTTAAATAGCTCAGTATCTCACTGCATTCCAGGGCTTTATGTGAGAGCTACACAACCAAACCACTCCACAGTAGAAACAGAGGCCCAGTCCAGAGCCCTGCAGTGCTGCTGGTGTGGCTGCTGTAGAGTGAGAGTTGGGACTCCACCCCAGGATCTCCACCCAGATGTCCACACCTCATCACACAGATGTCCAAATGGTGGCTGCTACTATTTTGACCTGCATTTCCCATGTTTTTTTGGGATTCAAATATCTTGCCAAACTTCAACAAACTTGACAAGAAAAATTAAGAAAATCTTAGCAAAATAGCATATTCTATTTTTTTTATTATGGTACAGTATAAACAGCATAAAATGCACTCACTATTCCTGACATTTGAGATATGAGTAATGTTGTACATTAGATTACCACAAAGAACACCATACCCATTAAGCAGTTATTCTTTCCTTCCTCCTACTAGTCTTCTCCCCTACCTGGTAGTCCCTATTCTTTCTTTGCAGATTTGCCACATATTAAATGGAATCACATGTATGCTTTTGTTATTGGGTTCTCTCATGTAACAATGTTTTCAAGGTTCATCTACATGGTAGTATGTCTAAGTATTTGATTCCTTATTATATTAGGATAATATTTCATTGTATGAATATACTATATTTTTCTTATCAGCATATTCACAATGTCTAAACTGTTTCCACCCTTTGCTAATGTAAACAGTGCTACCATGAATATTTGTGTCCAAGGTTTTTTTTTTTTTAATACCTGCTTTGTTTAGTATTACTTTTAGGTTTTGCTACATAACTCAGATTAGTCTTGAATTCATTTTGTAGTCCAGACTGGTCTCTAACTCACAGTAATTATCCTGCTTCAGCTAGGATTACAGATATATGCTGTCATGCTGAACTGGGCACCTGATTCCAGCTTGGAGGGAATACATGTACTCAGGAATACAATGTCTACACTGTACAGTAACCAATGTTTAACCTATTAAGGAACTGTCAACCTGTTCTCTTCACACTCCACTTTGGCTTTGTAAAGCCACAAAAACTAATGTCTAGTTTCCACCAATCACAGCCAGTCCTCACTTAAACATCCAGAGACCCTCAAATGAGACCTGATACCAACATTTCACCTCACCACTTCCTATCCAGTCACTGAGGAGAAATGAAAATATCCTTCAAAACTACTTAGTAGGTAGTTCAGCAGTTAAGAGTATATACAGCTAGCTCTAGCAGAGAAACCAAGTGTATTTCTTAGCACCCACAAATTGCCTGTAACTCCTGGTCCAGGCAATATGATGCCCTCTTCTGGTCTCCATAGGCATTGCACTCATGTGCACAAACACATAAGCACACATAATTACAAATAAAAAAAATTCTTAAAAAAAAATCTCACTTCCCTGAAAGAGAGATGCCCACGAACATACAAGAATCCTACAGAACTCCAAACAGAGTGGACCAGAACAGAAAGTCTTCACAGCACATAAAAAACAAAACACCAAATGCACTAAACAAAGAAAGAATATTAAAAGCAGTAAGGGAAAAAGGGCAAGTAACATATAAAGGCAGACCTATCAGAATTACACCAGACTTCTCACCAGAGACTATGAAAGCTAGAAGATCCTCGGCAGATATCATATATACCCTAAGAGAACATAAATGTCAGTTCAGACTACTATAGCCAGCAAAACTCTCAATCACCATAGATGGAGAAAACAAGACCTTCTATGGCAAAGCCAAATTTACACAATATCTTTCCACAAATCCAGCTCTACAAAGGATAATGGGTGGAAAATACCAACACAAGGTGGGATACCACACCCTAGAAAAAGCAATAAAGTAGTGTTCTTTCAACAAACCCAAAAGAAGATAGCTACACAAACAGAATTCCACCTTTAACAATGAAAATAACTGGAAGCAACAATCACTTTTCCTTAATATCTCTTAACATCAATGGTCTCAATTCCCCAATAGACAGTCAGACATAGACTGACAGACTGGATATCTAAAAGGACCCAAAATTCTGCTGAATACAAGAAACCCACCTCAGTGACAAAGACAGTTACTACTTCAAGAGTCAAAGGTGGGAAAACAATTTTCCAAGTGAATGGTATCAAGAAACAAGATGGAGTGGCCATTCTTATATCCAATAAAATCAACTTACAACCAAAAGTTGTCAAAAAAGATAAGGAGGGACACTTCATATTGGTCAAAGGAAAAGTCTACCAAGATGAACTCTCAATTCTGAACATCTATGCTTCAAATGCAAGGGCACCCTCATTCGTAAAAGAAACTTTACTAAAGCTCAAAGCACACATTACACCCTACACAATAATAGTGGGAGACTTCAACACCCCACTCTTAACATTGGACAAATCATGGAAACAGAAATTAAACAGAGACGCAGTGAAACTAACTGAAGTTATGGACCAAATGGATCTAAAAGATATTTATAGAACATTCCATCCTAAAGCAAAAGAATATACCGTCTTCTCAGCACCTCATTGTACCTTCTCCAAAACTGACGATATAACTTGTCACAAAACAGGCCTCAACAGATACAGAAATTTTGAAAGAATTCCATGCCCTTTATCAGATCACCACGGCCTAAGGCTAGTCTTAGGTTCAAACAAACATAACAGAAAACACACATACTCGTGGGCTTTGAATAATGCTCTTCTCAATGATAGCTTGGTCAAGGAAGAAATAAAGAAAGAAATTAAAGGCTTTTTAGAATTTAATGACAATGAAGACACATCATACCAAAACTTATGGGACACAATGAAAACAGTGCTAAGAGGAAAACTGATAGCTCTAAGTGCCTCCAAAAAGAAAACAGAGAGAGTTTAGACTAGCAGCTTGACAGTGCACCTGAAAGCTCTACAACAAAAAGAAGCTGATATACCCAAGAGGAGTAGGTGGCAGGAAATAATCAAACTCAGGACTGAAATCAACCAAATAGAAACAAAAAGAACTATACAAAGAATCAACAAAACCAGGAGCTGGTTCTTTGAAAAATCAACAAGATAGATAAAGCCTTAGCCAGACTAACCAGAGGGCACAAAGGCACTATCCAAATTAATAAAATCAGAAATGAAAAGGGAGACATAACAACAGAAACTGTGGAAATTAAAAAAATTGCCAGATCCTAGTACAAGAGCTTATACTCAACAAAATTTGAAAATCTGGATGAAATGGACAATTTTCTAGATACTTAACAGGTGTCAACGTTAAAACAGGATCAGATAAACCATCTAAATAGTCCCATAAGTCCTGAGGAAATAGAAGCAATTGTTAATAGTCTTCCATCAAACAACAACAACAACAACAACAAAACCCAGGACCAGATGGGTTTAGTGGGGAATTCTATTAGATCTTCAAAGAAGAGCTAATACCAATACTCTTCAAACTATTCCATGAAATAGAAGCTCAAGGAACACTACCCAACTCATTCTATGAAGCCACAATAATGTTTATCCCTAAACTAAACAAAGACAAAACAAGGAAAGAGAACTTCAGACCAATCTCCCTTATGAACATTGATGCAAAAATACTCAACAAAATTCTGGCTAACTGAATCCAAGAATGCATCAAAACAATAATTCACTACAATCAAGTAGGCTTCATCCCAAGGTTCAATATACGGAAATCCATCAATGTAATTCAATACATGAACAAACTCAAAAAACCACATGGATATTTCATTAGATGCTGAAAAGGCATTTGACAAAATTCAGCATCTCTTCATGATAAAAGTCTTGGAGAGATCTGGAAATCAAGGCCCGTACCTAAACATAGTGAAAGCAATATACTGCAAACCGGTAGCCAATATCAAACTAAATGGAGAGAAACTTGAAGCAATCCTACTAAAATCGTGGACCAGACAAGGCTGCCCACTCTCTCCCTATCTATTCAATATAGTACTTGAAATCCTAGCCAGAGCAATCAAACAACAAAATGAGGCCAAAGGTTTACAAATTGGAAAGGAAGAAGTCAAAATATCACTATTTGCAGATGATATGATCATATACTTAAGCGACCCCAAAACTTCCACCAGAGAACTCCTAAAGCTGATAAACAGCTTCAGCAAAATGGATGGATATAAAATTAACTCAAACAAATGAGTAGCCTTCCTCTACTCAAAAGATGAACAAGCTGAGAAAGAAATTAGGGAAATAACACCCTTCACAATAGTCACAAATAATATTACATAACTTGGTTTGACACTAACCAAGCAAGTGAAAGATCTGTATGACAAGAACTTCAAGCCTCTGAAGAAAGAAATCAAAGGAGATATCAGAAAATGGAAAGATTTCCCATGCTCATGGATTGGCAGGATTAATATAGTAAAAATGGCCATCTTGCCAAAAGCAATCTACAGATTCAATGCAATCCCCATCAAAATTCCAAATCAATTCTTCCTAGAGCTAGAAAGAGCAATCTGCAAATTCATCTGGAATAACAAAAAACCCAGGATAGCAAAAACTATTCTCCCCAACAAAAGAACTCATGGGGGAATCACCGTCCCTGACCTCAAGCTGTAATACAGAGCAACAGTGATAAAAACTGTTCGGTATTGGTGCAGAGACAGGCAAGAAGAACAATGGAATAGAACTGAAGACCCAGAAATGAACCCACACACCTTTGGTCACTTGATATTTGACAAAGGAGCTAAAAACATCCAGTGGAAAAAAGACAGCATTTTTAACAAGTGGTCCAGGATCAACTGGAGGTCAGCATGCAGAAAAATGCAAATTGACCCACTCTTAGCTCCTTGTACAAAGCTCAAGTCCAAGTGGATCAAAGACCTCCACATAAAAACCAGATACACTGAAACTTAAGAGGAGAAAGTGGGGAAGAGCCTTGAACACATGGGTACAGAGGAAAATTTCATGAATAGAACACCGAAGGTTTATGCTCTAAGAACAAGAATCGACAAATGGAACCTCATAAAACTGCAAAGATTCTATAAGGCAAAGGACACTGTCAATAGGACAAAACGGCAACCAACAGATTGGGAAAAGATCTTTACCAATCCTACATCTGATAGAGGGCTAATATCCAATGTATACAAAGAACTCAAGAAGTTAGACTCCAGAGAGTCAGAATAACCCTATTAAAAATGGGGTACAGAGCTAAACAGGGAATTCTCAACTGAGGAAACTTGAATGGCTCTGAAGCACCTAAAGAAATGTTCAGCATCCTTAGTTATAAGGGAAATGCAAATCAAAACAACCCTGAGATTCCACCTCACACCAGTCAGAATGGCTAAGATGAAAAACTCCGTGGTCAGCAGATGTGGAGAGGATGTGGTGAAAGAGGAACACTTCTCTGTAGAGAGCCTTACTGGGGTACCATGCCACCTGACAGAAACTTGACATTGACCAAGATGAAGTTCCTCTGCCAGCCTCTGAGCCAGAACTCCTGTGTTAGCCATAATCCCTTCCACCTGGGGTGGAGCACTCAGACCAAGATGAAGCCCATTGTTCTTCAAAGACCTCCAGTTTCCTGAGAAGCACTAGCCACCTTGGAAGCAACCGAACTGGTTCTGTAGAGAAGTTTCCAGTCTTTGGGGGACAGGTTTTCCTCCACCTATATATTTGTAGTCCTCCATTAAACTTTGAGACCTCCAACAGTAGGTGTCTTCTTGGTCTCGATCTCTTTTTGCCCCTTCCCATACATCCCCAACTTCCCTTCCAGGTAACCCATTCGATGTAACTGCAGGCAGTTACACTTCCCCATTGCTGGTGTGATTGCAAGCAGATAAAACCACTCTGAAAATCAGTTTGGCGGTTCCTCAGAAAATTAGACATAGTACTACCTGAGGACTCAGCTATACTACTCCTCACTCCTGGGCATATACCCAGAAGATGCTCCAACACGTAATAAGGACACATGCTCTACTATGTTCATAGCAGCCTTATTTATAATAGCCAGAAGCTGAAAGGAACCCAGATGTCCTTCAGCAGAGGAATGGATACAGAAATTGTGGTATATATACACAATGGAGTACTATTCAGCTATTAAAAGCAATGAATTCATGAAATTCGTAGGCAAATGGATAGAATTAGAACGTGTCAGCCTGAGTGAGGTAACCCAATCACAAAAGAACACACATGGTATGCACTCACTAATAAGTGGATATTAGCCCAAAAGCTCAAAATAAACAAGTTACAATTCATAGACCACAGGAAGCTCAAGAAGAAGGAGGACTGAAGCAGGACTGCTTTGGTTCCTCTGAGAAAGGGAACAAAGTACTCATAGGAGCAATAAAGGAGACAAAGTGTGGAGCAGAGACTGAAGGAAAGGCCACCCAGAGACTTCCCTACCTGGGGATTCATCCTATAAACAGTCACCAAACCCGGACACTATTATGGAAGTCAAGAAGTGCATACGAAAGGAGCCTGTTATGGTTGTCTTTGGAGGGGCCCTGCCAGAGTCTTAACAGATACAGAGGCAGATGCTAGCAGCCAACCACTGGACTGAACATGGGGTCCCCAATGGAGGAGTTGGAAGGCAGACTAGAGGAGCTAAAGGGGTTTGCAGCCCCATGGGAAGAACAACGATGTCAGCCACCCAGATGCCCCAGGACTCAGGACTCCCAGGGACTAAACCATCAACCAAGGGGTACACATGGTTCTAGCCAAAAATGTGGCAGAGGATTGCCTTGTCGGGCATTAGTGGGAGGAGAGGTCCTGTGAAGGATCAATAGATGCCACAGCATAGGGAAATTGGGGGGGAGGAGGGTAGGTGGGAGTGGGTCAGGTGGAGGGGCATATACTTGGAGGCAGGGGGTGGAAGGAGGGGTTGGGTGTTTTGGGTGAGGGGGGAAACTGGGAAAGGTTTTAGCATTTGAAATGTAAATGAAGATTATATTCAATAAAATATTCATTAAAAAAATCTCACCTACTAACTCTATCTTGATGATTAGTAGCAAGTATCTTAAATATTCCAATATAAAATTACTTTTGTCTTTATCAGCACTGCATTACATTCTGAGTGCTCACATTTTCTACAGTTTGATACCATGTTGATTAACAGTATTATTTAGTTAATATTAGAAAGTATGCTGACATGATTCTGGTTTTGTAACTAAAATCATAAGACTGAAAAGAAGGACTTCTGAGCTGTTGGAGGGTAGTGAGGTAACTGCAGAATTCTGAAAGATGAAATGTTAAACAGCTTGAGAAGTTTTTATTTCATTAGAGTCACCTCGTCAAGCAACTGTGAATCAAAACTTCATTTTAAAGGTTTGGACCTCGGGATATTTTTTTACATACCAAATCATTAAATTTTAAACAATGCCTTTCAAATCAACTTTTTAAAAACGAGTTTTAGCATACACAAGGCCTCAAGAGCCCAAGACTTAGGCTCTAAGGCCTGGTAACAAAAAATCTGGTTGAGCCTAAATTAAAGCAAGCGACAGTTTTGATTGACTGTTAGCATCCTTTCTCATTTCTTTCAATTTGATATTCATCAAATAAAGTATGTTTTTGCTTCCTCTAATCAGAAGTCACACATGGCTGCTCACATCCTGTACTTACTCCCTCAGGCTTTCCTTCTACCTGAAGGCCAAAGAAATCCCCACTTTATTGTTATTAACATTCCCTGAATGGCATAGTGTTGGGCTAAGACAATGCCAGACAGCAGAGGATGACAGAGGTAGCTGGCAGAATATATGTCAGGTGAAAGACAGATGAAAACAAACATTGAAATGGGGCTAATAGAAATATACGTCCAGAGGTCCTGCTAAGGCCTAACTGTAGTTCAAAGTCATTTACAAACTCATCACCCTCACTAGAGAGTTAGGTCATTACCATCTTCACAGCTAGGCTGTACCATCTTCATAGAATACATGTATGAACATAAGCTGTTAAGTGATTTCCTCAAAAGTTATGCAACATGGTAACCTTGCCACCAAAGCCAAAGAACTCCAGAAGAGAGACAAAGGGAAGAGGGTCACGTAGGACTATAAGAAAGTCATCTTTGCCTGACAAGGCCAGGAACCTGTTTTGAATTGGGAAATGATGGGATTTAGTGGGAGTGGGGCAGCCCTAAACTGTAAAATGACCCAGACCTGCAGTAAAATCTCAGTCCCAATGATCCCTAGTGAGTGGTAAACCAATTCTCCCTTTTGAGCCCCAGTCCCTATCAGTGAAACTGGGAACAACCATCTGTATCAGAGAAGATTAGTTTGCTTCAGGATCCTTTCAAGATTTTAATATGACCATGCTACAATTCTGTTAGACCTTCCTTGTGCTTATCATCTCTCCATCTAAGAAGCCAAAAGCTTCCTGATGCCTCCAGGGCCAGACAAACTGATCTGGTCTAGCATGCATCCCCTATGACCCTCTAATTTGTCCCCCTGCCCTGAACCTTCCAAAGTGTGCTTCTTGCTCTGCCTCAAAGATGCTAGGCATAGGCCTCTGTTGTTGCCATTTCTTCTAGCCATGATACACTTCTACAAGAAATTTCTAACAGCTTAGACCTTGGGCATCTTCTCATCTGGTCAGATGTCATCTTGTCTATAAGGCTTTCCTGATCAACTCTGTTAAAAGTTTTATGCTTCCTCTAGAGCTCTAACCTCTTCCTACCTATTTTCTGCTGCTGCTATCCATCTCACTTTAAGCCTATGCCTCATTCTCTTAATGTCTTTGCATACCATCTAGAATGTATGGCATACAAAGGCCATGACTACTTGTGTATTCACTGTGCTAAATCTGCACTACTTTATACAGTCCCTGGTATATTCTAATCCCTGCACAATAAATTGTTTGTTAAAGACATGGAAACCTAGGATTAAGTTAGAAAGCTATGAAAAGCAGTTAGCATAATGACTGGAATGCCAAACGATAAAAGAACAATTTTTAGTATTCACATCTTATAATGGGGATTGTTTCAAGATGCATTAAATGGTACAAGTAACTTCTCTTCAGTAAATTTATCTTGGAGGACAGGGAACTATTTTTAATGACTCTGAAATTTCAGAACTTGTCTGCAGAATGGCTAGGGAAAATGGTTTGCTTGTTTTAAATAGTCATAGTCAGAGAATAAGTATAAAGGGATAAACTAACAAGCTCCAGGCAGGCCTTCCTTTATCTACTGGCTAGATCTCAAAACCACACCAATAAGAAATTTTTAGAAATTAAATTAGATGCACTCTTTCATTTCTTGTTACACATAAGAACAGGCTATCTTCATTTTGGTTATCTGAATTTGGCAGTGTCATGGAACATGTTAGCTGTAAATTCCACCCATTTCTGTCAAGATCTTAACAGTAATAAGCACACTGAACCTTGAAATACATCCTTTTGAAATGAAAGAATCTTATGACAGTATAATTACTGCCAAATATATCTGCTTTGTAAATCTGGTTTTTAGATATATTTTCTAAAAGAGAGGTGCATCTGTATTGAAAATCACTGACCCTGATTTCTTATTCCAAATAACTGTAAGCAGCTTCTTATTTTCTCTTCATTACCAGTCTCATTTTACATCAAATGCTATGGCTTTTCCTGTTTTGACATGCAGTGGAATGTACATGATAATTTTAATTTATTTAGTTTGAAATTCACTATGTCTTGGTGCACTCAACTCAAGGGCTATTTGAGTGTAGCCAAACAAAAAGATTTTTTCATGCAGTTAAGAGCAATTGCAGTACATTATTAACACCCTATTCTTCACAGAGGCATAATTTTAGACAGCCTTTAAAACATTCAGGTATAATTCCACCATTTGGGACAATGCATTTAAATGAGTTGGCATGACAGTGATTTTTGATGTTATTGTTTCTTAAATTATATGAATATTTCTTTTTTGAAAAAGCAAATGGAAATCTGGGAGATGGTAATTAACTTGCAGTGTGGGTAGAAATGGATAAATAAGCATTTCATTTTCTAGCCAAGACCTCATTTTCTGCTACCTAGTTTCACTGAGACTATTCAGTGTTCAGGGATCATTTGTCTCCAGGTATACCCTGCTTACTTGGCTTTAGGGAAGGAAGAGTCTTGTTGTGTAGCCCAGCCTGGCCTCTACTTCCCAGTGTTTCTGCTTCTACATCCCAAAGTGCTGAGGTGACTAGGTGGATGATGACCCCACATAAACCCTGCACTACTGACAGATCATACATAGGCTCAATACAACATGCGGGCCAATACCCTCTGAAGTTTAATTTACTGCTATCGAACAATTGCAAATAATATAATCAGAGTCATTTTTTAAAAAACCTTAGTATAAAATGATATATTTACAATTGTAAAGAATTTGAATAATATATAAAAATAAGATTTTGAAAGGGAAAATGGGGCATGGGGTTATAGCAGTGAAGGAACAAATACTTAGTCTACTTGATGTCCTCATTGTGGGAAGAACAGAGAAGAAGGGCTAGAGAAAGGAAAATGGAAGGAAGGAAGAAAGGAAGGAGGATATATACATTCCTGGCACTTCAACACAATCAAACAAACACATGGTATACTACTTTACAATCTGTTTTCTATACGGGGTTTTGCTCATTATTCTCTAAATTGAGTTGGATATATTTTATAACCTGCTTTTTCCACACAACTACTACAACATTTCAGTCTTCCCACATCCAAATTTTATATCATTCTAACATTTTAATAATTATAAAATATAATTATTTTTATTCCATGGCTTTATTTCAAATTTTACAAACATAATGTTCCCTTTAGATCATGTTTCAGAAATACAACTCAAAGGGGAAAAAAAAGGAACATTTTAAAGAATTTTCATCTCATACTAAGTTACATTCACCCTCCTATGAACTCATAGCAATGGATACTACTCATTTTATAATAATTTTTATTGTTTGAAGTTGTAATATAATTTCCTCATTTTCTTCCCATGCAAATGCCTCACTCTCAAATTCCTGGTCACTTTTTCTTTCATTGTTGTTACATAATGCTAAGTGGTAGATCAATTGAAAGGGCCTACGCTTCTGCTATAGCAACCCTCTAAATCTGAACTCAACATGAACGATGATATCATTTTAATGACTAATTGATAAATAAGCTTAAATATGTCTTCTCCTATTTGTTAGAAAATTATATTTATTCTAGTGTGTTCTGGACACATGTATTTGCTATGGGCACATTTTATTAACAAACCTTGAATGCCAAAATTTTTGGCAACTGATAGAGAAAAAGAAAGGAATGGAACACACGTAACTCCTGGCTCTCACTACCTGCATCCTAGTCACAGCCCAGAAACAAAGCCAAGTAAAAGAAACAAAAACAAACTGGCTGCAATAAAAGCATGACCAGAAGCTCAGAGAGAGTGTCCAGCATCTGGTCTGGCACATGTATCCACACAGGGAAATTCAGAAAGACATCATAGAAGAAGTCCAAGAGGAGCAGACCTTGAGGGTGAATGGCAATTTGCTAACTAGGGAAGTGGAAGGGGAGACAGGAATGTTGGGAGGAAAAGGACAAAGAATCATATTCCACAAGACTGAAAGAAAGCAAGAAGACATACTAGAAGAGCCATGTTAAGAATCCTTGAAGGTACTTTTATCAAGTGCTTAATTTGCATGGACTCATTTATTGCTCACAACAATCCTCTCAATAGACTTTGAATAGCCCCATCTTATCAATGAAACACTAACAGCCAGGGAGCTTCAGAAAGTTGGTCAAGGACATACACATAGTAGTTGGTAGAGCCAAGATTTGGACCAAGATGGTCAGAGCTCTTCAGATGACTAGGCTACAGTGGAAACAAAGCAAGAGATCAATTTAGAGATCTGACCAGTAAGGCCCAATCAGGAAAGGCATGCATGTAGACCATGCTATGACATCCCAGTTTTCTTCTGCTAATCAAAGAACTATCTTGAAGAGTGCTTGAAGATAATAACAACAGAGTGAGACATCAGACCGCACACCCAAGAAGCCATAGGAAGGAAGGCCTACCATTGCACACTACATGGAAAGAGAGAAGACGATGAGAGAGAAGGGCTGAGACATATCAACTAGTGCTGCATATGTTTTGCCTAGGAAAGCTAGGGGAAGTAGAAGAAAAGGAAGAGAAAAATATACATGGTAACTCTGAAAGAAGAATTCCGCATACATGTTGAACATCTATAATTGGAAAAGGTCAAACCTGAAGTACTCCAAAATTTTATTTATTTTTATTTTTGTATTTTGTGAAATAGGGTTTTTCTCTGTGTACAGCCCAGGGTATCATGGAACTCACTCAGGTTGAACCAGGGTGGCCTTAACTCACAGAGATCCGCCTGCCTCTGCCTCCTGAGTGCTGGGATTAAAGGCATGTACCACCACTGCCCAGAAAAATCCAAAAATTTAAAAGCATCTATTCAGTGCTCAACATGCTATGAATTTTGGTACATTTCAGATTTGGAGGTTGGATATTAAAGATGGCCAACTGGTAAAGTCTACATAAATATTCCCTATTATAAATTGCTCTAACATCTAAAATGCTTTCTGGTCCCAAATATTTCAGGGTCAGTAGGGGCTCAGGGGAGATGATGGTGGTTGAATAAAGGAGTTTGTTTTTTTTTTTTTTTTGCTGTCACCTTGTGTTGTTTAGTTTTTCATGAATTGGCTATTGTTATCTCCTAATACTAATCATTTTTTGCAAAAGACTATAATACTTAGTGGTTTGCTCATAAAATCTATGACTTTTTTTGAATTCTGCTGGGTAGTAACTTAAAATTGCCTTAAAATATCTCAAATCATTATTTACCTAATTATCAAAGATAAAGGTGAAAACTAATTATATTCCCAGGTAACACAGGAGCACTTCAGCTGTCTCCATGTCTTGGCAATTTTATTAGTGGCATAAACCATATTATCTACTTTTAAACTGTTTTAATGACATCATTCACCTATATGAAATGTTTTAACTTTCCATGTCCATGTACAGGCATAGATGTGGTCTATGATACCTATCTGAATGGTTAATGTTGCTCCATTTATTAAAGAGGTCCTTTCCCCTTGAGTTCTTTTCAGTTTTCTCTTCATGCTCTCTACTTATTAAAGCAATCTGTTACTTGGAACAATTGTTTGAGAAGTTGTTTTTCGTTTTCTTGAAGTTCTGAAATCATTTCTCATGACCCATGCACAAAACCAGCAACTTGTCCCCACTTTGTTTACCCTCACAGCACTGAAGATTTGACCCAGCACATCCTTCTGTTACCTGCGGCCACAGCTTCTGGTTTCCAGGTCAATGGTTGTGCTGCTGGGCTGCTGGTTTTATTTCCATCTTTCTTTGTTGTTTGTAAGAGTCTTTTCTATGTCCTTTTAAGCCCCTACCAAGGTATAGCGATCTCTTTTCTTATATTTTTCTTGGACAGTGAATTCTCCTGATTTCCAGATACACCCTCCCTTTCAGTTTAGAAAAGGAAGTCCTAGGAACTGAAGGTACAATTGCTCTATGATGCAGCATATGCTTACCATGGTCCAAATCCTAGATTCTATCCCCCAAACTCCCCACAAAACAGAAAGGAAGGAAGGAAGGAAGGAAGGAAGGAAGGAAGGAAGGAAGGAAGGAAGGAGATGAAGGATGATTAGTATTTCATTACTTCCTTTGGTTGCCTCTGTCTTTACCTCCATCTCTGCTTTCTTCATTGTTTCAATGCATATATGATATGTTTCTGATACTAATTCCCTGGTTTACTATCACATTTCCTTTATTTTCCAATCCCCTATTAGCACCTCATGTTAGTTTTTAATTGTTTTTTTTTTTTAAAAAAATGTACTTTGTAGGCTTTAAATAGGACTTTTCCTTATTTTGGTCTGTTTGCTTCCCAAAATGTTGTATTCTTGATGAGACTGTAACACAAACAAACACACCAAATTTTCATCCAACAAATTATTTTCAGAGTCTGTATGAGAATCCAGGTGCCATTTTGTTGTTGTTGTTGTATGTACAACTTTACAATCATGCGTATAAAACAGTCTGGGTGCTCATGGGTCACAAAATCCCATAGACTATATCATAGATGGTACCTATATGTGAATGTGTGTGTGTGTGTGTGTGTGTATGTGTGTGTGTATGTGTGTGTGTGTGTGTTTGCCTGTCTGTGAATATGTGTATAAGTCTATATGTGAATACACACTTGGAGTAGTTAAAGAAAGGAAGGACTCAATCAATCCTAGCCTAAATAAATGTGACAAATCATCAGGAAAAGAAATCACATATGCTTATGGGAAGGAAGGCTCAAAGAAGGATATATGCTTTTAACTTGGAGATCATGAAGTCACAGTTGGGCTGGAGGTTCAGAAAGGAAAATAAAGAGGGTAAGTAGCAGAATAAATCTGAAGACCCTTTCCCAAATGCCTTAACTACTTTGAACTCCTTTGAATTATTGTTCTTAGCAGTGACAGAGTGTTAGAATCGTATAACTGATTTGTGGTATATATACACAATGGAGTACTACTCAGCTATTAAAAACAATGAATTCATGAAATTCATAGGCAAATGGATGGAACTAGAAAATATCATCCTGAGTGAGGTAACCCAATCACAAAAGAACACATATGGTATGCACTCACTGATAAGCGGATAGTAGCCCAGAAGCCAGGAATACCCAAGATACAACTCACAGACCACATGAAGCTCAAGAAGAAAGAAGACCAAAGTGTGGATATGCTGATCCTTATTGGAAAGTGGATCAAAATACCCATGGCTCACAGCCAATAATAGAATTAACATAGGGTCCCCAGTGGAACAGCTAGAGAAAGGACCCAAGGAGCTGAAGAGGTTTTCAGACCTGCAGGCAGAACAATAATATGTACCAACCAGTACCCCAGAGCTCCCAGGGGCTAAACCACCAACCAAAGAGTACACATGGAGTGACCCATAGCTCCAGCTACATATGTAGCAGAAAACCATTTCAGACATCAGTGAGAGGAGAGATCATGGGTGCTGTGAAGGCTCTATTCTCCAGAAAAGGGGAATGAAAGTCAGGAAATTGGGGGGGTTAGCAAGGGGAGAGGGGATGGAATAGGGGATTTTCAGAGGGGTAATGCAGAAAGGGAATACCATTTGAAATGTAAATAAAGCAAATATCTAATAAAAAAGAATCATATGTAGATATTTGTACCCAACCAATGGACAGAAGCAGCTGACCCCTGTTGAATAAGGGGAGAGCTGGAAGAAGCTGCGGGGGTGGGCAACCCTGTAGGAGGACCAGCAGTCTCAACTAACCTGGACCCCCAAGATCTCTCAGACACTGAGCCACCAACCAGGCAGCATACACCAGCTGATATGAGGCCCCCAACACACATACAGTAGAGGACTGCTGGGTCTGTGTTCATTCAGAGATGATGCACCTAACCCTCAAGAGACTGGAGAACCCCAGGGAGTGGGGAGGTCTGGTGGGGTGGAGGTGGGGGGTCAGGACATCCTTAGGAGACAGGGGTCAGGGGGAACATGTGGGATGTGGAACAGTTGGAGGGTGGACTGGGAGGGGAATAAAATCTGGAGTTATTTATAAATAAATAAATAAATAAATAAATAAATAAATAAATAAATAAATAAATGTGACCCCATTTTGTTCCTTCATCTTGACAATGGGGTTTATCACAGGACAATAGAAGAACACAGAACTCAAAGTGTGCCTGAGTCTTCAAGAAGGCATCCATGGTCCTCATTATCTGATGGCACTTTTGGCTAACACAAATCCCTGTTCATGAACCTGCTGCTCCTCAGAGGACAGTGACAGTAGAGGGGTTCAGCAGGACCTGGCTGCAGCCATCTTGAGCATAACTGCCATGACTGCCTCTGAGCGGCCTTAGTCTGTTTTCCCCCACAGAGTTTCCCAGCACACTATAAATAGACACAATCATTAGAGTGGTATGAGGAGCTTTACGACCCAGACTGCAGCACCACAAATATGTCTGACATCTAAGACACGAGCTTGAGATAAACCAGGTACATTCTGGTTTGGATGAAGTCACTTTTGTCCTGGCTATTATTTAAGGCCCCTCCTACGAAGTCATAATGCAGGGATCTACCTATCATGCTGCTGCTTAAGACATCTTCCTGTATCCAAGTCCCCCAATAAATTGCACTTGGCAATCCTGGATAAGTCTGCCTTTTTCTTTGGTCTCATGGAATCTTGCAGTTGGTTTTCATACATTAGGACCATATGAAACAAAGTGACATTAGCTGATCCCAATTCAAACCAATGGACAACCAGCCAACTCATAGATCTGTGAGCTAAGAGAATGCTTATCTGGCACAACACTGATGCTTTAAGATCATTCATTACACATTGGAATTATGGCTATGACTGATTGATTCATTCTACCATGCCCCACACTCTGAATTCTTCAATCTCGGGAAGTTGAGAGGCTGGTTTATGGCACATGATGCTGATAGCTTTGACTGAGGAGTATTCTTGTAAGAAGCCTTTATTTTCTTCAAAGTGATAAGAAATAAACAATAGGACATATCTTTACCTATCTAGCAGGCAAGCTACTAAAATAACCACTCATCTACCATCTACCTCTCTGTGAGTGCTCTCAGGAGAATGTTTTGCTTCAATTCTGCATTAGGATTCTCAGTCACTGACTTATTGTTACTTCAGAAACCTCAGGCATCATGTAAGTATTCTCAGTTGCCTATTTCACACTACTACCTAAGATGCTCAGAGTCCAAGCTGTGGTGCACTGGCACCTAACAACAGTGATTTTTAGAGTCTATACACTCTGTGCCCCAGCCCATTTCTGGATCCACTGCTGTTTCCTAGTTTCATCTATATTTCCTTAAAATTTTTATAAGAATCTTTCTATTTTATTTCACCTCATTTTATATATATATGAGTGTTTCATCTGCATGTTTGTAGGTACACTATGTGTATGCCTTGTGCCTGTGAAGGCCAGAAGAGTATCAGATCTCCATATGAAACATAGTGACATTAGCTGGGCCCATTATTTATATTAGAGTCTGTAACTGGAGTTATAGACTGCTGTTAAGCTGCCATGTGGGTACTGGGAATGGAACCAGAGTCCTCTTGCATTAAGTATTATTAACCTCTGAGTATTCTCTCTATCCTGTTTTATTGTTATTACTTGTGTATCTGTTTTATGGTATAAAATTGCCTACATATTTGTAACACATTTTAATTTTAAAACAAAGCAAAATAAGAACTGGAGAAATGGCACAGTAGTTAAAAGCACTAGCTGTTGTTGTAGAGGGCTAGCATTCAGTTCCCAGCACCCACATGGTAGCTCGCAACCACCAATAACTCTAGTCCCAAAGAGATCTGATGCCTTCTTTTGGCTTCCATGGGTAGCAGGCATGCACATAGTATATTCTTACATATGTTCAGGTAACTACTCATAATATACACAAACAATAAAAATAAATATCTCAAAAAAGTCAAAATAGAAACAAATCTAAAAATCAATACAATAACAAGAAAAATGGAAGGGATATATACCCAAGCAGTTTTAAAATTCCTAGCCCCATTTTAAACAGCAGCTTTCTAGAAAACACAGACTCACGCAAAATGATAACAGGAAAATCAGAGGTCTCATGCTTTCTATATCTACAGTGTAACTTCCATGTGACCAATGGAAAGGGGAAGCAAACAAAACTAACAGCATGGCTCGTTCCTGGCTTGGTGCTTCACATACTTTAATTAATGGGTCCAGTAACCTCTCATTTCACAGATGAAGAATCTAAGGCACTACAAATAAGAACCTTCACTAGAATGATCTAAACTTCAGCATATGATGAAATTGCTAAACTGCATCTTATAAATTCAAAGTTTATAGCTGAATATGATCGTAGCTCGCACCCTAATCCCACTGTCTTCTTAGTTTTGTTACCTTCAAAATAGGTCATAATATACCATTTTTGTTAGACTGCTATATAGAATGAATATACACTAATATATATAAGCATTTTCTATAGTGTTTGTTATAACAACACTAATAATTAGTCATTTTTATAAATGCCAGATGTGGTGGTTTGTATGTGTTTGTCCCAGGGAGTGGCACTGTTGGAAGGTGTGGCCTTGTTGGAGGAAGTGTGTCACCGTAGGGTTGGGCTTAGAGATCTTCCTCTTAGATGCCTGAGGATGCCCAGTCTATTCCTGGTTTCCTTTGGATAAAGTCATAGAACCCTCAGCTCTTCCTGCACCATGCCTGCCTGGATGCTGCCATGCTTCTGCCTTGATGACAATGGACTGAACCTCTGAACCTGTAAGTCAGCCCCAAGTAAATGTCTTTTATAAAACTTGCATTGGTCATTGGTGTCTGTTCACAGCAGTAAAACCCTAATACACCAGCTATAATCAGTAGTAGAATTAATAGAATGAACTGTCAAAATAATAACCTTCAGGTTCCCTGAGAGACTCTGTCTCAAGGCAGTAAGACAGAAAGAAAGGAAGACACAATGTCCTACTGAACTTTCCACATGGACACACACAGACATGCACGTCAGCATATTGACACGCTTACACCACACGTGCGTGCGCGCACACACACACACACACAAGGACATGCAAATGCATACACACATATACAAATAGAATTACAAACATTAAGTGAGTGAAAACAATTTATACTGTACCACCAGAGAGATACTCACTCCAAAATACTGTGGGGGAAAAAAAACAGACTTGAAGCCCCCAAACATGCAGTCTAAAACCACAGATAAGCTGAAACCTCTCAAGGACAGTATACTCAACTCTGAACCTCTCACCCAGGGGGTGTGCTATGCATAACTCATAAACATGCATGGTTCAACATAACACTGCAAAGCATGCCATCACACCCGGCACCTTATGACTGCAATGTAAGGCGGCCAAGCAGATCCTGCCTTAAGGTGGCCCTCCTGCTCTAAATAGCCTCTTATTTTATACCCTCTACATCATAACTCTCTGAGGAACTACAATTAGCCTTTTCTTACTGTTTCAATCTTTTAAAGCATAAGTTGGACTCTAATTAAAGAAAGAGCATGGGTGGCACTAACGGGGTCATTTGCTAGCAACTAGCTTCCTTGCTTTTAAATCACAGGTACTTTATTTAGAAAACTGACCATTACCACATAGTAATGCTGGATAAAATAGTAGTTGCACTGTTAATGATTTACCACAAGGACATAATAATGGAAAAAAGAAATAAACATAATATAAATGTATATGTCCATGTACAGCATAGCAAAAGAGCTGGTCCTTTTTCCACTCTTTAGAAACAAGAAAAACACTATCTGTTTTGGTACAATATTATATGGTTTATTTATTCTAGCATGCCAAGTATTTTTTCCTACCATCCCATAAAACTCGAGTTGATAAAAATGAACAGTCTTTTTAAAAAGAAAGAAAAAAATGTCTGAGAGTGATTATGACTTTTAAATAGGGGTGCTAATTTTAACCAGGCCTATATGATCACTACCGATTCCACTTCAGCATCCATGTTAATAATAATATTCTAAAGCCTAAGAATAATGAGTCTAGTCAGTATAGTCTCAGATGTAATTTTAGAGAGTATTAGAGATTGTGTGTGGAAAAATTATAGGCTAAGAAGCAATTCAAACTCATAGTTGAGTTCGAAAGAAAACGGGAATCACCCTAGACATTAAAGCAAAAAGGGATCTGATGGCCAGAGAAGAAGATGAGCGACTTAACAAATAGCAGCTAGGGCCATATGTGGACCCAAACCCCTTAAATGTAAGAGCTTCTGTCTCAATGGTCACTCAAGCATGTAAGAGAAGACCTTTGGGCATGGAGAATAAAATTTGTAACCTCTACTTATGGAATCTGTACAGAAAACTAGTACTACAAAGAGTCACAATTGAAGTCAAAGATGGCTTAGAAGTATTAGTATGCTATACTCACTGGTCTAGAAGTCTAATAGTGAAGTATTTTGGCTAAGTCTGTGCATATAAAATACACACACACACACACACACACAGGCATGTATAGCTTTTATATCATATACAAATATATTTATATGCACAAGAATACACAATCTGATAGAACTCAAAGCCATTATTTTGGGTATTCAGAGTTTGGAGTACTAATTTGTTCTTAAAGTTCCATGGCAATAAAGTAATAACAAAATTAAGGTGAAATCTAACCAGTGTATATGCCAGCTTAGAGAGGCAAAAGCAAAGCCACATTGAAAATTCTCCTTCTGGATACTAAACTTCGGTGTGTTTGAGGAAATATGAGATTCACATAGTTTCCAAGTAGGTGTCTTGAAGTATTTATTAGCCACAAAGAGAATAAGAAAGATGATCATTTTACAATGAAGAAATCTGGCAGATGCTATCTTAATCAAGCGATCAAGTTTAATATCACCAGTAGTTAAGAACTGATTGACACCAGGAACTCTTGGACATACTGAAAATGAAAAAACTTCATTTCTGTGGTATAGTCTCAGTCTGGCCATAAGAAAACACTCTACTCTAAATTGAGGAACATTAGTGTCAAGGTGCTATGTAACAGTTTCTCCCAAATTTAAAACCTCTTCCAAATTTAAAACCTTCCATCTTAGAGGGAAGCTCATTAACACAGAATGTTTACAAGGAGGTAAACCCTGTCCTAAGGAGGAGAAACTTTCCATCCTGTAGGGAAACTCCTTAAGCTCAGGAAGTAAACAACCAAAATTGCTTCAGGAAGACTCTGACACTGACCAGAGTCCCTATTCAGTAAAGACTGCTGAAAGACAGTTAGTAACCTGAGCTTCCTGGAAGGAGCCAAGAAGAGCTGAGTTGCTTGGAAGATGCTCAACTTAATTGAACTATCAACAGGTTTTTGTAATGCATACCAGGCTTCCAACTTTCATGAGCTGTCACTCGTGCTGGGTGTGCTCTGGTAGTACAGCTTTCGGTGAGTCATTTCTGCTCCTATAACTAATGCCCAACTATATATTCCTATACGTAACCCAATAAAGCTTTGGGCTTCAGTGGTCTATTTGTGCTTTTGTCTGTTTGCACTTTCATTTGCTGTCCGGGGTGAGTGGACAGTAATTCACATCTCCCCAGGAATAGTGTCATGCAGCATAGTGTCATAAAAATAAAACAAGGAAAGGCTGAAGAGTTGTTACAGCCTGCAGGATCCTAAGAATAAACAATGACTACAGAGTGGGACCCTGGAAAGGATCTTGGAACAGAAAGAAAAAAAAAGACTTTAGTGGGGGTTATGGGGTTACAGGGTGCAGTGATCTTCAAATAAAGATTTTGGTTTATAATACTATCCCAAAATGAATTTCCTTGTTTTGATAATTATGCCATTTAGGATGTTAATATTAAGGGAAGTTTGGGGAAGGGTATATGGAAGTTCTCTACAGTATTTTGATAACTTTTCTGTGAATCTACATAGTTCAAAATAAAAGGCTTTTAAGAACTTCTTTTGTAGAGCCAACCTAAGCAACAAGATCACCCCAGCAGAAGAAGAAAGTAGTTTCAGATGAGCTTATAAAATATAAAAGGCAACAAACCTTCATTAGTAAGAGTCAGCAGATGTAAGAGAACAGTTAGGATCCCCTAAGCGGGGGCCAAAAGAAGGAAAATCACCAATGGACCCTAATATTATGTTTTTAAACTTATCCAAAATATAAGACAGAAAAGCCATGAGTGAAGAATTAAGAAGTGGTGGGATGCTGCCAGAGCTTTACAGATACAGAGGCAGATGCTAACAGCCAACCACTGGACTGAGTGTGGGGTCCCCAATGGAGGAGTTGGAGGGCAGACTGGAGGAGCTGAAGGGGTCGGCAGCCCCATGGGAAGAACAACGATGTCGGCCATCTAGATGTCCCAGGACTCTCAGGGACTAAAACATCAACCAAGGGGTACTCATGGTTCCAGCCAAAAATGTGGCAGAGGAATGCCTTGTTGAGCATCAGTGGGAGGAGAGGTCCTTGGTCCAGGGAAGGCTCAATAGATGCCCCAACAAAGGGAAATCGAGGTGGGAGAGGTGGGAGTGGGTCGGGTGGAAGGGCATATACTTGGAGGCAGGGGGTGGGAGGAGGGGTTGGGGGTTTTCGAGGAGGGGGGAAACCAGGAAAGGTTTTAGCATTTGAAATGTAAATGATGATTATATTCAATAATAATAAAAAAAAGAAGTGGTGGGATGGCTCAGTGCTCGAGAGTACATGCTGCCTTTTCAGATGATCCTTGTTTGGTTCCCAGTACTCCAGTTCCAGGGAATCAGATGTCTTCTGGCATCCTTGGGTACTGCATACATGTTGCCCACAGATATACATGCAGGCAAATTGCTCACACATGTCAGATAAAAACTCAAAAAAAAAAAGAAAGAAAGAAAAGAAAATGTGTAATGTGTCACGCAACAGAACAGAAACATCCACAGACTGATGACGGTGGGAGATGGGCAACTGATGACGGTGGAAGATGGGCAACAGATGACGGTGGGAGATGGGCAACAGAGAGATGACAGAGTGAACTGCACCTCAAGACCGAGAAAGCATAGCCATGGAAACAGAAAACTCCACGAAAGATTTCACAAAACCGCCAGGAGTGCAGCACACAAGCGAAAATTATATGAATAAATGCATGAACAGAGAGACATTAAGGCAATGAAGAAAGACTGACAGCTTGAGAAGCAAAACAGAAAATAAAAAAGAGAAGCTCTTTGAAGGGATATATGACGTGGATTAAAATAATTCTCAAACCCAAGGATTACAAATAGTTCCAAGTCAGGTGTGGTGGCATGTCCCTTTATTCCCAGCACTCCAGACTGACTAGGCTACACAGTAAGACTGTGTCTCAAAATATAAAAATTAAATGTAAAATAGGCACAAGATATACTCTAATTAAACTACAGAAAGCTAAAGACAGAAAATGGCAACCAGACAAAAGAGGTCAAATGGCAACAATGGAGCATTTATGTGAACCAGTCATAGACGAACCTCCATGGTGCAGGAAAATGATAAAGCAGGATCTTCAGAAATTCAAAGGAAAAGAACTGTACATCTACACTTACTCACTTAAAGTTAAAAAGAGAAAAAGAGCGGCTGGGGAGATGGCTCTGCGATTAAGAACACCAACTCTTCTTCCGACGGTCCTGAGTTCAAATCCCCGCAACCACAAGGTGGCTCATAACCATCCGTAATGAGATCAGATGCCCTCTTCTGGGGCGTCTGAAGACAACTACAGTGAGTGGGGGCCGGAGCGAGCAGGGTTGGGGCCGGAGCGAGCAGGGTTGGGGCCGGAGCGAGCAGGGTTGGAGTCGGAGCAAGCCAGGCGGATCAAGTGGGGGGCGGCGGGGGGGGCGGAGCTAGAGCTGGAGAGATGGCTCAGCTGTTAAGAGCACTGACTGTTCTTTCAGAGATCCTGAGTTCAAATCCCAGCAAGGTGGCTCACAACCATCTGTAATAGGATCTGATGCCCTCTTCTGGTGTCTGAAAACAGCTACAGTGTACTTACATATAATAAATAAATAAATAAATAAATAAATAAATAAATAAATAAATAAATCTTTTTAAAAAAAAAGAGAGGAAAAGAAATTCATTTCAGAAAATAAGAGCTTTTAATAAATATGATTTATCAATATCCTAAAAACATGTTTTCTAACTAAATACCATAAAAGGGAAATCAAGAACTAAAAACAAATGTCATACACATTGAGAAATTACAAAATTCTCTTTCATTAATTAATCAAGGTACTAGAGAATATTTATGACAAATGTTTAGTGTATAGATGCTAATGTAGCACTTAAAAGGGGAATTAAAATCTTAAGTGAATTCTTAGAAAACATAAAAAATCAGTAAAAACAAATACCCAAAGCTGGGTGTGGTGGCACATATCTATGATCTCAACACTCTGAAGGCTGAGGCAGGGGACCCACAATGAGTTTAAGGATAGCCTAGTCTACACAGTGAATTCCAAACCAGCCTGGACTAAGAATGAGACCTTGTCTTAAAAAAAGTAACAACAACAACAAATCCCTGGAAAAAAATATACTCACTATTCTAAAATAAAAAATAATTATGTAATTAAGAAAAGAAAAGAAAGAAAGAAAAGGGTATAAGGACATAGGCAATAACAACATTAAACAACAGTAGGATTAAAATAAAGAACAAAATTTTAAAGAAGATAAGTTGCAAATTGATTTAAAAAAAACAGGAAGCATAAATCAACAGTAAAAGGGCTTAAAAGATGATAACTGTAAGATTAGAACAAATGGAAGCTTCTGAAAGCTATATAATTTCCCAAATAATCTCAAGAGGAAATAGAAAGCTAAAGTAAGATGTAACACACAGAGTGAATCATTAGGTAATCTACTCTCTGATAAAAGGGAACACCATATGGTTTGACAGGCTTTAGATAAACCTTCAAAGAACTCACAAATATCTAACTTTTACAAACTGCTCTAAGAAACTTAGAATATATATTCTGAAATTGACTTTATCAAGCTATTACAAAGCACTGTCATTAGAAGGAAGCAAAAACTATACAAGAAAACAAAAAATACAGACCTGTTTTTTTTAATTATTTATTTTATTTTATTTTTTTAATTTACATTCCAAATCATTTCCCCTTTCCCGTTTCCTCCCTCCCCGAAAGTCCCATAAGCCCCCTTCCCTCCCTCTTTTCTCCATTCAACCCCCTCTCGTTACTCTGTCCTGGTGTTCCCCTACATCCAGTCTTTCCAGGACCAGGGGTCTCTCCTTCCATCTTCTTAGAAATCTATTGATATGCGGATTGTGTCTAGGGTATTCCAAGATTCTGGGTCAATATCCCCTTATCAGTGACTGCATACCATGTGTGTTCTTTTGTGATTGGGTTACCTCATTAAGGATGATATTTTCAAGATCTGACCATTTGCCTAGGAATTTCGTGAATTCATTGTTTTTAATTGCAGAGTAGTATTCCATTGTGTAGATATACCACATCTTCTGAATCCATTCCTCCGTTGAGGGACATCTGGGTTCTTTCCAGCTTCTGGCTATTATAAATAAAGCTGCTATGAACATAGTGGAGCATGTGTCCTTATTGCATGCAGGTAAAGCCTCTGGGTATATGCCCAGGAGTGGTATAGCTGGATCCTCCGGGAGTGTCATGCCCAGTTTTCTGAGGAACCACCAGACTACTTTCCAGAGTGGTTGTACCAGCCTGCAATTCCACCAGCAGTGGAGGAGTGTTCCTCTTTCTCCACATCCTCGCCAACAACTGCTGTCTCCTGTGTTTTTGATCTTAGCCATCCTGACTGGTGTGAGATGGAATCTCAGGGTTGTTTTGATTTGCATTTCCCTAATGACTAAGGATGATGAACATCTCTTTAGGTGCTTCTCAGCCATTAGATATTCTTCAGGTGAGAACTCTTTGTTTAGCTCTGTACCCTAATGAGCATCTTACCAAAAGTAATACACAGATTCAATGCAATCCCCATCAAAATCCCAACTCAATTCTTCATAGAGTTAGAAAGAGCAATTCAAAAATTCATCTGGAATAACAGAAAACCCAGAATAGCTAAAACTATTCTCAAGAGTAAAAGAACCTCTGGGGGAATCAGTATCCCGGACCTCAAGCTGTACTACAGAGCAATAGTGTTAAAAACCGCATGGTATTGGTACAGTAACAGACATGTAGATCAATGGAACAGAATTGAAGACCCAGAAATGAATCCACACTCCTATGGTCACTTGATCTTTGACAAAGGAGCTAAAACCATCCAGTGGAAAAAAGATAGCCTTTTCAACAAATGGTGCTGGCTCAGCTGGAGGTCAACATGCAGAAGAATGCAAATTGACCCATTCTTATCTCCTTGCACTAAGCTCAATTCTAAGTGGATCAAAGATCTCCACATAAAACCAGACACACTGAAACTAATAGAAGGGAAACTAGGGAAGAACCTTGAACATATGGGCACAGGGGAGAATTTCCTGAACAGAACTCCAATAGATTATGCTCTAAGATCAAGAATAGACAAATGGGACCTCATTAAATTACAAAGTTTTTGCAAGGCAAAAGACACTGTCAAAAAGACAAAGCGGCAACCAACTAACTGGGAAATGATCTTTACCAACCTTACATCCGACAGAGGGCTAATATCCAAGATATACAAAGAACTCAAGAAGTTAAACTCCAGAGAGGCAGACCTGTTTTTATATGCAAAGATGTGAAAAATCCTACATAAAATATGCATCTACCAAAAATTCATATAAGGCAAGCACTCAGTAATGAAATACTGTCCATGTTCCTGTAAAGTCAGGAAAATTTTCTTCTGTGTTGCATTGCAGGCACTAGCCAATATAATAAGAAATAATGCATAGGGATTAGAAAGAAGCAAATGTCTTTATATTTTATACCATGTCTCAAATTAACACCTAAGATAAACTACAGAATCCATGAACTCACAAAAAAAATAAAGACCAATACTTAAAATTCAATAGCATTTGAACACACCAGCAAAAACCAACTAGAAAATCCAACTTTAAAATAAAATTATAATAGCAAAACTAAAGTATTATAAAACATATATTCTACATTCATAAACAAAAAGTTTCTATTTCATAGTGACTCAAATTCTGTCCTCAAATACTCAAATTCAACCCAAGTCATCAAAATTCAATCAACCTTTAAAAACATAGAAACAGTGTTTATGAAATGGACAGCCAAATGTCTTGAAGGAAAATTCCTTTGCTACAGATCATCATGACTCATTAATATAAGACTGTACCAATTGTCCTTGATTTCTCCCCAGAGGTGGAAGTTAAGTTCCTATGGCTAAAGACACCATGTACTTCAGAAGTATAGCCTAGTAGTTCCTGAGCAGTGGCCTGAGGTTTAGCTTCCTAAAGAGGGAAGCACTCAACAACCCTCTGATGCCTATGAATCATAGCAATGACCAACAGGGCATGATAACCTTAACAGTACAGTAGTGGCATGCATGCATGCCTCAGTAGTAACCAGCAGCTCCCTAATTGGACTTCAGGCTACCTCAACAAGAGAGAAATCACTCCTTGTACTGAAAACTTAGCTAGTGAATTAAAGTCATGCATCTTGGAGAAGAACCTATAGCTACCACTTTACTAAACTAGCATAATGTCTGACTACACACAAAATATTTGTCACAGTTTTCATTGTACTTAAAGATAGGTATAGTATTCATCCCACCTCAAGGAATTTCTCCTTGCAACAGATGGAAACCATTTCAGAAAACCACAACAATCAAAATGAAGGGTTGTGGAGTTCAGTCCTAAGAGAAACATCTATAGCACAGCAGTACCGAAGGATCAGAAATCTCCCCGATAACAGCCTAGATAGAAAGCCGTAGATAGAAAGCCTCTTAAAAATTATGATAAAGATGCTGAAGTGCAGCTCTCCACAATGGATAGCTTCAGGCAGAGCTATGGGTAGGGAAAGACTCAGTTTTCTTTAAGGGGCTGGGCCCTGGGAGTTTGACGATGCTCCAGTGAGTATATAGACAACACAAATTGGATTTTTTCTTCTTTTTTTGGGGGGGGTAGGGGGAGTCAAAAGGAGATGCATCTGGGAGAACTGGAAAGTGAGTATGAGCAGGGCTCATGTTGGGAAATTCCCAAATAATCAATAAAAGTATTATGTAAATAAGTCAAAGCTGAAGAACAGGTAAGTTGGTTCAGTGGTTAGTTAAGAGCCCTTGCTGTTCTTGCAGAGGACTGGGTTCAATTCATACCCCATCAGGCATCTCATAACCACCTATAACTCCAATCCCAGGGAATTGAATGCCCTCTTCTGCCATCATTAAGCGCCAGGCATGCACATGGTATACATATATGCATGCAGGCAAAACACTTGTACACATAACATAAAATAATAAAGTAAATAAATCTAAAAATCTTTTTGAAATGAAAGCTGAAATCAAGAATATTCGATTCATATTCAGATATTAATAATAATCTGAATTATCTAATTATTAATATTCAGATATTTTATATAAGAATATCTTAGAGATTTCAAGGTAGCAGAAGGATTTTTAATAACACTGCAAAAAAAATCAATAATTTGGACTTGGCAACAAAAAATAAGAGTTCAATCATTTTCAGAGGTCTGAAAGGGTTAATTGTTTGTTGTTGCTGCTGCTATTACTAAATTTTTGAGAAAGGTCTCATATATCCTAGGCTGGCCTAAAACTCAGCATGTAGCCTATAGGTGGCCTTGAACTTTTGATCCCCTGCCTCTATTCCCAAGCATTGCTATTATAAGCACACATCATTATGCCTGACTGTCTGGAAGCTTTGTTTTTATAAAAGAAAAAAAATCAAACAAAGTAAAACCATCACTAACAGACACTTGCCACTAAGCCTGAGAACCGAAGTTCAATCCCTGGAATCCACATGATGAAAGAAAAGAAACAACTCCTACAAGTTTTCCTCTGACTGCCACATACATACTGTGATATGTGCATATATGCATATGTGTGTACTCGTGCACACACAAAAAAGTAATGATTTTTAAAAGTTGATATACTGAATAGTATAAAATGAATGCAAAATATCATGCTGAATGAAATAAGCCACAAAAGTACATATTGTATATTTCCATTTAAATAAAATTCTGGAACAGGAAAAATCTAAAGAGAAAATATCAGAACACTGGATGTTTCCTGAATGGGATATGTGGACTGAGATGGACTGGGATAAGACATGTAGAATTCCAGGGATAGTGATAATTCTCTATTTCTTAAGAGGATGTTGGGCAGTTTCAGATATATACACATGTCAAAACTCAGTAAATATACACTTAATTTTGTATGTTTCACCAACCATAAATTTTACATCAAAAGACAATGAAGTAAATAAATGATAAGCATACAGAAATATTTAAAGAAAAGGAATCTTTATACCCAAATTAAAAGGAATTAAGATAAATGGATACAGTGATAAGCTGCCTCCGAAGTTCTTATCTTTATACCCATAGATTAGGGAATGCCTCATCCATCATCAGAGAAGCTTCTTTTGATAGTAAATACAAAGACCCACAACTGTTCAACAAATATGCAGAGAATAAAATACTGTGAAGTACTGGTGTCTAAATGGGACATCTAATATAACATTCTCTTCCCTCAAGTGTTAGGGATCATTGCAGACAAGGGGACAAAAAATATAAGAGCCAGGAGGAGTAGACATCTACAGTAAAATAGTACTTGCCAAACACGTTAGCACAGATTGCACACATGAGCTCACAGAAGCTGGGGTTGCATGCACAAGATCAAGACAGCCAACCTCCCAGTATGGATCAGGGAGGAACTCATGCAGTTTCACTCTAGATAAAGAGCTATTGGCACTTGGTGGTTGCTGGGTGAGGGAGATTGACTTTTCTTCAGGGATGTAGGTCCTGAAGGGCTTCCCATGCTATAGTAGATAGTCACACAGCCAAGAAGAAATAGGTAATGCTAAATGGACTCAGTGAGTATGAAAGAAGGGGAGGGGAAAGAAAGAGTAGAGGATAGAGAGGGGGAGGAAGCACACACATGAAGTTGGGAGAAAAAGGGAGAGGTAGGTTAGAAACTGGAAGGAGGTGAATGGGGATGAAGTCAATCATCATATAAATGTATGAATATTAAATACCACATTTTAAAAATAAAATAACTAATAGGAGTAAATAATAAAATGAATTAATGTTTATGGGAAAAACTAGGTGGCACTTGCCTTTAATTACAGCACTCAGAAGGCAGTAGCAGGAGGATCTCTGAGTTTGAGGCCAGTATGAAGTGAGTTCCAGGAGAGTCAGGGCCACATGGAGAAACCCTGTCCGCAGAGACTAAAAGAAAAGAAAATGATATACAGGAAAATGTTTAAATGTAGAGATGTATGGACATCTTCACAAAATATTACATTAAAAATGTAATAGGTCAGATTTGGGGGTTAATCTGATAAGAATTTGAAAACCAAGAAAAAAAGCATCCTACCTGAAAATTTAATTTTAAATATCTAGAATTGTATAATCATGCTTATACATAAAATTAATCTATCTTGATAATACTTGCATATGGTTTTTGTTGAACTAATATATAAAACATAAAAGATAGGCACAAAACTGCATTCCTTTTTGTGACCTAGAACTTGTTCATGTTGAGTTTTGATCCATATAAGAAGAAATATGATTTCAAGACAGTTCAAAGTTATGATGATATTGATATAGAGACTGGCTGTAATAATAAATAGCTGATCATTTAAAAGCAAAAAGAGCCCCCATGTCCTGTAATATAAGAACTTTAAGCACTTTAAGATTATCTCACTCTAATCAATAATCAGAAGAGAATACTGACCAGAAAATCTTGTACCTAGCTCTGTGATTCTGAAACCTTTGACTTTTGCCCAGAGCATTCTGTCAGTATCTACCACTAGTTTTTTCTAGAAACTGTAAACAAGAAGTAACCTCCTGCTGCCTTAATTCCCTGACATTACAAAATTGTTTACTACTGTGGCTTTACTTAACCAACCCTGGAATATTGATCATTTCTTCAGATGTACATATCTACTTTGTAGCATTCTTTTTAATGACTAAGGAATACAAATGCCATAGACTGTACCTAATTGTCTATAATTGGCATTCTGATTTTCATTTGCTATTATAGTTTGCTGCAAGTAAGTTCATGTTTATCTACATGAATGCAAGCACATGTGTATTCACAATCCTGTGAATACTTTATCAATCCACTTGTCAAAAGCTTTAAATGAAAAAAATCTCCAAAAGTCTAAGTACTAGGTAAAAGATTCCAAATATCAGACAGATACTGCCAATTATCCTCCAGAATGATAAACTAACTTACATCACAAATGTTAGAACATTTGCTCCCCAGCATATCTATCTGGAGTTAGCAAAATAAATTCTTTTTAAATGGTAGGAATAATCTGGATACAGTGTATGCACCTGGGTTCCAGCCACTTGAAATATTGAGGCAGGAGGTTCATTGGAGCCCAAGAGCCAAAGCCAGTCTGGGCTACATAGCAAGACCTTGTCTTAAAAAATATTAAAACTACAACAATGTCAACTTCAGTGGGATATCTGATTTTTTTTTATCTTATATCAGCATTGGCCACCTTTGCCTAAGTTTAAAGGCTATTTGTATTTCTTCTGTGAATTGCCTCTTCTTGTCTTTGATCTGTTTCTATCTCTTGGTTTGAGAGAGATTTTTCTTTTTTAATAAGCCCCAGATATTAATCTTATTGTTCTTATAATATTTATAAATATTTTCTCTGTCCCTCTCTTGTTTTTTAGACACAAACACACATTATATATACATACATACATGCCTGGCAATTAATCTTTTCTCTTTTGAGTTTTAGAACTCAACTACAAAATAAAAATTATGCTTTCTAACGAATTGTCACCAAAATTTCTACTACAAACCCTTTTCCCCACTGATCTGAAATATTCTTCCTTTCCTATGTTTAAGACCTTAAATGTGAATCTTTTATTGTCTTGGTACTTTATTTCATTGGTAATCAGTTTATTCCTCTGCTAGAAAACTATGTTTTAAAATACCTGTAAATTATATAATCTCCGAATATCTATACTTTAATATTCGTATCAACATTTGTTTTGCTGTTCTCAATCCTTTATCCTTCCTAAACAACGAGCCAATTTCTTCTGCTTAATGCTGAGAAATGAAATCAAACTTAATAACAGCAACAATAAAGACCTATTTTGTAATTCTGATTAGAACTGCTTTAAATTTATGGATTAATCTAAACAGACTAGAATTTTTAATTATCATAGATATGGCATACAGTTTAAAAAATTGTATTTTTCTTGATCTTGCTTATTTTGGGCCCAATGCATTCCTAAGATCTCGTAACTTTTGCTGCTATAACAAATAGCATCTTTCTGAGACCATTTCCTAGCTTATTATAGCCAATTAAAAAGTAAAGCTACTGTTTTTCACGTAGTATTCCTATATTTAGCTACTTGCCTGAATATTCTTAAGCATTATATTTTTATATTAATTTCTGAGAGATTCTCGAGTATTTATAATATTTGGTTTCCAATTTAAAAATTTGTCTTTGCTGGGTATGGTGATATACATCTTTAATCCCAGTACTTGAAGGGCAGAAGCAGGGAAATCTCTGAATTGAAGGTCAGTCTGGTCTACATAGCTAGCTAGTCCTTGGCCAGCCAGGGCTGCATAGTATGACCTTTTCTCAAAAGAATAGCAACCTTTAAGTGTGTAAATAGATGGACAAAAGAAAAATATACTGTGTTCATGTGTGACATCACAATACTAAAAACGAACCAAATCTAAGGTAAATAGCACTAGGCCACTGCTGATTACTATATAATGTCTATTTCCCAACAGGTAGAGATACATGGGTTTTGATGTCTGATCACCTCCTTTTAAAGCATTAAACAAAGCAACTAAAGAAAATTAACACCAATCAAAATACTTGCTAGCTTTCAATCTTTGAGCTTGGATCTTATCTAATACCATCATTTAAGATAATTTAAACTTAGATTCTCAAACACTGAAAAAATAGTCAAGCATAGGTGAAGGCTTTGTATCCTTTTTAGTGTGTCAAGACAGAATTCTCAAGCAATGAAACAAGATGTTTTGGTTGGTTTGCTAAATCTAATTTAATCCCTAATATTAACATATATTTGCATGGCTTGTTTGGCTCATGTTAGCTTAGATTTTCAATCCTTACAGTATGTGTGGCAATGAGTAAGATGTCTTCTATATAGTTTTTCATTTGTCTACTTATAAAGTATAATTGAAAATACAAAATGTATAGTTATATAATGTATAATGTGAAATGATTTAAATGTAGCTAATTAATTATCAACTAATTTACAGTTCCCTGTGTACATGTGTGCATGTATGTGTGTGGGGGGTGAGAATATTTAAATTCTCAGCAGTTTCCAAGTAAATAATATATTACAATTCATTATAATCACCATGTTATACAATAGATATCCAGAATTTATTCATCCAACTAAAACTTTGGACAAAGGGTTATCCTTTTAAGTAATATTTCTTCACTTAGGGAAATTCCCACATTATATTTTCTGTTACAGGCAACATGGGAGTCAGAGCTCAGTTTTCCAGCCTCATGAGCAAGCAGTTAGGAGCATGCAGGTAACCCACATTCTACCAATCAAGAAGCTTACAAAATATTTGCCTCTGAAGAGAGTAACACGAGAAACCAGCTCAGGCAAGCCACATTTGGTATCAGAAGGGGCCGATTAGGCAGACTGACAAAGGACTGAAGGTAGTAAAAACAGCATGGTAAAAATCCACTCTTGGCAGAAATACAAAGTGTGGCAATGACTTGTGGTTGGTGTCATTAGTAACAGAGATCATTTTCTCATCAGACAAGTTTTACAGCTTGGTGCTGGGCACTGTTTCTAAAATTTAGTTGTAAGCTTTTTTTTCCAGCCCTTCCAAAGATACTGTGAACCATTCAGGATCTTTTTAATAAATTCTTTTTCTGCTTAACTGACCAAAGACAAGTAGTTTATAAAACTAAGCCCTCCTCAATACAAATAATACCATCAAACAGAATTTGATTTAAAAATAAACTTAACACACTTTATATTAAATGTTTCAAGAAAGATTTGAAATGTCATTTTCAAAAATGCATTTGCAAGTTCCTATCTCAAAAAATATGCTATAAATTCAAGACAAATTACCTGATCCAAACCAGCTCATGTTTAAATGCACAGACTAGTGGTTTCCTTAAAAGGTATCAGTTCACAATAAAAATCAATAGTAAGTAGATGTTCACAGGGGTACATGCCTGTAATCTTGAAACTTGGAGGTGAGGGGCATGAGACAGAAAGATCATGAAGCCCAGGCTACGCTGAGCTCCACAGAAAGACCATATCTAAAAAGAGGGGGAAAGTAACAGCTCAGTGAATCCAAATGCTTGCGGTACATGCACAAGGACCTGAGTTTAAATTCCCAGTGCCCATGAAAAAAATCCAGATGTGATTACTCCTGTGCCTATAACTCCAGTGCTGTGGATAATGGAGATCAGAGGAATCTTGGGACTTGTTATCCTACACCCTAGTAGCTATAGCTTCATTGAAAAGACATTCTCTCTCAAAAAAGACAAAGTGATAGAGGACACCATCCAATGTCCTCTTCTGGCCTTTGCACACACACGTACATGTACACACACATGTACTCATGTAACACACACACACATACAATTTAAATATAACACATACATACTGGAACCCCCAAAGCAACGAAACAAACCAGTTCAAACTAGTTCAAATATAGATAGAGCAAAAAGCACAGAAAAAAAGTACAACTGTCTCAGAAAAGCAGGATGAAATCATTACAATGTTCAAAGTACATTCATATTCTATTTCCTTGAAGTAAAAGACACTAAAGAGTAGATGATAATAGTGTTCCCAGTCTACATCCACAAATGATGATGTTCTTTATTTTCTATCTTCATGGGCTCAAGACTTATTAAAGCTTCCATTTCAACCTCACGGAAGAATGTTTTGAATGAAACCATTATGAGGAAAAGAACGGTTTATTGAAATACTGACTATATTATACAGTTTGTAGATTATAGCCATTACCATGAGACCAGATATTCACTGTGCTGAGTACCCACCATGCAATAGTCAGTGTGCTACAATAAGAACCTTACAAACAATAACAAATCTATCACTAATCACAACAGTTCTATGTAGTAGGTACTGTTATACCTATTCCATAGATGAAAAATTGTTCAGTAATGTACCCAAGGACACCAGGCTTGTAAATGAAAGAGCTTAGGTTTGGATCTGGGTCTGCCAACTCCCAAATCAACAGTCTGGTCTATTTATAGCATACTATCTCTCTCAGGATAAATTTCACTTTTATAAGTGAGAACATTTACTTGAGGCTCTAAATCACGGAAGGCATTTATTATACAATGTTTGCAAAAGAAATATTGGCCTTTCAATTAATAATAGGAGTCCCAAGACGAGTTGTGTAATAATTTACTAAGCTCACTAAAGGGATCTTGGAAAGACACAGGCAGAACTAGCATGGACCCTGTACTCTGAGAGCTTTATACCTAAATAGTAAGATAACAGTAGCATGCACAGTATCAAAAATACATACAGCTACAAAGTTTCAGGGGCCATTCCTGATGGCTAGCATAAGGCTCAGAGAGGTAGCCAGGAGACATGAGCTGTATCTTCCCTGATACAGAGTTCTCGATACTACTGCCACCTGTGCTGGGAGTCTTGATGCCACTGTAGAAAGGTTCACTGTGCCTGTGTTCCCAATTATATGAAATCCTATGCCTGTGAAACCTAGACCTGGCCTTGCTTCCTGCTGATAGCAACTCTGAGAAAGGCCCTCTGCGCTCTCTCTGATTAACAATCAGTAGCTCTTAGAGGTGAATCAGAGAATAAAAGGTTACAGAGAAACGGGTCTAGGGTAGAGGCAGAATTGGTGATTTCTAAAAGGTCAAACGGAAATGTCCACTGCTTGAAGAAAAAAGAAAAGGAGAGAAGGAACCAAAGGGCTGGAAAGAGTGCTCAGCTATGAGCACTGAGAACTCTTGTACAGGACCCAGGTTCAGTTCCCAGAACCTACATGGCACCTAAAAAATTACCTGTAACTATGGTTCTAAGGGGTTAGATACCTTTTTTCTGATCTCCTGGGGCACCAAACATGCATAAATACTTGCACATAGTTATATGCAGGCATACACATGAAGTAAAATAAAGCTAAAAAAAACCCAAACAACAACAATAACAAAACCTTTAAAAAAAAGATCGCTATTGCCTATGACTTTCTGACCTGTTCTCATATTCCATCACATCTATACTGAGACAAATTCTCATGGAGGTCTCCAACTGAGTCTACAATCAACCAGGGAACAGGGTGTAGTTTCTGATCTGATCTGAACAGGGTGTAGCTCCTGATCACAAGGTTTTCTTGGGAAGAAGATAGGGAGCTTGGACAATACAAGAGGTATGAGTCCTATGGTCCCAGCTACATAGCAGGTAGCAGGTAGGCCTCTATGCCAGAGTACTGGGGCCATAGAAGCAAAGCCTAAAAGTCTCTATTGTGTTCCACCATTTCCATGCATTAACCAGAGAAGGGAATGTTTGACAAGTTCATTGTAAACCTACAGTGTAAGAGTTTCAGAATGTCAGAGTACAGAAAGTGACTAAGAGACCAAAATATGGATGTAAGAGGAGGCACAAGGAACTTGCTTTCCTGGTGAAGGCCACACCCAGCTTTTCCTGTCTTCAATAAGTCAGAGACAGATGGCCCTTCCATGATGCAAAGGAATCAGTTATTCATTTGTCTTCTGCAAGCTTTAGACTTAATGTTGCTAGAGAAATCGAATCATTCACTAAATTATTCAGTAAACATCTATTGTACTTGGCAGGACTGTGGAGAAAGAAAAGTAAGCAACAGGAGTCTCCCAGTGCAAAGGGAATTTATAACATTTCAGCATACCTATTAGACCACAGTAAGTGCTCAATAAATTGTGTGTTCCAGAAAATTATGCTAGCAAGTTGGAAATAAAAAGGTAGGCAAGGAACAGTCTCTGATCAAACTCAAATAATACAACTACATAAGATTTGTCCCAGAGACAATAGGAAGTTAGAGTTAGGCTTTAGAGAAAGGAAAAAACCTAATCAGATTTTAAGAGGATCACTTGAGGAAAACTTTAGAGGATAAAAGTTTTAAATGCAAGATCACTTACCCTGCTCTCCAAAGTTCAGGACAACGACCGAAAACTTAACAGCAACAATGAGATTTCAGATGGAAAAAAGGAAGCCTTTCTAGAGGAGTAAAGAATGCAATTCCAAGGATGGGGGAAAGACACAAGGCAGATCTCTTGCCTGGTCCTACAACACAAATGACCTTTACCAGAATATAGTCCTCAAGTGCAATTTAGTGGGAGAAGAAAATGAAATCAAAGGGTTGTAGAGATGGCATAGTGGTCAAGATCACACACTGCTCTTGTAGAAGACCTGAGCTCAGTTTCCAGCACCCACAGACTAGCTTACAATGACATTTAACTATAGTTTTCGGGGACCTTATGCCGTCTTCTGGCTTTTATAGGCTCCTGCATGCATATGGTACACATAAACTCAGACACACACACACACACACACACACACACACACACACACAAATGAGTGAATGAATGAATGTGAATGAATCTTAAAAAATAAAATGAGGTCATTTTAAGAAAGGATATCTGGGATGCCTCAGGAACATCCAATAGGGAGAGAGTCCAAAGATACTCCTATTTCCAGGTCTCTATACTTCAAGAAAACAATAAACTTGAGGAACGAATACAGAGATGTCAACTGAAATATCTCTATGTCAGAAACAGAGCAGTCATGGCTAGATAAAAGGCAGTCACTTAAGTAACATTTATTAACTCCTTCTATTTGCTCAGCACTATGACAATTATTGTGGCTAAAGTTAAAGGTAAGAAAGCAAATGTCCCTATTCTACATGAGATTAACCAAAAGTGAGAAGATCCAGAATATATACACACAAATATACACATACAAGAAAAATATTAGCGAGGAAAACATTAAATTAAGATGAGATTTTAAAATGACTGGCTATGGCATTCCTTTGCCTTTGCCCAGGCTAGGATGTGAGAAGCAAAAGAGGAGACTGAAGAAGTGCAGAGACTTATACTCTTAAACCAAGTACAGGAGGATAGTTCTGAGCCCAGGAACTCAGTGTCAAACCTGAAGATATAACATGGACCAGAACATCTTGACTACCACTCTATACCCTAATTTGGAATCTGCTTTGGTTTGGATGCCATTTTTTCCATGTTCAAAGTTTGATTCTTTTCAAGTGTAGTGACATGAGAGATAGTAAGAATCTTTAATAGATAAAGCTTGAAAGGAGGTGGTTAGGTCATTAAGGGCACTTCCTGGGGAAGAGATAAATAGGGTTCTCATGGATTTCTCATAAGCTCCTTTAAGGGGGTTGTTTCCTAAATGAAGACCAGCTTCTCACTGTCTTACAAGCATTCCCACCACAAAACCCTCTACCATATCAAGGTCGTTGCCAGACTAGAGCTGATACAGGAACTATGGCCTTGAACCTCTGAAACTGAGAGCTAAATGAGTCTCTTTTCTTCATATATTATTCGGCATTGGGCATTGGGTTGTAGCAATAGAAAAATTTCTAGTATAGATCATGCAGTAAAACCTCAAATTAGAGCATCTAGGAACAATCCAAGTGACTCATTTCAGTCAGTGTCTACATCTACATCCAGCTTAGTACTAGAAGCACAGAGATACTGTAGTGTACAAGATCATCAAGGTCCTTTCCCTCAGAAAATTCACATTTCTATTAGAAGAAAACATACCCAAGTACACACACACACACACACACACACACCACCACTACCACCACCACCACCACCACCATCATCATCATCATCACTCCTCGATGTAAACAAGTCTCTTAGTAAAACAATTACAAATCCTGTTATAAGCTGTGAAGAAACAAAGGTCTAAGAATAACAGTTGGTGTTTTCTTAGGATTGTCAGACAGAAACAAATACTCTGGCAATAAAGAGCCCTAAAATTTTCCCTGGAAAGGATAGTGGTAAGGACCTTCCAGGCAGAGAGAACTGTGTGCAAAGGCTGGGTAACAGAGAAGAGCTTTATGTGTTTGAAAAATTGAAAGTCAGCCAATGGGGCCAAAAGACAGGGCTAGAGAAAAAGTTGATGGTATGGAAATATAAACAGACCCATCATTCAAGGACCAGTCAGGGCAAGCCACTGGAGGAGTTTTTCAGGCCAGTGGTAACCTGAACTGGTTTTCATGCTATGAAACTTCTGGGATGAAGAGGTTGTTTATATTTGTTTGCTTACTCATTTTTTTCGGTAAGCCCACAGTGCCCAATGGCCATTCTTCCAATCATACAGTATGGTGTGCCTTTATCATATACACAATAAAAGTGAGGTCTCCTTTTGCAGACCAATTTCTTTTCTTTGGAGATTCTTCCTGGACAAAGTATTTCCCTAAAGGCCCTGTGAATTCATTAAAGTATCTCCAATAGTCTCTGTGAGAGTACTGGGAGAACTGATGTTTTTTAAAAAGGACGCAAAGTAATAAAGCAAAACCACTCCATCATTTCTGATGGAAATTTCTCGTTTTCTTCTCCAGTGCTTCCCATTAGTTCACAGTCTGAGAAATTATCTTTGTTATTTATTCTGTTTCCATTTCTATCTATTCTAGAACACCACGAACATGTGTATATAATGATGCATAATAACAAAGAACCATACATTCTTATTGGTCCCAGAAGTTGGGCAATTCTAAACAATAAAAATATGTCCTCTGCCAGATCCTCTCAAAAGAACATGCTGAAGCCCCCAAACAGTTCTATTACAACTACAAATGAACTCCTAGAAAACGTGAGGCTCCAGGCTACCATGTAGTGATGCAACAGACAATTGTAAACACACATTTGGAAAGTTCTCATTGCCACATCCATCTAGGCTCCTCTCCTCATTTCTCAGTCTACATCTTGACTGCATCAAGCCCAATATACTACATACCTTTTAGCTAGTATTCTTTACAGTAGCCAGAACTCTCAGCCTAAAGAGAAAGTTCACCATCCATGGTTTAATTTACATTCTCCTAAATGCTCCATTCACTTGGTTTTCAAGCAAAGACGTCAGTTCTAGTAGACCCTGAAAATTATTTTCTTCCCCGTGTTTCTGCTATTTGGGAATTTGCCTAGGCTAGCTACTGGGAAGTCCCAGAATTTGATTTTACCTTTGAGAAGACATTGCTCATGATTTCATCTGTTATTTCTCACTGCTGAAATATATAACATGACCAGAAACTAGGGCCATTCAGACAAAGCCATTCATGCCTGCCTATCTTTTGTCTGTCAGAATGCAGAAGCATGTGAACATACAGGGACACTGAAGTATGCATATGACCTTTTCTCTGATGATCAGGAACTGACTTTTTTTTTTGCTATTCCCACCTATAAACATCATATATGTAATTCCATAAAACTTACTAGGATATTACAGTCAAACCCTGAGTACAAGCCATGCAAAGGCAAAGAAATGCCAATTCATAACAGAAAACCATGTAGCCAACTGACTGGGAAGCACTAGCATTCTTTGGACAGAGTACAGCTAGCAGAACATGGCTTACCTGAATGTATTGTAAGGCACCACCTTCGTGTGATTATAGTCAGCAGCTGCAAATACTTGTGTGATCTCTCTTGATTTTGATTTTTCCTGCTTCAGCTTTTGTATGGCAAGTTCAAAGTTGCTATATGGAAACTTGAAGGAGGAAAAACAAGGCATATGTATGAAACTTTGAGAAGCTGCCACCACCGCCACCACCACCACCACCACCACCACCACCACCACGACCAAACTAGTTGTTTGAGCACATTCACCTCTCCTTCAATCTTCATAGGTCCTCCCACCTTCTCTACTCACCCAACTGTGTTCATTTTCTTGCTGTTAACCCAAGACCAATTGATGTTACTCAAGTATTTTTGGGTGTGTGGACTTCTACTGGAGTGTGGTTGCCTAATCAGAGGCTATGCTCTGAAAGCAAATGAACATTCCTTCCCGCAGCAGCTAACAACTGTCAATAGCTCCAGGGCTAGTGGGGGTATTTCATGCACACCTCTACTTTCCATGCTCCGATATGACCTGCCTTGGGCTTTCACAGGTCACAGGTCGTCTGCATGCTCTCACAACCATTGTAAGCTCATGTGTGCAGCTGCCCTGATGTGCCCAATAGACACTGGCTCCCCATCATCCACTGCCTCTGGCTTGTACAATGTTTCTGTGCCCTGATTCCACAATGATTCCTGAGCCTTAAGGAAGGGATACAGTATTATGTTCCATTCAGGGCTAAACATTTTGCAGTTTTTTATTCCTTGGACCTTAGGAGGGTAATGGAGACCAGCAAGATAACATGATGACCTAAAGGAAGCTGTACATGCCTTTAACTAGAAACCAAAGCTATAGATAGGACAAGGACTGACATTAATCCAGGTCCTACATCTCAAACAATTATACTTTAAGGGAGAGCAGGTAACAAATATTACTAAACAATCTTCTTATAACTTTCATATATAAACTTCTTATAACTTTCAGATATAGCCCAGATATTTTCACAGACCCTGATATAAACAATACAGATATAAAGTTAGCTAAATATACACTTATTTTCTCTAGATCATTAGGACAGACCTGCTTGGAATTGCTGGCCACCAGGCAAAGTTCTGAGCATAGCAAAGCCGGGTATCAACATTCCAAACAGACTGTAACCTACATTTATTTGTTGTCTGGGCACCCACCATTTCTGTCACCTTCTTTATGGCTATCTTTTTTACTTAGAAAGAATATTTCTTATTCAATCCAGTAAAGCATAAGATTGTAAGTAATTACAGCCAAAAGATCAAAAGTAAGATGTTGAAATTTTAGATTAAAAACACTGATGAGACTTTGATATAAAGTTCCCTCTCTTCCACCATCAAATGATCCAGGTGGTTTGGCACTTACAGAGCCTACTCTTCTCCTTTTTTGCATTTCCTTTCATCTATTTCCATGATGGGATCTATTAGCTCTTTTGAAAAGAGTACTCAGACTGGTAATAAAGAGTGCATTAATTTTTATCTTCTAACAAAGCCCTTGATAAGAGTATTTTTTAATGATGAAATTTTCACTTGAGATGCTGATACTAGGTAATATCTTATCTGCTTTATCATACTTAAAGAATAAAAGCCCTTTATGCCTTTAAACTATATATTGTGTTTTAGCTGAATATATAACTGAAAGGAACAGTACTTGTCTAACATGTTCAAAACTCTGGTTCAATCCCTAGTAATGAAAACAAAACAAAGCAAAAGACACACGTGCATGGTTTAATATACACAGATAATCCTTAATTTACAGTGAGTTATGTGTCAATAAGGTTATGTGTTATATTAATAAGTTGAAAATCTTTGAAGTTGAAAATGTGCAAACTGTAACTAACAGAATATTCCAAGCTTAGCAATACTGCACACTGCAAAGCATGGGTTATTTTTCTTCATAATTACAAGCCTGAATGAGAGCTGCCCCTCACTGCCCATGCCCAGTATCATGGAAGAAGATTGAACTATATAGTACTTACTAGTTGGAAGGGGATCAAAATTCAGGACTTCAAACAGTTTCTATCAGAAAGCATATCACTTTTGCATCACAGTGAAGTCAAAACTCCTAGGCTAAACAATGCTAAGAATTGTACGTTTTATGAAGGGAGTGGTTCTGTTCAGAATCAGATCCTTGATTTATAACAGTTACAATGACTAAGCTTGCCACAGCCCCTATAGAACTAAGGTCCTCACACAAATTATCACATCTAACCTCCTCAGTAACATTATCAAAGAAGCACGGTTGTTACTCTTATTTCAAAGACAAGCAGACTGAAGTTCAGAGATGATACATAACTAAAGCCTGTCACATATTAGGATGGAGCTCAGTTTACAACCCAGGTCTCTGGAAATCGAACTGCTTAATCATTGCATTTCTCCCTTGTGCCCAGAGCCATCATATAGTAGAGGTTTACAGTATTAGAATAAGCTATATTTCTAAAGCTATAAACAAAGAGGTGGTATAGATCCTCTGGAAGAAGCTGCATGCAACAGTGACATGAAAAAGAGCACTGAGCCCCCAGCCTTCAACTGTCACTTCTGTATGACTCTGAACTTCTCTGAGAAGTAGGCTGTTCTGGGGACCCCATCTGTCTGGCTCAGACTTTCTCTAGACTGTACTAACTACTTAAAAGTTTTCCCTAGCTACCCCTCCTTCCTTGCCTTCTCCTTTCACATGGATCAGACCTGACCTGCACTGCACGCAGAAGGTATGAGCCATTCCTAGTATCTTCAGGATCCTTCTTCTTTCATCCCACAGAGCTCTTTCCCCTAATACACCAGTTGTGGCTCTAACTCTGTCTTGACACCTAGGAACTCAACCTTGAGCATATTCTTTATAAATGAGATAAAGTATGTACTATGTGTGTATAAATACTACATAATTATTTAATGAACTTTAAAATAAAAAAATTCCTAAATTATAAATCAATGGTTTCCAAGTGCACAGAATTTATGTACTGAACAAGTCTATATTTAAAAACTGAGATTTTTATACATGGTCTTTTTGCTGAAATATATATATATATATATATATATAATGGAATATATATATATTCCATTATAATGCTTTAAGTTTTAAAAAAAATACTGGCCAGGTGTGGTGATACATGCCTGTAACCTCAGCACCCAAAAGAGAGGGGCCACAGGACAATGAATTTAAAGACAGCCTGGGCTATCTGGCTAGATATGTCTCAAAAAAATTAAAAATACAGCACAACAACAAGAAGACACTTCTTTGAGCTAACTGTGGCAAATTTCTCCTTCAATTCTAATTTAAGCCTCAGGTGTCACTGTTAGAGGGACCAGACACCTCAGCAAGTACTCAGTTCCCTTGGAGTTTTTGTCTGTTCTAGTCAAAGACTCCTTTGCTGCCCTGTGCCAATTAACTGGGATGTCACAGTGCATGCCACCAGATTTTCTTCCTTTCCTATAGTTACTGCATTGCCTTCTAAAAACACTATTGACTTCAACAAAAAATCCAGGAAACCTGATTCAGGTGCCTGCCTCCCACTGGTGTCTGGAATCTGTGGTGCTGGGCAGTGGGGAGCTAAGCAGGTAAACAGAGGAGACAAAGGCTGGGCCTCTGTGATGGGATCTGTGGACAAGTCTCACAGATCCATTATTCATGCCCACATATGCGAATATGCAATGTAAGCCAGTGGCAAGATGCAGAAGATGCCCTAGAGAAAGGAGAACATACACTGCAAAGGGTGGAGAGGCAAGAATTACACAAAGTCTATTCACTTTGTCTGTGTTATTCTCCATGTAGTTTAAGGTGTAGTCATCAGCATTAAGCAGAAAAAATAGGTAGCCATTAATATTCACTGTGGCTCCAATATAGAGTTCTTCGACCTTGACGTATTCTGAAAATTCGCTTTTAAAAACTTCTTGTCCAGGCTTTTTCACACAACTTCTTTTCAAGAACATCCCACCAGCATTTCCTAAAGAAACAGAATAAAAGCCCCTGAGTTGCTTTATTCTTAAAAGAAGCACAACTTGCCTTTAGTTACTTATCTTCTAACACAGACTGTACAAATTATCTGTAAAGCCATGTTGTGCATTGTGATAAAGAAGAATGGGGCAGTGGGCAAAGACACAACATTTTTTTCTTGGGTAACTCTTAAACACCATTAGAGAGAATGTAAGCTAGTATAATTTCTATAGAAATCATAGCATACTTCCTCAAAAAATTAAAAGTAGAACTTGCATATCATCTAGTCATATAACATGCTTAGGTACAGTTCAAAAAGGTTCAAAGTCAGCTTACTACAAAGAGAGCTGTACACCTCTGCATGTCATAATGACAGAATTATGGAATCAGCTAAAAGTATTCACCAATAGATGAATGGATTAAGAAAAATATGGCACCTTCAGCAAAGTGGCCGGATATAAAATCAACTCAAGCAAGTCAGAAGCCTTCCTATACTCAAAGGATAAGCAGGCTGAGAAAGAAGTAAGAGAAATAATACCCTTCACAATAGCCACAAACCATATTAAGTATCTTGGCGTGACTCTAACCAAACAAGTGAAAGATCTGTATGACAAGAACTTCAAGTCTCTGAAGAGAGAAATTGAAGAAGACCTCAGAAGATGGAAAAATCTGCCATGCTCATGGATTGGCAGGATTAATATAGTAAAAATGAGCATCTTACCAAAAGTAATACACAGATTCAATGCAATCCCCATCAAAATCCCAACTCAATTCTTCATAGAGTTAGAAAGAGCAATTCAAAAATTCATCTGGAATAACAGAAAACCCAGAATAGCTAAAACTATTCTCAAGAGTAAAAGAACCTCTGGGGGAATCAGTATCCCGGACCTCAAGCTGTACTACAGAGCAATAGTGTTAAAAACCGCATGGTATTGGTACAGTAACAGACATGTAGATCAATGGAACAGAATTGAAGACCCAGAAATGAATCCACACTCCTATGGTCACTTGATCTTTGACAAAGGAGCTAAAACCATCCAGAGGAAAAAAGATAGCCTTTTCAACAAATGGTGCTGGCTCAGCTGGAGGTCAACATGCAGAAGAATGCAAATTGACCCATTCTTATCTCCTTGCACTAAGCTCAATTCTAAGTGGACCAAAGATCTCCACATAAAACCAGACACACTGAAACTAATAGAAGGGAAACTAGGGAAGAACCTTGAACATATGGGCACAGGGGAGAATTTCCTGAACAGAACTCCAATAGCTTATGCTCTAAGATCAAGAATAGACAAATGGGACCTCATTAAATTACAAAGTTTTTGCAAGGCAAAAGACACTGTCAAAAAGACAAAGCGGCAACCAACTAACTGGGAAATGATCTTTACCAACCTTACATCCGACAGAGGGCTAATATCCAATATATACAAAGAAATCAAGAAGTTAAACTCCAGAGAGGCAAGTAACCCTATTAAAAATGGGGTACAGAGCTAAACAAAGAGTTCTCACCTGAAGAATATCTAATGGCTGAGAAGCACCTAAAGAGATGTTCATCATCCTTAGTCATTAGGGAAATGCAAATCAAAACAACCCTGAGATTCCATCTCACACCAGTCAGGATGGCTAAGATCAAAAACACAGGAGACAGCAGTTGTTGGCGAGGATGTGGAGAAAGAGGAACAATTCTCCACTGCTGGTGGAATTGCAAGCTGGTACAACCACTCTGGAAAGCAGTCTGGCGGTTCCTCAGAAAACTGGGCATGACACTCCCGGAGGATCCGGCTATACCACTCCTGGGCATATACCCAGAGGCTTTACCTGCATGCAATAAGGACACATGCTCCACTATGTTCATAGCAGCCTTATTTATAATAGCCAGAAGCTGGAAAGAACCCAGATGTCCCTCAACGGAGGAATGGATTCAGAAGATGTGGTATATCTACACAATGGAATACTACTCTGCAATTAAAAACAATGAATTCACGAAATTCCTAGGCAAATGGTCAGATCTTGAAAATATCATCCTTAGTGAGGTAAACCAATCACAAAAGAACACACATGGTATGCAGTCACTGATAAGGGGATATTGACCCAGAATCTTGGAATACCCTAGACACAATCCGCATATCAATAGATTTCTAAGAAGATGGAAGGAGAGACCCCTGGTCCTAGAAAGACTGGATGTAGGGGAACGCCAGGACAGAGTAACGAGAGGGGGTTGAATGGAGAAAAGAGGGAGGGAAGGGGGCTTATGGGACTTTCGGGGAGGGAGGAAACAGGAAAGGGGAAATGATTTGGAATGTAAATTAAAAAAAATAAAATAAATAATTAAAAAAAAAAGAAAAATATGGCACATGAACAAACTGGAGTTTTACTCAGTCAGAAAGAATGAAATCGTGTCATTTGCAGGAACTGGAGATCATTATGTGAAGTCAAATAAACTACACTCAAAGTTTAATTTAGGAGGAGAGGACATGATATTAAAGAGAAAAGATATTACAGCAAAAATTAATATCAAAACATATGCATATATGAAAATTAACCCATTACTTTGTATGCTTTTAAATGACAAGGACTTCCTGGGTAAGTGTGCTAAAGAATAAAGTAATATGCTAGTCCAGACTTTTCTTTCCTCCCTTTCTCCCTAATCCAGAAAGCACTTAGCAAGGACCTTCTGTATATGTCCTGCAGCAAACATAGACTGTGGGATACCAGCAAGTTTCTCTTCTCTGTGGCATGATTAAGGGTAAGATGCCCCAGTTTTTAAGCGAGGATTTGATTAAATTCTTTTTTTTTTTTTTTTTTTTTGGTTTTTTGAGACAGGGTTTCTTTGTGTAGCCCTGGCTGTCCTGGGCCTCACTTTGTAGACCAGGCTGGCCTTGAACTCAGAAATCCTCCTGCCTCTGCCTCCCAAGTGCTGGGTGATTATTTAATTCTTAAGAAATGAGTATGAGGGTTCCTTTTGTGTTTCTACCGCAACAGTGTAGGAAAATATCTGTTTCTTTTAGTAATGCTTTTACATTGCTTACTCTCCAGAATTCTCCTTGTTTGGTCTGCTCTCTTCTGGGCATAACTACTTGGTGTTTGTTTGCTCATTTTCTTTCCTTGACTTCTTGGAAAACAGAAAGCAGAGCTGAGCAGGAGATTTCATTATCTGCCGACATGAAACTGAAATCTACAGGCTTATGAATATAACTGAGACCAGATGAGACCAGACAAGAGAAGTGGCAGAAGGACACGGGCTTTAGAGCCAAACTGAGTTATATTCCATCCTGACTCTGTCACTTGCCTCTTATATACTCTTGAATTTTTTAAGGTGTCCACACTGCTACAGACGGCACTGGTAAAATTTGAATTGTAGTATACGTATGTGTGGAGAGTCATGAAAATTTACTCTCAGATCAACCACAATGGGGAACATTACCACAGGAAAGCCCCAGCTGCAATAGGCTTCTATCAGTATATGGGTGTTCAAGGTGGGGACACTAAGACTGGTCCATTCCTGCATAGACAAGGTTTTTGCCTATTAGTAGCTTTGGTTATGTCTATCAGAAATTCTTTTGAAGAAGGTCTAAGGCCTAAGAAGGGCTAAGGTCTAAGACCTACCACTTTCTCCCTTTCCTCTGCCCTTCACAGGAGTTAGAACGTGCTGCAGCCAGATGTGGTATGACACATGTATAATTCTAACACTTGGGAGGCTGAAGCAGGAAGATGGATGAGTTTTAGTCCCTGCCTGAGCTATGCAGTAAGACTAGAAGAAAGGGACAAAGGAAGAGGAAGTTGGGGGAAGGGGTGGGAAAAAGAGAGGGGGAAAGGAAGGGAGGGAGAGACAGAGACAGGCAGACAGACAGACACACACACACACACACACACACACACACACACACACACTGATGTGGAAGAGAGATAGAGACAGAAACTGCAGACTGATGGTTCACTGGGCTTCCTCTGGTTCCCTCCACATGTTTGTTTTATTTTATTTGTTGTTTAAATAAATCGTTTCCATATAAGGTCTGTCTCTGAATTTTCTTCTTTTGGGATGACCTTACTACCATGAAACTTCAGGATAATATTAAGTCCCCAGTGGTGGTCACTATTTTGTAAGTCTTCTATTTTTATAAATGCTGCAATTTGCTTGGCCCTATCGATACTTTGTAAATGTACAGAATTGATATTTGTTAACCATTAAGAGCTTGGCCTATGTTCATCCTCATTCAGTTTCCTATTTTAAGATTTTTCTATTAGTCAAATCCCATTGGGGCTTGACTTAGTTGTACAAATTATGTATTACTTGTTGGCATGTTAACTGGGTAATGGCAGCTTGAGTATACGACCTGATTGTTACATTTTCAGACTTTTGTATGCCATTTTTAAAACTTGTTTATTTCTTGAAACTTGCCTTGATCAGGACAGTCACAACATGTAAATTGACACATAGTACGAACCAAAGTTTTATTTTATTTTTCTTTTCCCCAAAGAGCCAGTTGAGCTGTTTTTTCTTGTGTGTCTTCAGCACAGATAAAAGTTGTAAACATGTTGAAACAAAGAACAGAGCCTTACATTTCCATAATTTGTAAGTCAATGGCTGTCCTCAGCAATAGCCATGGGATCAACATACTGGAGAACATTCCACAGGCCCTGGGGGCAAGACATTTGGCAATAGCCAGAACAAACACAAGTACCACAGACAGACGATGGATTCTAAAGATTAAATCTGTATATCTTGTATTCATTTCTTAATCAGGCAAAGATTTTATATGCCGGACAATGGGACATGCTCTGGGGTCGCTGGCTGTGAGCATGACTAGTGGCAGGCAAACCATGACTTTGAAGCCTGGAGTTTCTGTAGAAGTGCCTCAGAAAAAGAAATGATAGTGACAAAGGGGATTTCCCCTGGGTAACCATCCACAGAGATTTATTTTTTTTTTATCATTTTATATGTTTCACTTCACCCTTAAGACATTTTTGTAAGAAGAAATTTATTGGTTAGAAAACTATCATCATAGATCTTCTAGGCGATCAAATAAGATTGTACTCCCTAAGTTTCAAAAGAAAAAAAGCTGCTAAGTGTTCTGAGGAAAATGCTGAAGTATCTTACCTGAATTCCTCTCTATAGGCTCAAACACTGAAATTGTGTCATCGCTGAGATAAAATGAAATGACAAACATCCTGTCTGCATCAGCACATTTGTGTGTAACTAGTTTTGCAAAATACCGGAGTATATTGCGTATGTTTCCAAAGCTAAAGAGAAGAAATATGAGAGTTAGAGTGTTATACAAGTAAGCCTCTCTTAATATATATTAATAAAGTGTGCTATGGCTTTAATGTAAAAGTTTATGCTTTTCTAAACAGTTTAAACATCTTATTACCAAGGTTCTAAATATAAGCATTGAAATATTTTTCTTAGTAGATTAAAATCTTTCCTCCTCTTTATATGTCCATGAAATACATTGAAAACCAGGCCTGGTGGCACATGCTTAATATCCTAGCATTGGAAGGAAGAGGCAGGCAACAGTCTGGGACATATTGGCCAGTCAACCAAGTTTAATCCTTAGTCCAATGAGAGACTCTATCTTAAAAAAAAAAAAAGCTAGGTGGCTCCTGGAGAATATCCAAGGTTGATCTCTGGCCTCCATGTGCACATGCACACACATGCACCCTCATGAATATGTAGACAAGCAAAATGTCACGCAACACACAAAAAGTGTCATAAACACCTGCTCAAAGCAAGTATCATCTGTTCTCTGATCATGAAGTTGGTCAACAATCACAGTAATTCAGTCAGGCAGACGCATAATCATTTAGCACAATGGCCTGAGCCAAATCTACTGGGTTCTAGGATACTTGTGTTAAGTTTAGAACTCTTCTGCCTTGTAGCTCATATATACTCCTCTCTATCACTCCATCTCTCCAGGATCATCCTCAACTCCTTTCAAGGAAAACATTAACATTTCACCTTCATAAAGATTATGCACATGCCTCCATTTTAATGCAGGTATTATTTGTATTATATGTAGTCATTACATATCTAATGTTTTCCATGGGAAAATGCTCTTATTAACCATTATCTGCTATAACACATTTTTTACACAATAATGTATTACATTAAATGTTTGCAGAAAGTTACACACATAAAAATTAGAGATATACTTACAACTCTATAGTTGGTTAAAGATTGAATCAAATAAAATTTAAAAAATTTTCAGGTAAGCAATGGTATCACACACCTTTAGTCCTAGCACTGGGAGACTGAGTTCATAAGTCTGAAGCTAGCCTAGGCTACACAGTGAGACGCTATCCTAAAATAAAAGAAACAGTTCCCAAAATTGGTTGCATGAACAGTGAACTAACTCATGGTCTCTCAGTAGAGGCATAACTGCTGTTATCAGCCAATAAAAGTCAGCCCTCCAACAAATAGTAAGATAATCAAAACCCACTACCCTTAAGTGTCCACTAAAATCAACCATGTCCGTTTATCACTTCCCTGTTACAATTCTAAGAGTAGTCATCACTTGAAGATTCTCCTATTCTTAAATCCAGTCTTTGTGTCCACACTGATATGAACTACAACAAAGGATTTCTAATTTTCAGAGGCCTAAAGTGCCTTTCCTTTCTAAGACTGTACAGGAAGGTAGGCTGGAAAAGTACAGTGGCAAAGCACAGGCTAGCTTGAGGCCTTGGGTGAGACAGAACACAATAGTTTATATGGCTCATTTCAGAGCAGCCTGGGCAGACCACTAGCATGATCACAATTTGGATTTTCCTAATTATCCAGATCCAATGCTTCAGATAAGCCTTGTATAACTATTTGGGCCAGCTATACTATATCAATCACCTTCTCTTAACTAAACTCACAAGTGTGAAAGCTTCAATAGTCTCCTCTTATGAAATACTCATAATGCTAGAGGTACCTAAAATATCAATATAAAATTGAATGAGGTCTAATCTAAATCTAAATCAATACTCTTTTAAATTTAACATCTTAGAACTTAAGTTTATAAGTGCATATATTTACTTGGAATATTTGCATATGTCATCATTTTTCCCCTTAATGTTCGTATTCTGGAGATCTCATCAATTGGTAATGTAAACCCACTCAATAAAATTGAGCCACTCATGAAGTTTAGCATACATAAAAGTCACCTGGAGAACTTTTTACATATGCAGAATCCATAATCTCAGCACCAGAGATATAGGCTCACAAGTGAGCTTATATTTGCAGAAAACTACATTGTTAATATGCTACCAAGGGAGTCTGACAAGATGGTCCTCAGAGCAAATTGTAAGAAAGCTCCAAGTGTGTTCATATATTTCTTTCATATAAACCAATTATCAAGTGCCTGAAGCCCTCTGATCAGTCTCCACCCTCCCAGATGATACACATACCTCTTGCATCAACCAGGATGCCACACCCAATTTAGCAACTATACATTCTTGTACTCTTGACTGGATATCTTAAAATGTGTTTATTCCCACTGTCCCAAACCAAATTGTAAATTCTTAGATCTAGGATGAATGTCTTAATGTTTTCTACATACAGCCCAATGTTATCTATCTTTACTGCATTGAACTCTCCCCACTGTCCCTTTCCCATTGTATTCCCCATGCAGGAGATAGCACCAAAGCCCTGAAATATGCCAGTAAGTTATATCCCTAACCCATTCCCATTACACTTATGTCCATTTCTATTAGTAAGAGGTAACTTCACCTAAACCTCTCTTACAAAAACTAACAATCAACTCCACAATGCCAAATCTAATCCTTAACCTTTTCCTCCCCTGCATCTGATTTTATTAATCAACAACTTCTTCCATGGCACTCTTGATCACTTGGCTCACTGCATTATACATTTTCTTAGGTTTAGGTCATTCCTATCTCCTTTATTTTCTTTTAAAATACTTTTATTAAATAACCTACTTGGATAATAATTACAAAACCTTTAAGTAGTAATTCCAAGTAATGAAAGGTATTTTCCTTTTAAAAAAAAAAGACAAAAATATCCTTATGATTTGCTGCTTTATACGCAGGAATGATTTATTTCACAGTCATCTGTAACACCAGCCTATATAATTCAAACATTTCTTAATGTCTGAAATACAGAGTGAAATTCACAATGATATACTTTCCTGTGAAGCTACCTATCAATAGACAAAACTGAACTCTATGATAACAATTCCACACAGAATTTACAAGACAGGCGCTTTGAATCAGATACTGGGGCTCTTTCACATGTAATATAGCCTTTTTGAAGCTCATCTCATCAAAGGTAACCAACTAGTGAAGCCAAGGTTTCCTGGTGCAGAAGTACAAGCTTTTTTTCTCTTCCTTCCAGCATGTTTTTTCTTCTTTGGTTCTCTTTGTATTTACTGCTTTTCTCTTTTTCTTCTATTTCCTTCCCTCCTTTCCCTCCTGTTGTTTTTGTTTTGGTGTTTTCTTCCTGTCTTCATTATTTCAGGTGTTTCTTTCCCCCCTCTGGATTCCCCACAGGCTGGATCAAGATGGTCCAGTTGTGCCCAGCTCCTTCCTCCTCCTGTTCCTTTGTTAGAGCATTCTTGTGATGCTGACACTGCCAAACTCCAATATCCTTACCCTCACAGAGGATACCTCTCTCAGCTTCTTAATCCCTTACCTGAGAATAAAGGGGTATAAAATACTGACTTAAAGGCCTTATCCAAATGCTTGCAAATGTTTTATTCTGGGCTGCTTTTTGGTTTCTTCATTTTCTTTTAGAAGCTCTTTCTTATTTAGGGCATGCCTTGCATGTATCACAACTCAAGTGTTTAATTCCTATCTCCTTGTTTGCCTCGTGTCACCATCCTTCTATGACTACTTCTCTTTTCTCCAAACACTTGATTTGGGATGGCTCCAGGTTTATTCATATAATTCTTGACACCTACTCATCTTTGGTGATCTAACACAGTCTAAAAGCTTTAGTCCAATTTGGCATCCTGAATTGAAATGCTAATTACACATTGATGACTTCCAAATTTACATCTCCAGCTCAGACCTGTCTCCTGAACACCCTCAATACATACCCATTTTCACTTCATATCTAAATTGGCATCTCAAATTGTTTGAAAGATGAAATTGTGTTCTTGCTCCAAAACCTATTATACCTGTAGTCCTGCCTGTCTCAGTGGCTGCCATGTCTTCTCCACCCTTCCAATTACTCAGGTCCAATCCTTGAGATATCTATAGCTCTTCACTTCTTTCCAATTTCATATCTAATCTGTTAGGAAATCCTATTAGCTCTATATTTAAAATACTTACAGAATCTGCCATTTTGTTTCATCCCTGCCACAGTATCAACCAGTTATAAAACTTTTCTCTTGGACTAATGAAGCAATTTCATAGGTTGTCATAAATATACTACTTTATATACAGTCCATTCTTAACACTGCATTGGAGAGATTCTTCCAATAGTCCAGCCTGGTCAAGTCATTTCTCTTGTCAAATCTCCCAGTGCTTCTTTTCCTCAGAAAGGTCAACCAGAGCACTGCTGAAAACTTCAACTAGAAATATTCATCATTTATATACTCCTAGATCCTTTGCGCAGAAAATTAAACTTTCCTTTTTTAAATGTGGTACTTTAAAAATTCCATATACTATTTAATGTGCTTGAGTGTTTTTACTTTATTGCATATTTCCCTCAACTAGAATAAAGTTTATGAGAGAAGGTGGACTTTTATGGCTGCTTTGTTCACTGATGAGTTATGACAAGCACCTAAGTAAATAAATGCTTATCACGCAGCAGGTCCTTGGAACACATTTGTCAGCCAACCTCCCTACCATAACCTAATAACTATAAACTTTCTAAAAATCAACAAACAGGAATAAAATCTCTAATATAGTAGTTCTCAACCTTTCTAAAACTGGAACCCTTTAATAGCATTCCTCATGAGGTAATGATACCCAACTAAAAAATTATTTTCACTGATACTTCATAACTATAATTTTGCTGCTGTTATGAATCACAATATAAATATTTTTGACCCCTGTGATGCCTTAGGTTGAGAACCACTGATCTAGATATACAAAGTCTTTATATAAAGATTCTTTTTTAGTAATAATAGAAAAATTAAGGGAGTGGTTTGTGGAAACAATAGATGGATAAGATCTGAAAGCAGTGAAATATTAATATTAAAACAATGACTTTTGGAAGCTATATGGCCAGAATAGCTGAAGTCTGAGATGCTAACTTTCCTGTTAAGAAGCTATCTGTTCTGTTCCTTTTACTTTGGTCCATCACTATAAACTGGTTTAGTGAGGCTGGAGAGATGGCTAAGCACTTGTTGCTTTTGGAGAGAACCTAGGTCCAGTTCCTAGAACTCACATAGCAGCTCACAACCACCTACAACTTCAATTCCAGAAGATCTGATGCCATCCTCTGAAGTCCAAAAACACCAAGCATGAATGGAGTAAACAAACATTACATGCAGACAAATCACTGATACAATAGATATAATTTTTTTAAAGAACATGATTAGCAAATATTTTCCCTAACACTATACTTATTCATCTGCACCTTTTCTTATTGGATGAAATATTTGCCAGTCTCTTACTTCAAGGAGCTTTTAGTATGGGGGAGCCAATACTTTACATATGTGAGTAATCCCCAGGTCATGTAATAAGTAAAAATTTTATGGCAAGGAAGCTGAACTCCAGAAGTAGCATTTCCCAGGATTTAATTCCTAGTTAAACTAAAAACTAGCTATGAACTTGGACAAGTTGCAGAGCTTCTTACAGTTTTGTTTTTCTTTTTTGAAGAATGGGTGCATGAATATAACCTTCTTTCTAAGGTGGCTTTAGAGATTATATGAAATCAGATTTTATAAAAGTAGTTAATGCACAGCAAACTACTACTTGTTATCACTTGTTACTATTCCAAGGATATTCAACAGAGTGTTGTGGGCACACAGAGAACAAAGTACTTCAGTCCTGTGAAGCCAGTTTGTGCCAGTTACCATAGAAACAAGATCACTGTGTAGGGGGAGCTTGAAGGAAATATATTCCTGACACAAAACAAGCGATGGACAAAAGGAAATGAAATTAGAAACATTTGTGCCTATATCCCGATCCTCCAAACAAAACAGTATTACTTTCATGTACAATTCTATCTGTAGTCAGGGTCCTGAGGACAACTTTAAAGGGCAGACAGAGAAACTAAGTCAACTACCCACAAAGAACTATTTTCCCTGAGTTCCAGAAGTAACACCCTGGATAATAGTACACATTAATTATAAGAAAACTTCCATGTCCTTTTACAATAGGGACATTCTTCTTGCCCATACCCTCCAGGTGGCCCTTAAAAATAGTAGTTACTGAAAAAGAGTCCATCAAAGTCTACCCTGGAACCTAATCAGAATACTGTTATCAACAAGAGAACATGGACAGGTTGATGGCCCTCTTACATGTAAAACTCAGTTGACTCTCAGATACTAGTGTGCCTCACAACTGCCTATGATGCCTATGAAAAGAGATTGCTGTGTCTTCACCCCAACATTTCATTCTAAGTCCATTCAGAAGGAAGCACAAGAATTAACATTCTATCAAGTATGAGGACCATGCTTTAAGAAGCAGAGAGTTTTAAAAAACAAAACAAAATAAAATCCTGACGTTTTTAAAAATAAACTGATTTCTTGAAAGACAAATGACATCATGTCACAGCAAAGGCATACCTTCTCACATTCCATAGTCAGGCAGTTAAACCATTTTTATAGACAAAGCATAGCATTTTGTTCCCTTTCCTTCAAATTTTCAACAGCATGGGACCACACTCAGTTTGACCAAATTCAGGATGCTTTTTGTTCTTCAAGTCTTAACAGATGTTCCCTTTTCATTTTCTCCCAGCATCTCCCAGCCCATAATCTCTGTTACTTGGAGCTACAGTTTTTAGTTTACATCCTATTCAACAATTTTCCCACAATTTTTCTCTGACTTTTTTTTTAATCCAAGGCCTATTCATCCTGAAGAACCAAAAAGTAGCCATAGCCATAGCCAGTGCTCACATTTTCTATGTACAATTCAGGAGCAGATTGTGTCTCATATACATTAGGGATACTTTGGAAAATCTATCTTTTGTAAGTACATTCAGCAATATAAGCAGTTTACTCAACTCAAACCAAACGTTTCAAGTCAAAGTAACATGAGTTTTCTAAAATTATAAGTAGAAAAACACCATTGAAATCTTTCTAGTAGTGGTTGGCAAACCCAAATCTGTGAGACAGATCTGGCTGGCCACCTGTTTGTATGTCTTTGAGCTAAGTATGGTTTGTACACTTTTACATGATTGAAAAGAAAAATATCAAAGGAATAATATACTGCAATCTGTAAAAGTTTTATGGTATTCAAATGTCAGTGTCCATAAAATGTTTTATTGGAGCACAGTTACACATGTGTTTACATTCTGTCCATGTAGCTTTCATACTAGATATAATGTCATATCTGAGTGGCTGTGATGGAGGTTGTGTGGCCCACAAATCTAAAAGCATGTACCCTCTTATCCTTGAAATCTGTTGATTCCTCTTCTGCATTATTTCCTCAAGAGACAGAAAGATAGACAGACAAATAGAAATGGAAAAGTCAACAGGCTGGGGGTGATACGGCCTTATAGTTCTCCAAATAACACATCAAAATAGGCACTCAAGGGAGAAGCTGGCAATACCTGTGAATTCATCAACCTCATTAGAAAGCTATAGTAACTTGTCCCTGTACTCAAATTCAGATGAGCTGTATAACAGCTCTTGCAACAGGAGGACTATACCATAAATTCCAAACACCATTGGAAGAGATAGGACTATAATCACGGTCCCCCTTAGGCACCTGTCTAGTTCCATTAATTTTTTGAAGTTCCTCCGATGAGGTGTGGGCTTGAGGCCTACGCAGGAGCAGAAAGAATCCTCTTCAGACCCAAAGCCAGTGTAAGGTGGGTATTTCCTTTCTATCTTTGGAAGAGGAGGAGGCTTGCATGAAATGGGCGTAAAGTTATCTACAACAAAACACAGGCAAATAAAACATCAATATTTTTTTGCCCTGATTATAGCTGTTTGGAAAGGTCTGCTATTATTTCAAGATGAACATGGAGATTTTGTAGACTATTTTAAATTCTTTCAAACAAAACATGGTAAAATCCTATGAGAGTCAGTTTTAATCATGTTTATAAAAACCACAGAACTCACTTAATAGTCATTGGTTCAAAAGAGAAAAAAGGAGAAAACTTTGTCAAATAAGTAAACATTTAATTTTTTTGTCCTCACATTCCCATCTGTGAATATTATTTTGCTCTTCCCTTGATTTTTTCCAATGATATGAAAACTCAAACTTGAAACTTACGCCATCAACTCCATATTTTAACCTGCAATTTGGCCTTCTATCTTCAGGCAACACCCACTAATAAAAATTATTTTCCAAATAGGACTGACTTCTGACTGCTTCCCTTTTAACTTGACCCATTAGTTAGCAGCTCCTCCTTGGATCCATTTTTAAGCTCTCTTCCTTACCTCTAATTCAACCCCAAAACACTTACTTTAGTGTCTATTAAAAATCAAACGGAAAAATAAAATCTACTCCTGTCACCAGCCACTGCTCCAGGTCACTCATGTTATTACTCAAGATAAAACTGCAACTGTAGTTGTAATGAAACAAAAATCCAAACAGCTAAGGCTCCCCGATTGACTCCACTCTCAAATGAAGTGTGATGTGATCAATACCGTTCGTTTTATTTTTTACTTATCAGGTGTAAGAAAGGAGAGGTAGGGAGAAACTTTCAATAACTGTAGAAGCTCTTAGGTAATCATTTATGGGTCTATTTAATCTCTAGAAGCAACTGTGCTTTTTAGAACAAATAACATACTGACCCGATCTATCTTAGTCACTGTGTTTGACCCACCACAAATGGCAAAGGAGATTCTAGAACATCTCCCAAAACAAAACTAAGACATATGGACCACTTTTTACATGTTCCTCAAGCTTGATATGAGTTTCAGTTGTAAACAACAGGAGTTCTACAAATGTAAATATTTCCTTTTATTTTCCATGGTTAAACTTCTAATAGCAGAAAGAATCCACATTTTTGGTACTCCATTAGGAAAAAAAAATACCCATCAACTTGTCATGTTAAACAGTCTAATTCTACAACTGAAGTGCAACTTTTAATTCATCAAAATGCTAAGAGTATGATGCGATTTCTAATTCCAATTTGAAAACAGTTTCAGCTTTCAACTTTTCTTAGGTTTCCTAAGTTGCCTTTGTGTGAGATTTCCTGAAGCACAAACCCCAGAAGAGTATTGTTCCTTCTTAACAGAAATTGCTCACAGCAGACACGTTGACAAAGGAACTGCCATCAAATGTTTCTCACTGGCTGGGTGAAAGGGGAAAAGCAGTATGTCCTTACAGTCTCCTGATCCTCTCCTAATGCTCATTTTGCAATTAAAGAGACATCTTGCTAATAAGAAAAAAGCTCAAATTTTCAAAGTTGAATTGCAGTAGACTCTATCTTTGCTCACCATGACATCAAAATCATTCCTGTCTGCTACCTTTGTTCCAGTACAAAGACCAGGAAAGCTTTATATAATCAGAAAATCAATGGAGGCCTGAGCAATTTTTTCCAACAGGGGGCATACTCCACACCCTAATCTGAGTGCACTAGCCAAAAATTGTGATTCTTAATCACAATGTCATTAAGAATATATCCTCCAGCCTTCATTATTAGTCTTAAACATGGTGTTGTTTTCTTAACTACCTAATTTTTGCAACAGATTTAAGTAAGAAAAGAGCCAATTTAGAGCTTTCCTCTGCACCCACAGTGCCATCTAGTGTATAAAAACTGAGATCTCTTCCACTGCCTCCCCCTTGACTTTTATAACACCATATAGATCCTTTTTGAAAACCCTAGCTCCAGATTTAACTTTACATCACATCTCCCTGGATAGCTCACATAGGTTCACGAAGCCACAGAACTGTATGTGAATAAGAAGTTGACTGTGACAACCACCCCACCTACCCTGCTTATTCAGGTACTCAGAAACGTTGAGCAAATGAAAAGGTGCGTGCTTTTGTACAAAACATCTTCCCAAATGTATTCTATGGCTGGAATTTGGGTAGCCACTGAAACACTCATGTCTTCCAAATATACTGATTTCTTTAATTCCAAATGACTTGTAGACATATGTGAATTCAATGCCTAACTATGACTGACTAGATTCTAACAAAATGCAGAGAGATTGTGTATAGAAATGGAGTCTAATGATTCAACTTGCCATCTCAGAAGGAAGCACTATTCAGGAAAGTTATCAATTAATTACCTCAAAGTTTGCCTTGTATGATCCAATAACCCAGGCTTTAGGAAATCTGACGCTTACATAATTTTGAAGAAATGCTTCAAGCCAAAAAAAAATTGATAGATTATTAAGATGAATTTAGGCTAGGGCTTTGAACTAGGATCCCTAGAAGGGAAGAACCTTGAAAAGAATACAACCATCCTGAGCTTCAAAGCTGCTTGTAGCCAATACAATTAAACAATTAGTGAAGTATGCAATGTCAAAACTCAAAGTTCTAGTCTGCAACCATCCTCACTAACTCTACGGGCGGCTGGAAAGATGTAAAACTATGAAGTCCATCAAGGCCATGTAATAAAACCATAAACCAGTTCTATCTTTTCTGCTACAATCTCCCTAAGTGGTCACTGACTTTTCTTCTGCCATGTTCTCCTGCTTCTTTCGAGTCCCGAGAATTCAGAGATTGCCAGCATTGAATATAGAAAATGAAAGGCCCTTTAAAATGTTTTTCCAACCTTAATTTCAATATAAGTACTCAAAACCATTGAGAATGAATGATTATATTTCTGCTTTGGTTTTGCACATCACAAAAATCAATGACTAGATAATATTCCTATAAACTGGGTACGTTGGTATATATTGGGAGTCAGGAAGTCACCCTAAATATATCACCAGTTTATGTTACATAGGGAGTACTAACTCAGCCAGGACTACATAGCAAGACAGTGTTAGAGAGTGGAATAGAGACCAAAGGTAGAGAGAAGAGAGAAGAAAAATCTTATTAACGAATAACCTAAGGCATAAATTCCTAGATAAGAACAGTTAAAATTCAAATCTTGGTCTTCTTAGTACAAGAAATATATTCTAGAAGCCTTTGAATCTGTTAAAAAATCTTCATATATAAGAAAGAGCAATTGACTTTTACCTGTTTTTTTCCACATCAACAAGGAGGAATTGAATTACTACTCCATCCTGGCAGGCAAGCCACCAGCAGCAAGATGGGCACACTGGTTGACACAGGAGTGACAAGACTGCGAGACATCTATGAAATTACCATCTCCTTGGAATACTAAAATAAATGAAAGAATCCTATCTTTCTATGAGACTGCCTCTCATACAGCGGTTCAAATGTCTTTCAGGATTCTATTAAGCCTGTACTTTTACACAAATACAAAAGGTAACCATGCACTGTCTTTGGATTGTGACCAACTTCTTTTCTTTGTCTGCCATTTTTTTCTGCCCTAAAGTAAGTTGGAACATTACTCTGTAAGACAATAATGCATTAGCGATTCCCCTGGGGGCTGAGGAGACAGCTCAGTTGGCAAAGTTACTGCACAAGCATGAATATCTGAGTTCTATGCCAACCATCTACATAAAAAAAGGCATATGCTTATAATATCAGCACAGGAAGATGGGGATTACTGGCTAACCAGTCTAGCAGAGCTGATAAAGTCCAGGTTCAGTGTCTGTGTCTCAAAATAATGTAGAGAGCCAGGGAGGAAGACATCTAACATCGATCTCTTGCTTCCACATACACATGCATATTCTCTCTCTCTCTCTCTCTCTCTCTCTCTCTCTCTCTCTCTCTCTCTCTCTCTCTCTCTCTCTCTCTCTCTCTCTTCCTCCCTCCCTCCCTCCCTTCCTACTTTCTTCCAGGATCACAATTACAAGTGGCACTTTGTTCTGCTTTGGGTTTCAATAACACTAAAATATAATGTATAAAATGCTTTCCTATCAATTTTTAAGGCCACATGAATTATGAGCAAAATTATCATTCTTACTATCACATTAATACTGAACAGATTATTCATTAAAATTGATTTCTAATGTTTATGTCAACTCTTACAGTACATAGAAAAGTTTCTCATCCTTATAAATATTTTTATCAACATATCATAGCTACTAATGAAGAAAAATAAAGATCACTTCTTTAATTTTTTAAATGTCAGAAATAATTATATTTAAGTAACATGAAATATATTCATTTAACTTGACAAAAACCAGAGAAGGCAAATGTAAAGATTATTAGAGAATATGAATCTACTTCTCTAGATTCTTCCATGGTTATAATCTACAGTCATTTGTAACATTAAGTGTGGTATTAAAACTTAAAAAAAAAATGTTGTGTAATGGTGTTTGTTAAATAGAACATTTTAATATGCTGTGAGGAGTATTAAAAAGTCACTGTGGAAAAAAAAAAGAAAAAAAAAGTCACTGTGACTACAAAATGCATCCTAATTTTGTATTTGCATAATTTTCTTAAAAATATGGTGGTGTATTAACTTTAAAGGTACAAAGTACATCTTTATATACTATAAAAATCTATAGAGGGAGCAAAGGAAATGGATGAAAAGAAATTAAGCACTAGGACAGTATAACTGGAATGAATAGACTACAGGACATTTGAAGCAGATGCATATACCCAGAACAGTTAGGTTTGGGGCACACCAGAGAAGTCATATTACATCAGAAAATTCCCTGGAGAAGCTACTAAGATACTTCAATACACCATTCATTTTTCCCCGAGGCAAATATTGTAGTCTCAAAATCAAGCAGACAAACATCAGCCAAATGTTGAACTCTCTGTTTAGAAAATTATATGCTGTTTTGCAATTATTAAGGTACTCTATCAGTCTTCTACCACATCCTTAAATGAAAGTAATCTTTAGGTGTTTTTAATAGCTTCCAATCATCATTGAAGGTGTACTGATTCTAAACAGATACCTATATTTATTAAGGGCAAATTCTCCTCTCCAATGATTTATGGTCTACTAGAAGCTTCTCTAGAGCAGCTGCCACCTGCACATTTCTGGATGATTTTTGTCTATAATCCTTGAAATAAATATGTTCAAGTGTGTCCACTAAAAGAATCAATTTTATATATTAAAGTGAGATGCTAGCCACCAAACCTTACTCTTGTTAGATCTAGACATGTTCATGAATCTAGAATGTAGATGTAGATGTGTTAGAACAAATTCCCTTAGTATAACTGGAAGTCCTTTTTATTGTAATCCATTAGTGATCTTTATACACCTTCCCTCAGAATATAGGTTCCCAGGAAATTTATAATATTCAGTGCACACATGTGCAAGGTAGGCTGGCAGGCCTTCTCTTATTCTAGGCACAATTCATCTTGGGTATTTTTTTATAACTTTTTCATATAATATTTTGACCATATTTTCCCCCTCCTCTAACTCCTCCCAGATCCTTCTCACCTCCCCACCCACCTAACTTTATATTCTAGTCGTTCTATCTAAAAACAACAAAATAACCCCTTCCACAAACACAAAATGAAAATCAAAACAAAAAAGCAAAAGATAAATGAAACAAAAACATGTCAAAATGAAACAAAATATCCAAGTGTCTTATTTTTCAGGAGCTATAGTTGTTCAGCTTCATCTTACCACTCAGAGAGCTTGTTTAAGTAAATATGGCAAAGTTCACAGAAGTACAAGTCAATCCTCCAGGTCAGTGAAGTATACATGCTCAAATTCAGCCTACTATAGATTTTTAAAAAGCACTGTATCATGTATACAAGCTTTTCCTTGTCATTTTCCCTAAACAATAACAACTATTAGCATAGCACTTATGTCAAATTAGGTATCAGAAGTAATATAAAAACTGATTTAAAGTAGCAAGGCACCATAACTTGCTTGTTACCCAAGTTACTTGGAAGGCTAATGTGAAAGAATTGCAAGTTCAAGACCAGACTGAGCAATATGACTAGACCCTGTCTCAAATTAAATGAATGAGTGCGTGAATACATAAGGATGTGTATAGGTTTTTTTTGCAAATGCAAATCATTTCATGTAAGAACATTAGGCATCCCTCAGAGGTAGGTATAGAGGAAGGGCCAATAACAATTTGCTGCAAATACTGAAGAAGGATTATACAGAGGACTAGGTACCATCACACCAATTCCAAACCCTACCCTGGCAAGTTAGCAAATACTATCCATTTCCACAGCAGCAGATATGTGGACCATGAGTAGAGACAAACCTTAGGAAGTGGGTAGAGCTGACTGGTAGAACGCCAAGTGACTGAGAGTGAGAGTTTAACAAATGAAGGTTTGGATATTAGATTTTATAGCACATCCTCTGCCTGCTTCTAGACTCTCATAATATTGTGCAATGTGCTGCAGGTTCCAGGTTCCTTTTCTAGTCTATAAATCTAGCCTACTGCACTGACCTGAGTACATAGTAGGTTAATAAATCACTAGTTCTTACTCAACTGCATTTACTTGCCTAGAATGGAATTAATACCTATGAAAAGACAAACAGGAAACCTAGCTGAGCCTCACCAGAAAATGCAAAGCTAACTGGTACACAAGAGATTTCCCTGGAGAACTGAAGTGAGTGTCATCCATTGTGGTAAGCAAAAATTAAATGAAGAGATTTAATATTTCTAGTTCAAGAGTCCTATCAAAATACTGAGTACCATAGCAAGAAAGACACTCATAAGGGGAAACGGAAGCCTTTGACATGAGGTAATTTAATTCTTGGCTCTTTCTCTCTGTTGCATAACCTTGGACAACTGAGCTTAGTGGGCCTCAGTTTCCTTTCCACCAACACGGAGACAATGAGTCTGCTTATAGAAGCTTGTTTTTAGGAATATGAAGAGAACAAAAGTAAAATCTTAACTAGGGCATAAAGCAGCCAAAGTGTTAAAAAATTTTCTAACCAACATATCACTTACCAACTCCATACTTTGTCCTATAATAGGTCTTGGTAAACTCATCACAGTCACAGAGGAGGACTTTTCTTCCCCATACATTGATGGTGGCACCTATAGACAGGTCCTGGTCTGTGTAAAAGTCTTGCTCTATTTTTCCTAGCTGATAAAACAGAGGAAGATAGCATTGGCCCTATGGATCTGCCCAGGAACTACATGCCTTTTCCCCCAAAAATAATTTTTTAAAAGAGCTTAATTATATTATATTTAACTAAATTTTAAAATCAAATTAATTAATTTGAATCCTTTTGTGTACATGTGTGTATGGTACGTGCTATATATGTATTTGTATGGTTCATGCTGAGTATAGATGCACAAGTGCCATAGATTGTGGATTGAGACAGGGTCTCTTTGCTGTTAGGCACTGTGGATGCTGGACCAGTTAGCCTTTGAGTGGCTGAAGATTCCCCTCCCTTCACTTCCTATACCACCTATGGGAGCACTGGGATTACAGATGAATATTACTGTGTCTGAATTTATATATGTTTTGGGTAGGGTGGTTTTATATTTAGGTCTTCATATTTGTACAGCAAGCTCTTTCCCCACTCGGCTGTATTCTCAGCCTATCTAAGAATTATTTGAACATTGTAGTACTTGTACAAACAATACAAGGCATATATTTCTATATGCATTTAAGTATGTTTACTATTGACAGAGGGCAATAAAATGTGTATATATATCTGTATCTCTTGATTTCATTCACTAGCTCACAGGGCAAGAATATACATTTCACCCCAATATCCAGGTTTCTCAAAAGTCTCATTAGAAATCAGTAATAAAACACCAGGATCCTCACCTGGTATTTATCCAACAGGTAGCCATGTGGTCGCCATTCTGATAAGCCCCCATACACATTGAGAATTGCTCGATCTGTTATCTGACCGGGTTGGTAGATTCCGGGTGGGCCAAACTGTAAGATAAAACCAAAACATGATAATCTGTCTCCATGACTGAGATGGTACAGTCTCAGAATAAATTCCAGAAGTGTGCATTGCGTGGTTCCTTCCTAACATCTGCAACTATCTACCTCTTATTCTACTGCCACACGTTCTTCACAGCCCTGATAAACACACATTTTTTTCCCCTCAAACACTTCCATCCTATAGGTTTTCAACTTTTTTGCTCTTTTGCTTTTGTTTCTGAGACAAGATCTTGTACACAAGAGAATGACCTCAAACTCATGTAGTTCATGATCTTCCTTCTGATCTTCCACTGTCAACTCCCACCTGCTGAGATTAAAGCATATGTCACCACACCCAGGCTTCAAGAATAACATTTCACCCCAATAGCCATCTGCTTAGTTCCCCAAACACTGTAGAAGGAATCTTTTGTGCAATGTGTGGAAGCTTCACCTGTCAATAAAAAAGCCTTTGGCCAATGAGCTGAGGCAGGATTAGAAGGTGGGACATCTGGTAGAGCAAGAGACTGGATTTCTGGGATTGAGACAGGCACTGGGAAGGATTCACCCTGGTATGTTGATGGAGACAGCAGCAAACTACTGAGGACCACATGGCAGCCACATGGCAGAACTTAGAATAGAATAACAGTATGATAAAGTTATAAGCTGGTCAGGGAACAATTCAAGGCTTTTGTCCTAGGCATTTATTCATATATATGAAGAGTCAGAGCCACTGTTTTGGGGAACTTGGCATGGGTGGCAAAGCCAACAGTTATAGTGCACCATGGGTTCAGGTCACTTTCAATAATTCTCCAAGTGTTGTGCAAGCAGGCATCTTTTCTATTTCCTAAACTGCACACATCCCAAAGGAAGAATGACTGGCTCCTCACTACCTTCCTTTGTTCTGTCTAGCAGGCCAGCTAGTCCTAAGCTCAAGAGTACAGCTGGCAGCCTGGCTTGCTCTCAGAACTTCAGCTTCTGCAACTCTCTCACCTCAGCAACACACTCCTTGCTCTGAGTATTCAGCATATACCCATCCCTTCTTGATCTCAACCCTTTTTCCCAAGAGTTGGCACACACAACTCAATAAATATCTGTTGAATAAATAAAATGAAGCTACTGATGGTAAGACATATTGAAAATGTCAGGTGCATCATTATTTCATATTTAACCTATTTTTCAAAGCCATTCTAAAAACAGATTTCCCTGGTACCTCCTGGTGGCCTGCTGTGCATATTCTAGAGCTCCCTCAGGAACAAATTCTACCTCCTCCTCTGCAGCCTTGAAGCAACACAGCAGGACAGAAGGCACAGAGAATCTGGGAGAGTCTCCTGTGAGGATTAAATGGCCAGTGGTTGCTTGCATAAGAAATGAGTGCTCCCGATAACCTTTTCAGAAACAGTAAAAATGAAGTTTAAATGTTGTATCCAAATTAAAAATAAAACTCAAAATAGACCTGTGAAAAGGAACGGTGCTTCTCTGTAAACTGATAGGAATTAATAATGGGTCTTCAAATAGTGGCTCTTACCATAACATCTCCTTTAACCTGTCTAGTTATGGAAGCTGTTAACTGCATTTTAAAGATGTGCAAATGTGTGTTCAAAGAGCATGAGTGGCTTGCCCATGCTCACATGGCTATTGAAAGACAAATTCTCAATTCTAATCCAGGCCTATCTAAGTGTCATTCCTGCTTTGCCAGTTATATTCCCTCTCAAATTCTGACATTATTTGCAGAAACAAGTCTGACAAATCTTCTCCATACTAATGAAAATGCCAATGGCAATACTGTCACTGGTTACTGGCTATTTGGTGACTAGTCACTACATTCAGAATTGTGATTATCTCTTTCCCATATACTTGTACATATGAGTATATTCACATGTGTGTAATAGGTGTGTGTGTGCGTGTGTGTGTGTGTGTGTTCATACCTGTATCAATACCATGGGGTCTCTTTTGGTAGCTATAGGAGCTTTTGAGTATTCCACTCAAAGTTCCTCAATTAACCTCAAGAGAGTCCCATATTTCATAATACTGATTATTGTGATCAACAACAACAACAAAATAGGTTCCTTCCCTTATATAACTTCCTTTCCTTTACTTGCCATAAGTGTGCTAGCTAGTTTGGTTTTTGGGGGGATTGGGTTGTTTTGTTGTTTGACTTGTCAACTTGACATAAGCAAGGGTCACTTAGGAAGAGGAAATCTCAATTAAGAAAAATGCCTCTGATTGGACCAGAAAAGAAAATCATTCTGCCATATAATAAAAAAAAAAAAAAAAAAAACAAAAACAAAAACACTAAATGTACAGAACAAAGAAAGACTATTTAAAGCTGTAAGGGGAAAAGGCCAAGTAACATGTAAAGCCAGACCTATCAGAATTACAACAGACTTCTCAACAGAGACAATAAAATCCAGAAGGTCTTGGACAGATGTCATACTGACACTAAGAGACACACTAAGAGACAACCCAAGCTACTATATCCACTCACTCTCTCAATCACCATAGATGCAGAAACCAAGATATTCCATGACAAAATCAAATTTAAATAATATCTACTAATTCTACTATATCTACTAATTCTACTAATATCTACTAATTCTACTAATCCAATGCTGCACAAGATTCTAGAAGGAAAATTCCAATACAAGGAAGGTAACTATACCCAAGAAAACAAAAGAGATTAATCATCTCACAAAAAAACCAAAAGAATCATACATACACACAAAGTGAGAGAGAGAGAGAGAGAGAACCACCTCCAGCAACAAAAATAACAGGATCTAACAATCATTGGTCTTTAATATCTCTCAAAATCAATGGACTCAATTCCCCAACAAAAAGACATAGGCTGACAGACTGGATCTAAAAACAGGATCTATCATTTTGCTGCATACAATAAACACACCTCTGCAACAAAGATTGTCACTACCTCAGAGTAAAGGACTGGAAAAAAAGTCTTCGAAGCAAATGGTCCCCAAAATCATGCTGGAGTCACAATTTTCACATCCAATAAAATAAACCAAAAGTAATTAAAAGAGATGGAGAGGAACACGTCATACTCATCAAAGGAAAAATTTGCCAAGATGAACTCTCAATTCTGAACATCTATGCCCCAAATACAAAGGCACCCACATTTGTTAAAGAAATGTTACAGTGGAAAAAAGAAAGCATCTTCAATAAACGGTGCTAGTCTGACAGCCTGCATGTAATAAAAGAATGCAAATCGAACCATATTTCTCACCTTGCACAAAGCGCAAGTCCAAGTGGATCAAGGACCTCCACGTAAAATCAGACACACTGAAACTAATAGAAAAGAAAGTGGGAAAGAGCCTCGAACACATTGGCACAGGGGAAATTTTCCTGAACAGAACACCAATAGTTCATGCTCTAAGATCAACAATTGACAAATGGGACCTCACAAAACTGAAAAGCTTCTGTAAGACAAAGGACACTGTCAATAGGACAAAATGGCAACCAACAGATTGGGAAAAGATCTTTACCAAGCCTATATCCAATAAAGGGCTAGTATCCAATATGTGTAAAGAACTCAAGAAATTATACTCCAGAGAACCAAATAACCCTATTAAAAATGGGGTACAGAGCTGAACAAAGGATTCCCAACTGAGGAAACTCAAATGGCCAAGAAGCATCTAAGGAAATGTTCATCCAGTAAATGCAAATCAAAACAACCCTGAGATTCCATCTCACACCAGTCAGGATGGCTAAGATCAAAAACACAGGAGACAGCAGTTGTTGGCGAGGATGTGGAGAAAGAGGAACACTCCTCCACTGCTGGTGGGATTGCAAGCTGGTACAACCACTCTGGAAAGCAGTCTGACAGTTACTCAGAATATTGGAAATAGTTCTACTTGAAGACCCAGGTATACCATTCCTGGGCATATAACCAAAAGATGCTCTTCCATAGAAAAAAGGACATGTGCTCCACTAGGTTCATAGAAGCTTTATTCATAATAGTCAGAAACTGGAAACAACTGAGATGTCCCTCAACTGAAGAACGGAGACAGAATATGTGGTTCATTTACATAATGGAATGCTATTCAGCTATTAAAACCGAGGACATTATGAACTTTTCAGGCAAATGGATGGAAGTAAAAAATGTCATCCTGAGTGAAATAACCCAGACCCTAAAGGACATGTGTGGTACATAATCACTGATAAGTAGATATTAGTCAAAAAGTACAGAATACCCATGATACACCCAACAGAACCAAAGAAGTTAAATAAGAAGGAAGGCCCAAGTGAGCATGCTTCAGTTACATTTAGAAAGAGAAACAAAATATTCATGGGAGGTAGAGGCAGGGAGATACCTGGGTGGGAGAGGAAAGGGGGAGTGGAAAGGGGACAGGATAAGACATGGCATGGAGACAGGAGAGAATCCCAGAGGGCCAGGAGAATTAATGGAAATACGCAGCTGTGGGAGATGGAGGGGAACCCTCTAGAAAGTTCCAGAGACCTGGGATGTGAAAGCTACCAGAACTTAATTGGGATGACCTTAGCCAAAATGCCCAACAGTTAGGTGATGGAACCTGAAAAGAGTACCTCCAGTAGATAAACAGAGCCCCCAGTGGAGGGATGAGACCACCCCCTACTTCCAAAAGTTTTGACCCAGAACTGTTCCTGTCTAAAAGAAATGCAGGTACAAAAATGGAGCAGAGACTGAAGGAATGATCATCCAGGTTCCAGCCCATCTTAGGACCCATCCCATTGGCATGCACCAATCCCTGACACTATTACTGATACCATGCTGTGCTTGAAGACAGGAGCCCAGCATGGATGTCCTCTGAGAGGCTCTACCTAGCAGCTGACTGAGACAGACGGACATACTTATAGCTAACCATTGGAGTGACATCATGGACCCCTATGAAAGAGTTAGGGGAAGGACTGAAGGAACTGAAGGGGAGGTCAACCCCCTAGGAAGACCTATAGTCTCAACTAACCCAGCTCACTCAGAGCTCCCAGAGACTAAACCACCAACCAAAGAGCATACATGGGCTGGTCTGTGGCCCCCAGCACATATGTATCAGAGGACTGCCTTGTCTGGCCTCAGTGGGGGAGAATGCACCTAATCCTGTAGAGACTTGATGCCTTAGGGAAGGAGGATGCTGGGTGTGCAGGTTAGGTGGGGGGTGAGGTATGGGTTGGATGGGTGAGGGGATGGGTGAGTGAGCACCCTCTCAGAGGCAAAGGGAAGGGGGAGGGGGTAGAGAAATCAGGAAGAGGGGACTGGGAAGGGGGGCAACATTTGGAATGTAAATAAATAAAATAATTTAATAAAAAAAAAAGAAAATGCTCCCATCAAATTAGTCTGTGGGGCATTTTCTTGCTTGATGATTAATGTGGAAATGCACAGCTCACTGTGCAGGACCACCCCTGGGTACTATAGCACCCATTCTGGGTGCTATAAGAAAGTGAGTTGAACAAGCCACGAAGAGCAAATAAGTAAATAGCATTCCTACATGACCTCTTATCATCAGCTCCTACCTCCAGGTACCTGCCCTGCATGAGTTCCTACCCTGATTTCCCTCAGAGATGAACTGTGATGTGAAACTGTAAGCTCACAAAAACAAAAAACAAAACAAAACAGCTTCTTCCCCTACAAGTGGCTTTTAGTCACAGTGTCTTAGCACAGCAACAGAAACCTTAACTAAGGTAAGTAGCATATGGCAACTGTCATCACAGAGCCATCACACACCATTCCAAATGACTCAAACCTCTTGGCCCACAAACATACTCAAAACTGCTTACCTTGGGAAGCTTACTCCGCTGAAGGAATGGTGACATAGCCTCCTGGCCCGAATTAGTTGGCAGTATTTCTCGGATTTCAACAGTACCATCCCACAGGAAGTAATGCAGGACAAATTCTCTACGTTCCCCAAACAGTGAGGTTGAATCATCCCACAGGCAGAAGAAACGCAAAACCTTCCCATCAAACTGGAGGAATCGTTTCAAGGTGTCAGAAGACTGATAGGGATGAAAGGGATCCACACACTGTAATATCTGCAAATGGAGAAAGAGGTAGAAATGTAGTAAGCTTTATGTAGTCATGTCTGGGAGGCAGACAGTTAATATAAAGTTTTTTTCTGTAGACTATTCTGTCATCCTTTTTAAAAAGCTTTTAATTAAATACTATGACAAACAGATATACAAATTCACAGTCTGTTTTAACCTCAAGAATACAGGCAAATATTAGGAACTTTTTCATAATTTGTTAAAAACCATTTTAACATATTAAACTATATTTCTGGGATATGTTTGAAGTGGACTTTCCTCAAAGCCTTAAATTTTATTAAGTATGAACAAACCTAATTTATGGTGACAGAAATCAGAACAGTAATTGTTTCTGTATAGGGGATATGTCAAGAAAGAGTGACTTCAGGAGACTTGACTAGAAAGGGAAACAAAGGAATATTTTGATGTTATGGGCAATAGTCTGTATCTTCTCTTTTTTGTTTTCTGCCATACTGATGATTGAAGTGAGCATCTTACACATGCTGTGGAAATGTTCTATGGGTGAGCTACATCCCCATCCCCAAATATTTTACATCTTTTCAGATTGGTTACTTTGGTGTACACATTATCCAGACACCGACCTGCATTGATTTAAGATTTGACCTGCATTGACTTAAGATTCATAAACCCAATCCTAAAGTGATTATATTTTCACTTTAAAAATGTGTCTTTCTACCAGAAATCGCTTGTGACTGTGTGCATGCATGCATGTGCAGGTATGCATGAATGTTTGTATGTGAAAAGATAAGAGAAAGAAATATATTTGTGATTTAATTTTGTTCAAAAAAATTTCAGATATCCAAGAAATAGACATAGGATCAGAGCCAATGGAGAACTTCTACTCTACACAGATACTCTATTTGGCTTGACTCTGCTCTAGAAACGTCTTCTTGGAGTATCTCTCCTTCAATTTGCAACCTCTTAACCCTGTCTTAGAGTATAGCTGCCTCCATTCTATCTTGTATAAGCAAATGATGTTGTTACGTAAGGAAAGACTCACATGGGAAATGTTATCCCAAATTGAATTACATAATTGTTCTATAAATTCCTGAACTTTTGGGTTTATTCAGGGCAGTCTAGCCTTGCTCTTACTTCAAGAGGAAAACAAAAAAGTCTTCTAGAGGCTCTTCTATCCTTATCCTTATATGGTGGGTCCTCTGCTTTTATTAATTAAAATGCTTTTAATGTATTAGACTGCCAAGAAATGCATTATTGATCATATACCATTAAGATCTTGTTCAGTTTAAGCAAAGTAGTTTAACTTTACATATCAATGCAGCAGCAAACACTTAACTAAATCCATAAAATGCAATATAAAAGCCTCTTATTAAACTCTTAATTTTCCAAAGATTTCTATATTTATTCATGAGTTTTTTTTGCCCTAATGGAATACCAAAATAGTTCCCAAAGTCTGAAGGGAAATTATTTAGAGCATTTGCTTTTCCTTGGTATTTACTTGCAATTGTTGCCACAACCTTTTTCTTCCTTATAAGACTATAAAATCTGACACTATGTTGAATGTTATGAAATTCATATAATTTACCATAATTGATGATCACTATAATACAAAAATAACTGATGGTGGATACATATAGTCATATGCAAGGAGCAATAACTTATATGGATCTTTTTCCTTCAGATTCTCTTTGGGGCTTTAAAAGACTTTGTATTTATTATTCAGGGCATATGAAAGATATACAAAATGAGTCCAAACCTGAAAAATCTTTTACAGTGATACAAAGTTATTTTATCTTAGATATCCCAGGACTAATAATACATATACTTCACAGGAGGGCTGTATGCCTACAACATCAAAGAATAATTTGCTGAGGCTAAGAGGCAAGTACAGGGGAATGATCTCACACATAACTTTTAATGAGAGATTACAAAAAACAGAATCAAAGGGAATTTCATTTTAAATTTTGTTATTCTGATAGGAAATGAATTATAATGTTTGAAACCAATAAAAATCAGATAAAACCAACTTATGGGGAGAGCAAGTAGAATAGTAGTTATCCTGGAGAAGAAGAGAAGGACTGATTAGAAAAATCTGGGAGGAAGGGAGAAGGAACATTTTAGATTGGATGCAGGTTAAGACTCATTCCAAAGTACATTTAATGTTTATATGTTTCAATATATGTAGTCGTATATCAACAACAACAAAAAATAGGAGTGGTAATTCTACCATTTAAGAATCAGGAGGACAGTGAATTCAAAGTCAGCCTGAGTTACACAGTGAATTCAACACTCTCCTCTGTCATTTAGTGAGAACCTGTGTCAAGAATCTGCAAATAAATAAATACAAAATAAAAGTAAAAATGCAAAGGGAAATAAATGACAATAATGGAAATTAGGGTAGGAATCCAGAGATTTCCAGTCTAGTCCCAATAAGGAGCCTGGCTAGGTTTGTGACCTAATCAGTAATTCTTCTTTTAGGTATTTAGAGCCTTCTGGAAAACAAAAAACTAGGGTCAAGTGATCAGTTTGAAGAACTGCAGAACAACAACAGTGAGTCTTTGTACCTTACAGTAAAATCAGATTTTAAACTCAATCATATCTCATAACTGGGAGAAATGCAAACCATAGTTATTTTACTCTTCTAGAATATTCCAGCATCCAAATTCACAAAGTGCCAAGAAGGAAGAAAAGGGCATGTTCAAAGTTCGGTTTATTTAATCAGTTGTACAGAAGACATTCTTTTTCCCCAACCAGAGATAGGCAACTAAAACCAGAAAACACAAACAGAGGAAATGTGAGCTCAACTCACATTCTATTGGTGGCCACAAAACTAATTATGGGCTCCTAGACATTATCCCACCTACAGAGTTCACTTAATACTCTACAGCTGGAAGGGAGGCTCCCAAAAAGTACTGGAGGGTGAAGGTGAAGGGAGGCAGCAAGAAAGGGAATGAGGGAATCATTCCTGTTCCAAACACCATTTAGTTTTCCTTTCTATCCAAAAAAGAACAAGACAGCTCTCGTAACCATGGTTTTCTCTGGAGACAAGAAGCCACACATGTATCCGTTCTTACCTCTCTCCGCATCTTCATGTAGGGATCAAATGGACGCTGTCTTGGAGGATTCAATTTGATTCCTATTTTCTTCAAAAAGTTTCTTGTGAATGTATCACAATCATAAATCGTGAATGTGCGTCCATAGAAGACAACACTTACGTTGATATTGAAGTCATACACAGTATAAAACTGATCATCATTGGGAGGTGGGAAAGGAATCCGATGACGCCTGATAGAAGTCCCTGGGGAATAAATAAAATGCAGATTTTAGCCATTTGTCTAGCAGGAATTTATGGTATATCTAAGCAACAACTCTAAATGCCTCCCTGTGGCAGGATAGAAGGCAAGGGGCTGTTTCTAAGAAGTGACATTATATATTCAAACTCAAGTAAAAGTGAACAAAGACTTTTTAGGTCCCGAGTTCTCTGACCAGCCTGATAAGACATTTGAATTTCCTAAGTGTTGTTAGGGAAGTATTTTTATAAACCATAAAGACTAGAGGACAGTGATGGATATAAAAGAGGGATAGTATTAGCATGGTAAGCAAAAATGACACTCTGTCATGTACCTACTTGTCCTACAAAAAAAAATAATAAGCTTGCTTTTAGTTACTACAGAGAACTCGATACATTCAACTAAACAAAGCATTAAGGCCCCAAAGTAAAGTGTTCATAAAAGGTGCAAGAAGCTAAAAAATAAATACATAAACTAACAAGTCTTAGTTTATATGTAGCAGCACTATGTTTTACAGCTTCAATAAGCACAAATGACTTTAGGCTGCTTGGGAACTTCATATGAATCCTTGTTTATCTAGACATGTATTCTTCTTTCTTCCTCCAGTACCTCTGCTTATATACACCTACCACCTCCACCAAATGAGTATTGCTAGAGACTTCATAGGTTCTTGATTTCATCACATCTTTCATATCTAACCCTATGGTGCTAATTCTCTTCCTAGTAGAGAAAAAGGTATAATTCACTACTCAACAGTAGTGAATAGCAGCAAAAAAGACAATCCCATATTTGAGCCAGTTGCCTAAGCCTTAATTCCCAAGGGAAAGGAGACAACATGAGGATGAGACAACACCTCCAAATGTAAGTGGCACAACAAGAGAGGAACCCTGATTTTAGGGAACCTAGACCTTCTGTGGGCCATTAGGAGTCTTACTAGACTGAACAATAAACATGTCTGCCCTTTGTGATTCAGGGAAGGACTTCCTCTATCTTCCAAGGCTATAAGCCAACTAGAAAACAAGGCCATCTTCATCTTTCTAAAGCTGTATATAAATAGCTGTATATAAATAGCTGTATATAAATAGCTGTATATAAATAGCTTTGAGGAGTGAGCTTTGAGCTAAGCGTAGTCTATATATCAAGATATACAGAACTGGAAGCTATACATGCAGAGTTATCTCTCAACATGTATTACTGACTTGGGCCTGTGAACCTACCCTCAGAGCAAAGGGAAAGAGAACCAAAGGACCACAGATTGCTAATAAGCCAGTAACATGTGGCTTGTGTGATTTCAGTATGAAACATTTTAACATAAAGATATCAACTTGAGTTCTTAGTGTTGTATATATTATTGAGAATAGTGCTTTTTCTCAAAGTGTAGAAATACTTAAAACTTACTCATTATTGTTCATTATAAGAACACTTAATGAATAATCTTTATGTTCCAGGAACTGTGTTCCATTACTCTACTTATATTTTCAGTTTGTTGAGGAGAAATTAAATAAAATCATTTTCATCTTCTTTTCTTCATAGCAATTTTAATTACTTGGTACATCAAATTAAAATAATATAAGTATAAAATTAGAACTGGCATATTTTTAAATGTACTACATAAAAGATGATATAATTTTACTGCAAAGAATTGCACTTCAATTAGCCTTTAATTCATGCCATTGAAAACAGAATGTAAATTATTTAATCATTCAAAATTAGATATTTAGAACAAATTGCATACTTAAAAATCTATAAAAGGATGGGCATTTCAGATATTTCCAGGAACTATCATATGTCTCTTTAAAAATACTTGCATTGTGGCAGGTTATTAAATACTCAACAAACTGGAGCTTCTTCAAAACTTTCATCTATGGAACTAGGGAAGTGGCTCTGTGGATAACGCACTTGTCTGGATTCCCAAAACCCTCAGAAATGCCTAACTGTAATGGCAGCTACCTATATCCCGAGTACTCAAGAAACAGAGACAGAGATAGCCAGGGCAAGCTGCCAGCTATCTAGATTAGAATGAATCTGTGAGCTACAGGTTCAATGAGAGCCTGCTTCAATAGAGAGAGAACAAGGAAGATACCATGGCATTGACTTTGACCCTTTACATGCATGCACATACACATGCAAACTACATATAAAAGTGCAAAAATGTGCATCCATACTGTGATGATTTGATCCCACATAATCTTGGGCATTTGAATACCTGGTTCCCAACTGGTGACACTATTTGAAAGCTACAGGAAGTGTAGCCTTGTTGGGAGAAGTATGTCACTGGTGGCAGGCTTTGAGTTAGTTCTGCTTTGTGCTTGTTGTACAGCAAATAGTATCTCACTTTCCTTTTTTTGCTGCCACACCTTAAGTCCACCATCATGAACTCTCACCCTCTGGAACCATAAGTTCAAATAGCCTTTATTCTGTAAACTGCTTTGGTCATAGTGTTTTATCTCAGAAATAAAAAAACGTAATACATATACTTATGATTTGTACTTCATTTTAAGAATGCAAATAAGTATAGCTTTGCTAAGTAGGGCTCTGAGTAGGAATCTTATCACTTTCAAGGCGTGTAGGAGTAGACGACAGTGTATTTAAATAATAATAATAATAATAACAACAACAACCATTGCCATCATAGACCTAGAATAGACTTTTGTTGATACATCTAGTCCTCAATCATACTAGAAACAGAAAGCATATGAAGTATCAATGTTTCCTTCATAGGTGAGAAACTAAAGCTAAGAATGCTTAAGTTTCTAGACCAATGTTATAATCTAAGAAATGAGAGAAAAGCATTTTGAACATTAGATTTCAGTCTAACAAAACATCATTTTTCATAGTTTTCACTGAGTTATATCTCACTGTATATCATCCAGAAAGTACTTAAGTGAAGGAAAAGAGGAAGATCCATGGACAAAATTGAATGGAACTCGGTTAAAGAGATGCCAGCTACAAGGAAAAGAGAATTTGATGGTCGAGCTGCTCTCTCAAAATATCCTGTCCCCCCTTCTAAGGACAAATTTCCAGAAGCAGCCACCTGTTCCCTGCATCACACAGCATTTCCACTCTCCATAGCCTACATCTCAGACTTCCTCATAGCTTCCTTATGTCAGCTCTCATTACATGCTTTTGAAAATACCAGGAAAGTAGTAACAGAAAACAGTCTTGACTATCTATAAGCTGGAAGCTAAAAATGGGTCTATCAACCAACAAGAAAAATTTATGAACAACGACCAAAAAACAAAAACAAAAACAAAAAACAAAAATATCCTAGGATTGGTAGAATACTATGTGAATCAGAAACCCAGTATGGAGCCTTTGAAATATGTATGGTTTCACACGAAAGCTTTTAGGCCTATATTCCTGTGATCTCTCAATTGTGTACTCTAGGGATTAAACCATATATTTGTGGAATTTGTGTGTTTATAGTCTTTCACGTTAAATGGCAAGGATTCTACCAGTAGTTGTTTATAGAATACCAAAGAAACGGGCAGGGTGCCATATCTTTGGCACACACTCAAAAGCAGCTAGAGTTATTAAGGTAGACAAATACAAAGGAAAGCACTGCACCATGGCAGTCCTTCAGCTTTGCAGATGTTTATCTTCTCAGCTGTCTCATAAAGATAGCTGGAACACACATCCAAGTACCCAGGGCTTGCCCTCCAGTTTGTCCTCATCTCTCTACCCCACCCTTCCCCCCCCACACACACACACAAAGTCCTGCTTTAACTCTCAAATAGCTCCCAGTGGTGGAGATCAAAGTAGCCAATTTATGAGTAACATGTTTCTATGTCATTAAGACTTGCCTTAGATTTTACTCCTAACTCTAAATTCAGCTTAACAGAATTCACCTTTCAGAATTAGAAGGCCAACATTAAGCTCAACCACTATTGTAAGGATAACTTCTTTATTTCAGTGGCATTGCATACTTAGGGTGGACAAGATAATATTTACATGAATGAATATAAAAACAGAATTGTCCTTGTCATTGTGTGTACTAAATTTATAATGAGTGATCAGTTATGGCTGAGCACCATTTCCTTCTCTTATGCTCACTTTGTTCATCCACTAATGTGACTACTTCAGTTTTACTGTTATTTTTCTAAAACATCATCTTTGCAGTATGAGTTTTACAAGAAAAACTTTTTCATATACCATTAATCTGACAAATATACAAAATATTAAACATCCTATATCTTTGAACAGAATGAAAAATAATAACCATAATGCAAGACCCCATTAACTATTCTATCAGCCCAAAAATATAGCCTGGTATATAATGTAACATCCTCTTGCATTAGAAGCTCCGTGCCTAGTTTTTACTACACATTCTATGAATACCTACCAACCTCTTGGCCAACCACTTCCCCACATATTTCTTTCATGTTAACACTTTTGGCTGTGATTTCTTTCTCTTCCACCTTTAACTGGGAAAACTTTTTAGGCACCTTTCAGATTCTAAGTTCCTAAGTGGCTTTCCCACTTCTAATCCCTCAAGCATCTGTTACCACTGATGATATCTGCATTGTATAACAAGCATTACATCCTACCTCCCATTTCCCTTCCTCCTTTCTTTCCTTCATCTCTCATTGCTTCCACAATATTTTATTGAATAGTATAAACACATCTTTATTCACTTCTGCTCTTAAATTCTTTTTTAAAAATTTTGTGTATTTTATACATGTGTGTACATGCTAATATGTGTGTGTGTGTCTGTGTCTGTGAGTATGTGTAGGCCAGAGCTCAACATCTATTGCTTTCTGCCTTTTTAAAAAGATAGTATCTCTTACTCAACCTGGGACTCACTGAGTAGGTAAGAATAGCTGGGAGAAAGGCCCAGTGATCTTATCTCTGCCTTCCCAGTGCTGGGATAACAGATGCATACCACCATGCCTGCCTTATTACATGGGTGATGAGGAATCCTTACTCAGGTCTTTGTGCTTGTATGGTAAGAACTTTACTGGCTGTGCCACCTCCTCAACCCTATTTGCTTTTAAATTCTGTTGTTCCATTCATTTATAACTCCCGCCCAAGATTTATCCTCCAAAGTATCAGATTTAGCAAAATGAAATAAAGAATAACCAATTAAATCTAAATTACAGAAAAATAACAAAGAACATTTTACTGTGTAGTGTAGTATGACATGCAGTATTTAGGATGATGGTTATACAAAAAACTTCCTAAACTGAAATTCAAACTTAACTGCTCAGCTCACCTTTTATCTGGCAACCTTACTGCTGGCCCTCTCTACTTTACTTAGACATAGATTGTGCCTGACACAAATGCATGGCACACAAATGAGGAATTTTAGTTTGAATATACATTTGCTTCATTCATGTAAATTACTATTTTAGGGAGTATAAGAAGTAGTACCCAGTTGAGAAGTCGAAAGAAACTAATACCATAAGTCATTGTTCTTAACCAAGGATGTACTAACAACAACATAAAGGCCAGTTCTTCACGTCAGCAGTATGAAAACTTACGACTTCCTACCTAAGACTGACTGGCCTGGACCATGCCAGCAACAATGTCATGTTTCTAATCATTATCTCTTTCTTTAACACAGACTAGTTTGAACAGGATTGTATTGGACTGGCAATTTTGATGTTAGAAGAGTAGGGTGGTTAAGCTTCTGGGTTTACCTGATATTCCTGGCCTCCTGATATAAAATTGTTTTAACTATATTCCAGCACGAGGGCAACAGACTGTATATATAAAATGTGCTTTGACAAGAAATTCAAGCAAGCCTTAAACTGTGACGATAACTTATTTGACTTGTAACTCTCTCTCTCTCTCTCTCTCTCTCTCTCTCTCTCTCTCTCTCTCTCTCTCTCTCTCCCTCCCTCCCTCCCTCCCTCCCTCCCTCCCTCCCTCTCTCTCTCTCTCTCTCTCTCTCTCTCTCTCTCTTTGCCAAAAAGAACTAGTGTATATTAAAATACACTTTTCTGAATGGAAGCTCACATAAGCTGAATATCTATTTTTATACAATCATAATGGATACATGTTTTCATTTCTATCTTATCCCAACCTCCCTGTACTCTGTGAAAGAAAAAAAAATACATAGTAAAGATAACTAAAATGGTGTCTGTTAGGGAATTATAATTTATCCTGCTGTACTGGCTACTGAACTGCAAGGTCCACATGGAATAATTTTATCTGGCCTCTCAGTAAACTGAGAAAATATCAAAACCATATAGAACAATAGGAACACAGTCAGTGCATGTCTTAGTCAGGATTTTTCTTCCTGCACAAACATCATACCAAGAAGCAAGTTGGGGAGGAAAGGGTTTATTCAGTTTACACTTCCACATTGCTGTTCATCACCAAAGGAAGTCAGGACTGGAACTCAAGCAGGTCAGGAAGCAGGAGTTGATACAGAGGTCATGGAGGGATGTTACTTACTGGCTTGCTTCCCCTGGCTTGCTCAGCCTGCTCTCTTGAACCCAAGACTACCAGCCCAGGAATGGTGCCACTCACAATGGGCCTTCCCTTGTTGATCACTAATTGAGAAAATGCCTTATTGCTGGATCTCATGGAGACACTTCCTTTCTCTGTGGTAACTCCAACTTGTGTCAAGTTGACACACAAAACCAGCCAGTACAGTGCACAATACCTAAAACGTGACCCGACATCTCTTCCTCAGGACCCACAGGTGCATGAGAGGCAGGAGCAAGAAACTCAAGACCCAAAGACTACCTTCCTCATTCTACCAAGGTCTAAACCATTAGCTCATTAAATCTACTTTCTTTTCTGTTATTACTTAAGAAATCCTGAAGAAGGCATTTAAATATATTTTCAAATAACTCGCTGCCTAACAGACCTTCCTTAAGGACAATCATATTAAATATTTCAAGAGACATGAGTCTCTCTACAAACAGAACCTGATGGCAGAGTGGAAATTCTGATTCTTTCAGAGACTTTAAAATAGTCTCTTTCTCAGAGTTCTTTCCCTCAAGTCTTTATGAATAAGATTCTTTCCTTCTCACATAAAAATAATTTAAAGTGAATCATTATGACTTGTCATGAGAATCTGTTTTTGTGAGCTTTGAAATTAAGAAATTAAGAAAAATATACCTGTCTAAAAGCTTTGTAGAGGCTGGATTTGACAGATCTTGGATAGTTTCATGAACTGAAAACATGAAGACAAGAACAACTACACTTCAAGAATAGAAACAAGTTTTTATCTAAAACTAGTAAGAATAGGGTGGAGAGATGGTTCCATAGGTAAAAATCTTGTCATGTAGGCATGAGGATCCAAGTTCCAATCCCTAGCAACAACATTAAAAATAAAACAAAAGAAAACTGGGCATGGTAGCATGTGTCTAGATTCCAGAGCTGTATAGTGATAGCAAAAAGATCCCTGGAGCTTGCTGGCCAGTTAACCTAGATGAATCAATGAGCGACCCTGGATCAAAAAGTAAGGTGTCCAGATATGGTAATACATCTGTAATCCCAGGACTCAGGGTATCTCCATGAGTTCAAGACCAGCCTGGTATATACACCAACTTCCAGGCCACTCACAGCTACATAGTTAGACTCTGATTCAAACAAGATTAAACAACAGCAACAACAAGAACAAAAGGAGAGCACTGAAAGAAGACACCTATAGTTGATCTGTGACCTGCATCCAAATCCAAACATGCCTACACACATGCTCAAGTAGTGATAAAAAATATAAACAATCCAAGCAAATAATGCAGGTTTGGGGTATCATATGACATCTAGTTCCCCATTTGAGCGATTTGGGTGTCACAGTAGAAAAAGTAATTCAAAGGTAAACAAAGTTTGGTTGGGGAACATCAGAGCAAAATATGTAAGGAAAAGCCTAGAAGAAAGAATATTTTAGGAGCCACAGAGACAACTCAGTGGTTAATAGCTTTATGCTGATGCATAAGACACAAATTCACTTCCCAGATCCCACATGGAGCTCAAAACTGCCTGAGATTCTAGTTCCAGGGCATCCAACACATACTGTAGGCCTACACAGGCACCAGACATGCATTTAGTGCACATATATCTATGCAGGCAAACACTCATATATATAATAAAAGTCAACCTTTAGAATATATTTTTGTAAAGCAAAACTGTCCATGTGCTTAACTTAAAATACTAAAGTAACACACATGGTCACAAAAATGAAAAGTTGTAATTCTCTCCTTAAGTTGAATACTTTAAACATTTCTAATATGTATTTGTTGATTTTTTTGGTGTTATTGTTGATGTTGTGTTTGTTTGTAATCTTAGAGTTTCTCTTGCTGCAACAAAACACCATGACTGAAAAGCAAGTAGAGGAGGAAAGGGCTTATTCAACTTACATTTCCATGTTGCTGTTCATCACCAAAGGAAGTCAGGATAGGAACTCATACAGGTAAGAAACCTGAAGTCAGGATCTGACGCAAAGGTCATGAAGGGGTGCCGCTTACTGGCTTGCTTCTTCTCTAACAACTCTAGCTTGTGTCAAGCTAGCCAATACATTTGTGTATTTGAGACAAGGTATCTCTACAGAGTCCTGGTTGTCTTGAAGCTATATAGACTAGGCTGGTCTGAAACTCACAGAGATCATCCTGCATCTATTCCCTGGGTGCTAGGATTAAAAGTGTGTGCCACTATGCCTGGCCTTGCTGATTTTTAAAAATCGTTCCTATGTTTGGAAAAAAAAGATTCCTAAGAGTCTAAAACTTCTTGTCCCCTTCATGAAATAATGTCACATTTTTAGACCTAATGTATGCTAAAGGTTTTTTTATTTTTAATGTTAAGGTATCTTTATATTTCTTAAAGGATTTAGCACACAGTTGTTGATACTGGCCAGGATAAAGGTAGCATAAGAGGTGAGATGCATCGTAATAGGGCCACTTACCCTCAGATAAAGGAAACAGGCTGGTTCTAATTATAATCTGGTACCTGACTCCCATTCCAGGTCTTGATTATACTTTTCCCTATAAGGTTCTAACTACTTGGTGAGTACATTATCCACATGTCTCAACACTCCTTTGAAGATGCCATGCCCCTCAATGAACCACAGCCACAAACTTCATCCTGTCCTATCATCCATTCTTGGGCTTTACAAAGAAAGGTATTCAACAAATCTTGGCTATGCTACCTGACTACAAATTCATCATTCCATATCCCAGACACAATAGGAAGCTATCAGAAGCTCCTGGACATACCTCAATTTCCTCTTTAAATTCATCCTGATAAATCATTATTAATAATAATAAGCAAAAATTTATTCAACATGGGCAGAAAGCATGAAACATAACATTAAAAAAGTAGGAAATATAGAATATGTGTGTTAAATATAAAAAGGAAGAATAGAAGGATTAAAACATAACTAACTTTCAGGCAATATTAAATATATATGAGGAACCTGGGCTGTAAATATTCATGTACACTAAATATACAAGTCACTAAATATTCATGAGTCCTCAATATTCATGAGATATTAATTTGGCCACTCATTCATTGGTGACATCCATTCTGGCCCCAACTGCACTCTGCCCAAGAAACGCAAACAAAAACCTATTACTATTCAGTAGGACTACTGGTGACCTACAGCTGTGACCAAGCATACTCATTCCCATACTGATCCATCTGAATAAGTGTGTACCTTTAGCCCTTAATGAAGGAATTAATCCATTAATGGATTCAAAACATGAATCCATAACATAATCCTCTTTGGTGGATGTAGAACTTTAGCCAGTAGGCTCTGATTGGAGCGATTAGGTCATTAGCATATCATTGGTGGTTGTATCTTGCACTGGTCCCTGCTTCTGTTCTAGTCAGCTTGCTGATCATCATAATGTCAGCTGCCCTACTAAGCTCCTTGCCCACCCCCACACATACAAACACTGAGCTGAAACAATGAGCAAAACAGGTAGCGCCTCCCTTAAGTTGTTCCCATCAGAAATTAGTCACAGCAATGCTAAAGCTAACGGTCACAGTTAAACAACTATCAAGGTCATGGTAATTTCCATAAAGTTAGCAGTACACAAGAAGAACGAGGATAACACATATGGCAGGCAGCAAGTTCAAGAAAGAAGAAACATTATCACCCTAAAATTTTCAGGGGAGAAAAGCTTTCTTTTCTCCCAAGAAAGAAGCAATAGCATCCTGGCTGATGGTACTGGGGTGATGCAGTGACACCAAAGAAACCAAAAGCTTTAAAGACATAGTCATAGACACAGGAGAGTTTTCTATACTAGATATAGTAATATAGCATACTACGGGGGAGGATGGACTATGTTGAGTCATAAGTGGCAGAAATATTCATTCATTGCTGCCAATAACTGAGATGCCTAAGTATAAGCATGGGGTCATTCATACAGCTAAAGACAGGCAGTATTTAAAGGTATGAATTGGAAGCAAAAATATCACATTTTAGTTTTAAATAGATACCTTGAGGCAGTCCACTATTTATCACTTCTGGTTCATTTACTTGAATGGTGTCATCTTCAAGGTAGAAATAGATTTTATAGTATCTTATTCTAAAGATTTCTTGCCTTTTATCAAGTACTTCATCTTCCAAATAGGCATCAAAAGACAACACCTGTTGGAATCATAATTAGAAACTGTGAAAAAAACAGCAAATTTAAAATTAATAAATCTGTGTCCTGTACAATCTTTGTTAAAGAAGAAATTTGGTTTTCCCCAAGACATTCTATACATCAGCTAAAGAGAACAAATATACAATCTAAGTAATAATATGTTAAAATTATTTGACTTTAACCACTGTCTGGTCACAATAACAAAAACTATATTAAAGTAATAAGTCCATCTTTCAGTTGTATAATAAACTTTTCTCTATCTTTTACAATCTCAAAATATGATTCAAAGTGTGTGTTAGAAGCACAAAATACTTTTTTTCACGATGAATGAAATTTTGTTTATTTTTCTCATTAAAAATAGCACAAAGCTACCTTAGCTATGGAATGAAATTATCCTGAGACTTAGTCTTACTAATTGCTTGCCTTAACTTAGCTCAAAAATACCAATCTGAAAGCCTTCTAAAAGCATAGATGTTCCACCTGCTATTCCTCCAGGAACCTACATAATCTAGCACTGACATGTGAATGAGGAATGAAATTGATTCTAAAGTGATTATGATAAAAATCAGAGACAGTTAAGAAACTGAACAAAAATGAGGATATGACCACTCCAAGGTGTGGTTCAGGGGAAAGTTTTTACTATACATATGGAGAGTGAATACAATGAGAGGCATCTAGAGAGTGTAGAGCAGGAAAAGAAAGTAGTATACTAGACCTGGCCAGTAGACTAAGCCAAGTCATATGAGAAAAGAAAGAGAGAGGAAGAAAGCTAGAGAAAAGAAGAGAGAGAAGAGGCCAAGGGAAGCTAAACTCAGGGCCAGGAGAGGTTAACACTCTTCTCACTTATCCTTAACTTCTCTAGGCCCTGAGCTTAGCTTCCCTTTCCCCAGCTTATGATTCTAATACAGCCCTGCCATTTCAGGTCTGTAATTGCAATACTCATGGCTAAATAGGAAGCTGAGACAGGAAAATCAGCCAGAAATGCAGGGATGTAATATCGTGACAGAAACAAGAGTCCTTGACTCAAAAACAAAGTGGAAACAGATATCACAATCCCAAAAGTTGTCCTCTGATCTTTAAATATATGCCTATATCAAATAAGTATAAAAATAAGTGATTTCACAAAAGTAAATGAACTCCATCTATTAAAGAATCCAGAAAAGGGAATGTAAAATCTGTTAGAAATGAAAATTCATAGAAACATGAGTCTCGTCTAGTTACTAATGTATAATTCTAACACTTGGGAGGCTAAGGCAAAAGGATTTATGGCAGTCCATAGCAACAAAGAGTTCCATGCCAACTGAAACTATAAAGTCAAGTCTGTCTCAGAAAAAAACAAAAAACCAAAAAACAGTGAAGATGATGATACAAGGTTTTATCATAATTTCTGAGTTAAACAGAGACTAGTTTAAACATAGAGGATACAACTGTCTGAATTTTCTTTTTTTAAAGTGTGTGTGTGTGGGGGGGGGGGTGTATACATGTGTATACATGTACACATTATAGGGGTCAAAATACAACTCAGGATCAGTTCTCTTCTTACATGGTGGGGGTCCTGCGGATCAAACTCAGCTCTGTAGACTTCACACCAAACACCTCTACACACTGAGCGATTTTCCAGCCCTCCTTTTTTTTTTATTTTCTAAGTTTTTTTATTTACATTCCAAATCATTTCCCCTTTCCCGTTTCCTCCCTCCCCAAAAGTCCCATAAGCCCCCTTCTCTCCCTCTTTCCCCATTCAACCTCCTCTCGCTTCTCTGTCCTGGCATTCCCCTTCATCCAGCCTTTCTAGGACCAGGGGTCTCTCCTTCCATCTTCTTGGAAATCTATTGATATGCGAATTGTGTCTAGGGTATTCTGAGATTCTGGGTTAATATCCCCTTATCAGTGACTGCATACCATGTGTGTTCTTTTGTGATTGGGTTACCTCACTAAGGATGATATTTTCAAGTTCTGACCATTTGCCTAGGAATTTCGTGAATTCTTTGTTTTTAATTGCAGAGTATAATAAATTCCATTGTATAAATATACCACATCTTCTGAATCCATTCCTCCGTTGAGGGACATCTGGGTTCTTTTCAGCTTCTGGCTATTATAAATAAGGCTGCTATGAACATAATGGAGCATGTGTCCTTATTACATGCAGGTAAAGGCTCTGGGTATATGCCCAGGAGTGGTATAGCCGGATCCTCTGGGAGTGTCATGCCCAGTTTTCTAAGAAATCGCCAGACTGCTTTCCAGAGTGGTTGTACCAGCTTTCAATCCCACCAGCAGTGGAGGAGTGTTCCTCTTTCTCCACATCCTCTCCAACAACTGCTGTCTCCTGTGTTTTTGATCTTAGCCATCCTGACTGGTGTGAGGTGGAATCTCAGGGTTGTTTTGATTTGCATTTCTCTAATGACTAAGGATGATGAACATCTCTTTAGGTGCTTCTCAGCCATTAGATATTCTTCAGGTGAGAACTCTTTGTTTAGCTCTGTACCCCATTTTTCAATAGGGTTACTTGGTTCTCTGAAGTTGACAGGACCAGAACAGAAATACCTCCCAGCCCTCCTTCTTAAAAATAAATGTTATATTCTTAAAAACAGAATGTGTATGGCATTTGGTATATGTTGCAAATTATTTCCTATCTATTCACATTAAGGCAGTGAGAGGCCAGTGATTGGAGGGGAGAGAGGAGGAGGAGCTAAGGGGAGAGAGAGGTCCAGAGGACTGCACTAAGGAAAGCAGGGAAGGGGAGGCATGGAAGACCGCACTAGCGTGGAGCAGAGAGGGAGACATGAAAATCCAGATGGCTTCAGACATATTTCTGGTGTTTTCAAGAGGCTAGAAAAGTTGGGACAAGACTTTATCTTTGTAAATTGGCATTATGAAATTGGGAGTTTCTTATACATAAATATATTTGTTTAACTTTTCAAGTTTAAGAGTCATCCTTTACTGGATACTTAAAAGGAGTGGGTCCCGGGCAGAAGCGTGGGACTCACACCATTTACAGAGGCTTGGTGGGGCAGTAGTTTTAAAATTAATTTCCACTACAGGTAGAAAATGCAATCTTTAGTTCCCCACACACCTCAAAAGGCCTCACAGTACTAACTAGACTATGTTTCCTATCTGATCACCAAGGCATTTGGAGAGTTTTAATCATAGAGATTACAGGACATAAAATCAGCTCTTAAAAAAGGTACATGAGGAAAAAAAATGTTTTGGAAGGAAGAAATTTAAAGTTTATATTTCTAGATTTAGGATCAAGTTGTATATAAAGTCAAGAAATTCAATGCAGTCAAAAAGTACAGTTTGATGGGTAACTGGTTATAACTTGACACACAGTACAAATTTGGCTTTAAATGAAAAAGTTAAAATTATTTTCATGCCAACTGACTTATTTGCTTTTGACTACATAGTCCAAGATGGATTTTAACATTCATTTTGATTCTTGTCTTACCCTTAAAGTGCTATCAAAGATTATTGTCTAGTGAAGCACTGACATAAAGTAGTATTGCATGCAGGAGTCTGTCCACCATTCATAAAAGGATAGGACATATAATTATAAGGCTATAGGAATAGCCTAGTCTCTCACAACAAATCACAGATTTTTTTTTTAAAGAAAATGAGGGTTTGGAGTAATCAATGCATAAATCACAGAGATTATTTACTGAAGAAATAAACATATAAACTTAAGACAGGTATAATGTCTGGGAACTGCATTCACAGTGCTTAGGAGGAGAATACCTGGGGTACAGGATTATTGGGAATCTGAACAACACAGTGAGACCCTGTCTCAAAGAAAACAAATTCTGAGTGTCAAAATCTTACATATCAATTTCTAGAAAAGCTGTTAGGAAAGATAAAATACCAATAATGTTCAATAAGGCTTGACACTTTAAAAAAGGGAGATCAGTGTCACAGGTCAGTTGAAATTTAAAATGTTTAGGAAGCTGGGCATGATGGCACACACTTGAAGCCCTAACCACTCAAGAGGCTGAGGTGCCCTACTTAAGCACATGATTTCCAAGCCAACCTAGACAACATGGTAAGACCCTGTCAACAAGAAAAGCCTGGGGTAGGGCATAAAGATGAGCAGGGTAGAGATGAGATAAGAGAGACAATATAACATAACTGAGCATATGAAAAGACCTGGGTTTGATCCTAGCACCACAAAAAATACATTAATAAAAATATTTAGGCCTGATTTTATAAAAAAGGAACTCTGACCTAAATTAGTAAAAACTAAAGAAGGTATAAAATAATGATACATTATAAAGAAAATCCGTAGAGTGCAAAAAAATCTAAGACAACAGATAGACGAAATTCAAAGAAAAATGCTTTAAATAAGTAAAAATGCAGAAAAGCTCACCAAGAGAGACCATATATAAAATCAGAAATGAGACACCATGAGATCTAAAACTTGTAAGATGAATCATCTTATAATACACAACCAATGACGTTTAAATTCAGTTTACATTAAAACTAATTTCTATAAGTCCCATGAATTACTAAAATCAGTGAATAAGCTAATAGCTATGATGTAAAAAAAAAAAATTCTCCTGAGTATTTCCAACAAATGTTCCAACCAAATGTATTTACTAATGAATTATTTCAAAGTGAGAAATGAAAAAGATTATATATTTTGATATCCATACAATACCAAAAAGATGGACAGCTTAGAAAGTGAATTCTAATGTCCAATAAATACATCATTAAAAAAAACCTAATAAACTACAAAGCAATATAGTCTTGTGCTCGCTTCACATTAGAATCACTTGAAACCTCTTACATCCCTGATGCTTGGATCACTTCACACCCCAACACCACTGCTCTCTGACCCCTACATAACCACTCCTACCATCTCAATAATACCAATGCTATCTCCAACATCATTGATTTTAAGGCACCCTGGGTGATTTTCAAGTGCAAGCTACCAACAAGAA